>JAWWLV010000045.1:51488095-51576530 GCA_035041135.1 Platyrinchus mystaceus | reverse complement strand
CTAAAAAATCCATTGCGCAGGCTTGAAAGGTAAAAACACCTTTCCCAGATCTTCGTTCGCGAAGACTGGCCACTTTAGTCTCCGTTAATGAGCATGAAAGCATGAGCTTGTCTCCCACCAGTGCCCCCACACCCAGACTGAGACACTGTGTGTCCGCCAGCCACAGCTGAGCAGTGTATCAGACCCTGGCTGACAAGCTGCATCAGTTGGAAATGTCTCACAGCTAAGGGTGCGTCACCTAGGCTGCTCCTTTTCCCATCAGTAACTTTTCCAGCTTGAGTGTCCCACCTCTTACCCCCTGTTGGGAACCTAGCAGGTGGACGCTGGCAACCTCCACCTTGTGACTCTGCCTGTGAGACCACCCAGACAAGAAACCATTGCAGTACCCACCCCAAACTCTGGCATATGACTACAAGGACTAACCCTACTGCAGCCGGAAAAAGTTTGCTGCCTTGTGAGCATCTAGAGCCAGCAGTTTGGCTGGGTAGGAGATACCAGGTGACACTGCAGCCTGTTTGAACCAGTTCTTAAAAATAACCTTCAGCCAAGCCTCCTGCCTTCTGCTTCTATGCATCTGAATGCATCTGAACGCCTCCCATCCACTCCTGTGTAGGCCTAGAAATATTTACTCCTGTGCTGTCCTCTCCTAGCCCTGCCCTGATCAGTTATCGACAGTAGATCACTACTGGGAGCATATCAACTCTCATAAGGAGTGCTGAGAAAGGTGAACAGTGGTTAGGCAAGAAAACTTCCTTCAGTGGTACCCATGAGCTTTCTCACTAAAGAAGCAAACACTTTGTGGTGGGATGTTGGGGCAGTGGAGGTAGAGTGGCATAGGTAGACAGGTGGACGGGGAAAGAAGCTGGTGTCTAAGAGCTCTCAGAAACTCTTGGATCTGTGACAGGTACTTTCCACTGAGGGAACCACACTGACACCATAGAATCATAGAATCACAGAATTGCTTGGGTTGGAAGGGACCTTCAAGGTCATCTAATTCCAACTCCCCTGCCATGGGCAGGGACACTTTCCACCAGACCAGATTGATCAAAGCTCTATCCAGCCTGGCCTAGAACACTGCTAGGGATGAGGCAGCCACAGCTTCTCTGGGCAACTTGTTCCAGTGCCTCACCATCCTCACAGGGAAGAATTTCTTCTTAATCTCTAATCTAAACCTACCCTCTTTCAGTTTAAACCCATTCCCCTTTGTCCTCTCACTACATGTCCTTGTGAAAAGCCCCTCTCCAGTTCTCCTGTAGGCTCCCTTTAGGCACTGGAAAGGGCTATAAGATCTCCCCAGAGCCTTTTCTTCTCTGAGCCTGTTTTCATATGAGAGGTGCTCCAGCTCTCTGATTTTCCTCATTGCTCTCCTCTGGACCCGATCCAACAGGTCCACGTCCCTCTTATGTTGGAGGCCCCAGGGCTGAATGCAGCACTTACAGGTGGGGTCTCAGCAGAGGCGAGTAGTACCGGTACCCAGTAGGGGCAGGATCACCTCCCTCGACCGGCTGGCCACGTTTCTTTCGGTGCAGCCCGGGATACGGCTGGCTTTCAGGGCTGCGAGCGCACACCTCTCATGCTCGCACATGTCCCCCTCAACAGTGAAGGTCTGGCACGGAGGGCTCCACCGCCGCTTGGTAGCACTGTCCTGAGCCTGGTCTTGACACCAGCTACCAGGGCAGAAGTCCCGCCGCGTTCTCCGTCTCCCTGCACCCCCGTCCCCCTCCGGGCGGGGACAGACACCCCTCTACAGGACGCACCGCGCAGCGCCCCCGTCCCTCCCTGCCCCCGCCCGCTCGGCACCACCCCCGCTCCGCCCCTCCCGCCTCTCCCGCCCCTCCCTCCTGGCTGCGGGTCCCGCCCGAGGGTGTCCCGGGTGCCCGAGGGCGGGCAGGAGTGGGATGGCTCCTTGCGTTCCTTCTGCCCGCAGCTTCGCGGCCCCTCCGGTTGGTGGTTCCGCGGTGTTTCCAGGGAGCCGCGGTGGGGGCACAGCCCGCCGAGGCTCAGTTTTTCATTCAAGGCATCCGTATTTCCGTGCCCCGCGGCCCTGTTTGTCATGTAGGGAAGGCTGCCGTGCTGCAGCCCAGGCACGTGTCTGACTGGCTGCATTGACGTACTGGGAATGCGTGTGTGCCTGTTTGTGCATGACGTGGTGAGTGTGAGATCTGCGTGAGCTGGCTGCGTTGTGCGTGGCGTTTGCATATTTTATGCTTGGGAAGGCAAAGAACAGCAATTTTTCATGAGCAAATATTTGCATATTTTCCACTCGTTCGAGCAGATAAAGCATTTCAATTCTCTGTTGGATCCTCAGGAGAACCAGGAGCATCTTCTCTTCAAAGGTGTTTCCATTTCTTGTATCTCCCCATCTCTACAGGCTACCTTATTCCAACAACAGCTTCCTGCCCCCTCCACGCACCCCCTTGTTCCATATCCATGTACAACAGCTGAATCAGAATGTGGCCTGGACAGTTTTGCTGTTGCCTGATCTGAGCAGCTGTGATTCTCTGCTGATGGCAAATACAGCGGCTCCCTAACAACAGCTCCAAATGACATTAAGTGTGGGCTGTGTTGGTAACAGCCTGGAATACACTCACTTCTCCACACTGACACCCCTCAGCCATTGCCTTTCACTGCCCTTCCAGTTTCTCTCCTGAAGATCCATTGCAGAGCGGAATGGTCATACTTAATGGGTCCAAAGCTGCTGCAGACTACCATTGTATGGTTGGGTTTGCAGGTATGGTGGGTGGGTACATGTGTGGGGAAGGTCATTTGGAAGGTCCAGATGTCATCTCCCAGTTTGAGCCCATGCCTGGGATGTGTGCATTAAAGTGTGTGTGCTGCATTCTTGGCATTCATTCTTAGGCCAAGAGGTGTGTGCATGTCTGGGTATGTGTGCATCTGTGTGGGTGGCCACATATGGTCTCATACATCCATATGCACTTGAATCAATGCACCCACTGACACAAATATACACTTATATTTATACACATTCACGCAGTTGCATGTACCCACCCATACACGCGTGCAACCATGTAAACACTCATTTGTATGCATGCATGCACAACGCATAGGAATGCCTCTCTGTATCTGCTCTTGTGCACTCTGATGTGTGCATACAAACTCTCTTAGCTGCTGACAGAACGGGTTCCCTGTATCTCTAACCCCCCATTTATGATCACACGTTTGCTGGGAAGAGGCATTGCACAGTGCTGCTGAAATCATTGTGGCCCTTTCTGGTCTTGCAGCTCTGATCGCTACGTGACAAGAATAAAACCTTTTGTGCAGCACAGGACTTGATGGAGCCCTTATCTCTGTGTCTCTGCACTCAGAATAGTAAAATCCATTTCCATATCTGACTGGAAAAAATCCCCCTGAGCATGTCCAGAATTTCACTTAGCCACTGCGCACGGTCCCCATGGCCTCTGGGTTGCCTGGAGTCAACCGCACCATCATTAAGGAGAGAGTGAGGGATCACAGAGGCAATCAGATTAATGCTATTACTACAGGAAAAGCTGGGGATTCACCAACAGGGAGACAGAGCTGAGGAGAGAGCAGGGGTCAGAAGGCAGCAGGGTACTGTCCATCATTCCAAATGCCTGTTCCTATGAAAACCAGCCTTTTAATAAGTGGTGATAGTTTGCAGAATTTTGTAGCCTTTATTTTCTCCTCATGAATTTTGGACCAAAAAATACCTTTTTTTTTTTTACTTTCCCCCTCCTCCAGTCTTATTTTCTGTACATCTTCTTTTTTTTTTTTTTTCACCAATTTGTCACTGCAAAATAGGATGCATCATAGGGGGGCGAAGAAAACACAAGACAGAAAAATATGATGCTTGTCTCTTTTCTTTAAAGCTCCTATTTAAACCTCAGGTTTTTTTGCAAGTCTCCCTGGAACATATTTTGTTTTCCCCAGCAGGCTCCCCTGCAGAGCTGCCTTGGTGGGTGCTCAGAGTCTGTGTATCAAAATGATGTCTCCTTGGCACAATTGCTTGGTGCTGGCATTGCAGTGCTTGGGCTCTAAGAGATGTCAGTATTTTAAGAAGCCAACCAGTCGATGGAGTTTCTTGAATGGTGATTTGCAGCAGATGGAGCTGCAAAGGCGTGTGAAATTAAGTCTCATCTCGATTTGGTGGTGAAGGAGACCGTCTCTGTTGACTGTGTTGGCAGCTGGGGAACTCCCCATCTCCCCATGGCAGCTGGACAGCCACTCCATGGATAAGGAAACCCATCCTATATCTGCCCCCCACCCACTTGAGCTGCCTCCTACAAGGTCCTCACTCACTGTTACATGCCTTCTTCAATGCCTGGTCATCAAACACAAACAGTGCTACAAGCTCCCCTGATAATACCATTTTTCCTCTATCCTACAGAGATTACTGTGCCAGTGGACTCCAGCATTCGCTTTACTCTGCTCCTCATTGCAAGAGGAGCAACACAGAACCCTGTTTAAAGTGCTGTGTTGTCCATCTATCTGACCACTTGATAGTCAGACCTTTTACTCTTGCCACCACTTGTTGCTCCTTACAGAGGCAGAAGCTTTGGCAGTCCATCTTCAGTCTGCTAGGACTGCTTGATTGTGCTTCATCCAGTGGATGTTGAGGGAGCTCCCAGAGAAAATAAAACAGAGGCTTTTTTTAGTCCAACAGATTGTATCCCACACCCATGAATAGTTTGGCTGCTTTTCTCACTGGGGCCCACAGTGTGGGAAGCTGATGCATGGATGGAAGGAGGAGGAGATGTAAAGAGGTAGCAGAGAAAAGAATCTGGCTACCAAGCACTTTCTTTTCCCTGTGAGTTGAGCCCGCACTCCTGGGTGACTGCCCATGCTCAGGGGAGCAAGTGCACTTTGTAAGAGGAGCTAAGCAATTGCTGTATGGCATTGCTGGTAGCTCAGCTACTGAGGCTGAGCCTGCAGGCATGAACAGCTTGGTGTCCCAGGTTTAAAGAGGAAACAAGAGGATGTAGGATTCCTCCTTTCTCATGGAGATGATGGCAGTACCAGTGGCTGAGCGCACAACTGAATGTCTTTGGTTATGTTTGCAGTCCCTTCCCTCCCTTCCTGAGCAATCTAACCTGGCTAGGAGATATCTCTTCACCTCATGCCCTGTGACAGTCCTTTCCTGAACTCAGGTGCCCTGCACTGCAGTTCCCCTGATGCCTGCCATCACTTCTCACATTGCCTTTGTGTGACTTTGACTCTTGCTTCCTCATAAAGTGGTTCTGTTGCCACCATCCTCAGCTGCTGCAGCTTGTTCTGCTGCCCAGGCCAGGGCTTTTGGCTTCTGTCCCAGCACATCTGGTCCCATGCCACCCCTTCACTTCTCTTGCCTTCTCTCAAGTGACCTGTGAGACATCTTTCCATCACCCAGCCAACTCTCATAACTGACCCTCCACAGACTACCTCTTCCAACATCTCCTGACCTCAGGGAGACATGTCTCCTTCTGGTGGGTTCCTCCTTCTCATTTCTCGAAATTATTTGTAGAGAAAAGTACCCAAATATAACCAAGGGCTCTGGTATGAGGACCATTTCGGTGGCTGTAGCTTAGCAATAGTATTCATGGAGAAGTTAAAGGTGTGGGAGGAATGAAACCAAACCAAAGAAGGCGACCTTCATCCCACCCACCCTTGTACATTGCTGCTGTTCTAACCTACATGCTCACATGGACCCACCCACAGCTTCCCTCCAACAACCAATGCACAGGAGCAAGCACTGGTCCAACCCTCACAGCAGCACACATACTCTCACACTCTTACCCAAGCATTCACATGTGCACACACATTTCCATAAATACTTGCATGCCTGCAAAACTGTACCTGCATTGAAACATTCCACAGTTGCATCAAAACACTCTTTCATCTGTGTTTGTATACACTTATACACATGCGTGCTCCCTCATGTGTCCCTGTACACATTTACATACACCACACAGATTAGCATCAGTGCCCAACCCACAAGTATCTCCCACCAGCCTGACTGCTCTGTCTCCCATCCTCTGCAGCCATTCTCCTACATGTACAGTCCAGGGAATAAACTTTTGCATACAACAATCTTTGTGCACATGCAAACACATCAACATCATTTCTTCACCATCCTGAAGCAAATACTCTACCATTTCCCACAGCACAAATCAGTTCCTAGTATTGTCCAGACTATCTGCAACCATAGCTCTTATACACTGGAGATCCTGTGACATCCCTCTGCTTCCTGCCCCCATCCTGTACTGATAGATGCCTTGATCTCTTGTATAAGTCAAACAGTACTCCATACAGAGATCAACTCAACCCAAAGACACTGTGTATTCTCAGGAGAGCCACATCTGTAGCACCCCCTCCCCGAAACACGCAGAATGGTTCTTCCCTGTTGACCTTTTAAGTCCGAAGGCTTTTTGTTTATTTACAGTAAGGCTTAGGGAGAGGAAAAGGGAAAGGGCATTTCAGCTTGTAAGAAACACTGCTTCCGATTTATGTCGTATTGTCTTTTTCTCTACCTTTGTTGCACCTCCCACCGGGGTGCAGAGGCACCAGGAAAACCCTGAAGAATGTGAGGTGCAGGAAAGAAATATTCCATTTTTTTCTCCCAGGTAAATCTCATCAGCCTGCTCGGAGTCCATGAAAGCCTTGAAAAGAAAGAGGAGGTTTTGAGCAATTAGTGGTCTCCAGCCACAACCAGCATGGGCAGGAAGTCTGTCCCCAAGACATTTTTAAGAGCTAGAGAGGGGCCAGCCATGCATGCAACTGGCTGGTGTGTCTTTGCTGCAGACATTTTTCCTTCCTGCTTGTCTTTCAGGGTAAACCACTTCTTGTGTTTATAAGAGGGATAAACAAAGCACTGGGATGCCTACGTGTAGTATATGCCATTTGGGAACTTCCTTGACCTGCCACAATCAGATGGCAGCCGATGCCCTCCACAGCTGGGTCATCTAAGGACAGATCATGCAGTCTAGGCCTGATCCCGCTCTCTCTGTACTGTCAGTGCCCAGCACCTCTTCAGCTCCCCCTGGATGCAGTCCATTCTTTAGCCGGTACCACAGAAACCTCAAGTGTCTTTTCCAAAGCCAAGAAAAATGCTTTGCTTTTTCTACAAGTTCATGGAGCCCTCTTCATCCTTAAGCAGACTCTCGGACTATAAATATGCCTTTGTATTGATGTCTCCCATTGCCTTTGAGGTGGAAAAGCAGACAAGGTGAAGGGGACCTCATGTTCCAATGTCTCTTTCCCCTGCACCATCCCTTTCATCATAAACAACTGACATGCAACTTGTTGCTCTTTTCACATCCCACAGGTTCCTCAGGGAGGGGTTTTTGCTCATTGCTCTGTCCTTCTCCACTGCTTAAAGGGCGCTCCTGCCTGCCATTTCCATTCTGGGTGATCTTGCTGATCTTGCCCTCCTCCCGTTCATCATCAGTCTTCTCTGGGGGGCCTGCTGGCACCTCCTGGCTCTGGACTCGGCGGGATGGCCTGAAGATGGCCCTCCGGAAGCCCTGCTTGAAGCGGTAGGAGAGGAAGCCGTAGATGATAGGATTGGCACAACTATTGGCATACGGCAGCACCACCACGAGGAAGTAGACACCAAAGAGGGACGGCTCCTCTGGCAGTGGGCAGACAACATTGATTATGTTGAGGACATAGAAGGGGAGCCAGCAAAGAACGAAGACAGCCACAACAGTCACCACCATGCGGGTCACTCTGCGCTCTGAAAGCTTGTGCTTGGAGGACAGAGCCCTCACCCGCCTGCCAGAGGAACGAACCTTCACAACAATCAGAAGATAGCAGAGACAAATCACCAGCAGTGGTCCAAAGAAGCCCAGTGTAGCAGTGTAGATGATGAAGCCAGCTCTCCACACTGAGGCCGGCTCTGGCCACTGGATGTGGCACGTATTCATCCCTAAAGGGACATCTGAGAAGACAACCACGGGCAGCACCACTATGGAAGACAGCACCCACACCATTGCACTCACAGCCTTGGCCACCCGTGCTGTCCGCCATTTGGAGGACTTCCCTGGGTGGACCACGGCCAAGTAGCGATCAACACTCATCACCGTCAGGCAGAAGATGCTGGTGAACTGGTTGATGGCATCCACGGCCATCACCAGGCGGCACATGAAAGAACCAAACGGCCAGTAGGAGAGGGCATTTTGCGCAGCCAGGAATGGCAGGCCCAGCATGAATAGCTCATCAGCTAGGGCCAGGTTCAGGATGTAGATGTTGGTCACCGACTCACTCACAGAGTGCCGCAGGACCACATAAATGACCAGAGAATTCCCAGCCAGCCCCACCACACAGACAATGAGGTAGACCACGGGGATGAGGGCACCGCTGACAACTACACCAGGGCTGACGGTGGTGGAGCTGTTGGGGGTGGTGAAGCCTTCCCAGCTGCTAGAGGCATTCCCCTCCTCCGACACTGCCGGTGTGGGGAGGCTAAAAGCAGAAGTGTTCATAGCAGACGAAGGGAAGAGCGCAGGGGGCAGTGTCCTTGCAGGATCAGTTAGCAATCTGGAAATGAGAGGGGGAGAAAAAAAAACCATTGATACTGGGGACATGACAGCTGAACAAGCCACAGATAAAATCACTCCATTAACTGTGTTTTAGATATGGACAGGTGTGGGAAGTCAAGGTGAGTTTGTGGATGCTGGCAGCCGCTGGCAGCCACTGGAAGATCTGGGACAATATCAAAACCATCTAGTCCTGCAAGGCACAGTGGGCAAGGAGGGAAAAACAGTGATATGGCTCAGTGTGGGCCAATGGATCCTCTCTCCTAAGGAAAGATCTTCTAGGGAAAGAACAACAGACTAGGATAAGGGCAGGGAAATTTCTAATTTTCTGATAATGGCTCCAATACTGAGGACATGGTCACCAGAGGCCTGATTCTCATTTATGAGTGGCAGGTGCCTTAGAAACAAAAGAGGGAAAAGCATCCAGTGACAAAGACATTCCAGTTCTGATTCCCCCATTCTCTGAGTATTCTCTTGCTTTCTGAAGCTCTTTTTGGACTATCCAGTTTATTGTTGGCCCTACCAGCAGAAGCAAAAGCACCTTCACTCTCAGTAGAGGCTGAGGTCAGCACCTGAGCTGGAGGGTAGATGTTTTATGCGAGTTTGAGAGCAAAGGAAGAGCCAGATTATTTTGGGTATATGAAGAAGATCAGTCCAGGTCTCTCTTGTCTCTTTCTCTCATCTTCTCTCTTGTTGTCTCCCTCTCTCTCTCTCTCTCTCTCTCTCTCTCTCCCTCTCCCTCCCTCTGTCTCTCCCTGCCTCTCTCTCTCCTTCTGCACCCTGCAAAACACTGCTAATGACAGAGGCCCTGCCTGCCCACCTGTTTGCAATACCAAAGCAGTGTCCCAGCCCTCCTAATCTGAGGTACACAATTGCCCCTCACGTCAGGGTTTGGCATGGAAACAGCACTCGGCTCACTGAGAGAGAGCCTTGAGCAAACAAGTTCTCCATTCACCACAAGGTTGCTGCTGACACTGGGTGAGAAGATGCAGGGAGAGAAGAGAGAGTTAAGGGACAGACGTGCCTTTTGTGAGGGCTCCAGGTATGTGAAATACAGAGTCCAGTACAAACTACAGACCAGACACACCCTGGCAAACCTTATGCAGGGTAGATCTGTGATGCTTTTAGGATCACTCTATCTCTGGTAAAATTTTCTGGAGGTGTGGACTGACAGGGTCATCCTCCTGATGAATTAGCTTCTTGGAAGGGACAATGACTTAGTAGAAGGGAACAAGGACCCTGAGGCTCACCTTTACTCATCTCAGCAAATATTCTAAGACTCTGAAGCTCTTTTTCTATTGAAAATAAAACTGGGGATTCTAAAGGAAAGGACTCCTAATCTTAACTACTTTCAGGAGGCCAGAAACACTCCAGAGACTTTTCTCCTGAATGGGATTCTCTGTGGCATCACAACTTTCTTCACAAATGTCTTAATATTACAGCTTTTATTCTATTTTTCTGTAGATGTCATACCAAGTTCTGGAAACACTAGGGGAGACCTGAGCTTTAGATGGATTCATTGAATATCAGGCAAGCAAACCCAACAAACTCTACAGATGTATCAAATCTTAAGCTGAAGGAACCTCATCTGGTAGGCCCCATAAAAACACAGGTGGGCAAGAATGTCTTAAGGCCATTTCTAGAGGCTATTGCATGAATGTTTCCTGCTTTGAAGAATTTGAGTTTTGAAGGACTGGAATTTTTTAAATTTTCTTTATTTGCAAGTGCCTTGGGCTGTGACACACTGTCATGATAGAAGCCCATCTCTTGGGGTCCTGCAGCACTCAGTTGTCCCACACATCATGAGTGGCTGTAACGAATGGGCAGAGTAGGAAGTGATTTGAAACTCTAAACTGAAGGATCTTTCCTCTGATATTTTTTCCAATGCTGTTCTAGTGACACAAATCACTTGTTGGAGGAAAAAGGAGGGCAATGGCTGCTCTAGGTACAAAGATCCCTGAAAAGGGTGGCAGAGGCTAGACCAGTATGTTCATAAAAAGATGATCCTCTAAAAGATGGGGACATAGTTAGAAATTCCTTTGGATGTTCCTCCTGCATGAAAATGAATTAAAAAGATAAAAAAGCCAGACATTTGGAGAGAGAGCCCTACAAATATCAAATATGGACAGAGATACTGATGCTGAGGCTGAAGAGCATCTGGGGTCCAGACCTCAAAGCTGGTTGTTCAGGCTGTGGTTTAGCAACACAGTAAACCCAGCTTCAGGGCCCCAGAAACCAAATCAAAAATGCTAGGCCATGCAGCAAAACCCATGGATTTTCTATAAACTCATTTTTCCTGCTCAGACAGATGCAGTGAAGAAACTTTAAGCAGGTGTGGTCTGTCTCTGCCATAGCAACTTTGTCAAGTACTACGCACCAGCACAAACACCATGTCACACATTCTGGATAGTTTGACAGAACAATCACTGGAAACCAGTACCTTATCTAGCTTGAATCTACTCTGCTGGCTGCTTTGGCAGCATATGACATAGGTAGGAATTGGGGAGGAACCTTGGCCTCAGACTGACAGTGTGTTGGCATCCACTTGGAGTCTGTCCCTTATGTGGACAGCACCTGTTGCAAGAGACTTGGGTTCTGGTAACAGGTGCTACAAGAATGTACCTGGCTCATGCAGCTGGAGAGCAGAAGGAAGGCAGAGAAGTAGGAAGAGATGGGAAATTGGTGCTACTGCTTTCTTTAGAAAAAACAAATAAATTATATATATATATATATATATAATTCTGCATTGAATGAAAGGAGGAGGTGGATGCTAAAAGCTGAGCCTCGACTTGGTTACAATACATGAATAGAAACTGGGAGGGACCACAGAGACCAATAACCTGCAGCCCCTCATGTCCCCCTCCCCACCTGTCCCCCCGGTTTCCCACGGCCCTGCTCGATCTCAGGACTCCGCCGTCTCAACTCGGGGCTGAGCTGACTAGTAGGGACCAGGATGGACTGGCAGAGTTGGAGGGTAGGGAGTCGGGGAGGTAGGTCGGCAGGTTTCCTTCTCTGGGACTGCAGAGTTAACTTCTGCATGGACTCATGCCCGGGTGACATCTGGGAAGAGCGGGCAGAGCCGCCGGGTACTTACATGTCGTCGGGATGTACATTTTCCTCTGCTTCACCGGGAGATTCCGTATCATGATTTTCCCCTTCCCCTTTCTTAAAAGCGGTAGAGCAGAGCGGTCTCGGAGGGAACGCGCCCACCGTGCGCTACCGGAGACGCGAGTCCTCCTTCCCGCACTTGCCCATCGCCCACTCCGTGGCTGGCGTGGGAGAGGGGCCCACGGCCGTGCCCGCGGGCGGCCGGCCGGGGCTGCGCGGTCCCTCAGCCCCACGCCGGAGGGTCTGTCCCCCTCGCTGCCCCCGCCATCTGCGGGGCTCGGGCAGAGGGAGCGGAGCGGCGGCACCGGCGGACGAATGCCGGCAGCCAATGGGCGCCACGCACGGAAACACCGGCAGGAGAAGGAGGAGAAGGAGGGGATGGACGACAGGGCAGGAGAACGAGGAGCGGGAGGAGACACCGGGAGGGAGAATAGAAGCGGGGGAGAGAGGTGCAAGGAGAGGGGCAAAGGGATAGGAGAGCGTGGAAGACGGGGAGAATGAAGGAATGAGGAGTGAGGTTAAAGAAGCTGAAGACAGTGTAGGGGAGAGGAAGAAGAGGGTTAGAGAGAGCAACTACGTGGTGGGAGAGTGGCATGCAGGAGGGGGTGATTCGTCTCGGCTTCCCTAGGCAGGCACCCAGGAGACGGCCTCCCTGTTCCAAAGGTCTTGCAGACAAGGCTCATGTTGGTCAGAGCTGCAGGGACACGACAAAACCTTCTGGCTGGCAAGATGCTCAGAAATCGAGGTAGATTTTGAGCACACAAACCCTTCTCCCTTCTGTTCTGCCCTATGAGCACCTCCAGATGGATGGAGATGAGGGCAGACAGCTGTCTGTTTCAACTCCTTCCCTTATCTGGCTCCATGAACAATCTCTTGTCTTTTGCTCCTTTATTGGGAAAATGCTCCAGTTCAACAGCCCCAAACTCTCCTACTAGATTTCATCTCTGCTGGAACATGTAGACCCAGAAGAAATGGGTCTAGGAAAGAAATTAATCTCCTTTGTGTGAGCAGTTCTCCCAGGGAGGACATGAGGATTTTCGCATTCCATTCCCTGCACAGAGGCTTTCCCTGTCATCCTCACCCCCTTCCCAGCATCAGTGACTCCTTGTGCTGTGGAGTCACCCACTTCTTGACATTTGTCACTGCTGTTGTGAGCATTTGAGCCCCTAGGGCCAATTCCAGCCTTAACCAAAGAAGGCAGTATCTCTTCGAGCAGAACATGGCCAGGGTTTAATCTCGCATTCCAAACCTTCTCGAGCAACTTTATGTTCAGCCAGTGCTGATCATAGGTGAGCTGATGAAGGCAGTACAGGACAGCTGTCAGGCTGCCTTAGGCTAGAACTTGGTCACAATGCTATCTGGAGACACACAAGAGATATGAGGCCTCATTGCGGCAGGAATAGCATGGGTAGCACCCAGAGGTTTTCTTTGCCATGGCAGAGCAGGTATCTGTAGCACCATTCAGGAGGCCCCAAGCTCTTGTCTTAGAAGAAACAGAGCCAAGCAACAGCAGAGCCCTACCCAGGCCTGCTAACCCTTGCAGGATTTGCTAGCATAAGCACAGTCATAGGATCACAAATTCCAGGTCTCCAGATCGCTTCCCCAGTGCTCCAAGTCCTGCCCCATTCTCAGCTCTAACAGGGTTATGCAAACTGCTTAAATTGTGTTGGGATGAGAGCTCAGCCTGTGCACCTCCACAGGTAGGAAGATACATAAATTTTGTCTCATGCACATGGTCAGTATTGCTATACGTGGGGATGAGGCAGACTGAGAAGGTAAAAGCCAAGGCTTGAAAACTAGAGAGGAAGTAATAAACCACTGGGAATACATTGGTTTGAGTAATGTTTAGAATGTTTAAAGGAGGTTGGATACCATTCTCAAGGACTTTGTGTCCCTTGCCCTTCCACAGGTATATGCCCATACCAGAGACTTAATTTTTGTGCATCTGGACTTCCACTGACATAATTTACATTACTTTTGGATGGGGCCTGGGCAATTCATCCAGCAGCCCATGTGCAATGCAGATATTTGTGGAATTTACTGCAACAAGATGTCCTCCAGACTTGCTCTGGACTTTATCAGTAGGTAATGTGTCACATCATTGAATTAACTGCCTTATTTAGATCCAACCATGAATTGAAATTGCAGAAATTTCCCTGACAGCAGGAGACCTTGGGGGCTTCACTGTGGTGGTTGTAGCTGGCACTTGCGCCTCCTCAGTGCAGGAAGCAGCCTTTGAAGCTCAGAAGTGTTGCTGCATCCAGGAGTGGTAATCTGGCTCAACTCCATAGTTTCTCTGTGCCCTCCTAGGACTGCAGGATTTTGCAGTGCCAGTCATTGCACCCTGAGCCCTCCTCCCTCCTGCAAGCAGTGGCAGTAGCAGCCACCCTGTAACACTTACTCTCAAGTCCCTGCAATGCATCAGGAAGGCAGGTGCTCACAGCTGCCAGATCCATAGTACCGCTGGGACCACTCTCTTCAGCTTAATTTTAGTGTCTTGGAGGCAATTTGTCTGGACTGGTGACTCATTCCTCCCTCTTTAATTTTTTTCCCTGCCCTCCCCCTTCCTATTCTGTCTCTGGCTGTGCCTAGCAGTGTGAGTGAATGCTGGTACTGATATGACTCCTTGGGATGTGAGCTTAGAAAGATTAATGCAGCAGTGTTTTGGTGAAAGGATGTCCACAGCAACCTGAAGGGGCAGTCCCCCCGGAGAGGAGTCTGGGTCTGGGTGTCCCGTCCCAAAGCCTGCATCCCATCCTCTGTGTGTCTCAGAGAGGAGACAACTGTTCCTTTGGACACATGGAGACTGAGAAGAGGAAAGGCAAAAGCAAAGGTGTAATCAGCCCACTGCACATGATATTTGCACTTTTCTGAGGAATGCAGGGGGCTCAGCTGAGAACTTAGCAACTTGGTGCACGAATCATGCTGTGTCTCTTCATCCTATAGCGCCTGGGGCTCACCAAGCTCAGTGTGGTTCTGCCTGGGTTGTTGTTGCTGAAGGAGGGGCACAGCTGGTAGATGCCTCCACCCAGCTGTCCCACTGGTCACTGCTTCAGGGCTGTGTCCCCCCATAGTGCAACACATCGCAGACATGACAAGAGTATGGTCTGTTTATTGGGTCTTATTCACTACGCTGTAACCTCAGGGGCCGGGAGGAAGGGCAGGAGCAGGAGGGGTGAGGCGAGTGTGGGGAAGTTGTGCAAACCAACACACCAGTGCTACAGATCCACAACAGTCTTTCAAGCCAGAAGAAGTAAAAAAGCGCAATGACCACCACAAGGTGCTGAGCTCCGGGTAGCTGGAGCCGTCACTCTCCTGCGTGCTGGGCAGCACCTGGCATCAGGATGGGGCCGGGATCTGTAGCCAAAAATACAACAGACCTCCTAATACCAGCTCAACTATTTTCCTGCTCTCCCTCCCTCTGCCCTGGTGATGGTGGGAGTATGAAGGGGCAGGGTCCCAACTAGGAAGCTCCCACTCTTCTCTCCCATCAAGCTTTGGCCAGCTTTGCCTCTCATCCTGAAGCCTCCCTCCTTCCTCTGCTGACTTGAGCTGAAGTAGAAGGACAGCTAGGGACAATATGAGGATTAAAGGAGTTCTGGAGGAAAAGCTGCTGCCTGCCAATGAAAAGCAACACAAAAACCCCCTTGAGGTGAGCAGGGCTTGGTAAGAGGAAGGGCCATTGGGCAGCTGCCATGAATAAGGAACAGATTTTTCTTTTTTTTCTTTTTTTTTCCCATTCCTCTAGGCACAGGCTACAGTTTCATAGCTCTCAGAGCAGGTCAACCCCAGGGCAGCCTGGATATAGTTCCCCCTGTGGAAGAAGGACAGACAGTTCTTGGCTGTGAGAACAAATGTGGAAAATCCTAGGCAGCCCTGCACCAGGAGATGGGAGCAAACCTGCCCATAGTCAAACAGAAAGGAGGGGAAGTTGTTCTGGGGTCCATCGTCCCATGTCCTGTCCTTTCCCCAAGCAGGACTGCTGTCTCCCTCTCTCTCTTTGAGGGTGACCCATTCCACCAGGCTCAGCAAGTCACAGAAACACAGTAGCCCTGACCGTCTGGGTCCAGGAACGGGAAAGTGTCACTAGTGTCATACCCTGGAAGCCCTGTCAGACTTACTTGCTTAGAGGAGGCTGCATACACGTTTCTTTGTCCGGGTGGGCTGTGGACAGAGGACTGCTCGGATGGCCTCATCAAACACTGTCTTGAGGCCGCGCTGCGTCAAAGCCGAGCACTCGAGGTATTTCACAGAGTCTGTTGGGAGGAAGCTGGGTATTGTAATGGGGAGGAAGGGAGCTGGGGTAGGCAGTGGGGTACCCAGGTTTCTGTTGCTTATGCTAGAAAGCAAGGCATCTGCCTCTTGCCCGAATTGAATAAATACATCTCAGGATACCATGCATTGTCACTCACTCACAGTCTTGACTTCAGGGCAAAGCTTGCCAGCTGTTCAAGACCAAGGTTTGCCTATTCTCCACCTCTGTAGCCAGAGCAGAGCCATTGTGTGTGGCTGGCTATGTTATCCTGGCCAGACATCCCCTCTGCTGAACTCCTGATTGAAAACTTCTCCCTTAAACTGTGTTTCCCACCCTCTCCCCTACATGTGTGCCATGTCTGAGAAGAGAGGAACAGGCACTTATGCATGTCCTGAAGTATGGAGGGGAGCTGATGCCCCTGAGCTGAATGGTAGCTCATACCTGGGGCTGCACATATAAGCCCCAGCAGACAGAAGCAGGGAGGGGAAGTTGCAGTTGCAACTCTTCCTGAGAGATGTTAAAAACCTCACTCTTCTACCTCTTTCCGGATGTAGAGGAGAGGCCTCTGCCCACAAGGCAGCTGTGGCTTTCACAGAAAAATGTTGTCCCAGATAGAAGTAGCAGAGTAAAAGGGGAGGGGAATGTGAAAGCATGTATTTGTGTGTGTATGTGGAGGATGGTGACCAGAGAGAGAACTGCCAGGTTGAGATCTGCCTCAACAAGCACATCTCCTTCCTGATTCTCCCAAAGTATATTTTGTCCCATGACCCTTGATATGTCTCCCAGTGTCCCTCAGAGACTCCACTGTGAGATACGTCTACAAAAGCCTTATTAGGTTGAGGGGAAGCCCTTATCTACTGTCTCTCTCCTTTCAGTAGGTCCAAGATGGTTCCCGAAACACATACCAATTTCCTTGGCCAGAGCAAGGCCCTGAGGATATGTGATGGGGGATAGCTTCTTCTCTTTCAGCTTCTCAATGGTGTCCTTGTCATCACGAAGATCCAGCTTTGTGCCCACAAGGATGATGGGAGTGCTAGGGCAGTGGTGCCGCACCTCAGGGAACCACTAGCAGTGGAGCAAAATAGCAAAGATGTGACAAGAGGTCATACATACGGGCATGCACAAGGGAAACAAAGAGACACTCCTGAAAAATTGTCAGCAAGATAGCTAACGACCTGTCTTTCCTCACATCCATTGTTGGGCCCTATAACCTGGTCCAGGCCAGTCCCTGTTGCTGACTCCTCAGGCAAAACCTGACATGGAGCTCAATTTCTGTTAAACAATAGCACAAACTGCTCTCTACCCTTCACCCTCCCATCCAGGAGGAACCTGAAAGTGGTAGGAAGGAAATACTGCTGTTCTCCTCTTCATTAGTCTCTCCCTTACTCTCTCACTTCCCATCCAAAGGCTGTGGGTACCTGCTTCTCATACCCTATGGACTGATCCTGCATGTCTGTGCTTTGACAGTCTTGGTTGAAAGATGCCATCAGAATATAAGTCTGTGGTCTGACAGCAAAATAGCCCAGCAAGATGAATACTAGCCCATTAGTAGGGTTGTCCGCCTTCTTTGAGATGAACCAGAAAAGGCATCTGAAGGAGGCTGATATTTTAGTTCCTTCTGACCAACAGGAAAAAGATATGACCTCTGTGAACCTAGGCGTTCTGTTGGTAGTCTCCTCCCACAGTCACTGTCTTTGGAAGACCACCACCAATCTCACCCCCTTGCCCCCTGATGGACCAGGTTACTCCGTCTCACCTTAGCACGGACGTTTTCATAAGATGCCGGGCTGACAAGGGAGAAACAGATCAAGAAGACATCCTGTAGGCATACAACCATGGTGCAGTTAGGATGAGAGCATGGGATGCCATGATGAGGCAGGGAGGGAAGAGAAGATCTGTGTGGGCAGCACACTCCCTCTGCAGCAGAGGGTCATGCCAGGGGAAGCTGTTTCTCACAGTGTAACACAGTCCTAGTCCTGACTGCTGCTTCTTGCTTCTGAAGGAGAGAAGGATGTTTGTTCCCATGACTCATGGTAACCATAGCCACCACTATCAGAAGAGCCAGATTGTCAACTATAAGGTTGGGGTTTTTGTGGCTGGCACACTCATCCTCATGGGAAACGGCCTGACAGTGTCCTGCTCATTTCTCACAGAACACCAGAGAGCTTTCAGGCCAAAGTAATTTTTTGCCTCCAGTTGAGAAAGAGCTAGGCTCAATCCAAAAAGTGCACACACAGGACTCAGATGAGGTGGAGTTTCAGTTCTCCAGGTAAGAGATTCTCCTGGGCATGGCAGAGTTTAGACTTCCATTATAACCAAACCAAACCAAACCAAACCAGCTCATCAAGGTTGTAATTATTTCATCCAGCTTCACCTAGCTGGAACAGTGGTGTCAGACCCAGCCTATCCGTTTTCATATTTCTAGAACCATAAGAAACAACAACCTAGGAGAACCATTCCTCCACCTTCCCTTGAGATGCATCCTAGAGTGGGTACAAGCACATTGTTGAGAAATATGCCTGCTTGTACTGACTGCAGAAGCAGCTTAGGCAAACAGCTTATACCCGGTGTCTAATTTTTAGGTGACTGAACCTAGCCCAAACAAATAGTGGCCTCAATTGCTAACCTTTTCAATTGCAGTGGCAACCTTCAGACCAGCGCCTGATGCAGCAGGGTCTTTCCGAGTTTGCTAAAAGACTGCTTGAAGCAACAGTCTCTAGGGAAGGTGATCCTTAAACCCTGAAATCACTCTGTCACTGTGATGAAAAAATGGTGAATACAGTATCTGAGGCATCCATTTGTTCTGCTCCAGGCATTAGCAGATCAAACAGGTGTCCACACATCAGATATCTTTTAAAAGGCAGAAGCCAGAATAGTGGGTTTGCAAAATGTGAGAAGCACCTGCCTCAGCTCCTAAATTCCACGAGCCACTTCAACTTTACAAAAGGAAATTTTTTTACCAGAGCTGTGTAAGGCATCTGCCCCACACTGAAGTCAGTGTCAGCTGTCTTCAAAAGTGTCTTTGAATGTCTCGCTTTTCTTACTCAGTTATAACAGTAACAGAAGATTAGATTAAGGCTCCAAAATATCCTTAGCTGTCTTTTAACTTTTGGGTTTCAAGGCACTTGTATATCAATAGAGGTATTCTCAGAAAAATGCAGAGACAGTAACAGTCCTGCCACTATTTCATGGGACATGTTGATTTTTGCAGAGAGGGATGGCGGTTATCTGAGGGAGGAAGGGAGGAGGGGCATGGAGTGTGACCCACCGTCTGCGGGTAAGAGAGTGGCCTCAGCCTGTCATAGTCTTCTTGTCCAGCAGTATCCCACAGTCCTAGATTTACAGGCTTGCTGTCAACCATCACGTTGGCAGAATAGTTATCAAACCTGAAAATCAGAGATGTAGGCCATGGATCAAATAGGAGAAGAGGGAGCCTGTCCAGTAGTGTAGGTGGGGTTCACTAGATACATCCAGGAGCAAATGGTAGAGATTCCTCTTCTCAGCTCACCTGAATGATGATGTGAGCCTCCCCCTTATGGATTTCTGATTCATCAACCTCCTCCCTACCATTCAGCTGTCCTGGACAGATGCTTGGCTGCAGCTCCACCTTTGATATCTTACATGCAGATCCACAAACCCTTTCATTTTCCCTTTCTTTCCCCAATATCCTTCCCACAAGTATGTCTACTCTTGCACCAAACCCATCTTTTTTTGTTCTCTTTTTTTTATGCTCTAAAACCTAGTTTTAAAGCTAGTTTAAAAGTGAAGAAGAAGAACTCATGTCTATGTAGCTCCCCCAGAGCCCTGCACTCCTGAACAGCCCTTCTGGAATTGAGGACAATGTGTCCCCTTACTCTTTGACAACTCAGCTTGAAATATTTGAGAACAGCTGTCAGAATTGCACGCTTGGGAGTAAAGACTTAATGGGAAAAAAAGGATACTAAAACAATAGAGATGTTCCTACCAATTTTTATTTTCTGGTCCTTTTGGTGTTGGGTTTTTTTTCAGACTAAGGCAAGGGAAATCAGTGATAAGAATGAACCAACACAAAGGCCTTGTGAACGTGTTCATGGCGTATGCCGACATTGTAAGGGGCATGATTTAGTAGTGGACTTGACAGTTCTAGGCTAATGGCTGGACTTAGTGATCTTAGAGGTCTTTTCCAACCAAATCTATGACTGCTCCAATGACAGCAAGTGCCTTGGACAAGGAAGGAAGTGGGGACCCATGTCCATCCAACTGCCTTCTCTTGGATCCAGCTCAATTCCTGTAGCCTAGTGCCTGATTGTTTTGTCTAGCAGGATCCCATCTACTACTTGTAAAATTAGCAAGCACATACACCTTGAGTTGGCTTGAGTCTCCCAAATATCCCATTTATACCAGCGTTTTATAAGGCCACTCATGCTTCTGGTGAAAGGAAGCAGATCCAAAGTGTAAAGCCCCCTTGCTGGTTTGGCAGACCTTCCTCTGCTTGGCATGAAGATTGTGACCAATGGAGCGTGAAACAAAGGGTTACTGCACCCCTTTGCATCCTGCTTGCCATGCCTCCCACTCACTAAAGGACCTGTTTATGCATTACTCACACAGTGGGGATGTATTCTCCTGGGAATGCATTGGTGGTATAGCTGATAAGGAGACAGGTTTTTCCCACAGCTCTGGAAGAGAAAGAAAAAATAGCAGGAAATCATGGCAGTGCAGGCAGTCTTGCTAGGGTGGGATGGAGATGGGGCAGTCCTTCCACACTTCTAAACTACTCCTGTCAGGTGACCCCTGCAAGCAGAAACACATTCACAGGACCAGACAGAGCGTAACCATAGGTTAGACAACCAGCAGGAAGAAAGACAGGATGTCACCCAGAAATGTTTGTTGTCTTCAAGCATGAAGGCTTGTTTTTACAGTCTGCTACAGAGATCACTCAGCTGAAACGCATCCACTCTGAGATGGAGGTGAGAGCCTCACATTTTCCAGAGCATGCACAGTGCTGTATACTCACAACCAGGGCTGGTGCACTGATTCAATGCCATGACAAAGCTGCCAAGGCAGCTTCAGCACTCAAATGCAGGCACTCCTGACTGCTTTTGCAGGTGTTGTGGCCAGGAACTGGTAGCAACCTTTCCTGACTTAGCCATGACATGTCTCAGTTTTTCCCATCTACAGTAAGCTGCAGCATCACCCACACAGACAGCTGTAAGCAGCCAGCAAGATGCCTGTACCCCATGGCTGACAGAGGCTGCTGGTGATGTTTCTGAGCTAAAAGCTGGTGCTTCCTCTCTCCTTAGCCACCCACACACCCATGCTGCAGCAGGGTGGAGCGCAAATAAGCCAGGGTAGCAGCACAATCCAGACCAAGTGAGAGTACTGGTGGGATAAGGAGGAATAAGGCTATGAAGTGGAGGAGGAGTTTTAGTGAGCAAGGTGAAGACTGTGGTGAGGGAAAGAATAAGTAAAGAGAAATTGGTAGAAAATAAAGCAGCCAGGACAGGTGCCAGAAAGAAAATCATTCTCCTGCTGGGATTCTATTTCTCAGGTTTGTGAGGCTTGGGAAAACCCAGCTATGTTTCAGTTACAGAACACGTGAGGTGCAGGTGATGAGAGCAACCTGCCTCTGCTAGCACAGCCACAGGATGTGGGAGATGTCTTTCCTAGGACAAAGGCTGGAATTCTGCTGCCGGGAATGCTGAAACCATCTCAGCTGTACCTGCAAAGTCCCTGTCACAGAGCTGCAGCCCTGCCTTTTTGTGTGCCCTTGACAGGCACGGCTGGTATCTTTACCGTGGTCACAAGGTACCTGTTTCAGTCACTGGACTGTGGGGCAGCTGAGGAAAAGCTGAGCTCTTTGGTGTGCTCTGACACTTGTTTCTTCCTCCGGCCACTCCTCTTTCTTAGATTCTCTCTCAGTCCCTGCATTTTTCCAGCTGCATTGCTTCCCTGTTATCATAGAGATATTGAGGAATGGCCATGGAGGCTTCTTGAAACTCTACAGGTGATGGTTCAGGAGATCTACGGGCCTGTGAGTGGGTCAGTCATGGAAGAGGGGCAGGTTCTGAATTGGTGTGGTTGAACAGAAAGGAGCACAAAGGGTCAGTGAAGGGGTGAAGGTTAAAACATAGAGGTGAGGTTAGTGGTTCCTGCAGGTTCCTGTGACTGAACTAAGGGAGTGTTAAGAGGACAGTGATGTGTGATGGAGGGCACACATCTATGTGGGCAGAACAGCTAAGGGGCAGAACAGCTATGGGGCAACATGCAGGCTTAGCTAAGTAATGTGGTTGGTAGGGTTGAACCAAGAGTGTGACATGGCTGGTATGGCTGGGAGGGAGATGAGGGGTGGTGAACCAAGAGCTCAGAGCAATGGGGGGATGACTGGACTGTTGTGTTGCAAGATGGTGAGAGGTGTACAGAGAAACAAAACAATGGGACAGAAGACATTTAAGAGGAATTGAGGTCAGAGAGGTTGAGAGCTGGACATGTTGTGGGGTTAGCCATGATATGAGGGGAATACTGCCTTGAAGGAAGGCTACAGAGTTGGTGAAATGTGTGAGGGGCAAGCTAGGGTGGTGGGTAACAGGGCAACAGAGAAATGCCCAGTGGAGTTGTTCATCCAGCTCTAGCTTGAAGCCTTCAGGGGACTTTTCTTAGAGGTAAAGTTTTTTATTTGGGGCTCTGTCTTTCCTTGTCCCTTCTCCCTGTTCCCTTATTCAAGCCCCTGAGAACATGTCTGACATGTACTGTTACGTTTGCAGACAACAAAACCCAGGCGAGTTTTGAAGGAGGAAGTGACTGTGGGGAGCAGGACTGCTGCAGGACTGCTGCAAATGTCTCTTCATTTGCTACCTTATAGCTGCCCCAGATAACAGCCTGGCCAGCTTCTAGATGGGAAATGAATTAAGCTACTCCATTCCGAATGTGGACTTTTCTCTCTCCCTCCGTTACATCTACTCATCCCACAGGGCAAGAAGAGGCCCTGTCCACTCCATCCCTCCTGCCCCAAGCGGTGATGACTGTTTCACTTACTGATGGCTTGGATCAGGCCATTTCCAGGGATCATGGGCAGCGAAGCCACCATGATGTGAAGGCAAGGTTTTGTTACCTCCCACCCTCAAAGTGGCCTGCACTTGTGCCGATCTCAGTGGAAAGGGCTCCTCCTCCTTGTGCCCACAGAAACCCCTTGCCAACAATCTCCACTATACCCCAATAAAGATATTATGCACTGAGAAAAGCTGAATGCATAGATCCACATCTCATCAGGATCATAGTGCCATGCCCTCTCCTAGTCATTCCCAGTGAGCAGATGGCTTTCAAAGAAGGAGCCATTCACCTGCAGGAAAGCACTTGCACCTCTCAGGTTTTAAATCTGACTCCTGCCTACAAGGTTGCATTTGGCAGGAACACCATCATCTACTGTGCATGGGACAGGATGGCCTTCAAAATGCCCTCTTTCATGCTCTCCTCAGACAAAGGTCCCTTGCCCTGGGGAGGGAGGAGCAAGCAAGTAGTAGCAAGCCTGCAGGAGATCAGAAGCAGAGTTGGGGAAGTTTCATGAGGCAGCCACCTCTTTTTCATGTCCCTTGTCACTGCCTATCCCTCCCCGCAGCCACAGCAAACCAGAAGGGTACCTACCCGTCTCCCACCACGACACACTTGATGGCTTGCATGGCTCCGGATCCGTAGTGGAGGACAGTGCCCAGGGAAAAAGAAAGTCAGGCCAAAGCAAACAGCAGGGAGAGATGGGCAAATGTGGGTATCAGCCCTTGTGCTGCAGTGAATAGCAGGTTGCAAGGAGGGAGGAAGTGGAAGAGGGAACTTTACTCGACAATCACCCTGTGGTCCCTCCTCCCCTCCCACCGCAATGTAGCTCTGTGGCAGAGGCCGTTAGCTGGAGGCGGAGCAGGCGAGGCTTCATAGCTGGGATGATGACTACTGCAATATTTTTTGTTCTCCCTATATGTCTCACACACAGTCCCTTCCCATCTCATTGCAGTGAATGGCTGAGGGCACCAAACTGCTTTTCCAGGGGAGATGAACAAGGGTTAGACGTTGGGTGAGAAAGCAGAGGGGTGGATTTTTCTCTTCCCTCCTTTATTATCCAAACTTTGGAGGAAATGTAAGCAGGAAAGGGCATCTGAAATGGGAGTAGTGGGGTGATGAGGGCTAATGAAGGTTTTTCAGGTCTTCCCAGTGCCCCTAAGCATCAAGGGTAAAACATCACAAGGAACAATTCCTCTGTGAAAGCTGAACAGGGAATTTATGCAGCCCCTAGGAAGCAACTGCCACCATATGGCTGCTGCTCTATCCCTCCGCTCCTGTGGGGATAAGATACTCCCTCACTTTCTCACCTGCCCAGACTTCTAGTACAAAGATGTGTTGTGTGAACCTGTGTGTTCACCGTGAAGGTGAGCAAATGCATCAAGGGATGCACTGAACTGTTTTCTCTCCCCTGACAGTACCATGAGAGCCAATACTGGTGGATGAGAGAAGCCCCTGAAAACCAGTCTCCCCTATCCAACGTCTCCTCTACTCCTGTGCAAAAGCAGGCAGACCCCTTCTTTCTTGTCACAGAATAGTTTGGGTTGGAAGGGACCATTAAAGGCCATCTACTCCAACACCCTGCAATGAGCAGGGACACTTCAACTACATCAGGTTGTTCAGAGTCCTGTCCAACCTGACCTTGAATGTTTCCAGGGATGGGGCATCCACCACTTCTCTGGGCAACTTGTTCCAGTGTTTTACCATCCTCATCATAAAAGAACTTCTTTGCTATATCTGATTTGAATCTACCCTCTTTTAGTTTAAAACTATAACCTCTTGTCCTGTCACTACAGGCCCTACCAAAAAGCCTGTCCTTATCTTTCTTATAGGTCCCCTTAATGTATTGAAAGGCTGCAATAAGGTCTCCCCAGATCTTTCTCTTCTTCAGGCTGAATGATCCCAACTCTCTAAACCAGTTCTCATTGTCCTCAGAAGATAAAAGATTTGTAGAGCTAAGCATCAAGAGAAGCAAGCACACTAAGAAAGAAGAGACAAAGAGCATGCTCATCCCAGGAAGCTCTACCCCTTCCTTTCCCTTATCGAAATAAGGGTCTGCATCCTCTTCCTTCCTTCTCCTCCATACAACATTAAGCCTGGAAAAGCATCTATGTATGACTATCTGTGTGCTCCAGCCTGAACTGAGGAGTGGATGGGCCACAGATGCGTTTTATAGAAGATGCGGTATGGTGGCACAGAATTAATA
This sequence comes from Platyrinchus mystaceus, assembly GCA_035041135.1. Lineage (NCBI taxonomy): Eukaryota > Metazoa > Chordata > Aves > Passeriformes > Tyrannidae > Platyrinchus > Platyrinchus mystaceus. The sequence goes on along the minus strand of JAWWLV010000045.1, from coordinate 51,551,446 downwards.
AGAATTTCCAGGCTTTGTCGGGAGGCCATTTAGACCAAGAACAGTGAGTTTGCAGCTGGGATATTCCAGAAGGAAGAATCTCTGAATAAAAGCATTTCTCCAAAGGTCAACGACCTTTGCACTGCTGCAGCCATGGGAGGCTGTTGTGACTGATCTGCTCTGGAGGAGAGCTCTCCCATCTGTCACTCAGAACTGGCCACAACCCAGAAACCTTCAACCGTGGAATATTTCCAAGTCTTGCAGCTATTTCAGAAGCACCAAGTGACCAGCTGTACTAGGTGTTCCCTCTGTGGGGGGTAGGGAAAGGGGAGGAGGGAAACCCATTGACACTTCTGCAAGTGGGAGCAGAAACAGGCCACAGGAATACAGGTCAGAGAAGGACATAAGGGAGAGGGACAAAGGCTGTTACAGAGGGGAGCTGGAAAAGACAGGCAGACAGAGAATGTAATGAGCCAGGAGATAGGGACTCAGAAGAGAAAGCAGGTGTATCTGGTTCTAGAGAATGCTACTGGTGGATGGAGAACAACCATGATAACTCTGGGCAATCAGACACATTGAGAGCTCTCTGTGGGAGACATCTGGGTGACAAGTGAGGGCTCAGGGAGCTAGAGTTGATAGAGCATCTGGAGATTCAGGGAAGTCTAGTTTGGGCAGGCAGCCTGGGACAGGCAGTCAACAGTTTAACCCCTTTCTCATAATACTACAGTTGGAATCAGCTTCTCCAAAGGAACAGTTCAGTTTTCCCAATATATTTTCTCTGAAGGGTTTCAATAAATCTTATGTGTCTGGGGAGAAGCAGGTAGGAAGAAAAGATAACACCTGGAGTGAGAAGGATGGTGACTGAGGAGAAAAGAGCTGGGGAGAGCTGGAGAATACATTGAGTCCTACCTGGGAGAGAGTAAGTCATATGACAGTGCTAGGGATAGGATTCAAGCTAAGGCAGACTGGATGGAAAAGTGACCAATGGCACAATAGGACCTGGTGGCAGGGACGAACAAGGACCACTGACCTGCTGAATGCCCATGTGTGCTTTTGTCCTTGGTGTCTAGCACATGGGCTTATGGGACTGGCAGTGTGGAAGGGATTGGAGAAGAAGAAAACTAGTTAAATTGGTCAGGGAGGAGGGATTGTTGTGGAGAATCCATGGTCAGGTGAACCCCATGTCTGTAAATTCTGCATGGCTGACAATGATCTGTGGAAGTCCTGGCAAGAACGCATATCTGGGCAAATTACTTTTGGAAGATGATTCCCTGCAACCACTACGGATAGTCAGTTCTTGTCCACACAGAGGTCTGTGCTGGGAATCCTTCTTCCACCAGGTACCTCTGTAGGGGGACAATAGGGATCTACATAAAAGCTTCTAGGGTGTTTCTTTAAATTTAAATTATTAAAAATGAGATATTACATTCAAATAGCATATATAGTAATAACTTTGAGAACAACTGGCACCTGCTGCATTAAAATATCTCATTTGTACATGCTGCAGAAAAAAAGAAGGAACCTGCAGGAAGGAGGCCCATAACCCCAAAATGAGCACATACAAATCTGTTGCTGCTGCTGCTTTGATGTCCTCTTACACCACCAAGAGGTGCTCTTGACATGAGTTTCTTTCTGCATGTGCAGCGGGGCTGAGGGAAGGCAGGCGCACATTTAGAGTTTCTTGTTCCCTTCACTGAGTTTGAGGGAGACACTTAACGGGAAAGAACTGCTCAGTGAGACAGTTTTGCTCTGGGTCCTGAGCTGGGTCAAAAGGGAGGAAATGCATGATAACATTTTTCCCCCCCAGCAAGGACCTAAAGCAGTGAGGATCACCTGTCTCTCCCTCTCTTTCTCTGGTGTTCTGCTTCCTCAAGAATGGTGGGCAAAGGGTAAGGGGGAGTCTTTCAGAAGTGGTGTCTGCACATCACAGCCCTGCACAGGAGGGCAGGAGCTGAGCAGGAGGCTTGTCCTTCAGCACAGACAGAGTAGCAGGGAGGATTCTTTCATGGAGGAAGCACAAGGCTCATTTCTTTGCACACAAAGGACATGGTCACAGCATGTATTCTCATTACCCTGGGTCCTGATAGGATTTATTTGAAGTGAGCTCTCTCTCGGGCAATCCTGAGTGGCCATGAGAACTTTTCTCTGTGTGTTAAGCCCCCGCCAGGGTAAAGAGCATTTTGATTCAGCTGGACTGGGCTGCAAACTTGCAATATTTCCTTTTTGCACCTTCCCACTTCCCCATTGACACAGCTTCATGCCATCTGTCCCCTGCTTTTAGTTCTTGCTTTGCTGCTTCTCTTTTCCAAAATTCCCACCCCCCCCACACTGCTGCGGTTTCTCAGGCTGCCACTTCTTTGAAAAGCCTGCCCTAACTTCAGAGCTCAGATCATAACTGAAGTGGGTGATGATGTTCTGCAGTCCCTGTTAGAGAGGTTGTGAAGTTGTTTCATATCAGATCTATTTTCTGACATGGCCATACCAAAGGCCTCTCTAGCAAAAATTTGTTCTATCAAGAAAAAGCTTAGAAAAAGAATGAAGTTTCTAATCCAGTCTCACTGAACACAAACTAATTACATTTACAACTGTCATAAGCAACTCAGCTTGCAAACGGTGTTTACTGAGTTTTGAACCTGTCTTACTCATGGGCTTTTCTGGAGATGCCCCTACTGCAGTCAGGGGCAGGTGGTCCATTCCTGATACTCTGTGTTATGCAGGCTCCTCTATCCTCAGAGTACCTGCTCTCAGCCTTTCTGCTTTGGGACAAAACAGCAGGTCCACTGCCATTCTCCTACCTGGAGCACTGAAAGGGGTTCCCCTCCTCCACCTCTTCTCCATTATGTATCTGGGTAAGCAGAAGACCATGGCACAGATTTTTGGGCATCAAGGACCTTGTGATGGCTGTTTCACACTTGCATTTCCCTCGATTAAGAAATTGATCACAAACTCTATATCATACCGGATTTCTTATGGCTTGGCCTTGTCTGATTCTCTGTACTTCTGCAAGTCCTCAGTGTCCCTGATATGAGCTTCCATTCCCACAGACATTTTACTCTCAGACAGTGACAACCCCATCTCACTGATACCAGCCTGCTACATTAATGGCAATAAATCTGACTGTGCATTCTTTCCCACAAGGTGCTTGGGTTATTTAACATTTTTCACCTGCTTGTTGTACAGCAGAGCAACAGGGACTAGAGATCACACATGCAAATTCTAACTTGAGTGTCAACTTGACTCCCCTGCCTGCTAGCACTCTTTATACATTATGAGATGTTAGATATACTATGTTTTGTAAAAACAGATCTAATACATATTTTTACTGGTAAGTGATGGTGTCTTCTAGGAAGGCTGCATCAAGGAAGTGAAAAGAGATATTTAGAGGACTAAGGAAATCCATAGCTACTCTGTTTTACAAGACTAATATTTCCTGAACTACCAAAGCAAAATCTTGTGCTTCCCTTTTACCATTTTATTTCAAAGGCATAAAGCTTCAGTTTTGCTGTACTTCCAGGTCCAACAAAAAAATCCCTCTGGCTCTTCATTCAGGTTTATCAGACTCTAAGTGACCCTTCTGTAATCTTTATAAGAGGTTTTTTTTTTGCCTGCAGCCTTTTAAAATCACCATTTTTCTATCTTTTAAATAGACTCCAGTCCCTATACCCAACCTGAATGGCAGCTTAAACCTCCTGAAGGGGCTATTGAATTTGTACAGACCGGTACTTTGTTTCTGTGTGGATAGTTGTGGGAACACAGTTGACATGTTCAGCACAGAAAAATACATGGCACTCTGTCACTGTCTTTATCCCCTTGAAAGTAGTAAGAAAAATTTATATTTGTTTTATTTACAAAATTATTTTAAGCCTGTACAGGGTAGTAGAAAAGTGCACCCACATTGTTGGTTTGATATTTTCCTTTGTGAACACCAGAACAGATATTTCCAGCTCAAATTTAAGTCTCTGTACTCTCAGAGAGCGTGTGGGGAGAAAAACTGGTCTCTGGCACAGGAGGCACAGGGAGCAGCCTGGAGTATTGATCTGCAGCAGTCTGTCTAATCTGACCATGCTTGACAAGATGAGAACTGCTGCACCACTGCACACACTCTCACCTTTTGCCTGCACAGCCTCAGCCTGAGATAACCACAGCTGGGAAGGATGTGCAGTGGCAGAAGAAATTACTAGATTTACCCCCAGTCCTGTATCAGAAGTGCTGATTTCCAGGCATCTGTTTCTTCCTGATCCTGTTCCAAACAGCTCCTTCATTCCTTCCTTTCTTTCCTTCCTTCCTTCTCCCTCATTCTCTCTGTCATTGCATTTTCTTTTGGTTTCACCCCCTTGCCCATTTTCACTTGAAATAAAAAGAGCTGTTTTGTAGCCCATTCATTGTGTTTTCATGCCACAACCACAGAACGTGTTACTTACCTTAAGGGTATTTCCAGACATATTGCTGGCTGGGTTAGTATGGGTATCCACCTGAGTTCACTATAGATCCATATTGCTGGTCTGGGATGCTCAAGCAGACTGGCATCTCATCTGGTTCTAGCTTTCCTCAAGAGAGGAATTGGTTGTTTTTCTCCAAGGTAAGCCTGGAATCAAACTAGTTTTTCCACCATGTGAATCAGTGGGAAACTAAGGACCTGGAGAGGGAGACATACTTAAACCCTGCACTTTGGAAAGGATGGGAGATGCTCTAGGCTTAGCTTAGTTATACAGTCCTGTCTCTGTTGTGTACCTTCATGAGAAAAGATCTCACGGGTGTTTCATTTTTACATTAAATAGACTTATGAAGCTTTTTAACTGTATGTTTCTCATTCAGACTCCTCTGTCTGAAATAACTGAAAGCATTTAAAGGATGTCAAGGCCAGCTACTGTTATCAGCAAGGCTACCAGAACAAGGGGAATGCAAGTAGTGGATCATCAAACTGAAATGGCAGTAAGGTCTTAAAACAGGGCAGTCAGACATTCCAACAGACAGGCAGGAAAAACTGTGAGAAGGGAGCATCAAGGAGCTGGAAAGATGAAGCAAATATGGAGTAGAGACACGGGGGCAGATTTTGCCCTCTGTTCTAGTGACTGAGAGTACTTTGCAGTGCACAGAGGCATCCATTTTGGTATTTTCAGTGTGCTTGTGGTTTGACTTGCCCACAGACACATGTGTAACAACAGCCCTGATCAAGCTGCCTATATATGTGTCCTACCTTTGAGGCAGGCAAGAGCAGGTCTTTCAAGGGGGTATTTTAGGCTGACGTGTCTGCCTGATGTTAGCTGCAATACTGCAGACACAATTTTTTTGTGGCAAACAGTGATGGAAGGAAGGACTAGAAGTGATACACCAGACCCAGTCCCAGTGCAGAACTGGGGCTCTGGGCTGGACTGTGGGGCAGTGAGTTCTCCTCTGATGTGGCCCAGAATCTCAAGACAGACATTTAGTTTACAAAGGGTGAGATTTTGGCAATTTCTGTCCCAAAGGCAGGCCTCTGATAACTTTTAAGCATGGACATCGGGTGTAATGAAGGTCCAGACAGATTCTCTTCTCCTTCCTTTTATCACTCCCGAATAAGTTTCTAGCTGCTTCTTTGTAAATATAGACACTGACCATGGAAAGTGAGTTCTAAATGTTTGCCACTGACTCTTCCAAAAGGTCACAGGTTGTTTGTGACCCTGCCTGTTTAAACTGATCCTGGATTTCTGCCACCACTTGTCATCTTTCAGGTGGGGATATCTCACACTCTTCACTGGAGGTTCACTGTAGCGCTTGTCCTCTCCAGTAACAGCAGTGAACCTACAGCATAACCAAAGGTTAGAGCAAATGCAAGAGACTGAGAGGAAAGGAGGGCAATCTGTGTCTTTCTTTCTGAGGTTGAATGGCCCTAGAGCAATGGACCTTAGCCAGAGTGTTCAGGCATCAAGCATTTTAAAGGGCCAGTTATTCTCTCCAGAGGACTTCAGACCAGACTCAGTTAATAGGAGTGTAGGAAGCTAATAGCTCTTCCTTTCCTAGTGAGTCAAGGACCTTCAGCCTCACAGGAGCCTTTCCTAAATGGTGATAAGTGTGCACAGATGCTAGCTCCAACTGCATAATAAGTTAGAAAGCCTTTTCTTATTTTTCTGCACATGCAATGCACTTGCAAACTTTACCTTGCCGTCTAGTGGAAAGAAGGTAGCTAGAAGTCTGGCCCTGTTTTTTTTTTGTCCTGCTTAAGGCCTGATGTGAGTACAGCAGCAGGTCAGGGAGTTAAGGATGTGGAGTGCTTCAGAGTTAAGTGTTCACACATGGAGAGGAGCCGACTCTCTACAGCTTCACTCCTGCAAGAGGAGGCAAGAGTTTTTTTGGGGCATCACACCTGTTTTGAATTTTGCCCTTGACTTATTTATTCAATGACCAGTTCTTTTGGGTCTAACACAGTCCTCTCCTGCATGCTTCCTTTTTTTTCCCCACATTGCCTACATCCTTACATCACAGGTCTACCACATAAATCACATGGCAACCAAAACCAACTCAAGGGGAAGCATAAAGCCTTCTGGAGCTGTGTGAAGGAGTTGGAGGAGAAAGAGCACCTCTCTGCCTCACAGCAGAACAGAGCAGCACAAGTGCCTTCAAAACAGTCCTGCTAATGCCAGTTCTCTCACCAGCAGGAATATTGCTAAACCTGAGAGAGGTCTTAATTTCTTCTTATTTCACTCTATCCTGACTTACAAGGTTTCCAAGAAAATCAGTTTGTTAGTGAATTAGTGGGCACTGAGGGAGGGAGAAGAAGCTGACAGCTTTATTCTCCCCTCTATCAACCATCCTCCAATTTTAGAGTGTTCATTCCCATCCCCACCCCCTCCACCTGCTGCAGAATTAACACAGGAAGAATCTTTCCTTTAGAATGAAAACACTTCCCCAATCAGATGGGTTTTCTGAATCAAGAACTTCCTTTTTTTCTCCCCTCTTTCCTCAGAGTATCTCAGACAAAAACTCAAAGTACTATCAGCCTCTCATGGCTCATTTTAGTCCCCTCAAAGAGAGATTCCCAAAAAGCTGCTGGGATGGAAATACATCTGTGCATTTGTATTTCAGAAGTGGCCAGTGAGCCCCTGTTAGCTCACAGAAGTATGCACCTACAGTTTCCTTCTCTGAGGCAAGCTCATGACATGTGATCAGAGGGACAGGGAGAGGAAGGGAGGAGTCACAGGGCAACCCGCCCCCCATAATTCTGCTGCAGTCTTGGTCACTGGCTCCAAGTTGTTTCAGTTCTGTGAAGCATTTGAAGAAGCAGAAGGCAAGGACGAACAAAAACCTCACATTTTCAACACAGGTGAAACACATTGGTGTTGAAAATATATCTCACTCTTCAGGATGGACTTTTGTCCTGCTGGTAAGCCTTGACCATTGTGTATCTTTTTTTGGGTGAGGGCTGTGCACTCAGTTTGACGGAGTAGAGCACACCATGAAATCCCCGCAGCTAGAGTGGATGCTGTGGCTGGTAGCTGGAAGAATGAGATGCTGGAAGATCCCTGGGGGTACAGTAAATTTCTTGTCAGCCTTCAGGATTAGGCATGGGCTTCTTTTTACTTACTCTCACATTGGGAGAAAATTTCCCACTGATTCAAATGGTTTTTGTGCTGAGAGTGTCTACTACTGGGATCCCTGGGGCTGGTGATCCTAGACTGAGCTGGGAACTGGCTCAAGGGGCATCAAGGGTATATATGACACTTAGGATGAACATTTGCAAGCTTTGACTTCTCTTCATGCAACTCTGGCACCGCTTGCAAGCTCCAAAGTGGTGTTTCCCTGCAGATTCCAGGAGCTGGTTTGCCTCTGAGGAGCCTCTCATGCAGTTGGGTATCCCAGTGCAACAGTCTTGCAAGGCTTTTGGTACTGGGGCATCTCTTGTTAAAGGTAAATAACTGTATGAGGATCCTACAAACTCCAAGTGACCTGCAGGTGGGCCTGCCTGGTCCTGAAATAATCTCAGTGGGCAGACGTGGGTGGGGGGAGAGAAGCCACATCCAAGGAACTGAGACAGATCTTAGGTTTTATTTCCTGCTTTGGCAGGTGGTGGGAAAAGTGTTTGGGATTCAGCAGGGAAGGGCACACTTCCAGGCTGAACATTTCTAGCCTCTGGCTGAGGAAGCTCTGAGCATGTGTCTGTGCAAAGCCAAGCAGAGAGGGAGAGCTGAATAGCAATAGAGTGAACAAGGGCCAGGAAGAAAAAGGGTCACCTTGCAATGGCCCTTCCCGATCTGACTCTGTCCTGTCAGGCTTTTGATATAGGTTATGGAGCAGAGAGTGAAAGCAAAAAGCAGTGCCCAGTTTCAGCAACTGCTGTGCACATTTTAGCTTTGAGGTGTGTAACCAAGGAAGGGGCACACTCAAACCACATACTTCCTTGTCAGGGAAATTTGTGGTACCTATAGGAGCTGAGCTCTTGCCAGCATCTGACTGTGAATTTTGGTGAAGGTGGGTCTCTTCAGATCACCCAGCCCTTCCCACCGGAAAGCAACTGTGGACAAAGCTTCTGCAGGACAAACTGGACAGGAGGAGTGATAACTCATGTTTTGCTATTTATTTTTGGGGTGTGTCTCCCTCCTAACAGGTGGTCTGACACAGCCATTCATTCAAGTTATGTGTTATGAGTTAATTATATCTTGAAAGTTACACATTCAAGTATACTTTCAATAAAGTATACACACTGCAATAGCACAATGAGATCCTGTTCAGGGAGAATGCGGGTTTGCTCAGTTCTGGTAGAGGCAGAGCCCACAGGCAGGCAATGCCTGGAGGGATGTGCTGGCTCTGACTGATGTTTTTGCTCAGTCTTATCCTGTCACTCCACAGCTGGGTGAGAAAGAGGGTTGGTTTGATGCTGAGCTCCCTTGAGAGCCCAGGCTGCTACCAGACACAGTTTTCCAGTGAGCTTTAGGGTACTGAATGCATTTGAAATTGCAGAGTTGTGGCTTGATTGTCCTGAAGGTCAGAGGTGCATGTACACTTTTTCCTGTGGTCACTCCTACTTGGAGGTGTGTTGGTCCTGTTGGATACATATCTGTGTGATATGACCTATATCTGTGGGGGGGTTGTTCTCCCTGAAGTGTATGTCCTCTTCCAGATTCCTTCAGAACTCTCTCACGACTGTCTGGGGGAGGCCACAGAGCCCATATGCCCAATCCTTGGGCTGGGTGTGTGAAACATGGGAGAGGATACTGGTGCCATGGTATCCTGTGCTAGGATGTGTGGGGTAAGAGCCATAGTCAAACGTGGCTGGAAGCTACCCTGATTGATGTAAGTTTTCATGTGGGATAAGGAGACCAGGAGGCAACATAAATTCTTCTTCACTCCTTTCCCTCATAACTAAAATGTGCAAATTAAACCTGTTGGGGTCTATGTTGAATTTCTTCTGACACAAGCTGGAAGAGAACTGTGGAGTGGCTGCAGGAAGGAGACAGATAGGGTTGGAGGGAATTGAGGAGCTGGAAGACTTCCTGTCATCTGCCTGTTGCCAGCCAGGTACCTGGTTGTGGAGGTGGTGGTCTGTACTGCAGATGACACAACAGCCATATTGAAAAAGAAAAGGAATTCCAGGTGAAATTTTTTCGCCAGACAGCCTCCTGGCAGAAGGTGCCCATCAGGCTGCTCTGCTTATGTGTTGCCATGGGTGGAGGTGCCCAAACCCTTTGATATCTACACGCAGAGCCCTACACTGCCTTGCAAACAGGCCTGATAAACCTCTGCTGTCGTTCTGTGGGTGTGTAACACATGGATGGTTTGCCACAGTGCTACAGATACAGTCATTTTTTGTAACCTTCCTCCACTGCTTCTGCAGTCCATCCTTCCAGCTCTCCCGGATGGTCAACTTCCCACTTATCTCTGTGTTTCAAAAGCTATCTTCCTATTCATATAATTTTGCTTGGGTTTGAAAGCTTTAGTTAGCATCTGGATGGTTCTGCACAGCCCTTTGCAATGGCCAATGAGACCAGCAGACACAGTACTCTCTGCTGGCCATATAAGTACCCAGATGTTTGGGTAACTCTGACCTGCCCTCCAGATTAATTGGAATTGAAGTCTGTGTACTGTTTTGCCAGCACTGAAAATACAAGCCTGGGCAGTTCACGAGGAATTGGCAAGTCTTTCTCTCTGCTTCTGCCCTAAGAGTGGGGAAACAACCTCAAGAGCAGGTGTAAGAACAACAAACATGATGCTGATGCACTTTCCTTTCAACATCTGCTCTCTGAAAATAAATTCCAAGCAGCAACTTCATGTCCTCTCTGGAGAGGATGCCAAACATTCTTCTTTTTTTTGTGTCTGAACTGTGAAACTTCAGCATTGGTTTGGCAGGCAGTATCCTCCTGAAATGTGTGGGTGTTTTCGTGGTGTGTTCTTCAGGAGGGTGAAATTTCCCCCTGTGCAGAGAACCCTGACCAGGACTATGCTTCATCTGTGATCTCACCTAGCTCTAGAGGGAAGTGGAACTTGGTGGTACTGAGGACTTTGACAAGGCTGAAGCTGTTCCTCAATCCCCTGGTGCAGGGATGAATTCCCTCTGCCACTGCAAGAGTCTAGAGTAAGCCAGGTGGTGCTTCACTCAGTGTCCTCCTGTTGGCTCAGCTTGTTCTCAAAGTGGAGAGGGAAGGAAAGGCTCTCAGTAACTCACCTGCTGCTTGCCCAGCTGCCTCTTCTGCCTTCACTGCCTGTCTGTGGATGGTTCCCCAAACAAGCCCTTTGTGTTCACTTCCCTTGACTGCAGTGTGGTCAATAACATTGATGAATGGCCTCAGAACACCCTGAGCAGAGCATCAGGCCTTCTGTTAGGACAGAGGAATAACATGCATGCACTGACCTCAGAATTATTTTCCAAGGCAATTAAGGACTTAAGCTATTCAGGAAACTTAGGAAACCTAACAGGACCCTCTCTGCAGCTCAATCCAAGTTGCCCTGAAAGTGTGATCCATCCATTTTTTTCTATACTATGTTACACTTTCCTGTTTATTTACCCTTTAATTCCTTCCCCATGACTCATATGCTTTTTCTCCCCCACCCTCCACACACACAGAGTCCTTCCCACACTTTTCTCATTCTGACAAACTGGACAGGTGAATCACTAGGGAGTCGGGGTTTTCTGATTTTCAGGAGGAAGGGGGAATCCATTATTTGCGATCTTGGTGGGGGTCACATGGTGAGATGGTGTCCTCTGGGAGCCTCATGTCTCTTTGAGATGCTTCAGGCTGCTTCAATAGACAAAGAACAACTGAAGCAAAGCAACCAGCCACACCACAGAGTTTGCTGATGGGGTGGGGGAAGGTGAGGTTCCTCAGGTATGTCCTGCTATGGTACTTTTGTGGAAAGAAATACAGGGCAAAAGGTCTTAGTTGTAATTTGTCAAGGAATCACCCCAGTGATTCCACAATTACAAGCCCCTGCAGGAGTGAGAGAGATAAAGCTGGGTAGACTGAGAGGCTGGCCTCATCCCCTGCAGATGCCAGAACAGTGGGAGACATAAATTAAGCTGGAGCCCAGGCACTGCTCAGAGGCACAGGGCTGACATTCAAAGGGAAGTTAGCAACCTGCTTAACAAGTAGCTGAGATGTTGCATGGGGGTTTTTTGTTGTGGTTTCTTTTTGTTTGTTTATTTTTTGTTTGCCTTCTTGGTTGCTTGCTTGGTTTTATGCTTGTTTGCTTGGTTGTTTGTTTTCCTCTCACATACAGGTTTGGTTTTTGCGAGCTTCTGGATGCCACAGGTTTTCCTTCCATCTTGACTGGCTTCAGCAGTCAGTCAGCTCCTTTCAGCTCTTCATAAGGGCTGCTTCCAGGACTGGGAGGGCACATGGATCCATCCCAGTCCTGGCTTCATGCTGGCTGCTTGTCCAGTGCTTTACTCCCACAGATTCAGCAGTCTCTTCCCAGGGAATGCAATGTTTGAAACCAGCAGGAAGAGAGGCTGCAGCCTGAGAAAAGTAACAGGAACATACTTAGCTCATGGGGGAAAAATTAGGATTGTGGAAGGCAGATCCTTCTGAGCTATTGTGGCCATGATAGGAAAGAAGCATGTAGACTCCAAGATGATTGCCCTTGTCCCCTTTTCCTTCTGTCTGTCGTGGCTGCTTCCTTCCTCTTTTTTCCTCCAGTCATATTTATAGCAGTTGTTTTGCATGTGAGATCCACATCAAGAGAATTTCCAATGCAACTGGTGCTACTTCCCCTTTTTCCAGGAAGACAGGAGGCCCAGGGGATTTTGGCTCATGAAACAGTGAAGCAGGACATCCAGTGACTTGACACAGCTTCCTGGGAAAGCTTTGTTCTTGCAGTATTCAGGTGCAGCAAGCACCCTGTCTGCCACTTCAGCAGTGACCTCCAGTGCTCTCAGCCTTTTGTGAGCGCTTTTTGGTTTTTTTTCTGGGACCTCATCATCTGCTTTGTCTCCTCTCTACGGCTGCAGCCTTCTCCTCCTTCTCCTTGCTGAAGAGGCCATGTTTCACCTGGATTATATTTAGCAGCAGTGCTGTCACCCCAATTGTTCTAGGTGTTTTATGAATCATGTTGTGGTTGCCTTGGCTCTACTGCTATCTAACTTCCTGTACATTAGAAGAAAGCCTACTCATATTTCTGTGTTGTCTGCGGTCCACAGAACAACAGCCTCCCAAAGACATTCCTTCTTCAGCAAGGCTTTCATCCCCCCAGATCCTGCTTTCAGATTTGAAAAACCTCAATTCTCTCTCTTAAGTCATTTCTGACCCTAGCTGTGGTGGATCAGTCCATGAAGCAAGTGGATCTTCATGGCAGGTTTGGACGTAGGTGAAGTGTTTAGGTCACAGATTTTCAGTACATAGAGATGACTGACATAAAAACCACCAAAGAGCATTTCGTGAGACCTCTTCATTGCGCTCATAGCAAGCAGAATTGCTTGAGTGGGTGGGTGGGTTGCTGCAGGGTTAGATAAGAGGGCTACCAGCTCAACATCTGACTGCAAGGAGCGGCGTATGGGTCTGTGTTGCTTGCTCTGGACCGAGAACCATTTGCAGGCCAGAGGTGAGGTGCAGTGGCTGCAACAGCAGGGAGCATAGATGTTGAAACACAGAAATCAGAGTTGCTGTGACATGACCCTAGGTCATGAGCTGAGAGGTTGAGGCAGCTTTTTCTGTGTTATGTTGGCCCCAGTACTATTGTCACAGGCATCTTTATTCTTCCAGAGTCAACTGACTTGAGCGAGGCTGAAGAGACTGAAATAGAGACAATCAGGCAGCACAAACAGGGGCTTTTGGAGGACATTAAGGTAAGGACCGTTCTGTTTCTCTTGCCTGCCAAGCCTTCTTAAATCTGTCTTCACCAAGGAGCATCTTTGCATAACAGTCCAGGCCATGCAGAAGTGCTCTGGCACTGGAGACATTTTTTCTGTCATGGTCCAACTTGAATTCTCAACTTCAGGCTGCCCTGGCCTATTTGCCTCCAGTGCACATCCAGTTCTCTGCTGCAGGAATCATCAGCTGCCCTAATGGGGTATTTGAGAAAGGTTGGTCAAATTATGAGCAGAGATGAACTGGGATTGCATACTTAGGATTAAGGTAATGAGTATGACTTCATTGCCATACTGGCAGGCACCTGGCTCAGCATTTATGATTATTTTTAATTACTGATTGCCTGCTAATGATATATCAGTCCTAGTTACCTGCAGCATCATCCTGTGTTTATCAAACTTTTGCTTTGTTTGTGGACATTTAAGAAGTCCTTCATGAAGGATCCCATCTTTTCAAAGAGAAATGTTGGCAGGACCTTCCACACAAGTTTCTGTGGTTGAAATTGCTTTTCTTCTTTTCTTTTAGCAGACCCAAACATTCCTACACTGACTCTTAAAAATGTCTGAAGGTAACAGATTCAAAATCAGTCAGACTGCATCCCAGTTGTGCATGGGACTGTACACTTTCTATTCTGTTCTGCCTCCACCACCATGGAATATGGTCTCCCATTTGAGAGAGCTTATTGCACTGAATCATTGGACTTGGACTGATTTTCCCACAACATGAAGATGTCCAGATGTCATAAAGGATTAAGCCAAACTACAGACTCCCACTTTCTACTGCAAATCAGAATAGTGTCTTGTCTCCTCTTGCAAAACAGATTATGAATGTATGTGCATGTCATTTGCTGGTGTGTAGTTCTTCTTTCTTCAATTTTCAGAATAGGCAATGGGCAGTGTAAGAGGAATACTACATTTTTTTTGCCCACTAGGGACAGAGAAATGTTGCTAGACTATACAAACTCATATTTTAAATCCTAAATCCATTAAGCAATGCATTGTCCAATGGAACAGAATGAGTTTAGGTGAAAAGACTACCTCGGAATGAGAGATATTTTCCCCAGGGGATTTTTTCAGAAAGTGTGCAGCAATACCCTTAAACACAAAGACCTGGGGGGAGGTCTGGGGGAGGGGAGAGGGAGGAGAGGAGAGGATGGGTTGTGACTTGCCAGTAACACTGACAAAAACCAGCAGTGAATAAAATAGCAAAATTGGTAATCATTTGAAATTTGGGAGCTAAGATCACAGCTTCATTACCGTTTTGCAATAACCAAAGCTTAGTAAGGAACACTCACAGCTCTGGAGACTAATAAAGCACAAAAGAAGGTGGCCAGAGCAAAACTGAATTCTTTTAAATTATGGCATATTGCAGAAATTCAGTTTCTCTATCTGGTTACATGCTCCATCCACATCCTCATTCCTCAATGAAGAAGGATCTGTCATAAAATAACCCTTCTTCCCCTTCTTATTGTGGTTTGCCTGGGGAAGAATTTGGGTGATTCCTGGAAGAGATCTGATGTACTTTGGCTCTGAGGAGGACCATAACTGAAGAATGGAAACAAGCAGATATAGATTTCTTTAGTAATGCAGAATATCCAGCCAAGAAGGCCATGGTCTGTCATGGGCCTAAAGGAAAGTGAATTCCACAATTGATTTTTTTAACATTTGGCAGTAGTTACTCTATTTCTACTCCTCCTTTCTTCTTTCTCCCCCTAAAGGCAGGTGTCTGCTCAATGGTATTTGAATGATAGGTACATTAAAAACTCTGTGTTTCACAGTATTGCCACTTCAGGTTCATATTGACCTCACAGTTACTGGTTCCACTTCCCCTTTCCTGGATGTGTAGCAGGGCTATGCAAAGTAAAAGCTCAAAGAAAAAGGGCACAATGGAAGAATTCTTGCATCTGACATTGTTTGAGGAACTGAAATCAACACTGGGGCGAGTTCTCTGACACTTGCCACACTGGCTAATCTTGATTTTTCCAGCCTTGATTGACAACAGACATGAGAACATTCCTTTGCCCCTCTCTCCAATTGTTTTCATCTGGAATCCAGCAGGGTCACCCCAGGGCAGTCCTCATTTCATAGACATCCTTGGCCGGTCATGACCATCTGACTTGTCCTTTTCCTATGTTAGAGGGAAGTAGTAAAACATGCTCTGTACGTATTGTCTGCTGTTCTCCCCTCCATTGCCTTCATCCTCCCGATGTTTCTTTTGTAGAAGCTGAAGGAGGAGATTGCTGAAGTGTTTGCAGAGATCGAGCGTTTCCAAAATGCAGAGAGGCAAGGGGCAGACAATAATCCTGGAGAGCAGACCAGGCAAGTGGAATAAGATGAGTATGACTTTTTTTACAGTCTCTCTTTTGAGGTTGGAAAAACAAAAGCACTATGGGATTCAGATCACAAGAAGGACAAGGAAATGAGGCCAGGAATCCCCTTCTCTCCTCTTAGATTTCTCTTTATTTCTGGATGGTCAGACACTTGTCCTTAGATATCTAAGTTATCTAACTTACTACTAAGTTACTTGTGAGTGAAATGATGTGGTCCTTTATTCTAAGTTTGATTTTCCTTCTTTTTTTGTGTGTTTGCAGCAAACTATCACAGAGGGATAAAATTCTGTCCCTGGGCCGGAAGAAATTCAACATGGACCCTGCAAAGGTAGGATTTGCTCATACCACCTATGAAGATAAAGCTTGGAGGAAGATCCTCTGTTAGCTACTGGTCCACTTGCAGCCACCTATGTCAAAGGAACTATGGCATGGGACTGTGGGGCTGGTTTCCTAACTCACTAAGGCTCCAGTTAGTAGCACTCTCCATTCTATTCCTGAATAAGATCTTTTATATGATCAAGCTGTGTTGTCTCCTCCCGTCACGTGCTTATAGGTCATCCCATACAATTCAACCCAAATGTAAGAGAAGTAAGGGGAGGATGGTTTAACACTGCCAGTGTGTCACGGCAGCTAAATTTCCCTCAGCACAGCTCTTCTTGACTGTGAGGCTAACAGTTTGCTATAATGTGATAGAGGATGATGAACAAGGAAGAAGGGGAGAAATTTTGAGAATTAGTCTAGTTCCTTGGCTCATTCGTAACAGAAGAGGACAAGATGCCTCTGTCATTTTGGAAACAGTTTTGGTTTTGGTAGTATTGGTTGAACTTTGGAGTAAATACAGCTTTTCTACTTTTTGGGACTCTGACCAGTGGTTTCAATTGCCTTCAGCCCTCTGCAGAAAGCTCTAAAAACATTATGATTAAGTAGATAAGATGCGAGAAAGACAGTTCCCTCTTCCTTCCTCCTCACTGGTGGGCCACTTTTTTGAGCTCTGTAAGTAAAACCACAAGCTGCGACCGAATGATAGCTCATCACCAGCTACCTACCACAGCTAATGTTTTGGGTGGCTGCTGCTCAGCATGACAACTTCTCATGCCTCCTCCTGTGCCCTGCTGAGACTGTCAGATGCCTTCCCCAGAATCCACACCACAGCTGGAGTGCTTGCCAGTCCCCTGGACATTCCTCTGCCAGTAGGAGCTGTGTCAGAGCAGTGATATCAGTACTTATAGCCTGTGTGAGAGAAGGTTTTATTTTGCCTTTCAGTCTGACCTTGGTTTGAAGCCCCAGAGGCATCTCTCTGTGGCACTGGGCCGTGCTGTGCAGAAATACCCAAACTGGTTCTAACCCCATACCAGTTTAGCTTTATTAGTTTAATGTCGATCAGGCTGGTCAAAATGTTATATATATGCTGTGCCTGTATTATGCAGATCTCTGATTATTGCCTCCTTTTTGCTACATTCAATAAGCTGGGAGGTGCTGCAATGCAAGGAATTTTCTTTGCCCCTCCTTTCTAAGGTTGTACTCCACCCATGCAATGCTGATACTTTAAATGAGTTCCTAGCTACAAAGTCCCATGGAGAGTTCCTGAGGATAGAGGAGATAAGCGTTAGGAATCTGGCCAAACAAAACCTTTGGGGAGAAACATTTTCTTCTGGAAAATGGGGCCCCATCACCACTGCAATGCTTTGCAAAATTAAATTGATCTTACCAAAATTCCATCTGGGGAAAGAGAAAGGAAAATAGCTTGGAAAAAGAATATCTCACAAACATTTCAGTTTCTTCTTTTGAAACTGCTTTTTCTTTGGGGCATTTTAGAGATAGTTTCTTATATATTAAAGGGCAAAGTGAAATGATTCCATTGAAGTAGAACATTTTGATGGATCTAAAATAATTTTCATTCTTTTATTGTATTTTGTTAGGAGAATTGCTATGTGGTCTGGAGAACTGTAGTGTTGTTAGATATTGTCAAGAATCTTTTGAACAAAACCTCAGCTTTCTTTGGCTTTGAAAATCATGAAATTCTCTCTAAAATAGGATATTGACTCTTTGCACAACCCAACTCAGACCCTATGTATTCCTTTAAAAGCATATTCCATCCTTACTGGCTAGGAGAGATGGAACTGAAAAGATTGCAGTCTTCCTTGTTCTGTGGTATGGAAGAAAAATTTAGGAAAAAATTATTTTAAGTTGTCTCAAGCCTTTATTTTTACCTGAGTACGTTTTTTTTTTTCCATTATGTCTTCTTTTAAACAGTGTTCCTTTAAGTTAATTTAGAAAAAAAAAATGACATTTAAGAACAGAACACTAAGATATTTTGATTGAAAATATTAAAATGAATTATTTTCACTTTGCCTTTTTGACTTTTAAACTACATTGCCCATTTTTGTTTGTTTGAGTTTCCATCACAGTAAAACATTTAGCCAGATGTAGGGATGAAATGAAAATGGGACTGATCACCCATAGTGGGTGAAGAGGGATGGAATAAAGATGAGAACATGGCTGTGATCTCCCATAAAGGGTCTGGGAAGTAACAGAGGAAGCAAGTTCATCAAAGCTAAGGAAGGCTGATATCAATGTGTTGGAGTCCTATGTTCTCATCAGACCACAAAGCTGTCTTACTTCACTGTCTTGCTTCTCCTTCCCAGGGGATCCAGTACCTGATTGAGCACCAGGTATTATCCTCAGACCTGCAGGAGATCGCCAAATTCCTCCACAAGGGTGAAGGTCTGAACAAGACAGCCATTGGGGATTACCTGGGTGGGAGGTGAGCAACCCAGATAGGATGAGGAGACCCTTTGGAGGCCCTGTCCTGCCTGGCATCTCTCAACTACCATTTTGGATGACCTGTGGCAGACCTCAGCCAGGTGCCAAGACTGAACATACCTCCAACCACAGTGGGCTGGGTGGGCAGTACATCCCTGGGAGGGTCTTTGGAGGGTAACTAAGGCTGGCTATAAGGGGAAGTGGTGGCTGGGATTGGAGCCAGGGGCATGTTGTCACACCAAGGGGTATCCAAACTGAGTGGGGTCAGAGCTCTCTTCTGACCTTTTCCCTCTATCCTCTCCCAGGGACCCCAAAAACATTCAGATCCTCCAAGCCTTTGTGTCATGTCACCAGTTTGCCCACTTAAACCTGGTGCAGGCACTGAGGTAAGTGACAGTGACAGATGCTGGGGATGGTGCTGGAGCCTGCTCAGCCACTGGGTCTTACCGGCCAGGAAGGTCAGGAAGCCTTACTGGTCTGAAATGGGAACTTCCCAAGGCCCTGCTGCATGTGGTGGCTCCAAGGCTGTTGCTCTGTGAGTTGTCAACAACTTCTCCAGGGGGAACACTTTCATGGCCCCTTGACTGGGCTGACCATATGCAGAAAAGTGGGTCCCTGTGGCTTCAGTGTCTGGGGGGATGGGAAAAGTTATTTTTTGCAGTAGAAATCATGTCTGTCCACAGTGCCCGTTATGTCAATGACACAGTGACTCAGTCTTAGGGCATCTTGTTTTCTTATAGGCCACCTCCTCGCAGGACTCTTTCTCTTGAGGTCCCTGCTGCCTTGCAGGGCACTCATTAAAAAGCAGAGCCATGATTTTCAGGATGCTTAGTTCTGCTTCCTGCTTTTAGGGTGTTTGAGGCTGATGATCCCAGGCAATTTCTAGAGAGAGGAGCAGAGCTCCTGCTCCATGCACTGTGTTGTCTCCCCAGTGTGATGGGATGAATTCTTTTATTTTCATGGTGTTGCATAGGTTGAGGGAAGGGATAAATGTTTCTTGCACTCAATCTGACTACCTGTCTGGCATGCTGCTCCTGACAGACAGTTCCTATGGAGCTTCCGGCTGCCTGGGGAAGCACAGAAGATTGACCGGATGATGGAGGCCTTTGCCAACTGGTACTGCAAGTGTAACCCAGGAGTATTCCAGTCCACAGGTAGTTAAGGGGAGAAGGCCTGTAAAGCTGAGCTACACTGTTTGCTAGAGAGAGGAGCCTGCATTGCAGCAAGGATAGCACTGAGAGATGTAGGTCTGTAGAAACTTTCCTGCTGGCAAAGCCACTACTGGACCAGATCTGCCCAACTTGCCCCATTATCCTGAGGGAATGGAATCACCCCAATCCAAATCTGTCCCCCTTTCTCCTAGCAGAGGGGACATCTCCCTTCTCCTCCTACAACTGAGAGAATGACAGTGTTCTTCAGTGACTAGAAACCAAGCCACCTGCTAGGGTGTGGATTGTTCTGCTCTCTAAAACAAGTGGCACCCATCGTGGTTTTCTTTCTCATTGATAGATACCTGTTACATACTCTCCTTCTCTATCATCATGCTTAACACCAGCCTGCACAACCCCAATGTGAAAGAGAAACCCCACTTTGAAAGGTTTGTATCCATCAACAGAGGCATTGACAATGGAGGGGACCTGCCAGAAGAGCTCTTAAAGGTAAGAAGACTTCCAATTTTGTCATCAAAAATCACCTCTTCTCTCTGCTTAGAGTCCACTGAGAAACAAAGGTCTGCAGGTCTCAGTGTGATGCAGGCCTACTGCTCTTCTGCCATAAAAGGAGAAGGTTCTCATGGGGAAAGAGGGCAGTATGTATAAAAGCAAATCTGGAAAATGTGGGAACTGCTTTGGAGAGAAACTTCACACATTCTTTTTGGTGAGGACATAAAGCAAGAGAGATAGGGCTGGAGACATTCAGGGAATAGCTGTATCAGTTTAAGAAAGTTTGTGCTTTTAAGTCTGTACATGTGAGAGAGGAACAGATACTGCTGTGTTGTGTAGGTATGAGGCCATGTGAATGGGGTACCCACCTCTCTGGGAGGTAGCTGGACACCTCACTCTTTCATCCAGCGTTGAAAGTCCTAGCCCCTAAGGAGATTGTCATTTCTTGTGTGTCTCTGTGTATGGGAGCCAATGTCACTGTGGCCAAGATTATGAATCCCTTTCCCTTTTTCATACCTAAATGTCTCAGCTGACTCCAATGTTTGCATCAGTCAGGACACCAATGCCTGACTTCTCTTACACCAGGATATATCTTTGAATGAGTAGAACCAACAAGCCCCAATGAGTGTCAGGGTCTCTTCCAGCATCTGGAAAGCTCTCAGCAGGTCCATGGTGTCTCTTATCCCAGGGGATGAAGATGCAGAGACAGGGGATGCATACATTAGCAAAGCTGGAGCTTCCATTTTCTCAAAGGCTTAGCACGTATGAGACAAGGTAGAGGTGGGCAGCCTGCCTACATGTGTCTGGCTTCACCAACCAGCCTGGGCACAATAACTTCTGTCTTGTGTCAAAGAGGCTGCCTACATCCCACACGTGGGTTTGCTGAGCAGCATCCCCTCAGGGTAAAGGCTTTAGATTTTACTCCAGGTGTCATTTCTTTCAGGCAATTTGAGGGAAGATGCAGAAGCCTATAGTTTCTTTTTTTTTTTTTCCTTGGCTTGGGATTTGTGTTATAAATGACTGCAAATCCAGTGATGTTAGCAACATTTCAGTATACCTTGAAAGCTAGTAACCTGCCTCCCTGTCACTCTGCTGTTATGAATGTTGCCCTTTGTGTCCCTCAGTGCCAAAGCCTGGGTTGTATGAAATGTGCCTCCTTGTGGCCATGTAGCTATATGTGCTGGTCTCTACATACAGCTTATCGGCAGCGTTTGGCCCCACCAACCCAAGGTCTAAATGGGGCTGCAGTCTCCGCCGTGTTGAGTCCCCATCGTAGTGCCTTAATACTACCCAAAGCAGCACTTGTGTCATGCTGGGTTTGGTCACAGCAGCCTGTCTTGCTATAGGTGCACCATTTTGTGTCTGTGACTTTCCAAATTGACACTCTTTATGACACAAGATGCAGAAAAGAGCTAGTGATCCCTCTTGAAATCCTATAATGTGTAGGCTGAGGGCTGTTGTGCCCCCAGTGCTCACTGCCCGTTCCCCTGCACTTTGCCTGCCTGCCCTTGTAGAAATAGAGTGATGGACCAGATGGACCTAGGATAGTTGTGTACAAGCTTTGTCAGAAATAAATCTTTCACTGTCTTTCTCTCTCTCTCTCTCTCTCTCTCCACTAACACTCTGGGGCAGAATCTGTTTGAGAGCATAAAGAACGAGCCGTTCTCCATACCGGAGGATGATGGCAATGACCTCACACATACTTTCTTCAACCCTAACCAGGAGGGCTGGCTGCTGAAACTAGGTAAGGGCGAGGAGTCCCCTAGCTACACTGAATTCCCCGCTTGCCTGCCTCCCACCACAAATCTCCCCCTGGAACCCACCATCATCTCTGCTGTCCTTCGGTCCTGTCTGCTGTGGTGGGCTGAGGCTGACACCTGCTGTTGAAACCAGCTGCTGCTCCCTCCTCCCAGCTATTGCAGGCTCTGTCTGCTCAAAAAGGGACTCGAGAAGATATTCCTCTCCTGTTCCCATTCCCAGCACCATCAGAGCAAAATTGGCTCCCTGTGTATGCGTGTCCACCACACTGCATCACATCAGTGTCTCCTTGGAGCTCACCTACAGTGAGACCTGGAAGTGTATGTCTGTGTGTGCAGGTATGGAAGGTATGTCTGTGTGGACAGAAAAATGTGTGACTAAGGGCTTTTGAACCTCGTTGCCTTTAGGAGGACGTGTGAAAACCTGGAAACGCCGCTGGTTCATTCTGACAGATAGCTGCCTGTACTACTTTGAATATACCACGGTAAAGGCTTAACTCATGGTTGGGAAAGTGTCCTGGGTGGTTATGAGCCTCTGAGGGGCCAGGGAGGAGCAGAGGACAGGGGGCAAGTCTTGCCTTCTACCCTGTGCTCCCAGACTGAACTCAATGCTGTTTCTTCATCTGTGGTCTTGTCTCCCCAGGCATACACTGCCCCTGTCACCTCCACAAAGGCACATGTCTGGGAAATCAGAGAGGCTCTAAATAGTGCCATAAATTTGGGGAGCATCTTGGGTATTAATTCATGTTTCCTTGCCTTCAGGACAAAGAGCCTCTGGGCATTATCCCCTTGGAGAACCTATCAGTAAGGAAGGTGGATGATCCCAAAAAGCCAGTAAGTCTCCACTGGTTGGTACTCTGCCAACACAGGCTGTCAGATGGTCAGAGGGAAGAGAAGATGCACATGACCTGTTCTTACAATGCTTCTAAGAGGGAAGGTGCCATTCCAAACTGCCCTGTGCCCCCATCTAAACATGACTGTATTTTTAATGTATATTTCTGGTGTGAGCAGACAGCTGTCCTTTGGCTGGCTGTATTGTATGTTTTCACATGTGTATATATGTGTAGGTGGGCAGAGATGAGTGCACACAGCTGACTTCCTACCTATTTTGCACCAGGAGATGTGGGTTCAATTCTTGGGGTGGGGAAGGAAAGGGTCTGTTACATTTCAGAGACAGAATGCTCTCCTCCCTTTTGGAAGATCTTTAGCCTGTCACTCATGGTTGAAGACAGCATAGCCTCCTTGGTCCACCATGTCTTCCCCTACTGCTCCTTATTATTTCCTTCCTGGCAGAACTGCTTTGAACTCTACAATCCCAACTGCAAAGGGCAGAAGATCAAAGCCTGCAAAACAGATGGGGATGGGAAGGTGGTTGAAGGCAAGCATCAGTCCTACAAGATCTCAGCAGCCACACCAGCAGAACGTGATGAGTGGATTGAGGCAATACGGTGAGGAGACCAGAACTGGAGGCCTGAGCTTGCCTTTGTTTGGCCCCAGGGACAAATGGTCACAAAGATTATTTGGCTATCAGAGCTTCAAAAGAGGGGTGGAAAGAAATGTTTGTAGTCTAGCAACTGTGGTACCTCTTGACTTTAAAGAGTTTCAAGGTCCCTTCTGGAGAATCTCTAGCCACAGCTAAATTCTCTGCTGTGAGTCTGGAGATCTCCAGTCCTACACTGTGGTAAGTGGTGTCTCTGTGCAAGTTCATTTGGTTTGTCTGTGCTGCTCTCCATCATTAAATCTCTTACCTTTGCTCCCATTTCCTCTTATTTCCAGAACCAGCATCACACAGGACCCTTTCTATGATCTGGTCTCTGCCCGTAAGAAAAAGATTGCCAGCAAAAACTGAACCCTGACCTGGTCACCGGCCTCAGGAAAGCATAGGTTGGTGGACAGCTTCCCTCTCTTGCTGGGCTCTTCCAGTGAAGAAATTTGGGAGCATTGGTTCCCTCTGCCTTCCCCTTGGCAGGAAGATAAGTGACTGGACAGCTCGCCAGGTTTGCTTCTTCCCTTTCCAAACTGAAGGCAGTGGTGGAGGGTGCAATCCACTGAGGACTGTCAGAACTGTGGGCATGGAGTTACCCATGTGTGAACATAAAGGCTCAACAGCAACAAAGACCAGAGGCTTTGGGTTCTCCCATACATCCCCAGACACGTAGGACAGGATCTGAGAGGAGACAAGAATGTCTGCAGAATGTCTCCGGCCCCTCCCACAATCAAACCAGGCCAGAGTATTTTTCTGTGAGGAGCCATGCAGGTGTTCTTGGAGCAGCTGAACACAGTCCAGTCAGCTGCAGAGCAGAAAGGCTCCAGTGGTTTCATTTCCACAAACAAATGTGTAGTGTTTGTGGGGTGGAGGCTACTAATATTTAGGACCTCACTGGGAAACCAGAGGCCAAGGTAAGATAAAAAGCCCTCAGTTCAGAAGAAATCCTTCTCTCCCTCTTCCCATAGCCGTGAGGGCTGTAATCCTGGGAAGTCCTGGCTCTGTAACTGAGTCATAGGTTTTAGAAAGTTAGAGGTGTTGGATCCTTATCCAGCATAAGGAATAATTGAGTACAGAGAGACGGTGGGACCAAGGAAGCAGCTCTGGGTCTTTTGTTTCTCTGTTTTGAGTCTTGGGGATGACCGCAGGTTTCCCTAGGGAAGAAACCCAAACACTAGCTCTCCTGGCTGATGGCTCCCCGACAAAGGTTGATTACTTGTACCAGCCCAGAGGCCTGGGCTTTGTATCTGAAAGGCTTTCAGCCAGATGGCATGAAAAACTGGAGGTGCATCTACCTCCCCCACACTAGCACACACACACAGGGGCATTCCCATCTTCACACATTGGTATCATCTGGAGTCTAGGGGGTTTTGTCTCTTGTGTAAAAAAAGAAATAAAAGTGCTTGAAACAAGCCCAAAACGCAGGGTACACGACCGTTTTCATCATAAAGGCAGAGGATGCGAGATAAGAGCAAAGCAGCCTGAGCACCACCGCAGTCTCTTGGCTTTTTCCTTCCTGCAGGGGGCTGTATCTACCAGGAAATCTGCAGCAGGGCCAGCACAGCCCGATTATTCATTCCGGTTATTTTGGCCCAAGCCACAGGAATGTTGAATTAATTTCAAGAGTCAGGGAGCCTATCTCAGAGTTGAAGCACACGCTCACCCTGGAGAAGAAACGTGAAGGTTTTCTTCTGCTCGCGCCTGCAAATGTCTCCTGCATGGAATCCCTTTGTTACGCATGTGATACGGAGTGAGTTTGCTGCCCACTGCTCTAGAGCACATGTGCTTACACACACACGTTCACTCCTGGAGTCAGAATATGGCCCCTTATCCTGTCAACATCTCCAAAATATGTAAGTGAAATATAAAAATGCATTTGGTTGGTGAGAGATGCCCCAGAGCCTAGGATTTGGGTGAGAAGTGTCTGTTCCAGTGCTTCTTAGGCTTACGCTCTGTGTGACAAAAGCCATCAAAATGTAGCCTGGAGTCTCTCTTCTACCCACAATCTGGTCTTTGGTGAGGGAATAAAGGCTAAGCCCTCCCTACAGTTTACCTGGATCATTGCTATGACAGCAGGATCTATCCAAGCTCTTTCCTATTTCTGATCCCGAATCCTTCCCATTCTCTTCAGGCTGCCTATGTTCTTTCCCCTCCCTTCTTCCCCTAGATACCCACACACGGCAGAGCAAAATTATTCCTAGTGGGGACAGGGTGGGAAGGAAAACTTGTGAGAAGCAAAACAATGGACAGAGACAGGCAACTGTGTAATTTCCATCCATCAAACTAACCACAGGAGTCAGGAAGGGCTGGACTAGGTTTCTCCTCTCCTAGAAACTGAGGCAGAGAGACAGACAGTCAGTCTGAGTTTCCACTGCCTTTCCTTGACTCCAGCACAGAAAATGCATTTCTAAATCCCTTGCTATACTCCTCAGTGTCATGAACACAATGGTACCTGATTTTGTCCACCAGCAACACATCCTTGACCTCATGCCAGCTGAATACCAATGTGGTACAGGCCAGGGTGTCTCAGGACAGGTCTATAAAACTGACCAGCCACTCATATCTGTGTGCTTTTACAGATGTGCCTGGAGCCCTTAGAAATTTATGACAGGAACAACTTGTGCAACTAGAATGGCACCACCAGGGAACACGTTCCTGACCGCCATCACATGTGCCCCTTGCTGAGGGCAAGTGCTGCACCACACACATGAATGCATGCAGACAAACACACAGGTGCACACAGATACACAGGCACACACAGAGCCCTTCAGGTGATAAGTCTGACAAATTGCTGTCTGTATGGTTGATGTATTTCTCTTTCGCATCATAGGCAGTGTGTGTGGCTCACAGACATACATGCAGAAGACTGACACTTACTCCCTGCCTGCCTAAGGATTCCTGTGCACACCCAGCAATTCATTTTCATAATAAATGTCCATCTATTTTCATAGAAGGGCTGGGAGGAGAATACTGCAGATGTGTGGAATAGACCATATCACTGTATCCTGCCTCCTCCCCTCTCTTTCCCCTCCTCCCATCCCCTGTTTATCAGCTCCTTTTTGGAAGGCTAATACATTTTAAAAAGGCGTTCTAGAAATTGTTTGCAGTGACAAAGATGGAGCAGCTGTGAGGAGAGCCAGCAGTCTCATGCTCCACAGCTTAGGTAGAGAAAATCTCTGGGAGGTGGAGGTGAAGGGCAGCATTTAAATGGAGGCACGCTGTACTGAATGATGGGTTCAAAGGACATCAGTTGAACCTGCCTTTTTGCAGGAGGTGAATGCTCTTGGTGATGGGGGCTCAGGAGAAAATGGAGGCCTTGGGAAGACATGACTTTGCATGCAAGTTGGCCATGAGTGGTGTTCAGTGTTGGGGTGAAAGCAACCATTTGAGACACTGGCTATTCCTGGCAGGCCTGAAACTGCTCCTTCAACGCAAAGGAAAAATCAAGGAGCTCTTTTCTGGCGGCTAAACAGGATTATATGGAGTGGAACTACCTGCCTTTTTACTCTGTGACACTGTGTAAGCCCCCACACCTCACCCCTCCACTGTAGTGCAGGGATTGACACCACGAGGGGACAATTTTGTCAGTTTGTACCATAAACCTGGAGGAATGGAAGGCTATGGCAATAGCCTCAAGAGGGATGGGAGCCAGTCATACCCTCTGATATCAGTCATTTGTATGGACAGAAGCACAGCCCCACTGTATTGGAGTTGGTTTGAATGATGCAGTCAGATTTGGGGGGTTCAATAGGAGCAGTTTCTTCTGTCTCTGGTCTGTTGTGTTTAGTGGCTGGAAAGCAACTGCCTACCTGAGGGTGGGGGACTCACTAAGGTACTTCCTCCTTCTTAAAGATTTTTTGAGCATGCATTTCACACAGAAGGTCCAGAGCACAAAGCTAGAGAGCAGGACAGTTCTCAAAGGCAGCATGGCCTCTCTGCTATACCTTGTTCTGGATCACTTCTGCCTCCAGCCTGACAGAGGGCCAACTCTGGGGCTGGAGGAAGCCCAGGCAGACAGGGGTTGAGATCTGACCAGGGTTTCCTAGAGTGTCACTGCTGTCACATCTGCAATGGCTCTGCTCTAAGTGCCTGTGACAGGGGCGTGCAGCAGACTCATCTTGCCATGCCGTTTTCAATCCTGCTGCCTTCCTGCGATGAAGATGAATGGTGCCTGTCCCAGGTTATCACATTCCCAATGTGTGAGCCTGTATACGGACAGCAGTTTGCTCCTGAAGGCTGGTGCTATTGCACTAAGTTCAAAGGGGCTGTATGTGGTGGGACAGAGGGCTACAAGGGTAGAGAAATCTGGGTCTGTGTGGGTTGTCAGTGAAGAAGGGCTTGACAAGAACAGGACTTTCACCTCAGCTCCAGAGCAGGAGTGGCACAAATGTCAGGAAGATGTAGGTAAAATGTCATTTGAACAGCCTGCAATCTTTACCACAGCCACTGTGTCACACTATTGAGGGGCAACTCGTGTCACAACAGCTGTCCACTTTCTGTGGGCATGAAGAGTAGTGCCGGTAAACATGCCAGCCCAACACTTCAGGGAGAGAGTGGAAATGGTGCAAGGTGGCCTTCACATATGGGGCCTCAGAAGCACAGCCGGTGCAGGGAGAGGACCATATGTCCTGCCAGCACAGCATGTCTTTGCTCCTCTACCTTGCTGAATAAATGGGGCTACAGGTCTCTTTCCACATGTAAGTACAAACACAGATATAGATGTGCTTCGTCCTGCACACTCATAGTCACACATACCCAAGCATGCGCATAAACATCTGTGCATACACAGGTACACGCAGTCCACATTCATCCCAGCCCAATGCTTCTCCTTGCCCTCTCCTTGCAGAAGGGCCCTAGAAAAACTGTTTGTAAGGGAAGAATGGAGATCACAGAGGGGAAGAGAAGGGCAGTCCCTGTGGGGTTGGACAGCAAGCAGTACATAGGGAGAGGGAGGCAGAACAGACTGCAGTGATGTCTACAGAAACCACAGGACTCCTGCCCCAGGGGGGCTATACTAGCAGCAATGCAGCCCTTCACCTGGGACAGAACTGGGAAAGGACTGCTGTGGCTGTGTTGAGGGACATTGCAAGGTGTCACAAGCCCCATAGCCCTCACGGGCTCCACAGTCCCCTAGGCCTCACAAGCCCCATACCCCCATAAACCTCATGGGTCCCATAGCCCCCATAGCCCTCCTCCCTCTGAGATACTAGACTGACCTTAAGGAAACTACATAAAAGACATTTTCTGTTGCCTCTAACTATGGTGGGTGGCAGCAAGGTTCCCGGAGTTGGCTGAAGGGGTGGTGATTTGTGCAATTAACATCTAATCAGTTCTATGAATATTTATTGCTAGTCAGCAAGCTTCTGAGTGACAGTGAAGCCCCATCTGATTGGGATCACATTCACAGGTAAACCAGAGTCTCCTTTGGCGTTCACAGACCTCCCACTGGGGCAAAACGTCACAAAAGTTTAACCATCCTGCTGCGCATGGGAGGCACATGTGCAATGTGGATGTGGAAAATTGTATTCAATCCTTTTTTAAGGGGAGGAAAACCTGAGGTTTTAAAAATGACTTGTTGAGGAGAGACATCTCGAAATAGCCTGATATATTAACAAACAATGTATGGATGAGTTTGAGCGGGGTGTTTGCTTTTGGTTTTGTTAGATTTGGTTGTTTGCTTTTTTTTGTTTGTTGGGGGTTTTGTGTGTGTGTGTTCTCTTTCATTTAGCTTCTATTGCAACATGGGTGAGAAAATAAAAGGGAGAGAAATATAAACTTCTGCAACTGTGTGAAAAGTCACGTAACAGTCAGGAATTTCTTGAGGCTTGTAACTGACTCTTCCCCCAAATGGGCATAAAGTGTGTGGAAAGCTAGTATTTTGTTTCCTCAAGAAATACTGCTGAGGGGATTTTCTATCATTAACATAAATTTTATCACTTCTCAACTTTGTCCAAACTTATGTTCCTTCCCAGAAACATCTGTTCCTTCCCTTTACTTTCCCTCTGCTTCAATCCTCTCACCTCACCTCTGCCTCAGGCTTCTCTTTCCCACGGTGCCTTCCACCTCCTATGCTTTGCTCATCCCTCTCCATAAACTTGTTTCAACAAATCCCTCTCTTCCTTTTCCCCGATGCTGCCTCTCCTGCCTTCCTGCTTCCTGGACAGACTCAGCCTGCCTTGGCAGGGCTCGGGGAAAACCCCCTATTATCAGTGGAATGTGAGTTGTTAAACCTGAGCCAAACTCTTCTGCTCCTGCTGCTCACCTGCAGTTTGGGTTTGTGCTGGAGATGCTGCCAAAAGCCTGTTATTAACTAAATGAAAAAGACATACAGCCCTTCCTGAAAAGAAAGAGACACAGATAACAGTGATTTGCCTGTTGCCTGCTGCCTTCTGACTGAGAAAAACACCCCAAATTCCAGCACTGCTTCCAGGACCAGCTGTCAGTGGAAGGAGAGGGACAGAGACAGATCTGCACATTTTCACTTTCTGCATTGAAAGGATCCTGTGATTTTTCATGGCTGGGTGAAAGAAGATCTTCAGAATTTGCACCACAGATATCCCCTTCCCCTCATAGTCTTTTGCTTGGCCTTGAGCCAATACAGGACTGGGGGGGAAAAAAAAAAAACAACCAAAATTGGGAGCCAATAAGAGACCCAGAATAAACAGCAAAGTAACAGGGGAGGGAAGAGAAGGAAGAGTTGGCAAGTCTGAAGTCATAATCATAGTGTACAGGGGCTCTGTTGTGTAGAACTCTGTTTTGCTTGCTGCAGCCCTTGACTTTCCTCACCAGCTCCAAAGAGCATTCAGCAGGAGAAAGTGTGCATTGCACACAGAGAGGCAAGGGAGACTTCAAGGGAGACAGTAGAAAGGGACAGAGGGGAGCAAGCAGCTCAGCCGTTTTCTGCAGGGAAGAAGTACACTACTTCCAGGTTCCTGGAAATGCCAAATGACCTTAAATCCCAGACATGCACAACTTCATATTGCACAGCGTGGAGTCCCTACAGTGATGCCTTTAATACAGTTAAAATTCAGGTAATGGTAGACAACACATTGGTCTGTATGGACAACCAATAGTCAACCAATTGTAAAGAACCAGTATCGAGTGGTGTCCCTGTCCTGGGACACATATTATTTAATATTTTCATTAATGTCATAGAGAATGGGACAAGTATACTCTGTATACAAGTTTGGAGATGATGCTAAGCTAAGAGGTGCAGTTGACACACTAGTGGAAAGGGATGCCATCCAGAGGGATCTTTGCAGGCTTGAGAAGTGGGTCCATGTGAGCGTCATGAGGTTCAACAAGGCCAAGTGCAAGATCCTGTACCTGGGTTGGGGCAATCCCCACTAACAGTACAGACAGTGACTTGTTTGAGAGGCACGCTGCAGAGAAGGACTTGGGGATACTGGTGGATGAAAAGTTGGATGAGAAGTTGAATGTGAGCCAGCAATGTGCACTGGCAGCTCAGAAAGCCAAGTGTATACTAGGCTGCAACAAAAGAAGCGTGGCCAGCAGGTCGAGAGGTGCCTGCCCCTCTGCTGTACTCCCGTGAGTTCTGCATTCAGCTCTGGGATCCTTGGTCCTCTGGATCCACATGGGAGGCCATGAACATGATCAGAGAGCTGAAGTACCTCTCCTGTGAAGACAGACTGAGGGAGTTTGAGTCATTCGGCCTGGGGAGACCTTATTGCAGCCTTTCAATACTCATAGGGGGATTGAAAAAGACAAAGAGTTTTTGCCAAGGGAAAAGGGACAGTAGTTTTAAACCAAAAGGGGGTAGATTTACATTGAATATAATAAAAAAACTTCTTATGATGAGGGTGGTGAGACAGTGGAACAGGTTGCCCAGAGAAGTTGCAGATGCCCTATGACTGGAATTGTTCAAGGCCAGGCTGGAGGGAGCTTTCTGCAGCCTGGTCTAACGGAAGGTGTCCATGTCCATGGCAAGGTGGGGGGATTAGATGATCTTTAAAGGTCCCTTCCAACACAAAACACTCTATGATTCTATGAACACGTGCACATGCATACACATTCTTTTTTGCACTACAGTACCTTCTTGTATCCATTTACTATTTGACCATATATTATCTTCTCCAAGCTAGATCAAAATACCACCAACTTCCACAAACATAAAACTGGACTTAAAAAAAAATCACAAGATTTTATTTCAATGTTTAAGGGATCCTTGCCCATTTATATTTCAAGGGTACTTGTTCCTATGTAGAAGATAAAGAATCTTTCTTCCCTCATTCCTTTTCATCCTTGGTATGACAATTGAAATTGTCTTCTCATTCCCCTAACTCCAGCTGCTGAGGCTTTAAAGAAATTATTAATTTTTATGACACTTGGGACAAAATGGTGATAATCTGTATCGTTCGCATGCACTCCTTTCATCAGAAACATCTACTCCTGCTGTCAAGTGTACTCTTAAGCTCGAATCTTCTCCTGAATGCCTGCCCTCATGTGTTCCCCAGCACCTGAACCATCTATGCACCACATACAGCTCTGCTTAGTCATTTGTAGTCACACAGAATAATCTGCACTATTTCCCTTAAGGTGTATTTTTCTTAGAAAAACCCGCTTTGTAATCAGGAAGCTGGGATTTGCCCTGTTGGATCTGTCTCTCCTCTCTAAACCATCCAAGAGAGTTTATCTTATTAAATCCTCTGCCCTGGAGGAGGTGAGGAGGTCAAATGCCTTCTGGGGGATAGAATATAGCAAAGCTGTTTCCCTATTGTTGCAGAGATCTTAACCACTGTGCCTCCTTCCCCTGTTCAGTTTCTAATACATAGAAGGAAGAAAAATGAGAAATATGGGTGGATGTGTCCTCCTTCCATCTGGCATGAGACTCCAAGTCTGCGTGCTACCATCCCAGGCTCCTTGTGCTACTCTGCAGCTGTCCTGAAGCGGTGAGGGCAGGGAAGGCCTGGGCCTCTCTCCCAAACCTGTGACCTGACTATCTCACAGCCACCCAGATCTATTGGTGAGACCCAGACTTTGAAGCAGAGGGAACACAGACGGCGAGTGCCTGAGGTCCCTAAGCATCAGGGAGACAAAAGGTGGTGTCAGAGTTTGCACAACTGAGGTTTGCCCAACTAGTACATCTGTTCCCGCCTTACTGTCTCTGTGTTTTTGATCAGAGAACTCAGGCATTGCAGTGGTCTCTGTCCCACAGAGCTGATTTTGGTGTGCAGCTCAAGGGTTGAGGAGCCTGAGTGGTAATGAAAGAGATGGGAGTTAAAGTAACTGAAGATTTGTCAGTGACAATAATTTAGTAATTTGGAGTCTTTAGGGTGTCCACCTCTGACACAGTAGGCATAAGCATGAGGAAGGTGTGAGACGTTTCTATGCACATTGTTCTTTTCTAGCCCAGAGGAAGCCAGGAAGGCACCTGAGGCTTTGCTCTTCAGCTGCGAGTAAGCTTGCAAAGAAAACTGCATTAGTTGGGTCACTGACAACTTGTCTGCCCCAGGGGCAATGCTCCCCAGTTGCCTGGGTAACAAGGGCTTCCATCTCCAGTGCTGGCAGTGTGGCAGTCAGCCACCTGGCAAAAAGATGGATCAAATCAGAACACAGCCAAGGAAAACCTAGGAGGGAGATGGAGTCCAACTCTGTCAGACCAGGCTGAGGCTGCTAAGCAGTAGAAGGACAAAACTCAGTTGGGTCTTTGGCACTCTGGAGGGAGAGGCATGGGCATGAAGAGATGGAGATGAAACCTAACTTCTCTATGAGCAGGGGAGGGTCAGGGCATCACACTTATCCCTTCATTAGCCTTCTCTCCCAGCACTAAATCAGACAAAAGTTGTCACCACTGCTGTGCCAAAAAAAAGACCCACCACAGATACAAGGGGACAGCAGAGAAGATTAAGGGAATTGTGTGGAACTAGCAAAGGCTGCATTGCTCTCCCTCTCCCTAAATGCTCTTTTCTTTTCCGTGTCTCTCATCTCCTCAGTGAGGAAAGGCAGGTGAATCCCTTCCTCTCACCATCTCTCCACAGAGGGTCTCCAAGGGCTGGGGTGATAGCAGTATCTCCTCTGACAGTGCTCTGCCACAGAGAGCAGAGAGGCAAGTCATACCTGACTGAGGATGGCACTGCCACCAGAACAGGCTGGAAAGACCCAACAGGGCTCCAGCCAGCAGCCGGCCACTCTCGCCGGGGAGATGGCTCTGTACACAAGCTTCCTCCTTCCCTTTGAGGGATGGACATGTCTCCCTTTGTTCTTCTCAAGGGAAAGGCACCGTTGGGCATAGAGGAGGAGAGCAGATCTGTGTGGGTGCTGGAGAATGACTTCCTACCTAGAAACAGGCATGCTGTTAGCAGACAGCACTGCATAGGATTGTCATCATGTGATGTGGAGTCACAGGAGTAAGGTCCCTGACAAGAGGAAAGGGCAATCCTGTACTCAGCACATACAGCCTGTTGGCCCTAATTTCTCTCTGCTCTGGGCTCTATGTGCCAGGATGAGATGCATCAAGAGAGGTACCATTTTGCTAAATCTTGAAGCTGACACTTTTAATATCCATTAGCACTGCTACTCTGCCAGAGAGCATTAGCTAAGATACATGGACTGTTCCCTCCCTGATCCCTAGCCTCAGCCCCTACCATCCTTCCTTTTGTCTCTTCAGCCCAGCCTAACTGCTCTTCTCAGTCCTGGCAACATCAGTTATCTCAGGTCCAACCCCCTTGTTCAAGAAATCCATCATTGCCATCTTTCAACTGCTCCTTTTCAGGGATTTTTGTATCTTGAGGAAAGTGTCTCTCTACACAGTGCACAACCCACACCCAGACACACACCTAGAAAAGGACTAGAAGGCAAGACTTTCTTTCTTTTGCCTCCAAGAAACAGATACAAAGCACTAAATGGAGCAAAGGAAGGAGAAAGTTTGAAATACAGATACTGGCATTCCCTCTTGGCTGCATTGCAGGACTCAGCAGAATCCTCTGCCAAGATTTGTTTTTGAGGCACTGTTCAAAGGAGTTGTCAAAGCCATCCCTGTCATGACTCTACTAGATTGGACTACAAAGCATCCAAAAGCAGAATCGTAGAACTGTAAAAACATAGAATGGTTTGGGTTGGAAGGGACCTTACAGATCATCCAGTTCCAATTCCCCTGCCACGGGCAGGGACACTTTCCACTAGACCAGAGAGTCTAGTGGATTGCTCAGAGCCCCTTCCAACCTGTCCTTGAACACTACCATGGGCATCCACAGTGTCTCTGTGCAACCTGTTCCAGTGCCTCACCACTCTCACAGTAGAGAATTTCTTCCTAATATCTAATCCAGATCTGCCCTCTTTCAGTTTAAAACCATTTCCCCGTGTTCTATCAAGACATGCTCTTGTAAAAAGTTCCTCTGCAATTTCTTAGTAGCTCCCCTTAGTTACTGAAAGACCACGAAAAGATCTCCCTGGAGCCTTCTTTTCTCCAGGCTGAACAATCCCAAATATTTCATCCTGTCTTCATAGGAGAAGTGCTCCAGCCCTCTGGATGCTTAGGGCTTCTCTTTGGAAGGTGAACAGAGCTGAGGAGAGTGAGTAAGATTTGCTACAGATCCCTATGACCAGGTTAGAAAATGGAGCTGGCCCTCTATGCTTTGGTCAAGCTGCCACAGACTCAACATGCCAGCTGCCAAATCCAAGTGGCCTGAAGCAGCTTATATTTAACAGTTAAACTGTCCTCTCCTCACTGGGACAGGAGACCATATAATGACCCTCAGGACTGGCTGTCCCTCCAATCAGGCATGAACCTTATATAGCAGACTTTTGATATGCATGGGCCACAGCCATGCCGAGGAGTGGGCTAACAACAGAAGTGTGAAGAGCCTGAAAACATAACCCCAAAGGGCTGTGTCCATGGACCTTCACAGTCTTCTAGGCATTGAAGAGTTTTTGGGAAAAGGGAAGGGAAAAGATGGACAAGCAAGAGAAATGCTTTCTGCAACAGACTTTCTGAGGACATGATTTTACCTGGGAAAAGAAAGGGAATTACACAGGGTAGGGGAATGGCCTCCAATAGTGCCAGGGGAGGTGCAGGTTGGGTATTAGGAAACATTTCTTCACTGAAAGAGTGGTTAAACATTAAAACAGTCTCCCCAGGGAAGTGGTGGAGTCACCATCCCTGAAGGTGTTCAAAAATCAAACAGATGTGGCATTTTGTGATACGGTTTAGTGGGCATGGTGGTATTGGTCAAAGGTTGGACTGGATGATCTTGAAGGTCTTTTCCAGTCTTAATGTATCTATGATTCTATGACTTTGGGGGCAGTGTAGTTTATTCTACATTGTCTGACTGTGCAGCTGTCAAACATCAGAGACAGGAAGAAGATTATATCAGGATTCCCATTTTGGCTGAACGACCATGAGCAGAAATGCCTGTGTGTAACTAAGGAACGCCACAGACACACATACCCTTGCCCAGAATCATTTTGATCTGCTTTCTAGTTTTGATATCAGGATCCATCTTTTCCCCTCCCACCTACAGAGGTTCAGAGAAGAGGAAAAACAAAGCAATAGTTACCTGTTACACGTAGCAAGCCAAGATCAGCACCGTACACTACGTTACCTTACCTCAGTGGGAAAGTATTGGGAAACCTGTCTGCGGGCATGTGCTTAGTGATGGAGAAAGGATTTGGTGGAATACAGTATGGTGTACTTCTATTTGTTTGGGCTCATAAAGAATAAATACCCACCTGTCTGCAGTAAAGCAAATATAAATGTGTTTCTGGTCAACCTGTAATCCTGACAGTTTTCTCTCCTGTCTTATTTTCAGATGATACTTTCCTTACCAGACAGGTAAGAGTGCAAATAAGTATTTGTTATGGTTAGAAAGAAAGATCAATGCCAATTGTCAGGAAGCAGCAAGAGCAGGACTGGTCCATGAAAAAGGATGAATAGGCAGCCAAGGATAACTTAAACATGGGCAGGGCAGTGACCCCACACTACCTGAGGAGGGGTAGTGATAGCAACATGAACTATTAATAAACTTTGATAAACAAAGTTGATGAAACAGTCCTCACATTCATTCAGAGGCAACACAACTATGATACACCAGAAGTGGGTGCCTTGGCCTGAGCTTAAATAGACCTCTGGGACTAGAGAATGTGTGAGTAGAAGCCACAGGTAAGACTGGTCAGGGCAGTCAAGGCAGTCAAGGCTCACTAGTGCACTTACGGCCCTGACCCTAAGTAATACCACTGAATGCCATGCTCTGGGTGTGGTGGTTGCTGCAGTTGTCACTGGGGGTATGTGGGCAGCTGTTATACAGTTGTATTGAAGTCTGTGTTTATGATGAAGAAGTTTGTTTTGCCCAATGTATCCGCATACTGATGTGAAGCTGTATGACTACTGAATCCAAAGCAAAAAAAAAAAAAAATGCAGCTGACAGAGCTGCTGCCATCTACTCCCCCAGAAACTTGGTCTAGTCTCTAAAGTATGGGTGAGTTATTTTTACCTTTCCTATTGTCCCAGTTTAAATAAATTAATGATGGGAAAATCTTTTTCAGAAAGACGATCCTTAGCTTAAATGTCTTTTAATTTCTCGGTCTCAACTGTTGTATTTGACTGACATTGAATCAAGGCAGATGTCATTTTCTGTACCTACAGAAGTAGTAGAATGTACAAATATGCTTGAGTGACCACTGTTTAGAAAGATGCTAGGCAGATTGTTAGACAGTTTGTAGCCATGCTAGGAAGAGGGAAAAGCAGACTGGTTTTCTTGAAGATGGGGAGACATTCTTTGTCTGGAACTTACTTTAATAGGATATACTAGGGACTTCCTCACAGTAAGAAAGAAAGGAAATAAAAATTTCTCCCTGGAGGCAGATGATATTGTCACCTTGTCCCTGTGCAGAGCAAAGGTAAAAGAAAGATGCAAAGACAAAGAGAAGAAATGAATGTGTGTTAGGGTACAGAGGCATGCACAGAAGTCTGAAAGGACAACAGACGCAGAAGAAGAATTTATTGGAAGCTTGAATAAAGGAAATAAGTGTTCATCAAAGCACCTAGATAGACAAAATCTTTACAAGGTACATCTTCTTTGGGAAAAGGGAAGAGTTTCTACTATGTAGAAATAATTCCATAGCAAAGCATAGGTGTGAAAAGTCACTATCTCATATGGAAATCTCTCAGCAGAACAAATAATGCTTTTGCAGCTCCATCCCAGACCAAATACAATGGCAGCCCTTGGCTGTTTCTTGTGATGAACCCTAGCCCTACTTTCTGGCTCAGGCTGGGACTAAAATCCCACCTCTGGCCCACACCAAAATTTCCTCTCAGCATGATTCTCTTAGCAGTATACATTTAGTTTTGGCTTCCCTGTTTTAAACCTACTTCAACCATACCTTAACTTATTATCTTTGTACCTTCTCTAATGTCTTTTATCTACTTCATAGGATGTAATGGATTCTTACAGACAAGACTCAGGCATGGTCTTTGCAGTACGAAGTTTGTCTTGAATCCTCAAATAGTTGTCTTAAAACTTCTGAAATTGCAATTTGATGTCTTCATTTTACCCTGTCTACCGTTTTTCAAGGCAAAACCTGGCTATTTATCTTAGGAGAATAGGATAGTATTTGCAATGTCGCCTATCAACACAATATTCAGGCACCAAGCAGAAAAATTCCTGGGATTGCCAAACACTCGGAACTGCTTCCTCTGCATACGGAAATGCTCATGGCGCCTGGGACAGATCAGAAATTTTCCTCTCCCAAGCCACAGTCTGCTCAAGAACAGCCCATGAGCTCAGACCTGGAGGACAGAGAAGGACTGTGAGCAGAGTGAGGACTGTGCTGCTGTCTGGCCTCTGTCCCCCCTTGTTTTACTCTCAACACTGAAGTTGTTGTAAGACCATCTCATTGTCTCTGATTATTCTCTTCCCTCACTCTACCTCTTAAAATGGCTCTCTTCTGACAGCTTTTGATGGAGATGGTGGAAGGAAGGACTGTTGAGTCCTATTGATTGCTTGAGGTTACTCGAGAGCAG
The DNA here is from genome assembly GCA_035041135.1 of Platyrinchus mystaceus. Lineage (NCBI taxonomy): Eukaryota > Metazoa > Chordata > Aves > Passeriformes > Tyrannidae > Platyrinchus > Platyrinchus mystaceus. The sequence continues at coordinate 51,513,220 of JAWWLV010000045.1, read as the reverse complement.
AACTTCATGCTCTATTGCCTACAAGCCAAAACCAGTACAAGGAGCAACGGGAAGAGTATGAGCAGGTGACACAAGGAACAAGAAGTCAGGAAGAGTTGTAGAGTTCTCTCAGATCCCTGTGATGATATTGGATCAAGGGATCATGCTGGAGCCAGGAGAGAATGGGTGAGAAGGGGTCTAGGCCTTTATGTGAGAAAGCTGAAGAGCAGCACAAGCACCAACTTGCAAGGTTTTTTCAGTGGGAATGCCAGGCAAGTCATGGGACAAGGGAGAGCACCAGAGACAAGCACACCACTAAGTGCTTAATTCCTATTTAGACACTTGAATTCCCACTGACTGGGAGGGACTGTAACTGTGAAAACTAAAGTCATTTGTCATTCCCTCACTCTGGTTTATAAGGGCCAGAGTAGCACCGAGACAGACAGACAGATAGAATGAATGAATTAAGCAGCTCTGAACTAATCTCCAGTTTAGCAACATGTTCCTTTTGTCCTCAGGAAGGATTGGATAGACAACACCTCGGAGCTGACCTCTAAGCTCTACCTGCTGCTACTCCAGGCAGCCCAAGGCTGATTTGCCTTGGATTTGAAGCAACTGCTGTCAATAATATAACACTCAAGAGGTGAATAACAGGCCCCCTCATGAGATCTTATTTTTTTCCCAGCCATCCTCTCTGTTCCTGCAGCTTTAAACCCAATGAAGGAATGAGTAATTTTTTTTCTAATGATTGAAAGAAGGCAGATAAGAGATAGGTCTTCAAATTAGGAATCCAAGACTTGATTGCAGCTCTTATCGTATTTTTCCATTTTTTCCCCCTTCTTCCCAACAGAAAATAAATTGCTTCAATAAATTATATCTTTAATTTGCATAGAGGACCGGCAGACGGGGCTCTCCTTTTAATATTTTCTATTGCGAGATAATCAGCCTGTTCCTCTCACTGCATGGAACAAACAAATAGATTTTAAACAATTCCATTATTTGATGATTTCTACCATTATTAATACAAATTGTCTCCACTCGCTTTCAATTAGGGCATTTTTATTTTCTAATAAATCCCAGTCAGGTTCTCTGAAACACAATCTAAACATGGAGAGATTACCACACTTTCCATTTAAATGAAGAACCCATCACATGCACACGCCTCACCTCCCTTTGTTTCTCATGACTTTCCTTCTTCCAAAAACTTTTTCCATTTTTCCCTCCTTTCATTGTCAGCAGAGATCACTTATTTCCTTCACCTACTGCTTTCTTCTAAAACTAATTCTTTGTCTGTGGGGTGTAGTTTGCCCCACAGGTCTATGGCAAAGCTAAGATCTTAGTGGGTTTTTTGTTGGGTATGGGAAGTTGTGGGATTTGTGGTTTCAGAGGGGGGAAACATCCTTTATAAAGGCCCTGAGTCACACAAATAAAGACCATTGAAACGTTTGTGAGAAGGTGCACCAGGACAAAATCATGTGGTAAAAATGTAAGAATGATCTACACCGAGAAAGCCAAATACCTACAGTCTGACCCTAAGGAACAAATGCTTAAAAACATATAAATATAAAACTTTATCCTCAAAATGGAGTGTCATCTTTTCAGACAAAGCAGCACAAACTCTCTTACTGCTGCCAATTGAGTGCATTTCCTAAATGGTGCTGCTTAAAGCAGACAAGGATGGCATTCAGCTCACTTTTTAATGCAGCTGCTTCTGGGGTAAAACCTGATGCCCTATGTGCCTCTGCAGTGCAGAAGCACATCTGAGTGGCATGAGATTCCTGAAGAGGTATGATTCAGTGTGGAGGATGTTTGCACTCCCAACTAGGAGCAGTCTGGAGTTCCATTATTTATTCAGTTCTGTGATAGCACAGTTCAGCTTTCAGAAGCTACATTCAACCCAGCAGGTGGACAAGACCGTTTGTGGGTGAGGAGTGTCATGCATGCCCAGTACACTAGAAGTTCTCCCCTGATCAGTACAGCAACTGGATGCTCCGAGGTAACTTCCACCAGCCTCAGAAGGTTACCAAAGGCATCCCAGCTGCTGTTCCCAGGCAGCTGAACACAAACAGGCCATAGCTTTCTTCATACAACTCATGGTTTTTTTTACTGCTGCTCCTGAGAGGTAGGAGAGGGCAAGTTGTGAGCTGCTATGGCAACCCTGCCTTGTCTGGCAAGGAGTGAGGAAGGACAAGAATGAGGGCATGGATGGGAAAAGGAGTGGGGATAGAAGATTTCCACAGCCTGGTTAAAGATAATCAATATGCATAGATCTTTAGCCTTCATCATCCTTCATCACTGCAGCACAAACAAGGCTGCAGAGGCTGCAGAGGCTGCATGGCAGAGGAGGAGACTGCTGTAGGATGGACAGGCATAAGGACAGTAGAGCTGGGTTTCTGCACATTGATGGGCTGGTCATATACTCTACATGCATGGGCTTCATCTCCTTCTCTGTTTTGGCCACATCGTTCACAGTGTGTGCCACACAACACCCTTCTCCCACTGGATCACACCTCCATCTGGCCTCTTTCAGCCTTCTGGGTTATATGATGATGTTGCCCACCTACATACGTTCTCTGTGAGTGTGACTTCCTGCCCCTCCTTGACACACACATCTCTGCCCTCACCTGCAGGCAGGTTTGCAACTCACAGCTGCAGAGCTGTGGAGATGTGGTTCCTTATCCTGATGTAAACCCCACCTTGTGATTCTAGAGCCCTGGACACAAGCACACACACCTTACAGCACACTGAAAGCACAGCCACACACACACACACTCCCAGGCTTGGCCTCTGCCACATATGTTTGCATACACTGTCACAGCCAACTTTCCTCCTCCCCTTCCAAGCAAATTTGCTTGAAACATTTGAGTTCCCCAGCATACACACATCCTCCCCTCCACTCTGATACTCCCTCCTGCCACGCCAGCCAGCACCAGCCACCCACGCAAAAATACATGCATGCAGATCGAGGGCGACGGCGGAGCCCTCAGAGAGCTGCTGGAGCAGAACAGATGGCTTAGCAACCAAAAAAACAGTCATTTGCTCCACAAGTCTCTTCCTCAACGTTCTGTTTGTTTTCAGAACACGTTCATCACTAGAATAAAATCCAGGCAAGATGGCCTGATATAAACACCCCAGCCTTGATCCCATGAGGTGTGAAGTTCCACCTGCTTTTTGCACCCTTTTTTTTTTTCACAGATTTCTGCTCACTCTTCCTGAGGCGTCCCCTCCCCCTTTTCCACTTGAAAATCCCCCACCTCATCAACATACAGATTAATTTCATCTTCCTTGGGAGACAATACCTCCACAGCTTGTCTTGTTCTTGTCCTCATCTAGCAGGCACCCTCCATATTTTCCAATGCTCATTTTCCATTTCAGGTGTTCACCTGACCGAAAAGAGCACTTTGCCTCCTATCTCATGCTGGAGTCACCTCCCTGAAAAACACTTACTATAGGTTTGAGGAAGCAATATAGTGGATCTGCCACAGCGGGCATAGTATCCATCAGGTAGCACATGCTACTAGAAAGAAGGGTTGGGGGTATGTTGCAGTTTCTTCTCCCCTACAGTGAATTCCTGTCTGGGATTTGGGATACCAGAAAAAAGAGAACTCGTATGATGGGGAAACTGTCTGTCACAGGCAGGAAGGAAGCTGTCATAATCTTTTGATGAGCTGCATCACAGCCTTGTAGTAGCTATATCTCACACAGGTCACACAGGTCAGTCATTGGGGCTGTCCGTATCCAGGACATATGGCAAGGGACAGGGGAGTCTTAAAAACCCCACCCTGCCACAGTTTTCTGCCATCTATGGGGGTTGGGAGTTTCCATACCTGACATACATCAGCAAGTGAGCAGTTCTGTCCAACAGCAGAAGCTTCTGGGTCAAGCTGAGCTGCAGCAGAAGACAAGTCTTTGACTTCCTCTAGTAATGTATCTGGAACTGGGCCTCACAGACCCACTCCCCCCACAACTTCACCAAAATTCAGGGCTGGGCATTCAAGATACAGAGTCCAACTTCCCCTGCCAACTGAAAACAAGCTATTTATACAAGCCAATTAACAACTGTGTGTTCATTCTCACATTGACACTTAATGATGATGCCTCCTGGGAAAACTTACCAGATGCAAGGGGTGGAAGGGAGAAAGTCCCGGGAAGGCAAACAGCTCATTCCAGTGCAGTAAGAGGAGAGGAGAGCTGAATTTGTCTGGGGTCACTTTATGTCTTCTGGACAAATTGTCTCAAACCTTGTTTCCCCACATTTAAATAGGAGCTTCTGCCTTTGCAATGTTCTCCAGTGTGAGGGAACTGCACATCTCTGTTTCATCACTGAGGACAGACCTCAAAGCCCCAGAGTACAGCCAATTAAGGGCCAGGCTGTGCAGAAGCTGCCTTTGTATTTCCAGCAGTGGCTGGGATAGTGCCCTCTGTGCACACCATCTCTCCCTACTCCCCTCCCTGTGAAATAAAAAAAACCACAAAAAGCTTCTGCGAGTTGAAAAAGAATTTTTGAAAAGAAAGGCTAGACAAAGAGGTAATTGCCAAACACAGTCAGCAAGAAGAGAGGCAGGGAGAGGGGCAGGGAGTCCATGGGTATGTGAAAGCAAGGACTTGTGGTGATAATTCATGAGAAGGAAACACTCCTGTGCTATGGAGGCTGGTGTCCTCAGGCAGTGGTCAATGGCTATCTGGCCAGGACAGCAGAGACAGGAGGGTGTCAGAGCATAGCTTGCTTAAAAAACATATCCCAGGCAGGCAGAGAGTTTGATGAGATGGGAATCCAGGCAAAGGAGAGATGGAGAGCTTGAAAAGAGAAACTGGTCCTTTCTGGGAGGTGAATGGGGACTAAAGAGCACAAGGGACACAAGGTGATGTCCTTTAACCCTAAAGAAAAGTTGTGCTCCCACATAATTATGCTGGCTCATGCTAAGCTCTGACTAAACCATCTGTGTTATACTTAGGGGATCACACTTACAGCCCAACTTAGACTAAATTCATCCATGCTGTGTCCAGTTCATGAGACAGAAAGTTTCAGAAAGAAGGTGGGGACATGGCCCCTCCTGTCTGCAAACGTGCTGTATGTGTTTGTGCATCATCAGACTCTGCAGAAGGCTCGAGGTTTTCTCCTCTGTGAAACTCAGTTCTGCTCCTCCTCCTACATATAGTCTGGGCTTCAAAGAGAGGCTGCACTGTATGGTGATGGTAATCTCATCCTACACTGATGAAGCCAGGGAGTCTGCAGCATGCCACAGCTTCCTGCCCACTGCGCCCCTGCCCTGCCACATGAGGCAGGCACAGATGTGGTGGTCTCATTGCCCATGGGCTCAGCACAGGACAGGGGCACATTGCAGAGCAGAGCTGAGAAGTGTTCTGGAGCGTTGAAGCTCAAAAGTAGCCTAAAGAGCTTTTCCTCTGTCCCCAAGGACCCTTCCAGGGGTGGAGGGCATGAGCATCAGCCTTGCCACCACCGTGAAATTGTGAGCAGTTGTGCTACGCAGCACAGCAACAACTGTGAAATCCCGAGGGGAGTAACAGATTCGTTATCCTGTAATGTATCTGAGTCAAAACAAGGCAGGCAAGGGGACGCGACAGGACAAGGAGAGCTGAAATCTGTCCTCCCAGGCTGCCTCCCCTGTGAGCAAGAACAAGCACCCACAATGTCATGCAGGCTGTTGTCATGAGCTGCTGCTGGAGCTTTCAGGACTTTTGCCAGAGCTGGGTAGAGGTGTACCCTTGCCTCAGCACTTCCTGGGTAGACAGAGTCTCTCTGGGTCCTGGCACAGTCCTCTGACTGTCTCCTCCTTTGGGCTGCAGCAGCCTTTAGAGGTCTGCAGCCAAGGCCAGGGCAGGAAAGGATGGCTACAGCCCAGGGAGCCTCGTGCAGATTACAGCCAGCACTGCTGTGCTGTGGCAGGGCAGTCAGAGATCATGGAATTGCACATCAACAGATAAACTTGGCCAGGGTGCCAAGAACTGAAGAAGAAGGGAATAAATAGCCTGATTTCCTTCCCTCCACCTCCCACACTTTTAACTGATGTGTTTTAAGACCTCCTTCCCTTCTTCCCCTCCAGTTCCAGCATTCTTTCTCATATTTTCAGGAAGTGATTGTCTCCTCTGTCTGATTTTCTTAGCTTGTTCTTTCATCCCGAAGCACTGACAAGGGGATGTTTCTCCATGTTGGATAATCTTTTCCTGAAAAAATGGTACTGGCTATGAGTTATTGCATCTATGCTCTCCAGACACTAACCACAACATCATCATTTTGCTGAGTGTCCTAACCAATTGCCAGGCTGAAAGACCAGGGAGGAGTTCCCTTGCAAGTCAGTGGGTGCCCAACATGCCGGGAAGGATCCTGATCCTTTCATGTCTGGCTCCATGTGCAACCTGCCGTATGTCCCTCTCATCTAGGGACAATCAGAATTTGTCCTGCCTCCTGCTTGCACTGGGAGTTCTCCCCCAACCTTCTAGCCCTGCTCCCTCCCTCTTCCATCATTGTGCAAGATGCCAGAACTCTACGAGAGTGGTCTGAGGGATGAAAGCTGCATTTCCTGACAAAGTCAGTCAAAGTTTGGCTTGATCAGCAGATAAACTTTTGGGCCTTCCATGTTTTTCACTCCCCCTTACTCTCATGCTCTTTCTCCCAGAAAGCTTCCCCATAGACATCACCTGATGTGGTAATTTCTACCATTACAGGGCCATCTTCATTTTTGTTGCCTTTTCTTCTTTGATGTCCCCATAAACAAAGATTTATTACCACAGAGGTCCATTATGGATAAATGATCTCCTGACAGTTCTATTTACCGGGGGATGGAGAGGAAGCAGGAGCCTGTGTGTGCAGAGGTGGGGGAGGCTGGAGCTGTGCTCCAGCTGACAGCGGCATTCATCCGCAGAACCGTGCAAGACCTAATTAACATGCAGCAACGCTGCCCGTGGCAGGTAGGGCCATGGCAGGACATCAGCAGGGAGGCAAACAGACAGGGAAGGGAAAGCGGAGAGGATGGAGAGTTGAGCAGAAGAATAGGGAGGGCAGGAGAGGAGGGGAAAGAGGAAGGCAGGCAGGAAGATGACGGCAGCCCACTGCTTCTCCTTCACCCTATAGGTGCATCTTTACTCTGGCTTCCCTAACAAGTTCCTAATCAGAGTGACTTTTTGTTTTTTCACACAGCTGCTGTGAAGTGGTAACCCTTTCTGTAATGTTAATAATGTCTTCAAGCCCAGGACAACAGCCAGACCCCATGAGGGACAGTGAGAAATGCAGGGGCATGGGACAGGGAGAGGAGGGGAGCACACAAGGATTTTTTTGCTCTTTCAGATGAATTCAGGAATAAGACTTTTTGTTGACAAAGAATAAACAACCCCATTCATGTCCGAAGAGCCAGGCCTTCACATCCATAGGCACACACCTGGCTGAAGGTAAGAGGATGGGGATGAGGAGTGTGGAAGAGGAATAGAGCCATGTGCGTGGGCATACAGAACTGGCAGGAGGTTTTGGTGTAAGATGACCAAATAAGCCCATTTCATACAATTGAGTGAGTAGGTGATAAAAACCATCATGTGGCAGGGGGAGACACAATGTTATACAGCACAAAACAAACTTTACTTACAGTGACTGGATGGAGGGTTGGGGAAGACAGTTTGTGATGTGCCTATGCACATTTTTTCACTGTGTGCACACTGCTTTGTGCTCACATGCCATGTGCCCCTGTACAGGCAGACCTCACATCGCCCATGTGCTCAGGCTCTGTGTACGTGTCTCTCTATGCCCACCCACCCTGTGTGCCCAGTTGCTCAGTGTGACCCTGTGAAAGTCTAAGTGGCAGCTTGGATTTGTGCCTGCAAGGTGCTATCCCAGGCTGCCGTAGCAGAGTTGTGCAGCTTAAGTGTGTGTGTGCGTGTGCGTGTCTGTGTGCGCACGTGCGCAAAAACATATCCTGCTTCCCTTCTGTACCAGCTGAGTGCCCAAAGTGCTGCAGGGCACGCGATATCCGGACAGCAGCTCCGTGCTCATGGATGCTGTGAATGATACAGGCTAGCTGTGGCAGTTCTCAGCAACTCAGGAGAAGGCTCTTAACTTGCACAGACAGCCGGTGCTGGGGGCAGCTGGCAAGGGGCTGGAAGCCAATCTATTTTGACAGCTGGTCTGCCAGGGGTGGTTGGGGGCTTCTCTCTTCTTGTTTTCACCACAAACTGGTTACCTACTGTGAGGCTAACAGGGCTGCTGCTAAATCCGACAGAAATGGGATCTAAGGGGACAAGCACAGAGTACATTAAGCAGAAGAGCATTAGGAAAAAAAAGCACTTGAGAGCTGCACACTTCTTGGTTCATGAGCTACTGATACACACTCTTTTCTCATGCTTGCTGATTTTCTCTGGGCCCCTCTTCCTTTCTTCCATTGCTCCTCCTCTTTCTTTCCACCTCCACCACATCTTTCGTGCCTTTGCCAAAGTACCTTCCCTTCATGACCCTACTGAGCACCCAGTCAGGATCCTGTGAAAGCTGGAGCTGCCAATGTGGTTGGGACTGGCCCTTTGGATATCTTTTTGCAAAGAAATCTGAGAGAGGACTACAGTCATCCACAATTGATGCCACACTTCATTCAACATCCCCGGCCTTAGCCACTCTGGAATACCAGAGCTAGGCACGTTGCCAGCTATCACAGAGAACTGTTGGGCTTCTGCTTCCCAACAGGCTTCTGACATCATTAGTGAGCCTTATGCTATGAATAAGGGAGAAAGCAGTAACAACTGCCTATTGAGGAGATCCAAAAGGGCTGTGATGTCTCAGCATAAAGTTCATCCCTGTAGACAGGGATAGGTTATGGAAGCACAAAAAAACTAAAAAAAAATAAAAAAACTAAAAAAAAAAAAAAAAAAGCAGCTCTGTATTACTCTTGAAAACCATTTTGAGTCTATTTTGAGTCTTTCTGACCCACTCATGCCCCACACTGATCCATTCTCCACAGCCTACCTCTTTTCCTTCAATCCACAGCAGAAATACTGGTTCTTTCTCTCATCTCAAAAATCATCTGGAGAAAGTGAGGACTCAATTTCCTAGCTCCACAAATATTGGGAAAGAAAGAAAAAGAGCAAAATGTGTGACTTGGCAGAGGAAGCAGCTTTGTTGCACTTCACCCCATAAATCTCATGCCTGACAGATTTTCTAATGCTGGAGTCACTTAAAACCATGGCACCGTATTGGGTTAAATTGATGAATGGCACCAATAGAGGGGATAGCCTAAAGCACTGAACAGGGACCCTGCCTGATGGCAGGCCTCTCCCTCTCGTTCACATTCTGCTCCCTCTCTCCACAAATGGAGCCTCATCTCTTTAATCAGAAAATAAGTGCTCTCTAGGTTACTGTCTGAAAAATTCAGAGACACTCTTTAGGGAGACCCACAAACAGCAATGCTGAGCTTGTAAACTCTTCAATCAGGAGAGGACAAAAGAAGGGAAAGGACAAGGATGTTCACAGTGTTCCTACATGAAGGGTTCTGCCTCCTCAGCTGCCAGTGGTGTCAATAACAGCCTATCAGGTTGTTGGAGAAGTTCCATGTCAAGCCAGACTTGGCTGGAAGAGTGATGAGTATAGAGGTTCTCAGAAAAGGCCACCTCTAAAATAAATGAAGAGAAGTCCAGGGCAATAATCTTCTCTCCTTTGGGAGAAAGGAGTGGGTTCCTGGGGCTGCACAGCAAAGACCACGAGAGATTATTCCAAGGCAGGGCTCTGACCTCACTGCAGCCAGTGCTGGAGGACACACCGCTGGGATCAAGCTAAGCCTTTCTCAGAGCCTTTCTTTAACTCCCGGTTTTCATCCCCTCACAGTTTAATTTGCTGAGAAAGGGTTTCTAAAGGTAACTGCCTGGTTTGGTGTTATTTCCTATCCTGTGGTGATCTAAGTGCAAAACAATGTCAGAACATCCCACAGTCCTGTGAACATAAGTTTTTTACTCCCATTCTGGGATCAGACCCTTTGGTGTTCAGACTACACTGCTATCTATGTCTGCACAGCACCAAACGTGAACACTGTGAGTTGCCTCACCCCCACTGTTACTTTGAAGCTCTTCCACTGTTGAAGTTTTCCACTGCTCCCACCTGCCCCATCCTCCTTTTCTTGCAATCCTAGAACCCTGCTCTGCCACTGCTCCTCAAGGGCTGCCTTCCCCCTTTACCTTCCATTCCCAGCCTTCTCAGATTCCCCTGCCAGGCACTGCATTTTTCCCAGTTTGTTTCCACTACATTTTTACCTCTTGATGTTCCCCAGGGAAATCCCCTTCTGTTCTTCACATCATTTTTCCTGCAGGTGCAGGACTCAGTAAGTACCAAGTTTACTCTTTAACTGTCAAAATCGGTAAATCAAATGCCCCCTTCAGAGTTGCAGAAGTGTTTTGACTGAGGCTTTCAAAAGAAGCCTGCTGTGATTTTGGTATCCAGCTCCCAACACGGCCACCAGTCCTAGCTCCTTTAACCTTCAGCATCTGATTCAGCCTTGTCCTGTACAACAGTAGCTCCCACTCCCTCTTTGGCTGTCTGGAGAAAACACAGAGTTAGAGTTCACCATCTTGACCAGATAGCTCCCACAATCACTGCCCTCCACTGTCACTGGGATGTAAACATAAGGGTGGCAGAGGTGGAGCACTGGAATACAACTTGTGCTTCAGAGATGCTTCAAGGCATGTTTGCTGAAATAAAGGAAACACATAAGACTCTTAGAGGGCTCACACTAGGTAAGCTAAATAGAGCAATGGGGTGTGCTGGATACCAATAGACCAAGGTCTGGAGGTGGAAAGGAAGCAGAAGGGGTCCTGGGGAGTGCACCTTCCCTGCCTGGATGCGGACAGACACAAAGACATCAGCCTTCATATGAAGAGACCTGAACACAGGGTAATTTCAGCTGTGGTATTTTCTAAATGCTGACTATGCTGATGAGCAGGGCTTCTGCGATGAGCTTATCCTCTGGAGAGATTGTGCATGGGGCGGGACGGAGGAAAGGGAAGAAGAACCACAGTTTGGGTCAGGAGAAAGAGGCAGTCCCTTTGAAACACTGCAGACTTTGATCTTCTCTGCTTGAGTGGCTGCTTTGAGGGTTGGGGGAACAGGTAGAGATCATACATGGTCCCTGCAGGTAGTGAGATCAGCCAAATGTCTCACTCTCAGAGCTGGGACTGCTTCCTAAGGCAGATGAAGTCTTTCCATCCAAGGCTAAATTGCCTGTGACAAGTGTCTGCCACTATACCATGTTCCGTCTTCTCTGAAAGCTTCCAAGCACCCCAGCTTTCCTAAAGAGTGGTCCCCAATGTCCACTCTTTTGTTCTGTTTCTGATGGATATTCTCCCTTCTCTACATCAGCATGATGCTTCAGTAGAAAGGGACTTGTAGAATCACCTGATTCAACATTTCCCTTGCCCAGGGGCTCCTTAGATGGCTTCTGTGTCCTGAGGTGGAGAGAGCAGGCTGGGAGCACTGTCTCAGTGTGTGTTTCAGGGGGACTGCTGTAAGGAACAGTGCAGGATCACCAGCTCACTGTGTGCGAGTAACTGCAGGGTGGTGGGGGAATGTCATTGGAGAAGGCTGGATGGAGAGGGATGGCAAGTGGCCCCTGCACCCCGCCCCCCCCCCAAGCTATCAGAAGTGCTGCCATGCTTGCCTTTGTGTGGGAACTCTGTGTCCTTCCAAGTTGGTGTCTCCCCATTCCCTTTGGCCATGTGTAATCAGTGCCATGCTCATATGTCATAGCTTTTCACTTTTCATTCCCAGGCTGTGTCTGCCTGTACTGCTCACCACTCTAATCCTGACCAAGATGGGAGCAGGGCAGGAAGATACCACCCCTTACCAAAACCAAGATAATTTTTCCTGTTGACAGCGAGAACATTTGGCTTCCACCTCCCTTCCCCCCCTCTCTCCTCCTCTCTTTTTCTCTGTGTCACATTTTCTCTTGTAATGAGGGCAACAGCTGCTTCCCCGCCCCTCATTTAAATCCCTGAGCATCCTCCCCAAGCAAGTGCAGCAGGACCTCAGCAAAGGGATGGAAGGGCAGGTAGCCCCCCTGGTGGATTGTTCTTCTGTCCAGATATGGGGTGCAGAGGGTGAATCACTGCAACAGCTCTCTTGGCTGTGGGTGGAAGCAGGTTTGCTTGTGCAGGAGACTTGCAGAACTCTGGCCCCCAATCTCTGGGTGTTCAAGATCTGATGCTCAGGTTGTCATACTAATCCTCCAGAGGTTATTTCAAAGCCTATACACTTCAAAAGCCCATGGAAACATGGGCCAACCCAGCCTATTTAATTTGGAGGGCACAGATTCAGTACACATACCACATCTACACTTTTGAAGTCTCTCTGGAGGATCGTCTGCTCCTCCAGTTGCCTAGCCAGCCAGCCAAGCAAGGGGCATCCAATGTGTCAGCTTCTAGCTGTGTAGGACAGACTTTTTGGTGGTAGCCATGAACAGCAATATGGGGATTACTCTGCCTGTCGGGGATCCCTAGGAACCTGGGCTGTGACTTTTTCCCTGCAAGGCAAGGCCAAAGGCTGAGCATTTGTAAGAGGAGCCTCAGGTACCAGAGAGCCTGCATGCAGCTTGGCTCTGAAGCAGAATTCTCCATCTTTTCACTGTGCAGCCTTGGATGCACCAGCTGCCTGGCTAAACCTGGTGACTGTGCTAATTGGGAGCACAGGGAGAGGGGCTGAGACATGTCAGGGAAAGATGGAGTGACTGAGAGGGCAGGCATCAGTGGTGGCATGGGGGGACGGTTGGAGGGAGAGGGGAAGATTGCATGGCTGGATGAGGAATGGCAAAGAGGCTGACGAGAAGGAGGGGCTGAGCCAAGCAGAGCATTTGGGAGAGCGGGCAAGCATGCGTCAGAGCTGCAGGGACTCGGGGATGGTGTTACAGGCAAGGCTGAAATATAAATGGAAATTCTCACTGAGCCGCATCAAAGCCATATTGGTAAACGAAAAAGGGCAGGCTGAAGGAGTGAAGGAAAACCACAGAGTCAGAGCAGCCCATCCAGCACCTTCTGAAGCACCTCCAGTAGCATTGTCCCACTCCATCAGTGGAGTCTGCTGAACAGGGGGCTAGGCAGTCAGCAAACTGGAGCAGGAGAGGGACACTAAGTCATTAGTTTGTTGTTAATAAAGCAATAAGGAGAATAAACAAAAACACACAGCCTTTTTTTTGTTTCTTTCTTGCCTTTTCCCCTATCACAAAGACATGCACACACAGAACTCTTCCTCCCTGATTCCTGCCTGGACAGGTCTCATATCCTTGGCAATCAACTAGCCCTCCTTTCCCTACCACCCTTATGCCCCAGCCTCCGTCTCCTACAGGATGTGTTTTGTGTACTGGTATTTTACATTAGGGCTCCAATAATCCATCAGACATGGGACTCTCATAGCCCCAGGTGCTAACACACATACGTATGCTTTAACGTAGTTACTCCTTCCCTCAGTCTGGTCCTAGAAGGGTTTGAGAGGCTTGGGCTGATTATATGTGCTTGGAGGAGTCAGGCATCACCTGTCTTGCAGCTAGTTAAGGTGAGAGGGAGGTAGGGGAGGAGGGAGAATGATATCTTAAGTCAAGGGAACTGTGGTCTCCCTTTTTGGTCTCTAACTCCCATAGTTTCTGCCCCTATCCCATTTAATTCTGTTTTCTGCTTGGCTACAGCTCCACAAAAATATCAGCCCAGGTCCCCAGTCATCTCTATCCTTAGCCAGATCTGCCTTCTATCTACCTGCTTTTGCCATGTTGTCTTCTACTCCCAAATTCCTCTTTCTCTGTACACTGAATTTCATGGCACTAGAGAGGAGCCTTAGAAAAGTCAAGGTGGAACAGAGAAGACTAGCCCCAAGGTCTGCCCATTCCTACCATCTGTCTTTACCCACTGCTCATTCCCCTGTGTCCCAGGAAAAAAGCTTCATCCAGAGCAAAGGGGAATGCCTTCTCAGATAGAAATATAAGTGCTGAGAGTATAAGTGTCACCATGTCATTGGGGCTGCCGGTTGAAGACTCCAAGGACTGAGCTGCCAAGAACAAAAAGACAGATGAGTGATCAATTATACCTTTCAATCTGGATCTGCCACAAACTCCTAGTGCCACAGAGCTGACTCTGCCTGTTCACCAACAGCAAGATGGTAAACCTCTGTCTTAGAAAGCCACAGAGCCTAAAAGAAAAAGGATGCCCCTGTGGGAGAAACAAGCACATTTCACATCAGAAGATTTATTCACATTGAGAACTTTGTGCCTTCCCGGTGACTCCACATGGCCTACGTGAATAGAGAAGCAAGTATTTCCATTTGATGGTGCTGAGGCTCACTGTGCTATACCAGAAATCCTAGAACTTCGGTATGATGCTGGTGACTGACAAGTTCCCCCAAAGGAGGGAGGAGCATCAGAGTCCCTGTGTCATAGCCAGGACTGCTTTTGTGAGCACTGCTGTGCCATGAGACACAGAGGGTTCCTTCTTTGTGTAAACAACACTGACTCAGCTCCTGCAAGGCAGAAGGAAGGATCATACTACATCCAGCCATTCCCCTAGAGAGACCAGTTGTGAGCTCGAAGGGAGGGTAATACTGAAAAACCCAGTTCAGTGAACATGAACCAGACTTACTGTCCACATCAGAACCACTCATGCCAGTACAAAGAGGTTGCTGGTGTTCTGTGGGAGGGATGTCACCTGCATGGTGACATCTTAGCAGGCCCATGGTCCCACAGTTTGAATGGAGCAAGACCTATTCAAATACTTGTTTCAACATGGTATATCAGCAGCACCTAAGTTCACATTAATTAAAGCTAGAGCCAGCAATATGGACAAACACAGTCTGCTCTGCACCTCTCAGTGTTGTCAAACCTCTACATGATTCTACTTTTCTTCCCCCTTAACTTGAAGGTCAAAACCCTTTTTTCACAATGAGCTCAGATCTCAGGAAACAGATTCCATTTTGCTCACTTTGATCAAATTTGCCTGAGGAAGAGATTTCCCATTTGCCCTAGATCTGTTCAGCATCTTTCCCACCCCCCTCTCCAACCTCCCATCCTGTGAAGGGAAAGGAGAACATCTCCCTGCCTTTCGCAGCACCCTTCCAGCCCTCACCCTGCCTGCCTTCAGTCCTCATGAACATCACAGCCAGTTCCTGTGCCATTGGAGCACCTTGCTTCTCTCTTAATTTTTCACAAGTGATTATCCAAGTCAGAACTTGTCAACCACAGAATGAAAGGAAAATGAACCTTCAATCACAGATACAGATCTACCTGCTGAAAAAGAAATAGGGAGGGGGGAAGAGATGGGGGAAATGGGCAAAGGAAGAGGAAAATGAGAAGAAGGGCATGTGCAACAGAGACAAGAAGCTATGAACAAAGTGAGCAAAAATGAAGATAGGAAACATGGAGAAAAGACTGGAGGCAGGCTGTGAAGAGGCTGAGGTGAGGAGACTAACTGAGGCAGAGCAACTAAAGCGTAGTTTTTCATGATAACATGAAAAATGGAGGGGCAGGGCAGGAGAGATCACTGTATCTGGTGATGGAGCAGCAAGATTTCCTTATTTTCCTTCCCATCCCATCTCCCACCTGATTCAAACCCACTAACCTCATCTCTTCCAACTCCCAGCATGACTGGTCCCTCTTTGGTGCTGTAAGAGGATTCTGCCTGCCCTCGAGCCTGTGCAGGGGCAAGGTAACCACTCTGGTCTGGCTCTTTGAAATGCCTTGTCCCTATGCTGCCCTAAAGTATGCCCACACACACACACTTGCACAGTTATTCATGTGTCTCAGATTGGAAGATGGTTATCACACGTCCTCTTAGTCATCACTTAGCATAGATAAACACATTTAGTTCCTAATCTTCCCTCATCAGTCAGGCCTTCCTTTGCCCCTCTATCTTTTGCTCTGCCCTGAATCTTCTCCATTTTCTCTTCATTTCAGTTAATAAGCTGCCCAGCCAAGCAGAGCCCTTCAGAGAGGGGCCAGCAGCTCCCTGACTTGAGGCTTCTATAAAGACAACTATTTCTCTCTCTACACTCCCATCCACCCCCTCCATCTCCTCCAAACAGCAGCTATTGATTCTGTTTTGTAATCTTCTTTACCCTCCCTTTCTCTATCACCCTTGCTAAACCTAGCAATTTGCCTCCAGGTCTCTAAGTGGCTATTCCTCTTTAAAGAACCACTTCCTAATGTCAGATGAAGAGGGGACAATTCTGAGTTCTTGAGAATTGTATGTAAAAGCATATGTGCTTCTATAAAATAAAAAGAAAGTTGTGGCTGAGAAAAGTTTGATAATAAGAAGCCCACATATAAATAAAGCTCAAAGACAAAACCCACCAAGTATTCCAAACACAATGTAAAATTCATTATGATAACCATATCTCAGTTGCAGGAACCCAAAGACATTTCATTATACCTCAGTGTTAGAGGTCTCACATGCTTCCCAAGATCTGTCTATGCCTTCCAGTAGCTTCCAGATATCTTGTATTTTCAAGCAGTGCTACCAAACCCCTTCAGCTATCCAGCTTGTAGCCCTGAGGCACCAAAGCCCAGCAGTGCCTCCCCTATTGATTGACTGGCCACATACCCACAACACAGTCAGATCTGGTCTTCTTGCAGCCTGTATGTGCCCACAGTGGCCTGACAGAGGCAGAAGGGTGAGGCAGCCCACTGTACACTTTGTCTCCAAAGCTGTAATGGGATGGGGGTTTGTCGATTAACCCAGAGAAATCATAGTGAGAGCCATGGAAAGAAACTAGTCATTCATTGTGCTGCACATAGCAACGTAATGATCACTTTGAAAGCTCCAGTACACAAGCACGAAGAGATGCTGGACTGTACAGCTGGACACACATCCCACTGGGAAGGCAGGGAGGAATACAGGACAAGGCTGTGCGTGCCTGACAGGGCTGAATAAAAGAGTTGCTGCAGGTATAATGATTTCTAGGGAGACTGCATTTGCTTGTGGATGAGGATGGAGGATCTGACTGGATTTTGAATAAGTTCTGCTACAAACCGATCGAATGTTCTTTAATCAGATGGATTTAGCTGCTGCCTTTCTTTAAGATGGTTCCAGGACACAGTTTAACCTCCTGTTTGCAGCATTAGTGGTCATCATCTAAACATAGGCATACACCACTTTCCAAAACAGGGAGGTTTGTGATAGAAGAGCTGTGTTTGAGAGAGGACTAAAGAAAGCAGTGCAGTCTGATAAAACATTGAGACTACAGATAGAAAGCAAAAGACTACTAAGAACAGCCTGAAGAAAGGGTTCTGGGCAGCAAAGAAATTGCCTCCTAGTTTTTAACTTATCATAGCAGTACTTTAAAGTCCGTTGAGAAACAGAGAATGTCCTCAGAGAACTTCCTTGATCTATTGTTAATATGTCTCCTTAAAGGAAAACAAAATACAGGAGTTTAAACTTCAGCCAACAACTTGAGTCCAAAAAATTCAACACATCATCTGGGGATAAATCTAGAGCAGGATCCTGTAATCTGTGTCTTCTCACTCTATAGTGCATCTCCCATTAGTTTCACCTCTTCTCAACACTTAGCTATCCTGAGCAGGACTTTACCTTTTCTCTCTCACTCACAACAGCATGTGTGTGCACAACAGGTCAACAGTAGCCAGGGAGCAAACACAGAGCTGCCTACGTATCCATCCTCAGAGAGAAAAAGAGACAGTGTACAGAGAAATGGCAAGGGTCTGTGTGAGTTCCTTCCCATCACCTTCAAATTACTGACTTTTCCATCCTCTACCTCCTGCTCCACTGCAGCCAGAGGGATGTTTTCCCCGTTGACTCCAGAAGCAGCAGGAGCCAGCTACTAATTAGGATCCAGTATGACAAAGCACAGAGTAGCCTGACACTGCTAGACCACAGTTGCCTAGAGGCAAAGGAGACAGTGCCTGCCGGAGGATCACTTTCATTAAGATGAAGAACATCAAACAGCTTTCCCTGAACTGACATCCATCTGTCAAAGGAGCTTGCAAAGAAAGAAGGAGCTGACAGGGGCCCTAAGGAGAATCTCATTAGGATGGTTTTAGAGGGGCCTCTTCATAAGAGAGCTGTGGGGACTATCTTCCTCCTTCCATCAGGAATGGCTCTTGCCTGTCAGTTTGTTCTCTCAGTTCTCAGAGGCTGATGGGGATGGACAGGTAATACTGATGGAGGTCACGGGCATGGGAATGTGACCAAGGAGGAGGCACAGGACTGAGGGAGAAGTAGTGGAGCAGGGCACTGCAGAGCAAGGACACAGAGGGAACAATCAAGGCATGCCTCACTTTTTGGCTCTGAGAAGAGGAAGATGCTTTGAAGGGCAGATTACCACAACAAGCACCCTGAGCAGTGCTGGACTGCCCAAGGGGAGACTGGTGTGAGTGAGAATAACATCCCACCTCCTTGTGCACATGTGCATACTATGCGGAATTGAATACAGACGGCTATCCTACTCTTTGTGCATAGGATTTGGGCATAGCTTTCACTCCAGACACATCTGCAGCCCAGCTGAATTCTCCTACAACCCAACCTGACAGGTAAGGATATGCTTCCTTTCTCATGGGAGCAGTGATGAAGAAAGGCTCCCTCACTCCACAAACAGTAATGTGCTCGTTTGAATGGAAGAGGTATAAGGCCAGGGATATATGGTTCTCTGGGTCTGAGCTACGGCCACATGGCTCTAACATAGACCAGTGATTTCTGGAAGGCTTAAAACCAGGCATTTATCTAGCACTGTAACTCTCTCCTGAGGCACTCCTGCTGGTAAGTGCATTCAGACACTTGCCCTGCACTACAATAAGAAGGCATGTGCTCAAATTCCCCAGCCAGCTCTGATTCAGTAATCACAACAAGTGTTCATTAGTGCCTGCAGGGACATCCTACTTATTAGGAGTGGTCAGCTGGGCATTACATTGTGCTCAAGTGGTTCAGCAGTCTTTAGTCTCTAGAACTGACCTTGTAATTTATTGCTACACAAGTTGGTGACATCATTCACTGTCTTTAGAGGCTCACGTGGGTGATACCATTACCTTTTGTTAAAGTTGCTACTCATAGTCTCTTGATATAGAAGGAAAGCATGATATTTTCATTTCCTTAGAAAGCTCATGCTCATGGTCTGTCTTTGCAGTCATCTTTAGGACTGCCACACATGACTTCATTTTTTGGTCTAACGCAAGGGTGTATACATTCTGGAAGAGCTCATGAGCCTGGGACATGTCACAGACACTTGGCATGCTCAGAAGACCTGCACCTGGGGAACAAAAGAGATGCCTCTGGTGCAGGCCACTGTCTCTGAATATGTCATCACAATCTCAGTCAAAGACACAGCTCACAAAAACTATTCCCAAACAGCACTGAAATCTACTTTGTGTTATTATTGTCCAGTGCTAACGTAGGTATGAACATGTGACCAGCTGAAAGGTGTTGGAAAGACCTACTGTCTCATGAGGAAAGAGCAGGCTCATCAGTTCTACAGCAAGACTTCGCAGTGATGACATCACCCAGGCTTAGAAGAGCTCTGCCAGATGATGTCACATGGTACCTCTGAAAATCTTCAATGCTGATGTTATCGCTGGTTTTAAGGGTTAGCAAAATTATGTCAGTCAAGAAGTGAGTCAGAGGTCTGAACATTGGTGTTCAGTGCAAGGTCAGCTACTCTCTTCAGCTTCTCCTCCAGAATAGTTCCCATAGGTCCTATGTGGTGTTCTCCAGCGCTGAGTAAATGTTATGGATAGCCCAAGGCACTAAAAATGGCTCTGGAAACCAGAATCTCACACTTTAAATCCCTGAAGACTTGCAATAATGGTGCCATCTCCCATCTCCAGAGCCTCATTGGGATGCCTTTCTTCCAGCTTTTTCTCTCTTCTGAGGATGGTCACTCAAACATGGAAGGCTGTTCCCAACACCTGGCTCACACTGCTGTCCCTCCAACTGGCAGTGAGCTGAGCTACATTTCATAGTACCTGATCACTGCAGAAACCCTTGTTTTGCCACCACACTTATGTTTCCCTCACTCTTGCAGGGCTTCAGAAGGATCTGTCACAGAGCCCTGACCAAAACTAAGGGGTCTTTGAGCATCAGATGGCAGGCAATTCCCTCTGCAGAGGCAGCAGGAGCAGGATAGCTGACATGTTCAAGCCAAGCAGATGCTGGGAAGGAACATGATGTTCACATTTCCCCACGACTGGGAGTTTGTGGTGAGACAGGACTGGGTTTGGACAGCTGCAGGACCTGACTATGCTGTGCTGGCCATTTGGCTCTATGGAGGAGCCTCCTGCAAGAAAGAGGAAGGCCTTCTGCCTTCTGCTTTTAAGCAGCACAAATACAAAGGCAGCATGACCAGCTGTAGGGGCAGGACAGCAGTTATTATCTGCGGGGGGCGTTTGGACTAGTTCTTCTTGGCTTCTCAGTGTACATGAAAGAGAAAAGGTTTATTTTACCAGTCTCCCTTATTTCCTCACTGCTGCAGACCAGTCATGTGGTATTTCAGGTTTGGTGGGGATGGAGGATGAGCACCATAACAGGGAAGACATATGTACAGACAGGAGGTTGTGGCAAATCCCCAGCTCCTGGGGCATCACTGACTCCAGACAGAAGGGTCAATGCATAGCTCTTAGAACTCCCCATCCTCGCCTGAAATGTGCCAACCCACTGCAACTCCAAGCCCCTGAAGTGGCTTCCCAGGCTGGGAGGATGTTGGAGAGGCTCCACTTCAGCTCACCGCTCTCTTTCGGCCTGGCTCTCACGCTCCTGCTCACGTGCACGGGGTAGCTGTCTCAGGCTCCCTCACACAGTCTGTCTCACACACACAAGCTCTAAGACAAACACAAAGGCTACAGGACCCACATCTCTCAAGGATTGTATAGGACCACACTCCCTTGCACAGTGTGCATTTTACGCATGCTCTCTCTCTTCCCCTCACTCAGACATCTCTTGCAGACATCTCTTTTTCTTCTGGCTGTTTATCCTTTTGTCATTGGTGGGAGTTTCAGGGAACAAGGTTGTCTTATTCGCTCTGCAGTATCTCATTCCCTTCTAGTCTGTACTGCTTGTTTTCTACATAACTGCTATTTGATTTGCTCAGGACTCAGTTCAGTCCCCTTAAGGAGGAGCTCAAACCCTTGCGGGTTATCAAGAAACATGTTGCAGCTCCTAGGATTCACCAACACCTCCCTTCATTGGCAAATCCATGAGGTTTTTGCTTTAGACCCTGCTTTGTTTGGCTGTCAGGAAAGTGATGTTTCCAGCATGTGACAGGTTCACATGAGTCAACCTGAACACCAGGTGAGCTTAATGTGAGAACAAGCTATACAGAAGCAAAAATCAGCTCTGAAAGATTAACTGTTGAACTGCAGTTCAACTACCTGGAAGAATAGCTGATCCTCTTCTTCCTTATTGCAGGTGTAGATTATCACAGTGGGTACTCATATGCAAATGGCTTATCAAATAAATCCTTAATCTTCTCCTTCCTTTTCTCCCCAGCTCACCAATGAGGGTAGGATACGTAGATTTTACATCTGTGTCTTTGTGAAAATAAGAATTCACATTTTAACATCTGGACTGCTCTAAGTATGATGTCTTAAGATGATAACAGTGGCAAGGTTTGTGTGAAGGATCAGCTATGATACAAGCAGAAATAAATGGACAGGATGTCAGGCCCACATGCAGGTCTGGTGGAGGTAAATGCAACAAGCCCAAAAAAGACCTTGTCCATTTTTACATTCAATTGGCTTGTTCAAAAAAAGCCATTTATCTCCCTTGATAAACCTTGCCTCACCAACATCATTCCAACTTGGCAGGAATCAGAAATGCATGGATTCCTCACAGCAGCATCACCCTTCTTAGAGGTGCATGCCTTTAGAAGACAGAGGAATTTCAGTTTGCTGCTTTCCAGTTGGCAGGATCCTTCCCATGACTTCCTATAGACTTAGACTTCCACACTGACATTTACATTTTTCCAGTCCTCAGGCACTTCTCCTAGTCACTGTGAGTGTTCAAAGATTATTTAGATTTACCTTAAAATGACATCAGCTAGCTCTTTAGCACTTCTGGCTGCATCCAATCAGGACCCATGGACTTACATATGTCCAGTTTGCTTAAGTATTCTCTGATCCTCTTCCACACAGGTTAAGTTGCTCTCTATTTTCCCCTGGTCTCTGGGACCTGGCATTTCTGAAGTATTATCAGTAAGGACTGAGCTGGAGAGGGCATTCAATATGTCAGCATTCTCCATGCCCTGTCTCACCAGGCCACCTGCCCATTTAGCAGTGAGCCCACATTTCCCAAGTCTTCCTTTTGACCATTACATACTTTTGTATTGTTGTTATTTTTAAAGTTCTGGACAGTCATAAGGAACTCACCTGGAGATTTACTCAGAGACACTCAGCACAGTGTCCCACAGGCGAGTAGTGCAGAGCATACCTGCCATCTGCTCAAGTGCAGAGCATACCTACCATCTGCACAACTGGTATAGTCCTACATCTCCTAAGATCAATCCCACAGGGATTTTCTTGTCTCAAGACCTATCTTGGTTCAGAAGGGGCTTTAGGTCATGAAGCCATATGCTTCAGCTTCTTCCTTGTCTATTTTTACCAATAAAATCCTGGGCTTTTTTCTATCCTGCTACTCCCTCTGTCAGGAATCACTGACATCAGCATTCTTGTCATGAGGTGAATGTTGCCGGTAGGAGGATTCCACTGCCCTGATAGAATGGGTCTCCCTCTCTCATGTCATCTGTTGTGCCTGTGTCTTGGTCACAACACCTGCCAAGGTGCTGACCAGTTGTGAAGACCCTGGTCCCCAAGGTATGCATGTCTCCAGGGTTGTCCTGACATTTGGTTTTATTTGATGAGAAGCCCAGCTAAATGTAGTTCTTTCTCCTGTTATTTTGTCTGATTGCTACTGTGTGTATTTAAGCTTTCTTCTACCTGCACATCCCACTTTTTCTTTCAGTCCACGCCAAATAATTATAAGGCCTGAATTTTGTGCAGGTGCTCGCTATGTACTGGTAGAACTGGAAACAGCAGCTGCAGAAACTCTGTTCTGAAACCACAAGTCTCACTGCTGCAATGCTGGGAAGCTTCAGATGCAGCTCTTTTCCCATCAGGTCTGTCAGATGATCTTAGCATCAGGCTAACAGTTATCTGGCATTTTAGACCATTGCAGCAGCCTTGCTGGGCAGACCTCGGCACAAGGATGACAGAGGTTGTATAAGATGTGTAGTAATGCAGAAGAGCGGATGTACTGGACTATCACAAAGGTCCATCTCTCCCAGTGTTCTCTCTCTCTCCCTCATACTGGCCAACAGCAGTTTAAAGACTTCCAGAAATTTGGTTTAAACACTTTGGCAAGAAATTTCATCAGCTATTTCTGAACTATGATATGAGGTTTCCTTGAATTTTCTCTTAAACCTGATGCCTAATCATTTCAAGGATACTCAATGTTCTTATAGTGAAAGGAATAGACAATACTTTTGCCCTGCTTGCCTTCTTCAAACTATTTGTGATTTTAGAATCCTCCGTGGAGAAGAAGATGCAGACAGCTTTGATTCATGCTGATATGGCAGTTTTTCTGCTGCTTTTCGACAAAACATTTCCTTCATTTGGAAGAAAGGTCATGATCCCTGGACAGATACATTTGCTGCATCTGCCTGGTGGTCACCTGGTGATGATCATACAGAGAACAGAAAACATGTGACTTCTTCCATTGGGCCTTTTTCCTCCCTGAAATGCTAGCAGAGCAGTAATAAGCTATGAGGGCTGCCTCATCTGGAGGATGAGAAACCCTGACATTATATCTGTCTGCAGGGAATGTTTCTGGCAAGAGTCTTCTGGATGTGTGCTGTCCAAGGAACTTTGGTGCAGATCCAAGGAATCTCTTCTGTCCAGATGGTTCCAAGTGGTGTCAGCAGAAGCTTGGAGAAGGAGCCGACCCGTAAGGGGAATCCTTTCCTCCCCACCAAATCCCCTCAATTATAACAGCAGGTGGGAAGCGCTTGCTCCCCATCACTCACCAGGGGAACCCAGCTGCAACTACCGAGCCTGTTCATGGTAGGTTCTGACTCTAGAACATCAAAAGTTGGCAGCACAGCCGCAGCCTCTTCGTTGCTGGGAGACTGTGTCCCAAACCATACCACTCAGCTTGGGCTGTGACAAACTGGGAAAGGAGGGAAATCTGGGGCCCTGCAGAGAAAGATCACACACTCCCAAGGTCTGTGTTAGAAGGCACGTTTCATTGCTACCACTATGCTATTGTCTCTTCTGCAATCTGCTGTCTGTATACAGCCTCACTCCGCATCAAGACCCAACACTGCCCCAGCACCATTACACAAAGTGCTGTCTCAAGCACTGATGAAACAGATGCCTTTCTCTCCATCCTCTGCTCATCTTCATGGATCCCAGCAGGGTCACATGGTGAATTAGCCTAAGATCCAGCTGTAGAACAGCTGGTTCAGCTAGATCCCAAGATATTTTTTTTGTAATCAAACATCTTGCATCTCTCACTGCAGCACTCAGAGACCTGAATTTTCACTTGAGATCTACCTATTTACTAGGATTCTTTGGAGACTGGCTTCAGGGCTTCTGCAAGTGAAGCAAGAAAGAAGTCCCAGTTACCCTAGCTATGAGCAAGCTGCTAAAAATACCAGAATCACGTGGGATTAATCCTGTACTTGCTGTACACAGAGATATGGCTTGTTTAATAGATCATTGAAACAGAAAGGTCTGAGGGATTCATTGAGATTTTCTTTCTCTGCCCACCAAAGCTGCTCTGAGTCATTCTGTGTGGTGCTGAGTTTGTCCCCTGCCTGCAAGAACAGTATGTTACTTTCTCTCCTTCAGTCATTTCTGAGGTGATGCCCCTACCCAGATCCATTTGACTTACCCTTTACTATGGTTTTTGTTAAGAAATTTCAGCCTGTGGGTGATGCTCAGACACTGCAGTAGGTCGTCTCTGGGATCAAGGTGTGGGAGAAGTTGGTTTCTGTTGAGAACATTCAATAAGGAACCAGAAGAGACCTGGGGAAATGGCAGGGAAAAGTGTCTGCAAGGGTAAGTGCCTGATTCCTCATGGAATTACTTTTCCAGGAATGCTTGGAGTGTTCACCAGGTTCCTATTTCTGATGATATGACCCCATGTTAGAAAAAGCCTACTCCTGACCCTCTTACCCCACAGTCTCAGCCATTT
>JAWWLV010000045.1:51442212-51487995 GCA_035041135.1 Platyrinchus mystaceus | reverse complement strand
GGTGCTGAGTTTGTCCCCTGCCTGCAAGAACAGTATGTTACTTTCTCTCCTTCAGTCATTTCTGAGGTGATGCCCCTGCCCAGATCCATTTGACTTACCCTGTACTATGGTTTTTGTTAAGAAATTTCAGCCTGTGGGTGATGCTCAGACACCGTAGTAGGTCGTCTCTGGGATCAAGGTGTGGGAAAAGTTGGTTTCTGTTGAGAACATTCAATAAGGAATCAGAAGAGACCTGGGGAAATGGCAGGGAAATGTGTCTGCAAGGGTAAGTGCCTGATTCCTCATGGAAGTACTTTTCCAGGAATGCTTGGAGTGTTCACCAGATTCCTATTTCTGATGATATGACCCCATGTTAGAAAAAGCCTACTCCTGACCCTCTTACCCCACAGTCTCAGCCATTTGTGGACTGTGACCCACAGTCACAGCCATTTCTGGAAGAGTCACAAAGGGAGTAATTTGGGCAGAGGCATCATCTCAGAAATGACTGAAGCAGAGAATATCCAACTGACTCAGCCTAGAAGGACAAAACTGTGGGACTGTGTGTGTGTGTGTGTGTGTGTGTGTGTGTGTGTGTGTGTGTGTGTGTGTGTGTAAGAGACACCTTAAGTTTGTTTCACACATTAGCTGTATCTCAGCTGCATCCCAGATTCCACCTTCTGTCCACCCCAGTGCAGTCTAGGTTGGCCCTGCTGCAGTGCCTTTCTGTCTGAGAACCTTAGCAAAACTTTCAGTGCACACTGATGCAGAAATACACTGAACCCTTACCTTGTTCAGGCAAGATTTGCCTTTTTTTCATCCCTTTCTGAACAATGAGTTGGCACTTTTTTTTTGCCTAGTTTGTTGGCTTTTTTCCACCCCATATGGTCAATATTTAATTTTTGGTGAACAAAGATATTTTTCACATTCTGTTTCCCTGCAGGAAACCACTTCCTTGCAGGTTAGGATGACTCAAGATGTGAGGAATTATATTAGATATTGTATGAGAGGGGGCAATATGTGGACATGGGAGGAGACAGAAGAGGTTGAATAGAAAGAAAGAAATAGAGAAACAGGAAAAGGGCAACAGATGGAAGATGATAAGTGAAGGCATCAAAAAAGTACAGGAGAGGAGAGATGGAGGAAATCATGATTCCCTAGGGAACGGAGAGGTGAGGCTCAATGAAGGAAGGTGGAGAACAGAGAAAACAGAAAAAAAGGAAAGTATGAAAGGAGTGGTTGAAAATTCTGAGGAAAGCATAATAGACAAGGAATGACGAGAGAGCTGATGGCCTAGAAGGTAAAGCAGAGGTGGAAGTAGAACCTTCCACCTCTGTGTCTTGTTCCAACAGTTTCACGTGACTGTCTGCTTCTCACAGGTAAGCAGCCAGGCAGAAGAAGGCCAGAGGTTTGGTTGCCATCATGTGTTGCTACCCTCCATCCACCACACTGACAGGACTTAAAACTTAGTGATATGGAGAGAAGGTGAAGGAGACAAATCTGTCTGATTTCCCAAAGATCTATCATGAACTCTGTCTGCGGGATAAGGGATGTAATTTTCCAACAGACTCAGGGAAGTCCATTACTCCCCCAGAGCCAGAAGGGAGTTCTTCAAGTTTAGTCAGACTCTGGAGGGTGTGTTATGCTATAACTGTGAATTCACAGATGTAGTGACCTTGCAGTTTATACTTTTCTGTTGAAAGACTCCATAATATGCCAGAGTGATGACTCCAAGGCCTTCAAGCAACAAGATGAGTTTCTTACTCCTCCGAGATGGCACAGGAATGTAGAGAGGCTGTGCTAGCAAAGCCAACCACTTCAAAGCATCCCTGCATAGCAACAATTGCAGGAGAGAGATCTGTCATCTAAACCTCCTTCTTGAGCTAGCTAACCTGCCTCAGGCAGTTTCACCTTCAGGCACACAGTCTGCATAACAGGGCTGGAGAAATTAGTGCCCCCTTCTCCATTAAGGACGTAGGTGGGGGTGAGGGAACAGTTTCCTCGTCTTCTCCTAAGTCAAACAACCCAGCAGTGGCAGACAGGTGCAAACAGAGTAGTAGCTGTGGGTCAACAGGGACAGCAAAACTTGGAGGATCACCTCTCTCCCTCTCAGATTCCACCACTGAACTGGTGCTCTCTCCCACTGGACACTCAGTTACAGGCAGGTGAACCTTCTTAGAGAGGTAGGATGGACCCATGATGCCTTCTTACAGAAACAAGCTACCCATGCATGAGCAGAGTTGTCATCTGGCAGCTGTGGGTTGCCAAGGGCCTTTCAGAGTTCACTCAAGCCTTTGTTTCTATGGACATTGCCCTGGCAAGTTCTACCTTCCAGCTCAACTTCCTGCAGCAGCGGAGGGAGGAATGAGGACCACTGAGGACCCTGGCACCCAGCTACCCCTCCAACATCAGACCACAGCTCTATAGGAGTCTAAAAACCCTCCACTTCTACCACATCAGTCATTAAATCACAGTCTGTGTCCAATTTTGCTTCTCACTCTCCTGAGTTCTGTGCTCCACCCCAGCGCCTCTGGTGCCACTAATGAGCCAGAACAGCCTGTTCCTGGCCATCACAGCCACCATAAACGGCATTGACACCTCCTTGCTCCTGTCCCACAAAGGCACCGTTTCCTACAACAGTCCTGAAAGGAAGGCACCATCCTCATGGAGTATGGTAACATAGCCCTGAAAAGCCTCTAATTAACACTTATTACATAATTCACGGCTTCATCCTGGCAGCCCCTTCCACAAAGGGCTCAACAGACAGTGTCAAAAATACCAATTATCTCCCTGGCTGCCACCTGAGAAGCAGAGAGAAAGAGGAACAGGTGTCAAGAGCAGGAAATCTTGTGGATGATGGTGACAAAGACAGCAAATGTATGGCAGAGAAACAAAGGTGACAGCTCTCTTCCCACCTTTATTGCGAAGCGATGAGAAGCTGAGATCTCTGTCTCCTGGCCCAATGCTCAATTTGAACAAAGCCCAGAATGAAGCACCTTTTCTTCCAGACAAGCAGGTATCATGACACTAAGCAGCAACTTCCTTCACCTGAAGGCACTCATACACAACAAGTACAGCTGCTTCAACCTTTATGGGTTTAACCTGCACCTCCTTGTCCTGATGAATCTGCCCTATGACACAGTTCGGCTTGACCTGGACATTTTTGTCAGCTGTATCACTGTCCTGTAGCTCAGAACCTTGGTACAGCTATGCTGGTCTTGCCTGTTAGGAATCCCCAGTCACCAACTCCAGATGTTCAAGAAGGGAAAGAACAGACTAGAAAGAAAGAACAGTAGAAGGAAATCCCTAGGCCCGTGTGAGCTGGACACAGCAGGCAACTGGGACAGGCTTGTGCCTATTTGCTCACAAGTCTGTGGGCAAGTCTGGCTGGCTCTTTCTCATGTTCCTTTCCTAACTGTTCCTCCTCCTTCAGCCACTTCGCCCCTTCACCTGTGGTCCTCATCTCCCCCCACTCTTTCTTCAAGATTCATCTTATTATTCAGGTCCCGTTTGTCCCTCAGTACTCATGGCAGAGCCTCCACTGTCTTGGAAGCTGGAGCAAGACAAGTGGGACAAGGCACTGGGCCGGAAAATTGGGTGCAGAAGTTGCAATGAATTCTTAATGATGCCCTTTCTGGCAACATATACAGAGAGATGGAGCTGAATACTTTTCTTTTTTGAAGTGTTTCTTATTGAAAAAGTGATGAGGCTTTTGATTCATTTTCCACAGTCGCATTGGCTGAGCACCTGCTTACTTCTGCCTTGCTTAGCAGGAGTCACCAATACAGCTCCTCGGACTCACTTTAAATGCCATTCCCTTCTCCTTTGAGAATGCATGTTAACTGTCAGTCCCTGAGGAGTCTGACAAGCCCACTGCAAGAGATATCACATAACCATGTTGTGAGAGACAGACCCAGGAAGCCTGGCAAGGCAAGGGAAGACACAGGTCCCTGTTGAATATTTGCAAAGCCAAGGAATGGAGCAGTTCTGCACCCTGCCATAGTCCCACCAAATCTGTGGCAGAACCTTGATCTTGTCCACATAGGGGAGCACCAGCGATACTAATCCATCATTTTAACTATGTATGTGCACCTGTATAAAAGTATTCGAGTCCTCGTTCCATCTATCTTATCCTTTCACTCCTAAATATTTCAGTCTCAGGCTGAGTTTTCCTTCTCACACTTTGTATTTCCTCCAAGGATGAGAAGGGAGATGTGCAGGTTGTTCAGTGACATCCCCTGACCACCTGCTAAGGGTAGGCATGGCCTGTGCACTTATAGCTCCAAATTCCCCAGGACTCTTTGTAGCTCTCAGTCTGTCCACCAGCTCTGCACATTATACACCCTTGTGTTTTACTTGAACAGTGCATCCAAGACCTGGGGAAAGATATCAGCCTAACCATTCCCTAGCCTGCACTGCTCTCATCCCCTTGAGGGACAGCTCTCCGGACAAATGTCAGCAGCATGACCCTCACACCCTCATCCATTTTCTCACTGCACTTCAAGCTGTTGGTTTCTGGTTCCATTGGAGCCAGCATTATCTGGAGAGGAGGGATTCCTCACTCTGCTCTCTTAGACTTGTTCTGACCCTGAGGAGTCATGACTGATTGATCCAAAGCCACCAGGATTTGGATAGGAAATCGAGACCGAGAAAGGTTGTTACATTTGCAGTGGAAACAGAATTCATCTTCCAGGCAGCAATTCCATCAGAGATGCTCTTCCAGTCCTTGCAGTCAGTCCAGAAGAGGGCAATGTTGCCTACATGCCTGTCGGTACCACAACACATAGGCACATGCACACACACACATAGGCAAAGAGATGACAACTGTCCCGTATGATTTCCAGCAAAAGGCTCTGTGGCTAAGTCAGTTCTTTCTGTGCTGCTGCAAATTATGGCTTGGATAAGTCACTGAACTTCACGGGGCTGGAAAATAACCACGTCAGCATTAACCAACCACAAGCCAACACAAAATGGTCTGCAGCCAGCCTAAAACATGAGGCTATGCAAAGCTGCACTGCTCTTCTCCAGGATGGGTTTGCTTAGTAGGCCAACTCACTCTGGCCACCCAGATGACTCCCTTCCTCACACTGTCCAATGCAGCCACTTCACTGTCCACAGCATAGCTGTGAGTGAGCCCTTCTCTCGCTCCATGATGACTCCATGGATGTCATAGTCCACCAAGCAGATTCTGGAGGCAGAAGTCAGTGTGATTTGCTGCAGGGACTGTGATCAGTTGGACACAGTTATATCCAGAGACACTTGAGAGAACAATGCAGACTCACAGATGCAGCTCACACCTCATCCCTTCCTTAGACACACACCAGCTCACACAACATTGCAGAGCAGAGGACTCCTAAGGTCTCTGACTGGAATCAGCCAAAGGCTATTTAAATACAAGCACTGCTTAACTCTTTCATCACAGATCATTTTGGCCCAGAGGGCTGACTACAGTCAATTCCCCCCAGCCCAACAGTCCTCAGCTGGCTTCAGGACATTTGTGATGACTTCAGCCCTGACAGTCTACCCTTCCCAAAGCTTCCCACTCCCCCTAGACAGCATTTGCAAATATATCTTGTCCTTTCTCATCCCTGTGGCAGAGCAACCAAATGAAATGAAAGGACTGTGGAGACAAAATCAAATTTAGCAACAAAATAAACAGCATGGGGGCTCTCTACTGATTAGATTATGCCTCTTTATAATTTATGCATTAATTTCTCCCAAGATTTGAGATTCCCTGTCTCAGAAGGCCTGTATCCCTGCACTGCAGAGATGCAGATTCCAGGAACACCACTTTGACTGAAAGATCCAGCTTTCCACCAAGCAGATGAAACTCTGATTAACCCCAGAAGAGCTCCTCTTTGTTATGTCCCTCTCCCAGAGATACACAGCCCAGCACCATTCCTTCCCACACTGAATCATTCTTCCCAAGCCCACTGGAGAACATGTCAGACTGTGAAGCATCTGCCTGTAGTAGCATCTGCTCCTAAGTCTGCTCTGAATTCAATTCAAGCATTAATAAGAGTCATCAGCCTCTGCAGCATATATATCCAGGAGCTGTTGTGTCCATATTCACAACTCCCTAGGACCATTTATTCCCATCCCTCGCTACACAGGGAGCAGAGGTTGTGAGCTGAGCACACCCAAAAAGAAAGCCTAGAAGCCATGGTTAAACCTGTCTATTTAAAGCTGGATCTGCCAGGGCAAAAAAAGAAACCCTCT
The DNA here is from genome assembly GCA_035041135.1 of Platyrinchus mystaceus. Lineage (NCBI taxonomy): Eukaryota > Metazoa > Chordata > Aves > Passeriformes > Tyrannidae > Platyrinchus > Platyrinchus mystaceus. Next base: position 51,481,800 of record JAWWLV010000045.1, on the reverse strand, counting down.
GAGCCAAGGAGTCATACCACTCTCGGGAGAAACTAGAAACATTAAGAAACAGGAGGCAGAGATGAGACAAGACATGCGAGGGAATGGCTGCTATGTCACCATACACAAATTGGCCTAATTATGTGTATAAATGCACCAATAGGCATGGATTTGCCGGCTGTATTCTTGACTTTAAATATTGATGCTTAGGAAGAGCTGAGATCAGGATATCTGCTGGTGGATTAGGCTACAGATTGCTCAGTCATTACCCATGGCTGGATCGCTTGCCTTGGATTGCCCTCCTCCAGAGAGCTCTGGGGCTTGAGCAGAGGATGCCTCTTCACCACCAGCTGAGGATTTGTTGTGTAGGTGATGGGCAAGGAAGTACTGCCCCACACTTAGGCTGTGCTGCATACATGCCCAGGATGGGGCAGGAACTGGGTGCTGATGGGAGCAGGAGAGGACTGGTATCATGACAGAACTGATGACTCTGTAAAAATGACGATGTATCCAAAAAAGGCAACAGCCAAGGGCAGAGAAACAGTGTGTTTGTTGGGAGTGGGTGGCCACTGGGTGCCTAGGAGAATCCTTCTCCCATACCCTGACCCAGCTCTCTCAGTTTCACCCATATTCCATATCCTCCCATCCCATTCAATTCAATTCCATTCCATCTCATCCCATCCCCCCTCCTCTACCAGACAAGGCTGGAACAAATGGACTCAGAAGCAGCTTTTTGTATTTTTCCTTGTTGTTTTTTTTAGGTTTTTTGTTGGTTTTTTTTTTTAATAAGAAATTTATTGCAAATATAGAAATTGATTTTCTCCATACAGGAATCTCCGAGTTGAGGAAAAACGATTTCGTGCCATTCAGTTTTAGAACAGGAAAAGAAGGAAAGAGAGAAAAAAAAAAAGAAAGAAAAGAATGAGAAAGAAATACAAATCTAAAAGAGGAAACAAAAAAAAAAAAAAAAGAGAAGAAGAAAAAAAAGAACATAACTCCAACTCAAATTTGTCCATACACAACCGAGGGGGTCACAGGGTTGTTACGGAAGGAGGAACACCAAAGAGGCCAGTCCCAGCAGCTGCCTCCCAGCCCCTTCCTTACATTCAAGGGCTGATGCCCCCTTCTCTGTGCCTGGCAGCTGCCCACCCCTTCCCACCCCCTCACCCCAGATGCTGTGCTTGTGGATGGACGAGCCGTACCAGCCCTGGAGGGTCTGGCCTGACCTGGACAGGCTCTTCCTCCTCCCCATGGGGAAGATGGAGAGCAGGTGGTGGGGACAGGCCACCCAAGAGCAAGGCCTCACAGTGGCGGTGGTAGTTATGGGGGAGGCAAAGGCCAAGCCAAACGCGAGAGGATGGGGCATACAGAGGGGGACCATAAGGAGGGAAAAGGGGGACTTAACCCTGATGGGGCAGGGAGGAGAGGGAGTGGGAGAAGTGGGATAAAGAGAAGATGGGCAGAGAATGCCCTCTCTCCACTGGGGGACTGGGGATGGGTTGGGACAGCCCTGCAGAGAGCTGTACTGGTGGGATGGCGCAGAGAGAGGTACAGAGACACCTCTCCAGGGCACACACCGGGGGCAGTCAAGGGGAGGCAGACCAAGAACACCCCTCACAGTACAAGGCCAAAGCGGCTGGAAGGACGGGGTTGGGAGTGCGTGCGTGTGTAGGGGGGACAAAACAGATGCTCCCTTTTCCCCTTCCTTCGGGGAAGGACCCAAAAACATCTGTCTCACACAGGGTGGGCAGTGGGTGGCTGAGGTGGGGCAGGCTCCGCCAGCCCTACAAATACCCCTGTAGCCCAGAGGAGTGTGGCACAGAATGTTTGTCCCACACTGAGCCACCCAGAGAATGCTCCCTCCTGCTCAGACGGTGGGACAGCAGCAAGCTGGGTCCAGGAAGAGGACACAGCTCCATCAGCTCTTCTTGCCTGTAGCTCATGCCGAAGGAGGTGGTGGTAGAAGGGACATTCTCCAGGCTCCTGGAGACTGTGTGTCCTTCCCAATGCAGCTGAGCTTTCCTGTCAGCAACAAGCACGGCAAATGTGCTTTCGGGGCTCTGGGTCCAGCTCCTGCACATGTGGCAGCTGCCCGCCCTGTAGCACTGAGCTCTGCCCTACAGAGAGGTGTCACAGCTCATCAAAAAGTCTGCCCAGATTTTTTTCTCCAGGCACTGCTGACTTACTCCCCACCTCCTCAAAGAGACCCTCCACCCCTGCACTGAACCCTAGTTGTCTCTTTGTCCTCGCTAGTCCCTTTGTCCCTTTACCATCCCATTTTTTCCACTGCAGCCATCTTTTCCCTGTGTCTTTCCAGCCTGTCCCTCTTCTACACCTTCTCCATCTCCCTCTGCCTGTTCCTACTTGCCTCCCCACTCCTTGGTCCCACCACACCTTCTTCATCCCTGCTGCATCTGCCACTCCTCTCTCTTTCTCATCTCCTTTTCCACCTTCCCTCCTGCATCTTCCCCTTCTTCCCTCAAGCCTGCCAGGCAGAGCCTCTTCCAGGAAGGCAGGCTGATTAGCATTGCAAACACACAGAACCCTCCTCAGCCCGACATAATTCTTCATTTGTCAGTCATGAATATTTCACACCTGCCTCGAGAGGGATTTATTCAGTATGGAAGAGTGGGGAGAGGGAGAAGGGAACATGGCACCACAGCATAATCTGGGCCAGCAACATCAGGTATGGGAAAGAGCTCTGCCCCATGAGAACAGCACACCTAGGGTCTCACCTTCACTCTTCTTGGTGCAGGACCCAAGCCCAGTCTTCTCCTCAAGGCTTTTGCTGGGGATAGAGGGCAGGTCTGCACCCAATCTCTTTCCTCACCCTTCACAGTTTCCAGTAAGCTGAACTAAACCCCTGTTGTCCCTGCCAAGAGTCATTAAGCCAGAAATAAAGTGTGAAAGAGTCTGGTCCTGGTTCTGCCCCAGAAATCCACTTTGCCCCGGCAGAAGGCAGCATTGAGAGACTTGCCAAAGCCAAGCCACAGAGGGCTTAGAAACTTCAGACAGTCTCTCCATGTTTTTTTCCCAGCAAAGAGGCTTTTCAGGTTTCATCATACCCTGTTCTCTGCCAGGGCCACCCATGGCAGAGAATGGGTAGGGCAAACCTAATGCAGAACTCCATGAAATCAATCAGAGGAAGGTGGTGGAAGGTCTTCTAAGTGATTGTTACCAGCTCCACATCAAGTTTTCGCTGGATCAGAGGTTTCCCTGCAGCTGAAGCATTCCTCGTTCCCCCCAAGAATAACGTTTCTTGTACATTTCAGGAAAGAACAACCAGGGCATAGGGATGGTAGCGACCATTTCTCTTACGAGATCTATCTTGATGGGCCTCACTCCTGTTTCTCAATAACTAGGAGAAAAGATGGTCACTGGAAAGAGCAGGCCTTTGGTATATAACACATCCCCCTTTATGCACATGACCCTGAAAAGCAGCTGAGACACTACATCTGGGGCAAGGGGAGGGGGATCCTGGAAAGAAGAAGAAAAAGGTTTTATGGGGCTGATTGGGTTGGGTTCTCTTTGGGGTATGTTCCCTCCCAAACTTATAGGAGTGTCTCATAAAATCATATCAGGGATGAATGAAAGGAGCAGGGAAAACAGGGACAAGGACAGGAGAGACTTTAAGGAAGGAGGTTAAATTCCAACAAACTGGCACATACACAACAGGTGTTTGCTCAGAAAAATACAGTAAAATCATCATGCAAATAGAATGTTAAATCTGCTTTCCTCCCACAGGGCTGGCATCACTTTGTGAGCCCTCATCCCTGGGGAGGGAGCAGGACAAAGAAGAAGGGAGGAGGAAGGAAGGTGAGATACTTTGTTTCCCTTCCTTGCCCTCTTCCTCCCACAGAACAGTCCATCTTGTGCAAACTTCATCCACTGGTTTGGAGTGGGGGGGGGTGGGGAGGGGCTACAGCTGGGAGAGAAATGGCTTGTCCCCCCTATCCAGCCTCACCCCTACCACAGGAAAAAGAAGGGCCTGATGATAGCTGTATCCCTGACCTTTCTTTTCTGCCTTGTTGAGGTGATGGGGGTAGGGAGCAGAAACCTTTACAGGTCAGTGCTCCCCCCCAAAGTATTGACTGAGCAGAACTGTTTACACGACCATGTAGCAGAGAAGCACAGGGAGGGAAGGGGTGGGAAGAGGAACAAGACTCCATCTCCCCTTGCATGCCATCCTCCTTTTCCTGTCCAGTTCTGTGCCCCAGCCAGTAGTCTTCTCTGCTTGGATGGTTGCCATGCTGGAAGACCACTGGGCTTGCTCCAAGTGGTAGATGGAGAGGCTCTGCTGTGCCTAAGCATCTCTCACAGCATTTACCTGTCTTGATTTGCTGCATGCTCCCAACATGGAGGGATGCCTGGCAGCAGTGGCATGACTTCCCTTTGTGACTTCCTTTCATCCTCCTGCACATGCACACATGCACACACATATGTGTGCACTCACATCCTTTCCTCTGGGTTGGACTGGCTCTTACTGTGTGGAGTCAGTTCCATGGACACCTCTGGACTCAAGGCAAAATGATGCTTTTACTGTGGGGAAGCAGGCTGACAGTGAAGGAGTCTGAGGCAATGCGATCAGGACCTGGCTTAGGATTGTTACCATCAGCACGCCTACAAAGAAGGAACACCACAGATCTCCACAGGTTTAGACTTTTGGGATACCCCCTCTGGTTTTCTGCATCAGGATCTGCATGACATCCTGGATTACTGGAAAGGAGTCTCTGCCTACTGCTGTTCCTCACTTACAGAAGGCAAAATGATATCATCAATGGCATAGAAACCAGCTCTCACAGCTGGCAGTGCTACTACCTGACAGATAACAGGTAAGTTCTCTGTACACAGCATGTAAATCCCTCCCAGAGAAGCTCCTACACCTCATCCTTCTCCCAAGCCCCCAGAAACACTGGGGCTTCTGAGGAGCATCTCAAAGAGGAAATAACCACTTAGGGAGGGCCAGCACAAGAGAGGCCCTAATCCTCATCTGGATAGAGGTGAACAACTGTCAGGTGTTGGGCAGATCATGGGGAGGAGGCCCACTGTGCTGCATAAAGACATACTCAACAGGCAGCACCCCTGCCTGACAACAAAACTTTGTGGGAGATGGTGCCAAGATTGTGCTTTGTTGGGCTGCTCAGAAATGAGACTAGGTAGAGAGGGCAGTAGGCTCATTCCCAACTCTGTAGTAGATCTTCTATCCAAGGGACAGAGGTTAGGACCTAGCAAGTGAAACTGGGGTGTTGCCAAGATATGAAAGGATCCCTAAGAAAAGTTTGTAACACCTAACTGTGAGGAGGCGGAGAAGTTAGGAAGTGATATGTTGCTCTGACTCTCATGAGGGCCTCTAAGCAGTCAAAGAAACACAGCCATCCACCAGAGGCTGGTGTCCTCTTTTATCCTGGCACACGAAGTGTGGCTGAACACACAGAGGGAGTTTCTACCAGGGCCATCCTTTTGGGGCTACTCCCAGGCCCCATTCTCACATCGTTTTTGTTTCCTGTGCCCCTGTCTTCACCCTAGGCTGTCTCCTATCCATGCCAGGATGTCCATGGCCTAAGAGGAAGATTTTTTGTGAGACCAACCCAGTGAGGTGAGCAACTGAAATCCTATTCTTCACATCCATGAGGAAGTGAGGAGGTTGGGTGGTGCTCTTCTCATGCACACCCACCCATCCACCGCAGAGCCCATGGTGCAAGTCAGTTGGGAAGAGCTGCAGAAGCGTCATGTAGAACTTGTTCTGCTGAGCTCCTCTCCATGTCCCTTCCTCTTAGTAAGTGGGACATGAACAGAAAGTATTAAACTTACTGCACAAGGGCAGCCTGAGCATAGGTGTGTATGGTGGGGAGGACCTCTGACCTGTGACAATCATGGAGAGATGGGAACCCTTTATATCTCTGAGAGACCAGACATTCCTACATTTTCCTCCATGACTCCTTGAGGACCTGGCTTGCCATAGCAAAGAGAACATTCATAACCCCTTTCCCCTCACCAACTGGCAGAAAGCTGGCTCTGAGCAGGCCTGGAGAATGCCTGTCACTCCAGAATTGCTGGTGTTCAGCAGCAGCAACATGGCAGGAGAAGGGAAGGCGGAGGAATGGTAAGGGCACAGAGACTATTATATGGCAGGTCCTACCTCCCTTGGTCCTTTGCATCTCCTCTCCTTCCTCTGAGGAGGATGGAGGTTCATGAAGTACCTAGACAGAATGCGCAAGCCTAGGGAGCTTTAACAGAGAGGGGTAGGAAAGGGCAAGGGAAAAGAAGTGAGAGAACTTCTTCCAATAAATTCCACTTGTCTTGGAAGGGGACGGGAGAGAAAGAAAAGCTTCCACTGCCAAAGAAAATGAGGGAAAAGTTAGTGAAGAAAGATTTGGAATAGCAGGCGCATCAGGAAAGGGATGGACAGGGAAGCTTTCTAAACCAAAGTCCTCCCCTCCCTCCTGCCCGAAAGCAAAAATCAGCCCACTACAGGAACAGAAAAAGGAATAGTTCACAGCTGAGTTTCATGCCCAGTGAGTGTTCATTCCTGCCCTTCCCCTGCCACCACTGCCACCCACTCCCAGGCCATTCCCACCAACCCACACTCCAATGTTGTTACCACAGTGTTAGAGCAGGACACTCCTCCCAACCATCTGCAGGCAGAACAATGGTCCCCATAACACAGTAGAGACAATTCGGCATGTGTGTGTGTGTCTGTGTGAGTGTCTGTGTGTGAGAGAGTTTTCTGTTGTTGTTGTTGTTGTTGTAAACTTTAAGAAAAGATTTTGTCAGTTTTGTATTTGTCAGGAGTATTTTGCTGTTGGTTTATTTTTCACAGTCAAGTGGCTTATTTTTCTGGTTGTTGGAGAGGGGGTCTTGGTTTGTATTTTTTCCTTGTGAGGAAGAGTCACAGCTTCTGCTGAGCAGAGACTCCTTTCCAGTAATCCAGGATGTCATGCAGATCCTCGTCCTTGGCAAATTGAACTTTCTTCCTCAGGGCATGCCCAGCTGCCATGTAAACCTCCTCTCTGTGATGCTTCTTGTAAGGCCGGAATCGCTCCCAGATCTTGTGGGTGCTCTCTGATGAGTACTCAGGGCTGGAGGAGTAGCCTGAGAAGTAGTGTCTGGGGGAGAGCTGGGAGTATGTTGAGTCTCGCTTGGACCGGGAGAGTGGCTTGAGGAATGACACCCGCTGGCTCAGGGTGTCAGCACTTTCCTCATAGTACAGGGCCGGGAAGGAGTGACGGTGCTCACTACAATGGTAAGAAGGCTTGACCTCCAAGTGGTGGATGGCGCTCGGAGACACCAAGGGAAGACGATCCAAAGGGCTGTTAAGCGGGCTGCCCTTCTCAATGTATTTGGAGTCAGACTTGCTGAGTGGTGGGTGGTCAGGCACATCCAAGCTGAAGACCTTGGCGCTCTTGATGGAACCACTAGAGGAGACACTGCAGGTCTTTCTGGCCACAGCAGCATCAGCACTGAGCTGGCGCTGCAAAGGGTGGTGGGAGCTTTCCTTGTAGGGTGGGGAAAGAAAGCTGGGTCGCTCTAGCCCGCTTGAGGAACCAGCTGGGATGGACTGGCACTCAAAGGCCATGTCTGAGTCAACACCAGTCCCACCACCCAGGAAGGATGCTGTGTCCAGCTTGAGGGCATCGATACAGTTGTTGATGATCTGGTTGACCTTGTCTACCTCCTTGGCTATAGTAGAGATCTCAGCAGCTGAGCCTTGCCCATTGTCAAGCTCCCTCAGGTCCTCATCCCGCTGGGCTCTCTCCAGACCATCCCCACCACCAGTTCGCACCTCAATGTAGTTACCTTTAGTGGTGACTTTAGGAGTCTCCATCCCAGCTTCTATTGACTTTGATGGGGGCAACTTCTCCCCAATCATGGAAGGGATGGAGGACATCCGTGAGACAGGGATAACAGGTGGCTCACCCAGCTTCTGGGAAGGATGTACCATGGTACTGGTATCAATATCTGATCCATAACGCATTTCCAGAATGGTCTTTTTGACATTGAGGGACTTCTGTTTCTCCTCCTGCATCCTCCGCTTTCGCAGGCAGTAGTACACCACCCCCAGAACAATGACCATCCCAAAGAGGCAACCCAGGGTGGTCATGATATAGTGTGTGGTGGTGGAAGTACTGGAAATAGGGTCCTCCCTGCCTTTGCTCCGAGTTGCAAAGGTCAGGCAAGTATGGTTGTAACGCCTGTTATTGCGGATAGAGGCCACACAGAATGTATAATCAGTGTGGGCCTTTAACTTGTTGACAGTGACATATTCCTTCTTGCTCTTCAGTGTTGCTATGTCAGAAACATAGCTGTTGTTGTATTGGACCAGCACATACATCTTACTGTAGGGCATGGGGATGGTTACCATCAGAATGGCTGAAGTGATGGTGACGTCATGAAGCTTGATGCTGGGACTGAATGAGGAGTCAGTGGTGGAGGAGGCTGGAGGCTTGACTGAGAGGAAGTCCCCAGGGCTGATGGCTGAGCCCTCATCCAGGTCTCGCTGGGAATCAGGGGTATAAGGAGTGGGGTTGACCCTGGAGAGGGAGGGAATGGTGCCACCTCTGCACATGGACTGGAAGATGGTGATGGCATTGCGGTTGTGGTGAGGACGGGGTACCAGAAGCGGATAGCCAGCAAACTCCCGTGGAGTCTCACACTGGAGGCGGTCATAGTTCTTGGTGACGTTGTTGAAGAGAGCCAGCCAGTTAAGAAAGCTGTAGAGGCTACAGTCACAGTTGAAGGGGTTGCCAGCCAGCTCACACACCATCAGATTGCTCAAGCTGGTGAAAGTGTTCCCCTCCAGACGGCTGAGACGGTTAGATGACAGGTCAATGCTAATCAAGCTAGGGCATTCATTGAAGGCAGTAGGAGTGACCAGCTCAATTAGGTTGTGCTGAACAAAGAGGAACTGGAGACGGGCCATACCCCGCAACATGCCCTCTGTCAGGTTGGTGAGTTTGTTGTAGCCCAGCTGTAAGACCTGGAGGTTTGACTGGCCCATGAAAGCCCCATCCTCTATGTAGGAGATCTCATTCTTGGTCAGGTTCAAATCAGTCAGGTTGCCAAAGCGATTGAGGGAGGAGTACAGCACCACTTTGAGCTTATTCTCGTTCAGACGCAAGTCGTGCACTGTGCTGTTGATATGTTGGGGGATTGTCTCATATGGAGGCTGGTTCTGGCTGCAGATGGCCAGCCACACATAACCTTTGTCCCCCTCAATCAGCCAGCAGTCACCTCGCACAGTGCCAGGGGAAAACAAGCACAGCAGGGCAGCTGCCCACAATCCCAGGCACAGCATGGTCTGCAGTGGTGACCTCATCAGGATGGGGAAAAAAAATCCCCAACAAAAAACTCGGGACCACAGCAAAAGGAAACTAAAGAGAAGTAGCTGTGGTTTAGCAATGGAAAGGCATGAGCACCCCAGTCCTATCAGGTGTCATCACCATTATTTCTTCTTGCCCTCTGGGTCAAGCCAGGAGCGTGGAGGAGGGGGAACACATGCAATCTTCTTCCAGAACACACAAAAGCTATAACCATGGATGTTTGGTCTGGAAGAGAACTACTTTGTGCTTCTCTTCTAAACAAAAATTCAGGCCGAGGATAATAAACCTTCTTTGATGCTCATGAGCGACTCACATACCTTTTCCACTTTTGTCTCTCCCACCCACCCCCCACCCGCACTGAACCCACCCCAAAACAAACACAAGTCCTCCCCCTGCTCTAGCCTTTCCCCACCCCTTCACAGTGTGATCAGGATGAGCAAGGCAGGGCTTCCTCTCTGTCGCTCACGCTCCTTCAGTTTCTATTCCTTCTCTTCCTTCTTTACCGGGTTCCCTTTGAGAAGCTTCAGAGCTTCAGATCAAACATGTCGAAAACAAAAATAGAGGGAAAGAGCAAGTGCGCACGAGAGAGATCCATCTGTCACTGGAATCTGGAAAAGAAAACACAGAGGAGACAAGAGGAGACATCAGTTGGAAGGGTCTTTGAGATAAGAATGTAGACAACAGTGTTTCATGAGAAAAGGGATATGAGGAAGAGACGGCATTATGGGGGGTGCAAACAGGAGAGGAGTGGTAGTGCCTGCCATGCTGATAAGCCTTTGAGAAGGGAACCCTCACGATGTATAATCTCATATCAGGGGTATGCAGAAGGGTATCTGGGCTTCCTTAAGTAGTGTGATCACAGCCAGAGACCTGGGAGAAGGCAGTGGCGTGGGAGTAGAAGAGGAAGGGAAAGGAGAGTGGGAAATATAAAACTGTTATTGTGGGGGCTCAAAACTCCTAGTGTAAACAAAGGCAAGCCCTAAGCACAGTCAAAGCCATGAATTTTCACCTGCCTGAAAATGTTTTACACAGAATGCATGAAGCAGGGAAAATGAAGACAAGCTTCCCCTCAAAAAAAATCCCAAACTTTTTTTTCTTCTTTCCTTTCTTGATGCAAGAGGGATAAATAATTCAAGCCACGTGTAACCACTTCTGCTCTAAAAATTGTTCCTGCCTCTTGGTGCATGGACAATGCTGTTGAGTCTGTCTTGAGCATGCTGGGGAGGTGGGGAGCAGTGTGCAGGCAGTGTGTCAAATAGCAGCCTCCAGTCTCCCACCCAATAGTGCCAGCAGTCCTGAGCTGAAGCACATCACCCACCTAACACCCACCACAGAGAGGTGCACAGCTTACACCTTCATACTTTACCACCTCTCCTTGGGGGCTATGAACGCTGCCCCTTTGTGAAAAAACACACCTTGCAGGCAACGTGACGTTTGCCTGTTAAACCACAACAAACATATTTCTGGGCTCTGGGCAAGCTCCTGGTTCTGACTGGGAAGGACTGCCTGGACCACCTTTCTCTCCAACTACAGCTTCAGCCCTTCTCCCACTGTGCTGAAACAGGAGATTGTCAGGGGTGTCCTCTGGCAGTGCAAAGGAAATAATTTCATACAGCAGATAAAACATGTGGGCACTGTGCTATTTTTTTTTCTTTTTAATTTTGAGGAGAAAGAAAACAATAAAAAAAAAAAAGAGAAAAAGATTCTTAGCTAATGAAAAATAAAGATCTCCTCTTGCCCTTTTTATTTTGGGGGGAGGCTGCTCACTAAAGATATCGCCGAAGCTTTTACTGCAAAAGCTGAACCAATTTCTAGCACAGAGACACAAAGGGCAGAAATAAAATGAAGGAAGATAAATGAAGGAGGAGTGAACCCTTGAGGAACAAGGCTTACGTCCGTGGAGAAATCTGAGCTGATTTGGGTCTGTGGAATTACCAGGCCAGCTGGATTAAGGGATCAGAGATAGTGTCACAGAGAAACACTTAAATATTCAATAATCCAAAAAGTAAAGCCAAGATGGAGAAGGGGAGGGAGAGAAGAGCTAGACCAATGGAAAAGACAGAGAGAAAGCCTCCGTTCCCCACAGCTGAGGCCACCAAACTCATGTCACCTATGGTTATCATATGAGGACCTCCAGCTGCTGCCTCAGCTTTGCCTCAGCCTGCACTGAAGCAGAAGGCAGAGGTTTCTACAGTCTGTTGCTTTGTTTCTCAGCCTTGCAATCCAATGAGAAATAATTTCCTGACACTGTTTCCCCAGATGCATCAAATAGGAGGAACATCTGGCTCTCTAAAGGTTGGGACCCACAGGCCTCTGATATTCCTCAGCAGCAGTCCCCTCCCTTGTCCCACCATTTCCAGAGGTGACTCCATGCAGATACGATCACCCCACCATCTCTATCCCTTTACCTTCCTCTCTACTGCTTGTTCACTTTGTCTGATCTCTTCCACTGAACAAAGGAGTGGCAGATATCATCATGCTTTTTTATACTGGTGCCCAAAGTATGTCCACTCTTGGGAGAGGCCAGGGGCAGCCCCTGAGCTAGCAGTAGAAAGTTTAGCCCAAATTTTAGCCAGCATCCTTCTCTGAGCATTATGCTTTGACCTGCCTGTCTCACCTCACCAAATAATCTGCACAATATCCAACTCTATACAGGAACATCCCAGCCCCCTTACATTGACCCCTTCTGGTAGGGCAGGCTGCTCCAAATGGTGTGCTGAAGTCACAATTGCCTGCTGCAGCTTGTTCATGGTGCATAGAGAGAAACTCTGAGGCCAGGATCATGTTTCTCTGCAGCAGCCCCAGCAATTGCTGAGAGCCACCTCATCCCTCCCAAAGAGCTGCACTCAAGCAGGAAAGAGAGGGTTTGGAAGGGCAGATGTCCTACTAGCCTACAAAGGGAAGAGGTGGCTGGGTTAGGGGGTGGACGGATATGAAGGTGGTGTTTATCCTTGCTATGTGTCAAAAACAATGGGACCATGCAGAGAGACCTGCTTCCTGTCTACTTCCCACCTTAGCTATGTAGCCTTGTCTCAGCCACAGGCCAAAGGAAGGATCAAGCCATTCCTCAAACCAGAATCCTTGGTCTCCTTGGATCTGCAAGTTAGGGGAGTTTCTGTGAGAAACACACAGACCCTGACATTCTTCCCCCAACAGCTCCTGTCTCCCTGCTATCATGCTTGTCTCAAGGGCCCTGAGGCCAGCCCAGTCTGTGGCCTACTCCACCCCTGCCCATGGCCCAGGACCCCATTTCAGCTCAGGCCAATGCCAGCTTCCCCATAGCCATGCCCTGCCCTTTAGGGAGAAGCTGCTCCCTGGCCCTGGCATTTTATAGTCAAAGGGAAGCCAGGAATGGGGGGCAGCACCATGCCCTCCCTCAACTGTCTACAGCCAAATGAACATAAATCACATAGCATTGCAGTCCAACAGCAAAAGGAAGCAACACTCTGTCCTTTTTGCTGGCTGGAAAGGTGCTGACAGTGGAGTTGGCTGTTTCCCTCCCTTACTTCTAAGGCAACAGAGCAAAAAGGTGCAGGGATGGAGGGTGGGCAGGGAAAGTAAAGATGAACAACTCCGTCACAAAGGAGAGACAAGGAAGGGGATGCAAGAGCTGTGGAGAACTTACGGGCAAGAGGAAAAGCTAGGACGTGAGATATGTTTTACAGGGAAGGTACAAGGTCACCACTTCCATGTGCTGGGCTTACCCAGATGTAGGGTTTCAACACTCTTCAGTGTCACCCAAGATAGCTCTTACAATGAGCCCTTGGCTCCTGGCCATCCTCATGTACGGGAGAGCATCAAGGAGCAGTTGTGACATTGTACCCACGAATGGCTGTACCCTCCTTGGCTGGCACAAAGTCAACCCATCAGCTCCGAGTTCCCCACAATTTTATCCTCCCCTCTTGTTTTTTGTCTACTAATGGCTGCCTCAGTGTTTCTTTGCACCACTTTGTTTGGCGAAAAACAGAAGGCCACAGAGATGGTTCCACTGTTCAGAGGAAAGAGAAAGGAAGGTGAAATGGAGGGAGAAGAGCCAAAATCTGAGTCAGAAGCTGGGTGTCCTGGTGGGCACAGACATCCCTTTGACTTGGAGATCAAGGTGGCACAAGGGGTGACACAGGATTACAGTCACTAGCTAGGTGGCCAGGTTGAGGGCAGCTTAAAATACAGCCAGTGGAAGTATGGACAGGCAGGATAGGAGGGACAGAGGCAAGCTGGGGCCCAACGGTGTGGAAGGGCCAAAACTGAGAGAGAACACAAAGAAACCAGAAAAGCCACGTACAGCAGAAATTTGGACCTAAAATTCTGACCCTGTCAACCTTGTCCTCCTGGGGCTCCATGCACTGGAAAAGCCTGCACTTAATTCTACCATTGCTTAAACGGTGCTAAGAGCCTCCCATTAGAAATGCATGCATTAAAAACCTGCCAAACACTCTTGACTCCTCTGGGGACACCCCGAAACCAGGCCAAAGCTCCTGCTGCTTTCTTAAGCTTCATGCTGCAGCTAAGCATCATCCCTCTTCTCAGCTCAGTGTGCTGCCTGCTCCTGGCAGGCCTCAGGACACAAATATCATCTCCAAGGGGCTCTGCCTCTCCTTCTTGGCTTTAAGATCCTTCTAGTAGCCCTCTAACTCCTTTCTGGAAGAGTGGCCTTTCCCAGAGGTGCTTGACTCTGGGAATCAGTGCTTTACTTGAGGGGGGACTCTGTACCTGCCGGGTAGTTTCCATAATACACAGTGGTCTGAGCATCACTGTAGACACTTCAAATCACCACCCAGAGATTCTCCTTGCTTTTGCACCTGGCTATAGTGGAAGTATAGTGCCATGGGAGAAGCTTGCAGCACTGCTGTGACACTTACACAACAGCAGCCCCTTCCCTCTCAGCCCTGCTGCTTCCAGGGAAGCTCCTGTTTATTGCAGGAGTTACCATCAAGTCATGCAGTAAAGAACCAGTGACTGTGCCGGGAGGTGCTCCAGAAGCCCTGGGAAGTCTGAGACCAAGAGAAGAGGGAGCAGAAAGCAAGATGACCTGTGGTTTTGTGGCACAGAAGACATTTGTGAGAGAGAGAGAGAGAGAGAGACAGAGAATACCTTCTACTGCAGATTCTCTGATGTTCACCAAGGGTTGAGCTCACACAGTACTCTTTCCTTTAATGGGTCTCAGTGAAGGTTGCTCCTTTCACATTCTCTATTCTCTAATTTATCCCCCCATTTCATGGAACGCATAAGATATCAACATCTCTGAGTTCCATCCCAATGTCACGTTAGTTTAAAATTGGCCCTGTAGCTTCAAAAATCCAGGTCACAGGAGCCGTAGAGCCACCCTAGAAAGTCATGAAACAAAAGGTTTTTTGTCACTAACATGTCACTAACCAGATGAAGCCTTCATCCCTTACAGGGGTTGAACTGATTTCAATGAGTCCTGCTGAAGGGTGTCCACTCAACATTAGAGGCTCTGTGAATTTTGGCAGAGTGCTGTTGCAAGAGAAATCTCATACTTCAACTCTGGTCAGGTTCATTTCACCATATACAAATCCATAGTGCCTGCTGGAAGAAAAATCATCCCTCTGAAAACTGGGTTTTCCGTATCATGAGTCAGGGGGAAGATTGCAGCTCCCAAACTCCAGCTGTCCCTGACATGAGGAACCCCAAAGCACTAGGATCTCAGCAGGACACTGCAGTGAGGAAGCACAAAAAACCAAACAAGGTCTCAGCTGCTTCTCACAGGACACCACTGCAAGGATGCTCAAAAAGCTCAAATTTCACCCAGAAACAATGGAGAAGGGGAAGGGCTGAAATATAGGCTGTAGTACTCCCCCAAGGACATGCTGCTCTGCAGTCCTGCCCTTCGGCCAATTTGGGGCAAGGGAAGAATTCAGATGCCATGCACATGCACCCAGGCTCAAGCAAAAGCACAGCCATTAACTCCAAACCTTTTCTGGGCCAAACAGCTTAAAGACTAACCATGAAAAAACCCCAACACGATGCTGTATATAAAACCCCTGCTCTCCCATCGTGCCTCCCCAACAGCGATTAGATGCCTAATTTGTTAGGCAGCAAGAGAGAGAGAATGGGAAGGCTCAGGGGAGAAAAATGAAGCAGCTCAGAAGCATGAAAGAAAAGAGAGAGCTTTAGAAGCATAAATCTTATTTTAGAGTGATAAATACTGTCAGAAAGGTCTTTCATATGCCAGTGGTTCCCTGGCAGGCCAGAAAGCCACTTTTGTTTTCCAAAGTGAAATGGTTACCTTTTATATTAATATGATTATTGAAGATTAAGGGGGATTTGCATCAAGCCAGCTCCACCCAGACAGCCTGCAGCAGCAGTCCACAGAAGCATGTACATGGGGGTAGGCTTCGGGAACAGCATTCTCCAGGTAGAAGAGAATATCAAGATATTACAGGTGCCATTATCAGTAATATTATCAGTAATAAGGTTGCCTTCAGCTCTTTCCCTCCAGAGGGGAAAGGGGGGCCTGGGAAACATCGCCCCGCCCCTTGTTGTCATCCCACGAGCCCAGACATGAGACAGTAGAAAGGCTTAGAAATAATTCCTGTTGGCCATGGGAAGGGAGCACGGGCTCTGTGTGACCGTCTGCAGGGACCGGCCATAGGGAGGGCAACAGCAAGGCTGGCTCTGCCCTGTGCACGTGCACGTCTGTGCATGGGTGTGAGTTACTGCGGAGAAAGAGGTGGCAGTGTCGGCTCCAGGAGTGCGAGGTGGAGGGGGTGTACATGTGGAGGAGTTGCTATGGATGATGGGGTGAATGTGTGGGCTGGGAGCATATGTGGGTTAATCACTCTGTGAAGCAAAGAATCAGTGCCGGCTCCTGGGGAGGGAGGAATTGCCATGGAGAACCAAGCAAAGCGCTGTTTGTGAGTGTACGTGTATGTGCATGTGTGTTTGCATGAAGCAGTCACTGTGGAGAAAGGGGTGGGTGTGTTTGGCTGTGTGACAGGTGCCGTAGGGGATGGGGTGGGAATGCGGGCTGCATGTGGGGGTGCATGGATCATGGGATACAACCATGGTTGTGTGAGTGTGTGCATGGGAGAAGCACTGTAGGAAAAGAGGTGGGAGCACTCCTTCTGTATATGTCCCCTGATGTGAATCACTGTAGGGAGAGGGGTGTGAGGGCAGGCAAGTGGGAAGGAGCTGCGGTAGGGGACAAGGAATGACCCCTGCTCTCTGTGAGCTGTCACAGGGTAAAGGGACAGGAGTGGCAGCTCTGCATGAATGTGTGTGTGAGCTGCTGCAGGTAACAGGCCTGGAGTGGGGGCTCTGGGTGCATGGGAGAGAGCTGTTGCAAGGAGCAGGGTGGGTGCACCGTGTCTGTTCTATGCTCCCATGCAGCATATTCGGCATGAGACCAGGAAAAATTCCTGGCCTATATGTGATGTCACTGCGAAGACCCCCATCCCCTCAGGGTCATTGTGATGCCTCTGCTGTCTTGTGCTAGCCTTGCTGCTCTATTTACTGCAACGACAACTGGCTTTCACCAGTCTGGCTACGAACAGCAGGACCACAAGCTATTTGAGCGATGCCCTGACTCAAACCAAGCACACCTCCAGTATTTCTGGATGCTGCATACGTCCTCAGCAACCCAGCGGTGCCAGTTTGGAGTGCCCTCAAACATGCTACCCTGCAGGTAGGGCAGGAAAGGGCATGGATCCTTGTATTATAGCTCACTGCTGTCTCTTACTGGAGGGACTCAGAGCCTAAGGAATCACAGAGGTCCTGAAGTAGCAATCACTTCACGAGGTGACTGGCAGCCATTTGTCCTGTGTAGGATACCTCCAGGCCTGCAAACTCGCGCGGAGCACAAACATCGGCATTCAAGCATCCTTCAACATTCTCTCGCCTTCCAGTCAACCTTGCCCTGGGCGCCATCTGAGAGAGGTTCCCTCACTGGCAGTGAGACCTCTCTCCAAGTAGGACAAGCAGCCACTCCAGCATGAAAATTCTGGAGGTTAAGCCACCACTCCTGTGAGAAGAACGGACTGCCCTTGCATGACCTTCCCAGATAGGGTGTCTCTGACAGTCATGTATTGTCATCTGAAGTCATTAATCTGCAAGATGTAAAAAGATGGGGCAGCCCCTGTGATCAGGATTTCTGCAAATAAACCAGAAGCAGAGGCTGTTACAGAGGGTGGTTCAAATACAACATCCCAATCTAGTGTAAGGCAGAAGCAGAGGAAAGGTGTGGGGAAGCTGTTTCAGGTGAACCAAGAGTGAAATTCTGTGGCAGCACAGGCTAATGGGGACACTTCAGTCCCTCAAAGCTCTTCCTCTGGTCAGTGCATGCCTGGATTCAGCAAGAGGAGTAGCCCCACACTGGACAGGGTGCTATGTTTCTACATGGGTACTTCTACCTTCCTGCCATCCTCCAGCCGCAAGGCAATGGCACAACTCAGCCTTGCTGGGAAGGGACCCTCCTCCCGGCCAGCTCACCCACCTACATTTCAAGCTAACATCTGACATGCATTTTGACACAGCCCTGCCTCCCCTCTCTTTTCCCCACTACCTTGCCTTGTTTAGAGCCTGTTTTTTTCTTCCATTGCCAAAACACAATGACTGTTATAATTAACAGATTATCTCAGTGCGACAGCTGCAGTCCTTTGAAAATTAGGTTGAATAACAGGATCCTGCCGTATGGTAATTCCTTTTCATCTCTCAAATATTTTCTCTCTCTCGTTCTCGTTTCTACCTCATTTCTATTTTTCTTTCTTTCTTTTCTCTCTCCCCCCTCCTACCTTTCACCAGCTCCCTGACTGCACGAGTGGTATCTTTGGGGTGAGACAGGCTGAAGGGCTCTCTCTACCTTCATCAGCTGTTTTCATTCCTTTTTTATTATCACACCTCACAGAGAGGCAATGTTTGCAAGTAGGTTCATAAACACTTCAGGAAAATACGTGGCCATCAGAGGCTATGGTCGTGGACCCTCTCTGAAGCCCCACTGGCTCAAAAAAGGAGCCTGGGAAATTGCATGGGAAGGGGAGAAACTGATGCAGTAGCCTGAACCACTGCCTGCAACTTTCCCACAGGGAACTGAGTGCAACGGTGCAGCTGAGTGGTTTGTACTGAGCTAGCCAGGGTGCTCTACCCACCCACCTACCCATCCGCCTTCTTGCTGACTCAGTACCTGCCCCTGACTCACCACTTGCTCACTGAATGAGGACTGGCAGTACTTATACGGCATCCTTGCCGCTCACGAAGGCAATAGCTCTGCCACTTACCACCCCCTTCCCCCATTATCCACCTACATCTGTCTCTCTACCGACTCAATCAACCCTAGCCAGCCAGAAAAGCAGCTTGCTGCAAATTTGGGGGTTCAAAACCAAAATAAGAACTGCTCCCAGCTGGACCCAAACTAAATGCTCTGGGAATCTCCTCCTCCAGGACTGGAGATCCCGTGGCTCCAGATGTAAACTGGACTGATCCATTCACAGAAGTGGCTGGACTCTTCGGCCTCTGCTTGGGCAGATATGCTAGCACAGAGTTTCAGGCTGTGAGGATGACCAACCAGATGTGTGTGATGGGTCTTTTGGGATGCTGTCCTGGATTAGGCAACTGAAAAGTTTCAAGTTCAACATGTTCTGGACTCAAGAAGTCTGCAACTTTGTTGTCGACTGCACCAGGAGCATTAGTTAATCATTCTCAATGCCTTCCTTGAAATCAGGCAAAATGCCTTGACTGCTCATTTCAACCATGCCTGTAACCTATACAACATCGTCTGTTACACTTAGACACTGCTTTTTCCTTTTAAGAAACAGGGCAGGATTCCTCCACACCACTCATCCGTCACAGCCTAACCCACCTTTGCAGAAGCTAGCTCCAGCTGGGTCCTGGACCTCCTCCTGCCTCCTCACCACAGCCATTTCCTCTCCTCCCATGGAGTTCCACCTCATTTATTTCTTTAATCCTGACTCAGTAGAACAGACACTCTCTGTCACCATTATTCTGCCAAAAGCCAAGTAGTTTTTTAACAAACGCTCATCCGTTCCACTGTATTTCAGCAGTCTCCAGTAATGCTCCTCCTCGTCGTCCATGATCTCTCTCTTTTCATCCTTCGCCATCCTCACCCCGCACTCTCTGTCTGCTTTCACTTCAGGCCCTGTGTTGGCTCATGGCACTTTTAGCACATCTCCTCATTCATTCACTGTCACTTACCCAAATGTTACCTTCATTTATTAATTCTCCTTTTTTCTAGTAGCAGCCCTCCTCTGAGTGCTTTGTGCAGTCCTACTTACGTATCCAATAATAGTATTTTCCCAATGAGTGAGTCATGTACCCCTTTGCTGACATTTAGAATTCTTCTTGTTCTTTGAAACACGTTTATTCAGCCCCCCTCTCTACAATTATATATGTCTACTCATGGTGTTGCATTTCCTACAGCAGCTGTGCAGCAAATAGATGATCCGTGCAAATAACCCAACAAAACAATTGTTCTGCTGGTACCTTGACATCTTCCATTTTAATTATGTAGGCCAAAGCTAATTCTAACTACGATGTAATCAAAAATAGGGGACAGCTTAATTTAAAAAACACCCCGCCCTTTCCTTTGTTCTTGCTCAGTCCAGGTTTCCATCTTTTTTCCCCACCTGTTCTCTGCTGTGACTCTTTCAATGCTGTCAATAGCAGAGTACGTGGAGGTTGAATTTGCTATTGGGCCTCTGGTTTCATAGGTGCTGCAAATATGTTCAGTGAGAACAAAACTTTGCTCCAGACTGTTTCCAAGCTGAAAAGATTAAAAAATGAGGAGCATAACTCAGCTAATAGGGGTACGTGAATGTCTTACCCACTAATTCAGGTAATATGCACTTCATGGCCAGGGAATGATGCCACATCCCCCTAAATCTCTCCAGGTAGCCTCAGCAAGCAATTCATCTGGCAACCCTTCCTCACCATGCCCTATTCCTTCCCCCACACTGTTCTTTGTTTCTCTTACAGTCCTTAGTCACCCTTGCATATGCCATATTTTATTTATTCCTTACTACTCCTCTTAATCTGCATAGGCCAAACCCTGAGCTTTGGAGTCACCCTGACTCATTTCCTACCCAGGAAAAGCAACGATTTATATCAGTGGGAAAGCCTGTGATGTCAATCTGGACAGACTGATACTGCATGGGGACTCCCGCATGATTATTTCTTGTTCTCACTCATTCAGGTCTCCATTTAGCAACATACTTAAGCATGCACCCAACTGTAAACCCATGCAAGTCCCATTCAGCTTCTCAATTGCTTTCTTCTGCAACATCTGTGTTGATGGTTCCCATATCTTCCAAACATAACAGATTCTCTCTCTGCGCTTCTTCTTCCTAACCTCTCTGTTACCCACTCACCAACACCCTTTCTCTTGCTTTGACAAATTCAGATTTTTCTTTTTTTTTTCCTTTGCTTGTTTGGATTTTCTTATTTTCACTGCTGCCCAGGGACTCCAACTCGTAATTTCACCTCCCATTTCCTGAGGTTGCTATGTTGAATAAAACACTAACTTCCCCCTCTTTTCTCCAGTATTCTGAAATACTGAATTGGGCCACTGAGGAGAAAAGCTATTGGCCAGGACTGCTGTCTCTGATACTGAAACAGAGCTGGCAGTAATATTTACAGGCGACTTTGAAAGCTCCAAGGATGGCTTGTGGCCAAAAATGATGATATCCACCCCCTCTCTTTTTTAATGATGTCTTCCTATGACTCAGTCTGGTCCATAAGTCAAAATGAGATTTTTTTTTTTTTAACCATCCTCCCTTTAAGCAATGAGAACAAGAGCCTAAGAACAGAACGCTGTAGCATCATGGACAGGACGAGTTACGTCACAAGTAATGCAACTTGGGGTGTCCTTGGTGCCTTTAAAAGAAGCAGAACAAAAGGCATATGTCCTCTTTCCGGAGAAATGAGTTTTGGCAGAGCTAAACTGGCAATTGCCTGAGTTTTCCAAACTTAGTTTTATCTGTAAGCAAAGCAAGAAACACGCGGGAAGCAGAGACACCGTGACCTCAGGGGCTCATGACTGCCCAGGCTCAGCAAGGAGCTACCGTGCCCTTTATTATACACCATTGTACGGAGGCAGAGCCTTGAATAAAGGGGACGGTGTAGGGGGAACTGTGACAGCTGTTTCAAAGTGGGGCTGTGGCGTACCAATGCAGCCTGCCCACACACTCTTACCTCTGCCTCCAGCTATACAGTCTGCAGCAACAAACAGCCATTCAAACGGTTGATAAACGAGCAGTTCAGCCGGCGACCACTTAATTTGCTCCTTGCCTTCTTTGTCTGCCAGTGGCAGGGAAAAATGCATGTTTGGAAATTGGCAGTTGTGCATAGCATTACTGGGCTGGAGTTATACTGACTGCTACAGAAAAAAAAAATGAGGAAAAAAAAAAACAGGGAAAAAAAATATAGGAGAAGAAGGGAGCAGCCTGAGAGCTGGGGCAAAGGGTGGGCTAGGAGCAGAGGAGAGCCAGGCAAGGAAAAAGGGAAAGAAATGAGACAGTACCGTATCCAAGAGTAGGTACTATGATGATGGGCACACTGTGAATATGATAGATAGGCAGAAAAGGAAGGCAAACAGACAGAGGTAGGTACAGAGAAAGAGAGGAAGGAGGGGAGGGAGAGAGAAGGAAGAGAGAGAGCCAGAAATAATTTAGGAGGAATATACTGAAAACATAATCTTCTCAACAGAAGGAAAAAAAGAGAGCGAGAGAGAAAATTAAACAAACAGTGACAGGAAACTGAGAAAGAATAACTTTTTTTTTTATGAGCTTGTTAACATTTGTGAAGTTAAGTAACCCTAAATTTATGCCATTAATTTGCATGTATTACATTTTTTTTCTCTGCTGCCAGTTTATAGTCTCTGTGAAACCTTTAAAAAGTGGCTTTTTTTCTCCTTTTTCCTTCGCCTGTGTTAATTAAGGCTTGTGATATATGTATATTTTTACACTGCTGCTGTGCTCCAGCATTTAATCATGAAATGGCCCTTTTTGCTTTTTCTTTGGGCTGCTGCTGCCTCATCCCTTTCCCACCAGAGAAGCCTGAGGAGGCCTCTGGGTCCACCCATCGGCACCTGTCTGTAAGCATGCCGAGAGCCAGGCTGGGCTCCCACGGACCCTCTCCCCTTCTAACAAGGCCTCACTCTCAACAGGGAAGTGTGGGGAGGATCTTCAGCTGCTGAAGGGTTAACAGCTCAAAGGCACTGGGACATTCACATTGCCATGCCAAAGCTCACTGTATTTACACATTAGCAATCACTGGGGAGCCATAAATCAGATTCTCAGGGGAAATCCAGCCAAAGAACAGAGTGAGATTCCTAATGAAGGTAGTCACAGCCAAAGCTGGGGGAGGCAGAAGTGATGGATACGCTCTAATCACCTGCTGGCATAAAAGGGGATGCAGGTCATCCTCCAGGGCTTTACTAGCACTTAGAAATATCCAAACTAGGATGCACATAGAAAGAGGTGCTGTAGAAATTGCAGGTCTGGCTTCTCCTCTACTTCGAGGGGACTGCCCCACACTGGTTCTTAGGGACAGTGTCTGTCCTCTCCTCCCAAGGACTCTTCTCTCTGGACAGACAGATCTCTCTCTTAAGCACATCATCGACTTCAGAAGTGCCCAAGGCCAACACAAAGCATAGCTGGTGGAGCCCTTTTGGCAGCTGTCCCAGCGAGCATATTTCTGAGCTCAGCTGGACAGGAGTCCTGGTCCTAAATGTGCTTTGATTGCTTTGCTCCTCTCGAAGGGCTCTGTTTCTCCCAGCTGTAAGCAGAGTTTGCTGAAGCAAGAAGCAGGTTGCTAAGCCTGGTTTGGATACTATTTCGTCTCTAGTGGAGCTGACGGGACTCATCTTGTTAAAAGCCAGCTGAGCTGAGACCATGAACAGTGAACATTGATTCAGACCTAAACGTTCTCAATGGAAGACACGGCAACTGGAGGAGGGAAAAAGGGGGATTGCTGTTCACAGCAGAGACAGTGTTCCCTCATGCCGTATGGAGGAGGCTTGTGATCTCCTCTGGGCTCTAACAGGCATATGACAGGTCTCTGGAGAGTCTGTGCTGAACCTGAGTTGGGAAGGAGAGTTAGGGGAGATAGGCCAGGCTTTCCACACTGTCATTTATTTTGCCATATGGGGGTGTTGAGCACCAGAAAGGATATTCTGATTTACTCTCTGGCTTACCGTTGCTGTGGCAACGGGAGAAATACAGGCCAAACCAGGCTGCATCTGCAATGTGGTGGTAATAGGGAGTTTGGATTCCCATGTGTGTGTTTGTTTGTTTGTTTGGCTGTTTGCAGGAGTCACATGGTGAAAAAGCACCATCATGATGAAAAGGGAAGGAGGCCTGAATTGTACCCAGAAAATTCAGCCTCCTCTTGTGCAACAGCCAAACAGCCATGCATGCAGTCATATTGACAGCACACAGCCTGAGGAACACCAGCACATACACGTGTCCTCTCCTCCCACCACAAATACACCTCTGGAGCTGGGGGTCCCCTAGCTGCTCTCTCACTCTCGAAAGAAGCTGGACTTCTTATTTCATAGGTACAAAGCCCCTGTGCACCAGACGCTTTCTAGTTGGAGTCTGAAGCGCAACTAAGAATCACGAGGCCCACCAGCTTGTGTCAGCAAGAGAATCTCCCCTGCCATCGGATCCACACATCCCAATTAGCTGTGATTCTAATGGATCACAATCCCCCTATTGGTTACTGAATAAATAATCCTCCCTGCAAATTCTCTTCCAGCACATCATAGTGACTGGTTCTTATACACCACCACCACCTCCCTCCAGCTGATCAACAAAATAAACTCAGCCCTTTCTCAACAGTCATACTTGTAGCTGCGAGAGATGGTCTTCATTCCCAACATCAGAGTGAGCCCTCAGGTCACAGAAACTGGCCTGCTGCAGACGCCAACCTCCAACTGTGCGGACTCATCTTGAGTCTGCCAGCACAGTTCCCACCCCAGAAAGCCAGCTGTGGAGCCTCTTTCCCTTCCTCTCCTCCAGCATAATGGAACCTGAGTATCATCAGCCTAAGCACTGGTGTTTGGAGAAAGTCTCCATGTCCAGTGAATCCAAAATACTGGCCCCAGAGATCTTCTTTAGGTCAAGTAGAAGGAAGGATGTGATTTTTCAACTGCCCCTCACAGCCTCGAAGCTGGGCCCTGGAGAGCTGGAAGCACAGAATAGTCTTGTAGCAAGGCAAAGTTGCTATTCAGCCATACCATGATCCGGTCTTCGTTATCCCACAGTCCATAACAGGCTGAAACTAGCAAGGATGCAGGGAAGATGGGTCTGATGACAGGGCAAGTACAGAGTTTGCTCAGGCATAGAGAGTTTGATGTTCATGGAAATCAGACTCCTAATTGGCTTCTGTGTTGCAGCTTCTGCAGTGGAGAGGCAAAGTCCATGGCAGAGATAGATGGAATTTCTTCAGTCTGGCAGGGCAAGATGCCTCTATGAGGACAGTGATCTGAGAGGAGACACTGCAAACACAAGACAAGGGGTGTCCCTGAAAGGCTGGTGATGCCAGTAACCCATTGGCTGCTGCTAATAGTGACATTGAGATTAAAAAAAAAAAAAAAAAAAAGGAGGGGTTAGGGGGAAACAAAGGCATTAAGACTGAACTGGAAAAGATGAAGCACTGAAGATGAGAGGCTCTGTAGGCACGAAAACTTTTACAGAACATTGTGCAGAGAGGCAATGCCCAGCTCAATCCCAACAAGGACAGTCACAGGGCATGTGTGGTGGCTGCCAGTGTGCCACAGGGATGCTGTGAATTTGCAGAGTGCCTGTCCACTCAGGGTGTGCAGGAGAGGTGAGACAGGATACAGATTCACCCCCTTTGACTCCTGGCTGCATTTTCTCCCATCATTCCTGAGACTCCATCTGGCCTCACTATTTTTACACCCATACAAAAAAAAAAAAGGCAGACGAGGAAATAAACACTTAATTTCTAACCTAATCAGCCCTTCTCTCACTAATTAGCACCCTCTGAGCACATCCACAGGCTGTGAGAGATACTCTGGGGCTGATA
Source organism: Platyrinchus mystaceus (assembly GCA_035041135.1). Classification (NCBI taxonomy): domain Eukaryota; kingdom Metazoa; phylum Chordata; class Aves; order Passeriformes; family Tyrannidae; genus Platyrinchus; species Platyrinchus mystaceus. The sequence continues at coordinate 51,456,481 of JAWWLV010000045.1, read as the reverse complement.
ATGACCCCCAACCTGCAGTTGCATATGCTGAAGGGTCAGCAGAGCCAAGAGCAAGCCAGAGGTGGGGGAGGCAGGGAGCAGAGTGACCTTTTGTCATTTGTGTTTTTTCTCTCAAACCTGGGATGATGGAAAGGGGATGTCTCTCTTTTTTTGGTAGGATCCCTTGTGCATGTGTGTGTGTGAGCACGTGTGTGTTTTTTCTGTGAGAGAAAGTGAATGTGTGTATGCATGCATGTGTGCCTAGGAGGGGGGAAGCTGGGGAGGTTTGGAGGGAGGGGACTGGAACAAAATTCTGGCACTGAGCCCAAACCTGAAACACATGCCAATTTGTGCCTCTTGCTGGTGGTAATGAAGGGCTCCGTTCAGGACACACGGGACACTAATTAAGGGGCTTCAAAGGCGGCTTTCTGCAGAGTGCTCTCTAAAGGGGGGCTGAGGGGAGGAAGGAGCACAAGAGGGGGGTGTTCTCCACTCAATAGAAGACTTCTGGCTCCTAGGGCTGCTGGGGAAGGCACTTTTTCTTTCTCGCTGTCTCCCATAGCAACTCCTACCCGTGAGAGCTGAAGGTGCAAGCATCTGGCAGCTCCGGGCAAGCCCTCAACAGCCAGCAGAGAAGGCAGGCTCCGGTATGCAAAGGTGGACAAGCAGCACGGCAGAAAAAAGGAAAAGAAGATAAAGGTGGACGGGGAGAAGCAGGGGCTCAGTGTGATTTGTTTACAAAGGTAGCACCAACAGTAATAGGAAATGCCCTTAGTCTCCAGGGATTTGCAGGGATAAAGCTCTGGATCACCGCAGATCAAAACTCCATGTCTGAATCTTGTCAGTTGCATTCCATGGAGATATTTCCTATGAAAGACTGGATGGGGCAGACTTCATGAATAGGACAGTGAGCAGGGCTGAGAATATGCCTCCAGTTTGTCAGTCTAGGCACAAGGGCTTAGCTGGGCACCGAAGACAAACAAGCACTGCTTGGGCACCCAAAGAGCTCTAGCCCACTTCCAGGAGCTTCACAGACTTTGGCCATACAACCTCTAAGTGTTGCACATTTACTCATAGCTGTAGTGTTCCCATGTCAAAGGAAAGGAACCAAGCCACAGAACAGGTGATGTGACAGCCATGGTCACCAAAGAAAGTCTCAGCTCAGCTCTCCTGCTTCCTACCTGGTACCCTAACCCCAAACCTGCCTGCCTTCCCTCCGTGGAAGTAAGCATGAAACAGCAGCTATGGTGAAAAACAGGACTGTGTGAGATTGATTAAACGGGGACAGAGTGTGGGAGGAAAGAGAAGAATAAATTGGCAGGGAGAGCAACAGAGCGTTAGTGAGAGACAGGAAGAAAGGATGAGTGAGAAAGATGGTGAGGAAGAGAAAAGAGAGAATAGAGGGTTATCTATGGATTATATTCACTGGGCCATGCACCACACAGAGAGAGAAAGCGAGCAAAAGAAAAGAGAGGTGATATGAGCACATGAAAAGAAGTGAGAAGAGACTCACAAAGAGCAAAAGAACCAGACAGCTTGAGAGATGAGCAGTGCTTCACTGATCCTGCACGACAGCATGTTCCCTGCCATCACTCACCACCCCACAAGCTGCCAAAGTGCCCCAGAGCTCCCCTTAGCTTCAGACGGAGCTGTCTTCTCTACGCCAGGCAGTCTCAGCAACACATATGAGTCACGTGGACACAGCTCTTTGGGAGTCAGGACCAGTACTGCCATGGTGAACCATGGGTATACAATATTTAACCAAGGTGAAGCAGAAGGCTATCTGAACTCACCTTTCAGTACTACTCTAGTGCTTGTCCACAACTGTCCAGGCCTGTAGTTTTTCTAACCTTTCTGCCCTCTTCCTGTTTACTGTCCTCTTATGCACCAGCCCACATTTAAGTGCTTATTCCAGATGGCCTGTTCCATGTCTCCCATGTTCAGTGTCACCCAGCCAAAGGCACGGCCACCTGCAGCCCAGAGCAGTTCAGCAGGGCTGTGCCTACCACTGGTGACAAGGAGGGAGGAGGCTCACCTTGGAAGAAGCACCTGGGGCAAAACTGACTGAGGTGTGACTGAGGCCAGTGACTGCCCAGAGCAAGGAGAACAGTGCAAGGCAGTTCTTAACAGAAGCTCTTTGGCACCAGTCTTCACATGCATACCCAGCAATTCCTTACTACTGCCCAACTGTGAATCTTGCTGCCCAGCCCAAGCAGTTTCTGAGAAGAGGTGGTCAGATTCCTGGACAGACAAGAGTCAAAAGGGTTTTAGATGCAGAAACACATTATGGTGCTGGAATCAGCCCCACAGCAGGTCTTGCACATGCCTGGGCTGAGGAACACCTGGGGTCTGCTAGGATCTGCAGACAAAAGGGACCAGCCTCAAGGAGGTACAGGCACAGTCTCAGATGCAATTGCAAGACATAGCCTTGGAAGAGCTTAGCTCCATCACTGACCCTTGCCTCATCCAAGAGTAATAACCACAGCACAGTCCAGACAAGTCCAGGCCACTCATGAGCCCTGCCTCCTTCCATGCCACAGACCACCAAACACTTCCCATGAGTTGCTAACAGCTGCTGAATCTTTGCTAAAAAAGCCTCCAAATATACAAATCAACCGTGAGAACAGAGCTGATCACCAGCCTCTTCTGACCATGGGGGAAATAACAGCCAAGACTTTCAGGTTCACAGAAAGATACCAGCCTCAGTTTCCATGGAGAGAGGAAACAGGATACACTACACAGTTTCCCCTTTCCTCTCCCGGTTCTTCCTTCTCCCCCCACCCCCCAATCTTTCTGCCCTGTGCAATGCAAATTGGACACCATGCCAAGGAGAGATAAACAGGCAACTAGTGAATCACTATTATTAAGTTTGAACTGATTATTAAAAAAAAAAAAAAAGAGGGAGAGAAAATCAAAGCTGGGATTACAGGCTTAGCAAGCATGAGTGCATATTCAGCCTACACTGTTCTCTTTGTGACTCTGTCACACCGGTAGACTGCTAAGAGAGTTATACCATTACTAACATGACAGCATTGTCCTATACAGCCTGGATTAGAAATCCCAGTGGCTGTGTGGAGGGGAAAAGTCCCTTGGCAGTGGCAGGCACTTGGCCTCACAATGCCTTCCACTCACAGCATGCTGGCCAGGCAGGGAGAAGTATTCAATTATCAGACAGGCTCTGCCTTTTCCTAGGCCAGCTTTCTCTCATTGTCTGACTTCTTTCTCCCTGGCCAGTGATGCTTGTGAAGTCTGTCACGCAAGAGAAACTCAAGATGGTCCATACAATTCCTGAATCAGGCAGACTTCTCACAGCTGAACCCCTCCTCCTCCTCACAAATACAGTCGTCTCCAAGTATGGGTAGGATGCTCAGTCTTAAAGGCGGTGAATATCTCATTCACCAACACAGGATCTCCAGCTTTCCAGGCCTGGAAAACTGGATCTCCCTGTTCTCTGCTGGGCTGGGAACATCAGTCAGTTGTGATTCCTTAGCATTTCTCTGGCCTAAAAATCATCCTACTGAGCTGAGACTGATTGCCCTCATTACTTCCACTTCTTAAGCAAGACCACACCAGTTTTTAAACACATCAAAGACATGTATGTTGCTCTGATGCATTTTTCAAACACTTCCTTTTTCAAGTAATCCCCGTATAAACACCACCCAAAACATCACAATCAGATCATCAGGCACACTCTCATCCACTCACACCCTTTGCGATGTCCTTGGGGACTGTATTTCCTCATTGGGACAGTGCTGTTACAGTGTGTCTGTGAGCTGGCACAGATTGACAAGAAAAAGGCAGTTGGCAATAATAAAGGCATCGCTCCTGCCAGGATGCAGAACGAGGATAGGTCATTGAGTAACGTGGTCTCTCATTGCCTTGGCAGCAGCCAGAACTCCTTCTGATGTGGCCACCAGTGCTGGGTGCCCAGCTTTGGTACCACGGAGGGAAAATGAACTGGATGCTGTGTGAATTGGCTGTGTCAGTCCCTGGATCTTCAGAGAAGGAAAGAGGAGCTAGATTTGTAGTGAGAAAGGCAATGAGCTGAGAGGAGGAGAGAATTGGGCATGCAGTGCCTGGAGGGTGAGGGTCAGGACCAAGAGCAGCAGAAGGAGCTGCCTAGGACAGCTGCTCACCCAGATGGTCCCCAGTCTGTAGCCTTCAGATCTTGCCTTCGCTTCAGCCCCGTAGCTGCTGCTTGTGGCCTCATCTCCCCACATCTCTGTTCTGCAGCCAGTAAAGACACTGGTGGGGCAGGCTCTGTGCCACTGCAGGAACACGGGCAGGGGACATACTTCATTCACAGTACCCTGGCACTATTTCATCTGTCCCAACCCAAAGAGATAAGGGGAAAAGCATGCTTTTTCTTTCTAGAGCTGCCCCAGGGCTAGGATACAATATTTTATGGCCCAGTTCTTAGCCTATTTGCATTTTGTATTTCTGCTTCAACTGCTGTTTGTTTCCATGCATTTGGGATGCCTAATGATTTTCAAAGCACTGTTTATTTTAATCCCTCTAATTTATTAATACATTGGTTGGCCTCAAAGTGCTTGGGAAAGAAGGATAAGGAAGTTGTAACCAGTGCTTTGAATAAAGCATCAAATTGTCGTATGATCACATCAAAGCAACAGCAAGCAGCTCACTTTGTTGGCTATATCATAATACAGCCACATAGATCCTCCAGCTTGGTGTCAGGTTTCCTCATACATGTCACCCTGCAACACTACCAGGCTCACCAGCTCCAAGGATGAAGTACAAAATAGCAATGCCCAGAGGCAGCTCCCTATGAAAAGTCTGCCCCTTCTCACCCTTCACACGATGTGAAAATGTAACATGCTACGGTGGTGCAGAAAATGTAAACCATGCTGACATCCACGTGGATTTGCAGGCAATGTTGTAATCTTCCCATAAATCACAGGTGCACTCAGCCTCCACCCTCCGCTATACTCTCTTCAGCCCAGTGTTCTGTGGCAAGGGTGCAGTTTCACACATAAGAGAGTTCCTGAAAAAACAGTGAGCATAAACACTGCTAATCATGCAAATGAGAGGACTTGGAATCTCTGCTAGTCAGTCCCAACAGGAACATGTCAGGTTTCCTCATCCCCAGAAAGCAACGGGCAGGTCCTGAAAATCCTCGGTGCTGCCCTCAAATAACTTTTCCCATCTCCAAGAAAGCTGTGAGTGTGCCCCATCCCGTGTTTATGAACCTGTCCTCATCTAGGTCAAGGTGTAAAGACCACAGTCTTTTGTAGCTGACAACTTCATCACATCCTTACTGCTGCAAAGCCCATGTGCTCTCAGCAATCCCACTGAGCTGAAGATCCCCCTTTCTCCCATCTCACGCTGACCTGTCAGCAATGAACACATTAGTCATGGACTAGCATTTGCCAGGGACACACAACTCTCAGAAAACAGACGCCTCTCTCTTAGGTAGTGGCAGGGCTTGTTGCAAGTGTACGTCTTGTGCTAAAGGGCTGAGGTGATTCCACAAACAGCTCCGTGAAAGCAGCCTGAAGTTGCTGCTGGTTGTCATGATGAGTTAGTTGTGCTAGATGTCCTCCAGAAGCACAGTTCTGCCTGGGAATAGACAATGACTACTGTTTAGAGGGGGCGAACATATCCTGCCTGAATGAGCTTATTACAAAAGCCAGCACAGCTCTCTGGCAAGGGGGGGGATACCTGCACCAGTGTTCTCTTTGCATCGGTGGATAGATTGACAGAAACAGAGATGCCTCAAGAAAGGTGATGGTGGGATAGAAGCTCTTTCACCAAGGATGCAGAAAGGACAAAAACATTTTTGCAGAGCCAGTTGCAAAGCGGAGGGGCTCTCTTTGCTGAGACACGCTCCGGTTCTGTCAGTGCTGATACAGAAGTGTGCCCCAGTGTTGCGGTGTACCCTCCACAGGCCAGCCACTGCATGCCCAGCAGCTCACATGCTGCACATTTGGGGACAAGTATATCCCCGGCAATGCCAGGCGAGGCACCTTCCTGGGATAAGGGGGTCACAGCAATGCATTTACTCCCCTCCCCACCACAGATTAGGCCCACACCTCCAGGGGTAGCTCCAGTTCCTGCACAAACGCTACTGCTGATCACTCACTGCACATTGCCGTAGCCCCAGTCACCATATTAATATTTTTGCTTCTGTGTTTTACTTAAAGCCCCCCTTCCCTCCAAGCTGCATCTCCCAGCTGATGAATGGGAGCTCAGGGACAAGGCTGACTGCCACAATGCCTGCTGGCTGCCCACCACTTCAAGGGGTGCCAGCCTGCCAGCGGAGCATTTCCCCTTCCTGACTTCATTCCCTGACGCCCTGCACTCCCACCACATCTTGCCAGAACAAGAGGGGCCCCCTGGGGAGATGCAGAGACTGCTCACCCTCTTTCCTAACTGTTTTATTTCTACCATCTCCTCCTCCCTCTTTGTGGACCCCCTGGTGACATCTACCCACTCGCTGGGAGGGACACCAGAGTCATTGTGTCTGCCCTGCCCCTAGTACTCAATACCTTGTTTTGAGGGCACTGTCAACCACTTCAGCAGCATTTCCCACCCACCCAGCACCCCAGAGTCAACAGGCAGAAAGAAAAAGGATAGCATGTATCCCAGCTCCCTGTCCTATGTTGTAGACAGGCCATTACCCTCATCCTATAAAGCAAGGGTAAATTGGCTTGCTTGTGGGTACTTAGTTGATAAAGTCAGGTCCTGTCCTTGCAAGGCACCATGCTCTCCTTTCTGCCCATCATCTCTGAGGCAGGGAGCTCCCTGCTTTAGCAAAGCCTGATCTCCCAGTGAGCTCTCCTGGGCGGCAGAGGCGATAGGGATCTTCAAAACAGGATTTGACTTGAGTCCTCAGCTCGATGATATACCACTTATGGAGAAGGCCAGGGTAAATGAACCCTGATCTTTGCTCTAGAAAAAGATGTACCAACAAGTGATGAGGACTTTGGAGAGAAATAATAAGGGGAACAACAGACAAATCATCTCTTGGAGCATTCCCAAGACAAGCATAACTGGCTCATCTACTTAAAGCCATAACCCTTCTCATTCTCCCTGGAGGTCTCTTGGTGCCTTTTCTTCTTTTGCCTACCTGATACCTCAGCAAAGAGCACAACCTCAGCAACCCAGTCTCAGCAGGAAAGTCCAAGAAAGGCCAAACCCTCCAGGACCATGCCTTTCTTATCTAAGAACACAGGCAAGGGCCATCTGGCCTCAGGATGCTTTCTCCAGAAGTGACAAACACTGAGGCTTGGGAAAAAGAAGCAGAATTTGGCCAATCTAGAGAAGCCTCCCAAGGTCTCACAGACAAATTGAAAATGGTGTTTTTTATGAGTTTGCCAAAATTAATTATGAATTTATAAAACTGTACAAAATTAATCCTTAAGGATCTTTACCTGTATTCACTTTAACTGCCCTTCATATTTACACACCAGGTGCATTTCTGGTGGGAAGAAAGGGAACTGTAAAAGGCCTATCCATGAAGGAAGAGATTGCTTTGCAGTCCTTCCAATGTGGTGTCTCTGTAGGCAGGGAGGAGGCCAGGTCTTTCTTCCCCATGCTCCTCAGCAGGACTGAACAGTAATGACCCTGCTGAGTCAGGCCAGTAGCACTTGGGTGAGGCATAGGGGTCTTTGTGTAAGAGCATGGCAGCCAAAATGAAGAGACCATTCCCATGTTAGCTCATGTGCAATGTGTCTGTAAAACTGGTTGGAGCAAACAGCTTATTGTGAATGTTCACATGTGACGTGACCCACAGTGGACCCTGGGACGTGTCCCCAGCCTGTGAGCACGCCAGCCAACCCCACAGGGTGTGCGTGTGTGCTGCCTGGCTGCCAGGGCCCCTGCCCACTGGGGAACTTTCCATCTAAACCAGCTGACAGCTGCTCTCCTGAGTTTCCTGGACACCAATAATGTTTTCCCTTTTCTAATCTCCCCGATGTAAATCCATTCACGACAAGTGCCTAGAGACTTTTAATTCCATCGGCATTAAACTCACTAAAACCTCTATTACCAAAAGCTTTTAGGATTTTCCCCAGAATCTACAAGTCAGGTTCATAACATGACAGAACTCCACCTCTCTAGGGTGTCTGAGAAATTAATTCATGCTTTCTAAATGCCAGGATAGCTGGTCATCAAAGTATCCCCCTTCCCATCAGTGCACTCCAGTTGCTGGTACAACACAGCCCTTCTCAGATGCTGAGCTGTCTTTTGAAGCACCGCCAGCAGTCTCAGAAGAGCCCCCACTGTGTAACAGGTGAGAACAGATCATTTGCCACAGCAAAGCAGTACCAGAGTTTCACAGATGCTGTATTAAGAGAGGAGATGGTTTATTGCAGTGGTTAATTCCTTGCTGCATTCATGGAGCTGGCACAAGTGAGAAGATAGTGTGGTCTCATCTCAGTGCTGCACACAGGCAGGTAAATGTAAAAGCACAGGGATTATCCCTCTACACCTCAGCAGAGAAGGTGGCTGGGTGCCGAGACAAGGTGGTGGTGGAGGGGGTCAGACAGCTGTGAGTCAGTGAGTGAGGTTTCTAAATGCTATTATACTCCAGAGATGGTGTGTTTATCCCTTGACCCTGGAGGTTCATTGGCTGCTGTTATAGAGCAGAGAGATGCAATCATCTTTCAATCCCAAAGGTCTTTTTAGGTGCTATAATAGAGTAGTGATGATCAAGTCATCTCCAAAGCCTCGGGGTTGCTGGCACGCAGCATGGGTGACGTCAGTGTCTCTCAGCCCCCACAGTCCCCAGCTCCTGGATTCCAGGAGAGGTGTTGAAGATGTTGCTTCCACCCCAGAGGTTTGCAGGGGCTGTGGTGATGTCCGCTTTGAAGCACTGCCAAAGTTCCCTCTGGCCTCACAGCAACTTTGAACCACGTGGAAAGGTGTTATATTGACCCCAGGTCTCTCAGCACTGGGACACAAGAGCCTGACTGCTCCCACTCTATCCACATCAGCTGCAGTGGGTGTAGCTCCAAGCTAGCCACCAAAACAAATCACAGCTCTAAGAAAACAAGAGAGCTCAGAGATCCAGCAAAGAGCAACATGCAAAGACAATCCTCAGTGTTTGTTTCTCTGGCTTAAAAACATTTCCAAGTGCAAAAAGTCACTCTGCTCACACCTTGTGGGCTGTCCAGGAAGCAGACATTCTTACAAAGAGTCTGGGATTTGTGTGTAGCTACACACACAAAATAGCCAGAAATCAAACAGGCTCAGTTAGCCAAGCTGTTGAAGACTTCAACACCCTATATCATGAACTCAGTAAAAAAACCCAAAAAACTGGGACCATGCTCCTGGTAGGGAAAATGTTGGACAGAGAGATAGGTGTCTATATACTGAGGTTCTTACACTGAAGAAAGAAGGAAATAATCAGATAAAGTTTCAAAGCTTCTATAGGCTCAGGGATTTCTCTTCTTCCATAAGCCCCAGCAGATTTTTAATTCTGGGCTCCAGCTTGGCCTGGCAATTGGAAAGTCTGCGATACCCTATTATCCTGGGGCTGGTTCCCGCATCCATAACTCAGATGGAAGATGGAAACATGGGCAATCTCCCAGGAATGTCTGGGAACTTTGCAGATTAGGTTTCTGATCTCATGCAATTTCAAAAGTTTAGGTAGGTTTGCACCTTTTCTGTGAGAGGGTGTGGGGTTTGATTTTCACCAGAACTGAATTCAAACTCAACGTGATAATGCTACATTATGTTAGAAAGAAATCTGAGCCCATTCTTCCCTGACCCTGAGGATGCTCTTGAACATGTGATGTTACGAAGAGCTAAGACATGAACAGAATATCACTGCTCGTGTCCCAGCAGGTAAGGTGTACACTGGGGAAAAACCATTCCAGGTCAGAGAAATGTCCGCACTGGCTCTCAGGAAAAACCTCACCAGATTTTTTGGGGAAGAAGGTGGAAAAACATCAAAGCAGATAAATGGGGGACAATATGCTCCTATCTTACTTTTCTCATTTGCTGCTATGATTTGCAGGTCAATATAGGCTCTGAAGAGTGAACCTGAAGGTTCAGGCTCCAAAATGGGCTCATCCTTATTAAAGTTCATTCATGTATTCTTGTTCTCCAGAAAACACACAAGCCCCTTGTAAACCTTTCCAAATTGTTGGACCTGGCAAATTCTCATGACTTAGAGCTCTGCAGCACAACCCTGTGAACCTGAATCACATGCATTTTAATTTCAGTGTCCATTCCTTCACTCCTATGTGATGAGGAAAGGACAGACAGATATCCTCATATGTCTCATAATTTTATTTCCTCCCAGCATCCACTTCCAGTCCCATGTCTGACAATGACAACCTGTCTCCTCCATGTCTTCACCTGAGGGTGTTCACAGGCTTTCTGTCGCACCTCAGAGGCCCTTCAATTCTCCAGCATCCCTTCAGAAACAGTCTGATTCAAGTTCAGCATGCAATTCCAAATGAGGCAGTACTGCAGATGTATCAAGAGCCTCACAGCTCTTCCAGAGCACCCTCTACCCACTGCCTTTGCATCCAAACAGCTAATTTGCTGCTCAAGGGCTATGCAGCATGGGGCAGAGCTACAAAGAGCTTCCTGACATTCACCCTCACTTCCATTTGGCTGATACCCTTGTTTCAGGACCTTTTGTATATCTAAAGAGTTTTGTGTCTGCCCTGCAACACACATTACTTTGAACATACAGTTCAGTGCTCAGTTTCATTCACCAGAGCACAGCACATTCATTTAACTTAATTCTCTTTCCCAGGCATTTCTCACAGCCCTTTCTGTCCACAGACAACTTAATAACTTTGTCTCATCTGCTGATTTTCATACAGCATATCTCTCCTCCCACCTTTCCAAGTCATTAAACAATAAGGTAAATCACGAGGGATTTAGAAGAGAACCTGGAGGCCACATTAACCTTTTGCCATGGTGAAACTTGACTGTTTAATCCCCTCATTCTTTCAGTCTCCTACTCAGTTTTTGATCTATGTCAATATTTTGTCTCTCACTGACTACTTAGCTTCTTTAGTAGCTCTTGCGCAGGATCTTTCAAAAGCCTTTTGGAAGTCTAAATATCTTACATCATTTGGTTCTCCTTTATCCACTGCTTTATTGGCACATTCAAAAAGTTGTAGATTAACACGATGCGGTTTTCTCCTACTGAAACCGTGCTGGATAGGCCCTATCAGACCACAATCTTCCAGATGTCTTCAAGCATTGCTTTTTAATTATCATTCCTACCAGTTTACCAGATACAGATGCAAAGCTTACTGATCTTTAATTCCCCGGATCATCACTGAAGCCTTTTTTTAAATATAGGTACAACATTTGGTCTTCTCCAATTCCCCGAATCAGTAGCTTTTTTTTTCACAAGAGATTGCATATTTTTGTTAGCAGCTCAATCACTTAAGCTCCTTCCAAAATCTCGGATTTAACCATCTGGACTTGATAACTTATTGTTCAGTGAAAGGGGGGGGAGGTTTTGTGGGGAGTTTTTTTCAGTGGGTTTTGGGTTTTTTTATGACTGGCTTTGTCCCAGCACCCATTATTCTACCAGCATGTTTTCCAACAGATCCTCATATAAGCAGATATAGGAAAAGAATCTCACAAACACCCTTGGTAGGGACAGCTGATACAAGAGAAATCATAAGAGAATTCAGCTCCCCAGCAACATCCTAAAAATGGAGATACTGACTCACTTTAAACACAGGAGGTGACTGGAATTGATCAATGCGAGTTTTCTTGGATAACTTCCATCCTGTTCTGACCAAGCAGGCTAGTTTTGCTCATTTGTTTGGGTCTCTTGCTGAATAGTGATTTCCGTCTTGACCCCAGAAGTCTCAGGGTAGGAACAGTGCTAGCTTGATTATATACAGCCTAAGGTGCAGTAAAAAGAAAGTGACCCCAGTGCTGGGGGATGCATGAACCTGGGAGGAGATGAAACCCAGCGAGGATGAAAAGAAGTAAATCAGAAGGTGAGCAGAACAATGCTGGGCCGTTAGCTCTGGTAATTGCCTTTCAACTGAATCAGCCACAAGACATGAAATGTAATGGGAAATGCTGGGCAACTCAAATAAGTAGCCCCATTATATGAGTGTTTTTCCTCTTTGTGCCAGACTGGTGCTTGATAGCTTTCACCATGCTGGCTGGCTGTAAAAGGCATGGGAGTTAAGATCGGGGCACTGTCTGATGGGCCTGATATGCCATTTACTTCAAGCCACACAGACCATTGGTCCTACCACAGGGAGCCAATGGGGAAGCTCAGGGTGAGTGAGAAGCACCCACTGATTTTTGTCTCAGTGAAGACACCACAGCGAACACACAAACTGTCGTGGGTACATGTTCACCGGTCAACCCATCTGCAAGCCAATATTGGCATTCCAGCTCCTGGAAACCACCACACCCCATCAAAAGTAACTCTGAGAACATCTGTATGAAATCTACCCATCCCGTGACAGACCTGGCATACCTACCTTATCTGACAGATATATTTAATAAAAGAGGAAGAGAAACATCCACAAATCCCTCTTATCTAAATTGCTGCTGTTCAGTTCTTACAGGACTTGTTGATGGGGCAGTTCTAGAAAAAATGCTGCCTCGTGTAGCTTGTTGAATTCATTCCCTGCAGACATTGCCTATGTGAGGTAATGTGGCCAAAAGTTTTTCTGGGGAGCCATTTAAAAGCAGGTCTGTGGCTCTCTCTAAGACATCACCAACATCCCTCCAATACAGAGCAAGGCAATTCTCAGCCACACTGGGCAGCACACTCACTTCCTCTGGCTCCACTGGGCGAGGGCCAGGAGGATGGAGGATATGGGGAGGGGTTTCTCAGCCGTGCGCCCTCCTCCATATCAGGAGCAGAGGAACATGCACAGGAGAAAGCACCTCACAGCAGAACAATCTCAGGCTGGCTATTCCCTGGATTAAAAAGGTGGATGGAAGATGAGCAGTTCACTGGTCCTTCTGCCATGGCTTTTCAGATTACATTCCTGACCAGTACAAACATGGTCAGGTCAAACTCTAGTCTGTAATATCAATATAAAGACTTCCACACCACATTGTCACTGCACGGACATGCACTGTTCTCTTTCTGCCTCCCTCAGCACCCCTCTCTTCCTTTGATGCTTCTGCCCTGTTTTTCCTCAGGTCTTCCCTCTTTCTCAGAGACTTCATCCTCTCCATACCTCCTTGTGTCATGCAATCCCCTTTCTCTCTTCGACACCACCCTCCATTGCCTGCAGGTCTCTACCTACAAGAAGCAAAGCAGGACTCGCATTGGAAGAGGCACAGCAGGGATGAGACGGAGGAGGAAGAGGTCTTCTTCACGGGAGAAAGAGGTCTTCTTCATCCCCTGAGTTAGCCCAATGCCAGTCCCCAGCCTGTGACCCAGCCCCACACACAGCCCTACAAAAGATGCCTGTTTGGGTTGGGATGAAGCAATATGGACACTTGCACAGATGCTGTGCTACTGCATGAGGGATAAACTAGCCAGGGAGGTAGCTCAAATCCCATCCAGATCTCTTCTAGCAAGGCTTTATATCATCTCCCTCTCCTCACAGGCACTGGTGTGTCATGTGTGTATATCTCAGGGCTGTCCTTGGCCAGTCAGGGGTGGCTGTGCAGAGGGTGCAAGGGGGAGGAGAAGTGATGGGTGCCAGGGATGGCCAGCTGCCAGTCATGGCCTGTACCAGGGACCCCTTGGTCCCCTGACACACACAGACACGCGGCGTGGCTGCTCGGGGAGGCCCAGCCAAGAAGCCTGTCCTTCACCACTGAATCTCTACTCTGTTTCCTAAGTGAGAAGCCACAAACTCCCTTTCTCTTCCCAAACAAACAGAGGCTTGAGTGAATCACTGCCTTGGCCCTGGCACACGGCCCCCTGGTCATTACGGATTCTCCTCCGGCATCCAGCCCGCTGCGAACGACAGCACTCAGCCATGTCAGCAGAGTCCACAGGCTGAACCTCCCTTTCCCCACAGCATCCCTCTGTGCAGCCTGAAGCACTGTGCATGCCTTCACATTCCTCCTTCCCATCCCTCTCCTCTCCCCCAGTGTTTAGGCCTACAGCCTGTCCCGTGTAAAGGTAGGGGAAACTGAGCACAGTATGGTGACAAGTGAGAGAGTTCACTACAATTAGGAGTCAGGAGCCCTTAGCAACAAGGTTTGGTAGACAGTGTCACCTCTTGACTTTAACCCCCAAAAGTTCATTTTGCTGGGCTGTAAAGTAAAACTGTCTCTGGATTGCTAAAAACGTGGCCAGTCTTCGCGAACAAAGATTTGGGAAAGGTCTTTTTACCTTTCAAGCCTGCGCAATGGATTTTTT
>JAWWLV010000045.1:51430660-51442112 GCA_035041135.1 Platyrinchus mystaceus | reverse complement strand
ACTGAGCCCACCCTTTAATCCTAAGGTTCAACTGCCGGGGCCAAGCGAGCTTGGACAATGGCAGTGAGGTCCTCAGGTTAAGATGCAGCGCTCTCACTGCCGCGACCCGGGTTCGATTCCCGGATTGCTAAACCAAATCAACAAATTCTCCTCCTAATCACCAGAAACTTGTACACATCCACACACAAGCATTAGGGGAACCACCCCTCACCACCTTTCTGCCCTTAGGCCCCTCAGCACAAACAAAATTACCTCCTTCAGCAAGACGAGCACCTGAGTGACAGATCTGGAAAAAGCCCCTGCAGCATAACAGGGTGTGCACTCATACTCTGTCCCGATGAGCACCTGCTTCAAATGGGGTTGTCTCAGCTTCCACTCATGGTGCAGCCTCATTTTCTGCCAACATGATCCTATGAGGAATGATAACCCCTCTCCCAGGCCTCGTGCACTGGCCATGGAGCTGTGGAGTGGTCAAGGCTGTAGAACAACATCCTCCTGCTGGGACAATGCTTTCCTCCCCTTCCTCTTTAGCGCAATGCCTGCCCTCCTCTGAGCCAGTGCCATCCTCTCGTCCCTGTACATAGGCTCTCCAGAGCAGAGGGTGAAACACAGCTAAAAAACCCTTGGGGGCAGCCAGTCAGAGATGTGGCCACCAGCCAGAGGACACACTTCTCTCTCTAGGATCTCCTTGGACCTGGGGTGGCACTAAGAGAGACAGACTTACAGAGAGGTGGGTTTCTGCCTCATCGTGCATCACTTCTCGAGGCACCTGGGAGACCACTGCTGTTGTTACTCCTGAGAGGGGAAAGCAGCTGCCTGGTGTGGGACATGGCTTGCTCCCAGACTGTAATGTAACCCTCTTTCAAACTGGCGTGCCCGACAGGAGGGACTGAAGCAGGCTGCCTACAGTGTGCAATTACATCTGTCAGATTAGCCAGAGCACACACGATCCGGAGTGTGTGCCAGATGTGGCGTACAAACAACACTAGAGCCAGCATCAAGCTAGAGTTGTACAGACAGATAATACCCAACACAATATAAACCTTGCCAGTACAGAGTTAAGCCAACATTGTTTTCTAAACAAATCTGAAACAACAGAGTGAATTCATACTGGATCAGCATTTTCTACCATGTAGCTGCAGCAGTTTTGACCCAGTACCAAGGTCCCTAGAGCTGGATTTATTATCATGTCCACCCTGAGTCAGTGCCAAAGCCATGTCCTGAGAGGGCTGAGGAATTTAACCAATGCCAAATGACTTTGGAGGCTCCGTACGGGAAGAGCTTGCTTTCTGCAAACTCCCCAACAACAAAACCGAGTGTGACTGCCTGGGCACACTCCCTGCCAAGCTCTGGCCAAGAGGAAGAGTGACACATCAACAATGCTACAGTCACTCCATCACCCACAAGACACACGCGCGCACACACACACCATAGGGTGTGAACCACCAGGGAAAAGATCACTTCACAGTATTGTCAGCTGGCAGCAGCATCCAGAAACAATCCCGCTGGGGAAAGTCAGCCCTTCCTGAGACTGACCAAAGCTGGTCCTGCCCAGCATGGGAGTCACAGAGGATGAAAAGTGAGGAAGGGGTGCTGAAAGAGCAAAAAGCAGGGCTCAGGGTACCCCAAAAGAGGAAAAGAAACACCTTAGTGCCACCAAAGAGAAGTTAAAAGGCAGCAGTTCATGTGAAAGGGTAGGTATTGTGGTGGTTGGACAGGGGAATTGAGGAACTGTAGGTGGGAAGAACTGATAGCAGGGTCCTGTGGTGGCAGCAGGGAGATGCACTGGAACATGCCCTGAAAGACAGCTTCCTTTCCAGCATCACCAGGTGGGGCCTGGGCAGGAGGAGAGCAACCCATCACCTCCTTCAGGGGACACCACACCAGCACCACTGCCAGGGTTGCACAGCAACACAGACCCTGCCAGTCTCTTCCCCTCAGAGAAATGCAACAGCCCCCAAAATCTGACCCAGAAAACTCTGGTTTCTTCCAGACTCTGCAGAACCTGAAAGCACAGTCTGGCTGGTTGCAGACTCCCAAATCTCCCCTCTAAAATCCACTCCTCTGAGATTGTCCGCTGCCTTGCCAGCAGCTCATTTCTTTAGGGTCTATTCTGGGGAAAGGCATCTCCAGGCACGTTCGTGCTCCTCGAGGACTGGCAGCATGTCTGGGCCTGCCTAGGCAATGGGAGAAACAGCTGCTCCCACTCCCCTCCCATTCCCACACCGCAGCAGATCCAGCAGCACGGAGACATGGCATGGAAATAGTGCAGCTGATCTTCCTGCTTTCCCTGCAGAGGAGCTGAGGAAAGGGGCACTGAGGGCAGCCCAGGCCGGCAGGAGACCCTTTCAGGTGCTCCCAAGAGCTTTGCACCCCAAAATGGGTCAGGATCAGCACAGGGCCCCTTTACTGCCTGTGCAGGGCACATGGCATTCCCAGCTTATGAAACACACTGTCTCCAGTAGGAAAACATCCCTTCCAGCTGGGAAGGAGCACCAGGGGACAGCAGATAAGCAGTGACAAAGAGCATGCCTATCACCCCCAAAGCTATGCCAGGCTGGGCTGGGTATTCAGAGGAGGTACCTGGCTAGGAAATGGAGGCCAGCATCTTCCGTGGGGAACTGGGATATCCAAAATATCCATGAGATGAGGAGGGAGGGGGAATTCTCCCCTGCATGCCCCACTCCCAGTAGCATGATGCCCCCTCCTGCTCTGCTGCAAGCTGCATCCCTGAGAGGATCCAGGCCAGGGTTGCAGAGCCCAGCCATGCTGCTGGCCAGGCTGCAGCAGAGTCAGCCCGGCTGCCCCTTCCCCCAAGAGTATAGGGGAGGTGGAGGAAAATGACGAATGAAGAGGAGCAGACAGGTGTGTGCCAAGTGAGGGATGGGAAAGGGGCGGAATGCACTCGGGACTGCGTGCAGGGGACCCGTAGCGCTTCCCTCGGCTGCTCTGCTAACAACCCCTCCCCGCACACGCCTGCAGAGCCGCAAAAAGGGGCTCGGGGGGAGGGAGCAGCTCTCCATTGTGGGGAGGGCGCTGATGAAAGCTTAGATTTTGATCATAGCATAGCAGAAACCCCTGCCCTTCCCCTCCCTCACACCTCTGGGGAACAAGCAACAAGAGGGAGGGAGGGAGGGATGAAGAGAGGCACAGGCAGAGGTGCCGAGGTTGGCTTACCTCACGGTGCCTGCACTGGGGGTGCCCGGGTGCGCGGGAGGTAAATCCGGGGCTCTGCTCTCCTCGGCGAGTGCTGGGAAAGGTCTCTGTTCAGTCACATCAAGGAGTGGCCTGTGAGTAGGTGCTCCAGCTCACGGCTCGATCGAAGCTGCCATGGATTCATTGCGAACGACTTTGCCTTCTGTGAGGAGAGGAGGAAAGGGGAGGGAAAAAAAAAAGGAAAAAAACCACCAGCTTAAGACTTGGAGGGTAGATTCACTTCTTTCTTAGGTTTCCAATGGCAACTGAATATGCCACAGATGAAGATCCAGGGTGTGTGTGTGTGTGAATGTGTGTGTGTGTGGGAGGGACGGAGAGATGCACAGCTGCTGAGTCCACAGGCAGTGTGGGGTGTGAGCTGGTCAGGGCGTATCGGTGATTAGGGGAACAGACAACTGGACACGGGCAGCAGAGCATACAGACAGCCAGGTGGAAGGAGACTTAAAGGATGGGAAGAGGTTGGCCTGTATCCTAAGAGCCTGGTTGTCCCACTGCACACAAAAAGGAGAGAGCACCTGACCCAGCGCAGGGTAAGGTGCTGATGGAGCTGCACCGGGAGAAGGTGAAGTGTGCCTACACACACGGCTGCACGCACACAGACACGCCACTTCCCAGCCCTGCTCACATCACCCAGGCACGCCCCCCTGCAAGGATGCTGTTCACACTCAGAACACACACGCTGTACACACACATACACACACATTCACACTCACTGGTCTTTTCACACCGCCATGCACCACCTTGTGTACAACCTCTAAAAATTCAGAGTCCCTCTAGAGGATGAGATACTTCTTCATGTTCATCCTGCACCTACAAGGTTGCACATCTGTATTAAGATGTATATGTGATATTTCAGACAAATGTCACACAACCACATCAGCTCCACGCAGCCCGTTCCACCACTCGTATGAGAACACAGCAAAAACATTTTTACACAGCACAGCAAATAGCGATCCCTGCAGAAATACATGCTAAATACCCAAACACATCTACCACACACATCCTGAATCCTTATACATAACTGTCACTGCGCAGACACACAGCATTTAATAAGCCCACCCTCATAACAAAGACCATGAACAAAAGATGCCATACACACACACACACACACACACATCTATATCAGTGCACCAGCAAATCACAACACACACATCTATAAGAAAATGAGGGCCCATAAAACATCCTCACACACTCAGGAACATAAGCAAGCACCACTGGCTGTATATCACACAAATATAGTCTACTTATGAATTGCCTGCAGCATACAGACTGATCGTATCAGATACTGTTACCTACCTAAACTCAGCCCACACAGTGGCACAGCATCCTTCTGGATCTTAAACGCTAGCCCCAGCAAACACCAGACATATTCTGTCACATGGAAAACACAAATACTCATCGACATCCAACACAAGCAGACAAACACAAACTACACATGAAGCACAGCCAGCCAGCATCATTCACCCCAAAAAAATCAAAGACAAGACGTTCTTGAAAATTAGGAAGCTGGAACTAACTTTAGAGACAGCTGTATTCTGTGCAACTGCATGGGTGCACATGCACACACGCACCGCTGCCACACCAACGCTGCTCTAACTGCCTCCATCTCTGAGATTTTCCCTTTCTTTCACTTTCTCTAATTCTGCCCATTCTACAGTCTCCCATGTATCTGTCTGCTGACACATGTTGCAGCTCCTGGGGGCAAAGTCTCTGGAGCAGAAATCCTGGAAAAGCATCCACACTCATCCCTTCTTCTACTCTCCGTTCTGGTGTTAGATGTGCGTAATTGGCATGCGAAGAAGAGTGTGCAGTCCCACCTGCCCTGAGTGCTGTGAAATTGGCTGATAGTGGCATCAGGGGATGTGACTGCAAAACCTAAGCACAGTGAAGATGTACATAGACCTGCTTGGGAAGAAGAGATTTGACCAGGAAGGTGCCAGCTTCCCCCAGGAAAGACAAGGAGATAAATGATGTGGGTAAGAAGGAGCAAGGGAATGAGGGGAGATCGGCCTGGCACCAGGGCAGCACAGCAAGCACTCTGCCAGGCTTGTTTAACAAGCTCAGTAGTGTCACAGCACGGTGCTGCGAGTGGTGACTGACAACAGGGTTCGACATCAGGACAAGCAAGTGTACCTATGTGCCCCTGGGAAGTGGGAGAGGCATGGGAAAGCATGGCATTTCCAGGACGGAAGAGCAGCTGGGTGTGCATGCAACAGCAGGTATATGGTGCAGAGGTCCATGGCTGTCCTGGGATCACTGGAGCAGTGGTGGCACAGATACAAAAGGAAGAGCTCACAGACACAAAGACATGGCTTGTACACAGGCAATGTAGGGATTGTTGCAGTTGGGTCTAGGCCCAGCCACATGGAGGAAATATGGAAGGTGTCCCTCCCAAAAGTTCTTGTCCTGCGTTATTGGGCAGGCATGGACTTTGAGCACGTACAGATACACCTCAGTGTAGGTCAGTGGAGCACACACTGCAACAGCCTCTTTCAGGGGCTCCCTGCCCTCACACAGTACGTGCCCCAGCACCCTGCTTCCATAGTCCTTCACCAAACACCCTCAGCATGCAACTACACCTTCCCCACCGTTGCTCAGGCATGCCAACTCTCCACAACAAAATGCCACGTACTTCCCACCTTCCTCCGGAGCACTCCCCCCTTCCCATGCATGCACCACATGCATGTTCATGCAGCAGCATGAGAGGAGCCAGAAGAAACACGTGAGGAAGCCTCCACCACCACCTCAACCCCTCCAAAACACCCCCTCCTCCCTTCTGCCTCCACTGCCACCATCACCATTCACTTTTCTGAAGTGCTTTGAAGGAGTAAAAATTTCCTCTCTCTCTCTCAGCCAAACTTAGCCCATGCACCCAGACAATTTCAGCTTGCTAGGAACATCGTTTCCTCAGCGCTGTGCTCAATTGTACCTGCGTGCTGCTTCCCACAAACATCCATTGTGCATTACAGGAGATTAATAATTCAGGCTGAAAGGGGACAAGCAAGAGCCTTTTGGGTCTCAGCAAGGCATGTGTACAGAGCAGAATGGAAATAGAGTTGCATCATTTGGTCAAAGCTAACAGATGCTGCCAAACCTGGAAAAGCCACTATGGCCTGAAATGCTACTTGGGTTAAAGTACGGTCATGAGGGCAATTTAAAGAGACTGGACTCAGAAATTCTAATAAGGGCTGAGAAGTAACACAGAGGTGTTGGGCATGGATAGGCAAGGAGGATCTTCATCTCTGAGACACTTAGCACTGACCTAAGCAGCTGAAGAGAGCCACTAGTGGAAAAAGGAACAATCATTCTAAACTGACCTCCAAACCATCTGCTCCTGTGCTTCAGAGGCATGGAACAAGCACCATGACTAGCTAAACAAAGGAAAAGGAATAGCAAAAGCATGGCAAACAGGACCCAAGTGGTATGCATATGTGAGCTTGTATGTGTGCATTTGTGTGGTTTTCATGTTGCTCATTCTCAAAAGGATGTGTTTTGCCTCACCTTCACATTCCAGTTTTGTGCTTGCATGCAGGGAGATCTGGAAGACATAAACATACATGTGTCTGTCAATGTTTCCCTGAGTGAATCCATCTGCCTGGGATAATGCTGAAAGGGGGTAACATGGACAATGTGGTGCCATGTGTGCTCGTGGGTGTGCAGGAATGTGTGGCCTGGGGTGAGCATCTGTGTGTTGGTGTTGTGCATGTGCCTGCTGTGGGCAGTGGACACCAGGTATCAATGTCTGGGACGTGCATGTGTACATGTGTGCATCAAGTGCTGTACTGCATGGTGAACAGCGTCTGTGCATGTGAATCTGCTCTTTGCTGAAAACAGTGGTGCATTTGTGAGGTGTCATAGGGAGTCATGTGTCCTCTGTGGGTTGGCTTGTGTGTCTGGCAGCACCTACTCTTTTGTGTGACACCGGTGTGTTACTGCACACATGCAGAGTGAGCATCCTTTTGAAAGCAATGCTGTGCAACAGCACAAAACTGTAGAAAGTGTGCATGTGCTGCATACGCCCCTGGGAGCATACAGGTTTGCAGGGACGGGATCCCCTCTCTGGGTGGAACAGTCTGTCTGGCTCCTGCACTGCCTCTCCTCCTGATCTCTGCTTTTCCTTTCTCGCCTTCCCTCAGGTCCCCTTGCTGACTGGCAACAGCATGCTCTGCCCTGGGAACCAACTCCCACACACCATACAGTGAGGAAACTCCTTTCTTTTCAGTTCCCTGGTATTTTCCAGTACCAAGAGTACCAGAAAGTGAAGAAAAACCTCACTGGGCAACCAGAACTGGACCTATTCACTTTCCATGTCCTTGTCATCTTTTTCCAATCCCCAGGAACACCATCACAAACTCACAGACCTTCACCCAAAGCCACGAACTTTAACCTCAAAGCCCCCCAAGCACTACAAACCAGACTCACATCTTGCATTCAAGTCATGAGCCATCTCAGGCTGACACACCTCAGGTAAGGCAACTCAAGGTAACAGAGTTAGGAGAGAGCAGTCCCTGTCGCTGGAATAGAGAGAGGCTGCTGCAGCTGCAGCAATACCTGCCTGACTCTCAGCTCCCCAGCCAGAATCACCCACAGCTGGGGTTGGTGTAAGAAATATTGTGCATGAAGTGCAGTCAGCACTGCTCAAACTCACCCCTCTGGAGCCAAAGCAACATGTCTTAGCTGCTCTGTCATTGCTCCCATAAGAAGGCTAAACCTTTGGCCAGATCCTGCAGGTACTGAGCAATTTCCAGGCTAGGTTCCACAGCATGGAGCCTGCCCACTTGGAGCACCTCCTGGGGCAGTGGGACTTAAACAAGATATAAAACCCGAAGACATTTCTTTATTCCTTTAACCAGTTCTGTTGATCACTGCCTTCCTCCCAAACACCTCTGCTTGTTTGTTCTGGGGCTGATCTAAATTACTCAGCTCCCCAAACTGAAATGCGAACAGCTGGCCTCCATTTCAGGCTTTGCTTTTGCCCTATATCCCACTTCGCACCTATTCCCTCTGGAGGACAAAACTAGCACACAGGATCCACTTGTGAAAATATGCAGACCTTCCCTGGACGGCTTCATGGGCTCCCAGCAAGACCCAGTTTTGTCCAGGCCCAGGAATATACAGTTTTGCCTTGAAATGCAGCCTAACACTTAAGCATCATCTGTTTTTCCTCAACTGCAATCCTGGATCTGCAGTATCACCAAACTTCACCCAACCCAGACACCCAAAGCCTAGCCTCTAAACTCTATTTTGACCCCTTTAATTTGTCTCCAGGTTTCTTCTGAACCCAGCCTTTCACTCTACACATAGTGCTCAGTGCCAGATCCCTTCCCTGATGTTTTCTCCACACTGTATAAGACAGACTGGGAAATGCTGGCTCTCTGGCCCACTGTGTAGCAGCAGTCACGACCCACAGTGCAGGTGTCCAGGAGACAGGTCAGGATCTTGCCAGGTTTTTTTCCCTATGGCTAACACCGTTTGGGTGACCTTTTCACTGCTGGCAATCACAACCAGAAAAATAGCTCTTTCTCATAGTATTTAAACGACCACCACAAATAGCGCAGAGCCAGTCTCAAAGCCTATTTGGGGCTTTCTCCCCTGTGCAGCACCACAGCATTGCTACTTCATTCATGCCAGTTCTTCCCTCACATTAAGGTCTTTCCCTCCAGCCCTGCACCCTCTTCGGCCTCATGAGCAGCTCCTGCCAATGCCTTTCCTGCATCCTGCCCTGCAGCTCCGCTAGCTTTCCAGGCCCCACCAGGCATGCAGAGAGTGAGCCCCTGATTACAATTCAAGCTGGATTCTCATTAGGCAGAAATGCCCCTCCAGGAGATCCATTAACAGTCCATAAGGTTAACTTAATCCAGCCAGTCTTGTGTGGTCTCTGCCCAAATTCCCTATTACATTAACAATCTTGAGCTTTAATTAGCATGTGAGGCAGAGGTGGCATCATTAATGGAGATAATATGGAGCATTAGGAATAAACAGGCCAGGCTGTCTCCCCCACCATGCATGCAAATCTTCTTCTGTGCAGAAACAGCATAACAGCATGAGCTTCCCCCATTGGCAGCACATGCTGAGGGGCTGGGGTGCCCCAGGCTGGAGACAAACCCTGAGGCATATGCTTAGACTGGTGCAGGAGGACAGTGGAAAGGAAATGAGATCCCAGAGAGACCTTTCATCTGCTTGGGAGAAGAGGAGCTACTAATGGGAAGACTACAGTGAGACAAGTCCTTTCACTGGGAAGGAACAGTCACGTCCCTGGCTAATCCAACCATCCCATCTTTCTGGTAGCCTTGGGAAAGCAAGGGTAAGGTTATGTGAATCTCTATTCCCTTGCATGCTTGATTCACGCTGCCGTATGTGTGCACAATGAATAACACGATGGGTGTATGCACTTGAACACTGTGTGTAAGGAGGGGCTGTCTGTCTGATGGGGAACAGGCTGTAGGAACTGGCTGCAGCTGGGAAAGCTGCTCCTCATGAAACTCCTTTCTGACCACTGAGTCACAGTATGCTGAGAATACAGGACAGGACAGAGGGAGTTCAGGTGAAGGAGAGAAGCAGTCACTTGTGAGACCAAAGAACAAATGGATGGGGGCTCTCACTTGGTGCAGATTGACCATGGGGTAGGGAAGGCACAAGTCCCTTCTGGGACAGGCTGGTGTCTGGCTGCACGGGTGACTGGTCAAATCAGCTTAGTCATCACTGGTAAAGGGGCAGCCTGGTGTAAACCCTCTCCCTGCCCAGGCAGAGACAGCTGTTCCCTGGGGAGAAGACACCCTGGGTAGAGGAGGGGAAGACTGATGCTGCCAGCAGGACCAAGGGGCTGGGGGAGCAAAGGGCACAAACTGGTCAGGGATGCACTGTGTGTCAGCTGTTCGAGGAGAGATCACAAGCTTGACACTTTCTTCTAATACCTGAATTTGCAAAACCATAAGACAAAACAGGGGAGGAGGGAAGAAGAAAAAGCCAAGCCAAGGGAGAAGGGCCTAATGACTGGACCTCTGGGCTGCTAATTCACACCTCCAGCAGCACCCAGCAGGCTAGGGAGGAAGAGAGAAGCTTGCCTCGGGGACCCACAACCGCAGGGAGTGGCATCCTGGCTTATTCCTGAGGCCTGACCAGTGCTGTTCCAGCCGTACATATCTCCACTGTGATCAGCGTGTCCCTCCAGGCTTTGCAGAAGGGCTTGTACTGAGGGTAATCATCCCTGAAGCACAGGGTGATGTCCCTGTGCCTGGGCCCTGGAGCACCAGACCAGTGCTAAGTATTCTTGCTTAGCACAGAGCAGTGCCTCAGGCCGGGCTGCTCTCTCCCAGGACTGCACTCAGCATCAGCCCAGCTGCCTTCGCATGCCCAGAGGCACAGCAGGCAAAGATGGAGGCCCTGAGCAGAGCCCAGCTCTTCCACTTTCCAGCACAGCAAGCTCCCACTCCCCCAGGCCCACCAGCCAGCCCCTGCCAAATCCATTTGTCCAATCTTGCGCTTTCTACTAATCCTGTTGAGCCATCCTTTAAGTTGCTCTGAGGCAGAGATAGAAAATACAAAGATGCTTTAAGAAGCTTCCCCTGACCTTGCTCAATTCAAGATAAAGGGCTTTGATTTAAAAAATTACAGTGGGGGTCTGTCACTGATCCATTGCATGGATTAAAGGAAAACAAACAGAGACACAGGATGCAGCTGGTGCTAGGTGAGCAGACAGAGATGCGAAGAAAGGTTACAACCAGCACAGGGGAGGAGGCAAAACAAAAGAAAGGAGTAAAAGTGAGAGGAGGGGAGGAAGAAAAAATAACTTCTCCCTTGGCATCTCCACACCTGAGTAGTGGTAGAAAAGCTTTGCACACGCACGATGTTATACAACATGTCCCACCACCTTCCTTGGTCTGTAAGGAAGAGCAAAGCAGCGGCACATTCCCATGGTGTGACCACGCTGGGAGCAGGGTGCTGGGACTGGGGAAGAGCTCCTTGTCCTGTGAGAGGCTTGCAATGGGGGACCCGATTGAAATCTCAAATTGTAAGTGCCTTCTACAGAGTTCATCATTACTATCTCTCTGTTTGATGTTGTTCGGGCCTTTCTGCCTTCACCCCTTGACCCTTCCTTCACACCAGAACTCTCCCCTCATCTCCTCCCCTTCCTGTCAGTACTGTCCCTCACTCTCTCTGCGGCCTGTCCTTGCCCAGGTCACATTTGACTGCATCTAAGCAGACTTCCCACCACCTACCTCAGTCCCTTAAGTCA
>JAWWLV010000045.1:51306538-51430560 GCA_035041135.1 Platyrinchus mystaceus | reverse complement strand
GAGGAGAAGGCTGAGGTACTCAACGACTTTTTTGTCTCGGTCTTCAATGGCAGCATCTCTTCCCACAACACTTGAGTGGATGGACAGTAGGATGGGGACTGGGGAGCAAAGTGCTTCCCACTGAAAGTAAAGTTCAGGTTCATGACTACCTGAATGTACATAAATCTATGAGGTCCGACAAGATGCATCCCAGAGTCCTGAGGGAATTGGCTGATGTAGTTGCCAAGCTACTCTCCATGATATTTGAAAAGTCATGGCAGTAAGATGAAGTCCCAGGTGACTAGGAAAAAGGGAAACACTGTACCCATCTTTGTAAAGGGTAGAAAGGAGAACCCTGGAAACTAACCAACTGTCAGCATCACCTCTGTGCCTGGGAAGATCATGGAAGATCCCCTTGCTATTTTTCAAGCCTCCTAAGAGCCTGCCCAGTTCTGTCTTAATGGCCAAGGGCACCCTCAACTGGTTTCAGAATTTTTGCCCAGCTTCTTCATCTCCTCCTACCCCATGCCAGTGCAGCTGACTGAAACGTTTTCGCCTGTGTGGGAACGTGGGTACAACTCATTGCTGTGGTGTACTTCCCACCTAGCAATGCCCCATGACCTGTTCTAAAAGCTGCACCACTGTAGCCAAGAAAGAGGCAGCTGATAGATGCAGAAAGATGAAAGGTGAAGGGATACTGGAAAAGAGACAGCAGAGACCATAAAGTGAAACAAGTCTATAAAACCACAGGTGACACAGGAAGAGTAGAGAGAGAGGTGTTAACTGTCTGTTCCTACTCAAAAATCAAGGGTCAGGAAATTAAATCAGAAAGTTACAGATTTCAAGACAAACTGTATGTGTATGCTGCAGAACTTCCTAACATGAGATTCTGAGGACCCTAACTTTACCCAATTCCAAAAATTGGCTGGACAAATTCAGGGAAGAAACAAATCCATTGACAACTATGAAGTGTACAACAGATCTTCTAGCCCCAGGTCCCTCAGACACACATCACTGGAGGCTGAAAGAGTGTTCAGAGGAAGTGATGTTACACAGTTGTCCTATCTGCATGCCCTTCCCTCTTCCACCCGCAGCTGGAGATACTGCACTGGAAGGATCTCAGACCTGGCTCAGTAGGGTCCTTTTGATATTCCTGTGGCTTTCCATAGCCAGGCTGACCCATAAGTCATGGACAAAGAGTAGCTCTGAGTAACAGTATCATTTTGGTGCGTTACATCGTTTTGGAGATAGACAGACAAGGGAGCAAATGATGGAGAACATTCCTGGAAGTATTTGTTTTCCCCCTGACCTAAAGCTAGAAGGAGGTCTGAAGTCATTTAAACCAATCATTCCATACAGATCCTTGCTAGGAGTAACATCTCTGCTTGAGCCCTAGCCCCCTTGATGCCTCATTCCAGACTTTTCTAAGACCAAGTCCCCTTTACCTGTTGATAAACACAGAGCTTTTTCAGCAGACCATCTCTAACAGGTCTAACCCTCTTGAATTCCCTTCCACTTCCATGACCTGCCTATCACACTATTCATGGCAGCCTCTCCACACTAATCCTTTTATTATGATCTCACTCAATTTTCCTGGCCTATGACTGCAATGAGGAAAAAAAAGGAAGGGTATTAATCCTTCTGACCTTGTTGTCCCAATTCTGGACCATCTGTGACTAGGAATTTAGAGGAGGGAAGTCTGATCCTCCTGACCCCACTGTCAACCTCTTGCTTTGGGAGGTTCAGCCTGTATTGTCCTAAAAAATTGTTGTGGCAAAGCCCCTACAGGCACTTCCTACAAGGCTGCTTCCCAGACTACCTCTCCAGCCAGAGATGGAGGGAATAATGTCCTACACCTTAATCAGACTCTGTTTACTCATTCCTCCTGTATCACCTCTCTGCTCCCTCAACAACAGTGTCTGCGGGTTCTTCCCAGCCATGAGATAGGGAATCAGTAAAAGGTGAAAGACAATCAAACATGTCTCAAAATTTCCCTGGTACTGCTGCATATAAAGAAGAGGCCTTGTAGATCACTCCACTTCCACCATTGGCAGAGTCTAGCTTGTTCCTTTCACCCCTTTTCACCACCACATTTCCTTGTGACAAGCAGTTTAGTCTCCATAAACCTGCCACACTATTTCATAGTTGGCCTGAGTACTCACAAGAGGAAGCTTGCATGTATCCTCAAGAGATAGACAAATATTCTCCTCTTTGCTCAGCTTCATCCCATACCTCTGACTTACCCGTTTTTTGCCATCTTAAACAATGTCTTCCTTTCCTTGGTGTTTACAGTCCTGAAATACATCCTAACTGTTACGTATCATCATTTAGTCAAGCTCTACATATTTTGTTCTTTTATTGTCTCCTCATAAATAAGTACCTTCAGCCCTTTCATAACTTACATTGCTTTTCTCTGAATTCCCTCCAATTTATCACCCTCCTTCAGCTAGTGTAGCACTCAGGTTTGAATGCCAGGTTTTCCAGACAGGTCTCACTAAAGCCTTAGGAAAAACATGAATTTGGACTCCCTTGTGCTTCAAGGCTTGATATTTCTGGATATACTTGAGCACACGGATGTCAGGAAAGCTAGCTCACCTCATACATGTGGCACCAGGTAATACATCTCCAGGCTATCTCCCAGGAAGAGGAAGAAGCAGATTCATGAGAGATGGGGAGAAGACGATACATGGACAGGTAGGACAGATATCCTGCAGCTGAACAAGGAGCACAACTACAAACACTTACATACTCACGTACCTCAAGAAAAGACATCAAGTCCAAGAGATGGAAAGGTGAATACACACATACACACACACACACACGTACACACCTGCTCACTCCACAAATGGTGGATGACACACAGGCACATACACAAGTGCACACGGGAACACATGGATAATACAGATGAGGCAGGAATGACATACATGTGCACACAGACTTTGGGCAAGCACACACAATCTGTGCATACAAAAGGACAGGACAGACCAAGTCTAGCACAAAATGGTGCTTTCCCTGTTCACAAACATACATGTTCTCATGCATAAGCCAATGTTCCCAGAGGAAAGATAGCTCATGGAGTCTCACAGTAACATAAAAATATACAGGCATCTCTGAAACATCTGGTCTACAGATTGAGCCCATGTGCCATGGACAGAATGAATACAAACATATGACACCTTGCTTTAAGGCAACTGGTAGCACATACATCATGCTGAGGCAAAGTCTGCATACCTACAGCACCTTCCATGGTGATTACTTTGTCACCAAAGCTATTCAGAAGTGAGGTGAGAGCTGAGAAGCAAAGAGGGGAAGAAAAGGACTCCCCACAGGGTAGTTGTTGCAGAGCTAGGGATCCCTCCTCCTGCTCTGTGCCTCCCTCCCTGTGTCATGTCACTGATGATCCTTCCTCACAACTGTATTTGCTCCATCTCTCTGCTGTCAGACTGACTGCTATAAGGCACCATGTAGCCACTGAGACTGCCCAAACCAGTGCTGCCCAGGAACCTTTAAAGACTCCTCTGCAAGAGGCAATATCTGGGGGTGAAATCCATTGTCATTCATCTCAACCTGACTCCTGGTAGCTTGTTTTCCACCTCTTAAACGCCATTGAAAGAGTGACAACTGCCCTTCCCTCCTTCTGTACCTCAGCTGGTCAGCTGGAACTGGGTTTCCTCTTGGCTTATGAGTGTTGAGAAAATGAGGTCATTTCTCCTCAGTGACAGAAAACTATTTGGTGAGGAAAACAGTTCATCTCAGGCAATGACTAGGTACCTCTGAGCTACCCACAAGACCTTAAAGAGGAGGTCAGGGAATGGCAAAGAAAGGCACCAGCTGGGGAGCACAGGAAAGCCAGGGCACAAATGCGGCTCTGCTAAAGTGAAGCTGTAGCTGCTGCCAGACCATCTCACTGCTGAATCAAACACAACAGCAGTCCCACAGTCATTGTCACCTCCAAGGTGCCAAGTTTGACTCATTTGGGGCTTTAAATACAGCATTCATCTGGTTCACAGCTGTAAGAAACTCATCCTGACCCAGCACAGAGAAAGGGCTGCAGGTGGGTCACAGCCCCTTGGTCTGCTCCCTGAGCTTTACACCCTCCCCTTCCAGCCCATAAAAAGGATTTCAACCCCCCCACCCCACCCCGGTGAGGGGAGTGGCTCCCATGTGTTCAGTAGCTCTCTCCATGCTCTCCTTCACTCCTCTTCCCACATGAAAAGGCCCTGGGGGACACTGAGCTCTCCCCCTTCAGAACTGCTCAGGCACCCACTGTAGCTCAGCATCAGGACCAGCCTGGACAGTACCCACTGGCAGAACCTGCAGAGCTATCAAGGAAACTCAGCCTTCTCCATAGCTGCCGGCAGCCTGGGATCCATCACTGTTCAGGACAGCTCTGCTCTACCATGGAGGAGAAAAGCAAAAGCTCCCCTGTTCCCAGAAAAAGGGGGTATTTTGCTGGAGCACATTTGCTCCGCACCTAAGCTGTCCTGTCCTACTGTGGTGCCCAGGCATGAACAAGGACTGCAAGTGTTTTTTGCGGTCATCACATCCCTTTACCAGAGCAGGACACCCCTTGTCAGTTCATAAGAGTGTGAGGATAGAGGTGTTCTCTGCATGTCCTCTGCCCTACCTCACACTAATAAAAGAAACAGCCCAGGCCCACGCAGGGGACCAAGGGGAAAAAAAACATTGCATTTGGGACGAGGGAGAGAGCAGCCAGGTCTCTCTCCTGCAGCAAATGTGCTGATATTTTCTGACACAGCTGATAACAGCACTGGAAGGTTTCAACAGGCCCTGATGTGACCACTAACTTTTTTCCCAGGTGGGCAGTGCTCTCCACCACTCTTCAGCAGGGTCAGATGAGGCAGCTGCACTCTGCCTGGAGCTGCATCTGGCTTCTGACATGACCCAGGTAGGAACAAACAACACAGACATCATCACAGCTATGCTTCCTTCCCTTCTGCCTTCCCTGTGATTTTCACCTTTCCGATTTTACCCGCAAGCTGCCCCCCTGCAAAAACTACACCTCCCAATGCCCCCCTTTCCCAAACACCCCCTCTACCCTCCAAGTGGCTTCTGCTCCACAGCTTAGCTTTGTACCTATGCAGCAGATCAGACAGCATATTCCCAAATACCCGCTTTTCCTGGAGCTGGATGAAGAGAGTGGAAAGGCCACACATCCACAGTTCTTCCCTTGGTGTGGTAGTTTTTCATGGGGGGGAGGGGGGAAGAGCAATTAAGGCAGCTTGCTTCATACTGACAAATCTGCATGCTTGTGGGTTGGGTGCCCTGAAATCCAACCACCCCCCAAAGGAAAATAATGGGATAAAGGGTGGCAGGTGGGGAAGGGGTTTGGTGGGAGTAGGCTTCTAGGTTAGAGAATTCAGTGGGATTAAAGTAGCTGCTTCTCACCCCTGGCACTGCATCGGCACCCCTCCACTCCCTGCAGCTTCCTCACTGCTGCTGGTACCGTCTGCACAGAGGGGGGAGGCGAGAGGGGGGCTGTATTTAAATATATTAATAATGCATGTTCCATGCAAATGAAGCTTCTTTTGAATATTACATTAGCGATGCTGTCAGGCTGCGCTTGTCGGGACCCAGGAGTGACGGGATGTGTGGGGACCCGGGAGGGTGGGTGTGGGGAGGTAGGGCTCACCAGAAATCCCCTCATACCTCAACACAGCCTCCTTTCTCCCCTCCACCCCAGCTCCCCCACATTACACACACTCCCGCTCCCTCTCAGCTTCTGGTGCATGACAAATTCCTTGGCTCGCAGCATGCATTGCAGCCAGGTTTCCCAGTCCCCTAGGCCCCCTCCAGGGACATGGACCCCCCTCCTCTCCCCACTCCCTATGTAATCTTTACCCCTTCTGCAATTTCAGCAGTCCTTTCCCTGCTCCACACCTTGGTTTATAGCTCCCTACCTCCAGAGTGGAGAGAAGGGTCCTACTCTCCAGCCTTTAGTGAAAAGGAAGGGGAGCAGCTCCTAAGTCTGGCCTGCACGTGTGCACCCCCTTTGTGTGCACCCACTGTGCTTGCATGAGCCCAGAGTGGGTGCCACTGGATCACGGGCTGTGCACGGCTGCAGGATGTACGCACCCGCAGCGCACGAGCGATGCTCTCCTCCCCATCGACATCTCCTTCCCTGGGTGCTTGCGAGGATGTTTGCAAGCATATTGTTTATGCACAGCCACCCCCGCCCCTGTGCACACACACACATGAAATACACACGTGTGTGCTTGCAGTGCATGCGTGCAGAGGTGGGGGAGCACACCAGCACACACACACGAGAGGGCATTACGCACAGCAGCTCCCGAATATGCTGCCTGCTGCAGCATTAGCAGATTTATGCTGCCTTTCTCCAGCAAGATCCAAGCTCTGGAATGGGAACAGCAGCAGCTGTACACTCCTGCCTGTCCTGGGATGAGAATAGGATGTGTCTGTTTGTCTCTCTCCCCCCCCTCCGCCTTCCTCCTCCTTCCCCCTCCTCTTGCTCCCATTCATTCATTCAGCTTCTCCTCCCCCCATCCCATGCCCCAAAGCAGGAATATCCTTATGCATAAAAATGTGGGCACGCTTTCTCTGGTGGAATAAACGGGCACACAGACACCCTGCAGGCAATACATATACACTTGCATATGCATTCGAGTAGCTGTCCTGGGCCCCTACGTAAACACTCAGCTCCCACCACCACCACAGACACATTCACACACCCGACAGACACCACGCAATGACTTTTCTGCAGCCAGTCAGCCTCCCAGCAGAGCAGTGTAAGAGCGCAGATTTACTCACTCCCCTGCATGCAAACCAGGCGAATATTCACACACCACACACGGACAGGCACACAGACACACACATCACTGTCCGCAAAGGCTCCCCAACAAAGTTTGCAAAGAGGCAGGGACCAGGGGGCTGTGGCATGAGGCTGTCTCCTTCTCCATCCCATAACTACAGGCAATATACATAGAGGTCTACGTGTATCTATCTGCACATGCATATATGTGTTGGGGTATATACATTTACCTATAGCTATACCTATACATATATATGTATACACACACAAAGACACACACACACACATATATATGCACATATACGCAAGTCCCCTCCTCTTGCAAGGTCTGAATAGATGCAGACGGGTCAAACCCAGCTGTGTGCAGCAAGACCTGAACCTATTCAGCATCCTGATCATAAGCAAGTGCACGCACACTCACACACACTGAAAGGGAGACAGACCTGTCTCCAAGCCTCTCTCCCTCCCTCCCATCACCGCATGTAGGCATAATCTCCCCACACACACCCCCCCTGGGCCACTTCCCCATCTCCCTTGCAACTCACCCCTCGCCTTCATCCTCAGATCAGAGACATCCACCCCCCAGGGAGTGCGTGCACGAGCTGGAGGAAAAGGGCAATCCGTGCATCCTGCCCCTCTCCCCCCTTTCCAATCTCAGCCGCTTCTCTGAGAGGCAACACAGATGACAGCCAGGAGCCGAGGACACCCGAGGCAGCTGCACAAGGACTGCACACAAAAACGTCTCACACATACACATGCACGTACCTGCTTCTGGAGGGGCGATTGCTCCCTGATTTCATACGGGGCATGACAGAGATGAAGTGGAGGCACAAAAGACCCCTGTCTTCAAGCAACTTGCAGCCCTGCAGATGTTTGTGTAGAGGGGGGGTATCCCCCACTTGTGTCACCCCTTGGAGCTGTATTGTTCCGTACCCCACAGCTGTCTCATTCCTGGCCGCACCTAGGCAGCACTCCCAGCCATGCACACGCGCGAGCACGACAGGCGGGGATGGAGCAGCAGTCCGGGGAGGGCACGCACAGCCGGAGGATTTGCTGCCTTCGCCGCATCCGCATCACTGGGGGAAGAAGGCAGAAAGGGCTGTATTGGCATTTAAAACGCAAGTGATTAATTCGCCACAGGCTCGGCTGATAGGGCTCTGGGACCAGAGCCGGCGGCACTGCTTCTCCCAGCTGGGAAGGCTTTGACAGACGAAGGACCCTCTCCCATTGAGCCAGTTCCGAGCTCTCCTTGCCTGCACAGCCACTGCTCTGGTGCAGGCAGAAAGGGGTGGGCCTCCACCGGAGACATGAGCACACGCATGCAACAGCTGCTGGGGAACTGCACACACACACACACACACACACACAATTTCCCTACAACAGCTGCTTAAGAGCTACACACGACATACAACAGCATCCCAGGAAGCAACAGCTGTTGGGGAATCACTCACATACACACACACACAGAGACTACAGCTTCTTAGGATCAGGTCATCCACATGAAAATACAACTTCTAGGAACCAGACAGTTACAAGCAACAGCTCCTGGGGAGCTACACACACACACACATACATGCATGTAACAGCCATACACCTACTGACACAGGTATGTGCAACAGCCATGGGAAACTACACCTTGATATATGCCCCTGAAGTATTTGCTAAAAAAACTGACACATAAAAATGTAACAGGAGGTGGGGAAAACGTTTCATCCATACATAAACACACGCATGTGACTGCTCTGGGGAGATTGTCTTTCATACACCTACTCAAATCACCACCACAGAAATGCAACAGCTCCTCAGAAACCACCCGGAGCCATATACCCTCATGTACATGCAACAGCTTACAGAAAGACCTTCCACCTCCCTCTCCCCAAACCTACACATGCCACCACCAATGGATATCTTGCTCACAGTCAGAAACAACCATCCATGTGCACCAGTGCTGCGGAATCAACCACATCTTGGCCTCCAAATCCTGCACACAGGCAAACCTGCTGGGAAACCACCTTAGCAAACACATAGTGACTCCTAAGAAATTACTCCCCAGTCCCTTCACAGAAAGCAGAAGCACATGACAAACATAAATAATTCCTGCACAGACATGCAAGACCACAACTGGAAGGACGTGATGCATCCCTCTCACCACAGCAGTGGAGGGACTGCCTGTCTCAACTCAGACACATGTACACATGCAACAGATGAAAAACCTTGGGAACATTGGATGGGACCTGACTTCCTGGGCTGTGCAATCCAGTCTCCTGCTATTCTGGGCAACCACATCATACGGTCTTGCTCACAAATGTCTCAAGTCCATCTGAGTACTGTGAGACTATTTGCTCCCTGCTCAGACGCTGTTCTGGCCCCTGGCCACCTTGATGTTAGAAGCCTGCCCCAACATCTGCATTTATTAATGTCCAATTCAAACCCACATGTTCCTGTGCCAGCTGACCACATTCTTCACATGGGCATGCATAGAGGTTGCTCTGAAACCTCCACTTCCACCTGAACAGACACCATCTGCACCCCTGCCTCACACAAACATACACACATGCAACAGCTGGATGAAGACATTCTCTTCAGCATAAATATCAAACATGCTTGCAACAGTTTTTAAGTAAATAGACACCTAGACCTACCACCCACAGCACTCACGTGCACACAGGTACAGATATGCAAACACATAAAACCTCTAATGGGAAACTACTGAGTTTCTTCATGCAGTCTAAAAACTAAAGAGGAATTAGTCTGACACACACCCCACTGCAAGCAGCACTGTTAGTAAATGTGTTATATTAATGGCATGTAGCTGCATCAGGGGAGATTTAGGTTGGATATTAGGAAAAAAGTTTTTCATCCAGATGGTGGTCAGGCATTGGAACAGGCTCCCTAGGGAACTGGTCATGACACCAAGCCTCACAGAGTTCAAGAAGCATTTGAACAATACTCCCAGGCACATGGTGTGATTCTGGGAGCCAGGAGCTAGACTCAATGTTTCTTGTGGATCCCTTCTAATTAATTCTATTCTATTCTATTCTATTCTATTCTATTCTATTCTATTCTATTCTATTCTATTCTATTCTATTCTATTTCTATTCTATTTCTATTTCTATTTCTATTCTATTCGTGGTGCCAGTTGCATCTAAAGGAGCTCACCTGTGGCCGACCTCTCCATCCTGCTAGTTATCATTAAGGTACAGAACAATGTAATTGCCCCATCTCCCTCACTCCTGCAGCTCTACAGAAGGAAGGTGAGCTCCTTTGACTGCCCTGAGCATTTTTTTTTCTCTGTTGGAAGAGAAATAATCTCATGTAAATCCAATCCCAGTAAGAAGAGGACTGCTCCTAGCCTTGTGACTTGCATACAACAGACTCATGGACAGGGCACCAAACCCACAAACACCGTACATGGGGAGGGAAACAATAAATATCCCTACGGGAATGAGTTGCCTCCCTCAAAATACAGGCAAGTGCAAAGGACCCATCTACAAAACTAACCCCAGGGATCACACACACACACACAAAGAAACAAGTTGGTCCACAAGGCATAAACATACAAGGTCATCAGCACTGTTTGAGACAAAGGAAGCTTGTTGTACCCTCTTGTACTCCAAACCTGCAATCCCAAGTGGGAAAACACACACAGACACACACACACTCCTCAGAAAGACAGATGTGCAGCGCTGAGGACATGGCTGGATGTTCCCTGGACCATCTGTAATGTCTGTTCCCAGTGGATTAAATGCCAGCACTAGTCACTCCTCCTGGAATCAGAGGAGAAGGAAGCTTGTCTTGGAAACTACAGGCTCCAGTTTCCTTACCTTTATCACTTTGGGGAGTTATGACTGTGGGGTTTTTCCTCCAAGCTCTTTTGAAGCTAAAAGCTAAAGGAACAGAGACTTGGTTCCATCTCCCTCTACTTCCTCCAAGGACAGACATTATCTAATTTTGGAGGGTATTGAAGTAGGAGAAAAGGTTTCCAACTCCAAATTAATGCAGGATTTGTTCCTGCTTGAGTTCCTCCAGGATCATCTTGCAGTCTGTTCGTGATGAGTCTCCCAAAGGCTCTCCTGCTGGCCCACATCCCTTCAGGACTCAGAATGTTGGGACGGGATCCTTGTACTACCAGAGCCTGTGGGGGTCAAATGGTACTTGCTCATACTCCCACTGACCCAGGAACAACACTTAACTCCAGCAGAATGGAAGTGCCCCAAGATACAAGCAGAAGCAAACACCACATTCCCAGTGGTGTGGGACATTTGGGTCCTTGATCTGATTCAAAGCCAGTCCCCCCCATGCTTATTTGTCCCATTGCAGATGATCTAGAGTTACAGAAACTCACCCCCATGTTTTTTTTGCAGAGGCTCTGTCCTTGCCAAAAGCCCTGGAAAGACTCTGTTGTTTTTTCCTTTGCAAATAAAAAAAAAAAAATCACTAAGAGAGAAAAAAAAACCCTCCTAAGGACGTCATAGATACTTTCAGTCAGCTGCAGAGGTGCCTCATTCCCTATGTCCAGCAGTACAGAAAAATTATCACCTTCTAATTTTTTTGTACCTATGTCTCTGAGACCACACTGCCCCCTTAATGGGGAAGGAAATAACCCCAAAACCCACTTTGTTTTACACTTTTTGCTCAGCTGCTGCTCTGTTGGGCTGCTACATCCTCTAAGACTGTAGGTGCTGTTAGGGGTGAACAAGGGAGCTGACCTTATTAGAGTAATTCCCTAGCGTTATTCCAACATATGCCAGGGAGCTGCTAAGTCCCAGAATAGCCCAGAATCTGGGAGCCACAAAAGTGATGACAAAAACAATTTTTTAACCCTCTGTGCCCAACCTGGGAATTACCAGAGGTAGTGTTCAATGTGGACCTATGGTACCTGTGGGGAGCAGAGGCTGGGAGTGCAGACAGCCATTCACCCTCTCACTCATCATCTGGCTCTTGTGCCATTTACCCATGAGGAAGGCAGAGTCAGGCAGGGAGGGCAGCCACGCAGTCTGCCTGCACTGCCTTTACTGTGTGCTGCCAGGGAAGGGAGTCTCACTGGGAGCATTTCCAGCTCACGGAGCTGGCGAGTCAGCCCTTCTTCCTCTCTACCTCTTCCCCTGCCCATCTGCCTGTCTCCCACTAGGGTACAGCCGGGTCCCACGGCTGGGGAAAAGGGGCCGACGGAGAAGGCTGGGCTCTGCCCTCGTTGCAGTCAGAATCTCTCCACTGATCTATACTGCGGTGAGCAGTGACAGATTGATTTTACAGCTCTGCTTGGAGCCGGCCGCTGGCCCTGGGCTGTGGATGAATCAGCTTTCTCTGGTCCTTGGCTTTTATTTCATTATTTTACTGCAACCTCGCTCACAAGCAGCTAAAGAGGGAGCGACAGGGAGAAAGACGAAGTTGGCAGATTTCCTTCCCTGCTCGTGTGCTCCCAGCCTCCCAGCTTGGCTTTGGGACTCCAGGAGGAGGGAGGGAAGGGATTGTTTTCCAGGGACTGACATTTGTCAGGAATAAAGACATGGGGCTCCTTCTACATGGGTAAATGCATGTTGCAGTGGCTGTGAGAGACAGCAAGGGCTGAGGAGGCACACACAGCATGGACAATTCCTGTACTCTTATGCCAATGCCTCAATCTTAGCCAAATGGAGGGGAACCCATTTTTCAATACAAGGGGCAGCACATTTGGAAATAGCATGCCATGAGTGCATTGGACACAAAGCTGCTTACAGATTCCAGAGTGGAAGTGATTCCAGGTTCTCCTCTTATAGCTGTGGATGTAGAGAAGGGGGCAAGGGTTGTATGCTGCTGTCTCCATCAGGCTGAGAGGTGAGCATGCTACAGACAGAAGGTTCTCCTGGGATAAGGTAGCACCTCCTGGCCTAGAATTGACCTTCTTCCCTCTCCTGGATGTGGATATTGTAGACACTGCTCAGCGGGAGCCAGACTTGCTTCTAACTCTGTTGGTTCTTGTGCCATCAAGAAGAGCAACAGTGAACTCAAGGAAGGATGGAGCAACAAAATCAAAGGGCAGGAAGGTATTGGATTTTTCTAGGCCTGGTCTGGAACTACAGTGTGACAGTTCAAGTCCTCAAAGGCCCCATTAGCAGAAGGAAGTCTGGAGGCAAAAGAGCAGAGAACAGAGGGAACAATTCAAAATGCAAAAAACATATTGGTCTCTACACCCCCAACACCTCATGAGTAAACAAAACCAAATATCAGACTTGCTGCTTAAAAAATCTCTTTGTCAGAGCTGAAGATCTGCTCAGGGGGTCCCTCACCTGTGCTGCCACCTGCTCTGCAAGAGGAGGAGTAGCCAAAGAAACCCGACACCAGTTTGATCTACTTTTTCCCACACACTTACCTCCCGGGGGGGGCTTCACATCACCATGGGTGGTACCTTTATCACAGTGGGTTCAGGATGCCTTGGACATTTTTCCTGCCTTATCCCAGAGCTCTCCAGCAAAAATGACTGCCTGGGAAAGGAGGATTCCTCAGAGAAGAAATGCTAGAGTTACTGAAGATGGACAGCTAAGGCACTGTGTCCGTGGCTCCCCCAAGCTCACACATATCCTTTCTCTCCACCTGCCCCTGAGCAAGCATCAGAGAATAGCCTTGAAGGTGGCCAGCATGGCTAAAACCGTCAGAAGGCAA
Source organism: Platyrinchus mystaceus (assembly GCA_035041135.1). Lineage (NCBI taxonomy): Eukaryota > Metazoa > Chordata > Aves > Passeriformes > Tyrannidae > Platyrinchus > Platyrinchus mystaceus. The sequence goes on along the minus strand of JAWWLV010000045.1, from coordinate 51,417,149 downwards.
GGGCCTTTTGATCTGCAAAGATGAAGGCGTGGGAGGGGAAGGGAGGGGAAGGAAGATGGGAAAAGCAGGAGAGAGAGGTTTCCCAGTAGTCTGTCCCAGCAAGAGGGAGAGAGGCAGCAAAGTCCATCTCATCCACTTTGTGTAATCTTTTAATCTCTTGGTTTTTAATCTTTCACATCAGGAATGAGACACATCATTACGAGTAGAAGAAATCCCAGTTGGAAGGGAGATGGGGATGGTGGAGGCGATAAAAAGTCCTCTTACGCCTTCTGCCTTGTTCTCTTTCTCTATGTCTCTCTCTCCCCTCCTTCCTTTTTTCCTGTCTTCTTACAGGCAATAATATAGGTAGTGACTTGACAGACACAGAAACACACCAGGGGCCTCAGCATCTGGAGAAAGGGCAGTGCCATGGCCTAAGTGTGGTGCAGGTCAACCCCTCCCATGGTGACAGTCTGTGGTGGCACAGATGCACAAGGCCCAGTGCCCCAACTCCTCTTGAAAGGCTCTTCTGCAGCCAGAATCAAATAGCAAACATTGCCAGCCACGTCTCCTTTTGTCAGACACAGGATGACCCGTAGAAGCCAGCCCACCCCTCACCAGAAGAGGAGAGACAAGTTTTTGGAGGGCAGTGGAGGACCTGGTGGCACTGACTGACTTGTCCCACAGCCTCAGGCTGGGCACTCCACATCTCAGCTTCTTCCATCTGTTCAATCCTGTGGATAACAATCCTCACCTCAGAGGGTGATTTCAAGAAGTTAATGAATTAACATTCGTAAAAGCTTTAGATAAAGGGCTAAGGATTATTACTGTTGTTATGCATGGAAACAACTCCTAACGAGCATTTCCCATCTTCTCCCTCCTGTGAGCCTGGGGGATCATCTGACACAGATCCTGCTACACAGGAGCTCCCCCAGAGATGGAATTATAGGGAGAGTAACAGAGAGGGCTGCAGGCTGCCAGAGTCACTAATCAAGGCAAGAAAAATTGGGGCCACTCCATCAACCAGCAACGCACACCAGGCTCTGGAGCCAAGAGCCTCTCCACTCACTCCCTAACAACTAGTGACAGGTGCATCCCACTCCTGTCAAAGTTCAGCAGAAAAAGGCTGCTGATTTCTGACCATAGCAAGCCAGCCTCTCCTCTTGCCCTTTCGAGGCTGCCAACTGACCTGAGCTAGATGCACAAGGATTTGCTTTAAGGAAAGCTTAATCCCAAAAGGAAACTTCCCTGCTGCTGGCTTGGGGCAATATTCAGGAACAGGCCAAATGGACATTCCAATCATAGACATAGAAAGAGGCTGGCTGGGAGCAGATTTTGGTGTCTTAAACCTTGAGCAAAATGTTTTCTAGGCTGAGGATGAGAAATAAGTCAAAGCAGGAGTCTCAACGTTATACATTTCTCCCTTACACACAAGCATAACCTCAAGAGAGAAAAGCCCTCTCTAACTTGCCTGCTATAAATACACGAAACCACTTAAAATGGCTGCGTTAAAAGAGAGCTGGTAATTTGATAGTGGTCTCCACTTAATTAGATTAGGCTCTTCTTGAACTCAAGGGTTGAAAGCAGCTGATCCTCCTTTCTTTTTCAGTATTTTCCTGTCAGCTGCCATGCAGGAAATCATTATGCGCACCCATGTCCTGGGCAGCTGGATCACCAACCCTGCCAGGGTCCACCTCTGTGCCACAGAGTGCAGAGCTCCAGATTCCAGAAGAGACAGGCTGCGCCAGTACAGTGTCTTGTTTGGACTGCTTAGTACTGCTGAAAATAAACAGTGCCATGCACAGCTTGGTGACAAAGTTCTTCAATCATGTCTGGGACACAAATTAACCTCTCTGCACTGCAATGGGTGGGAATTTGCACTTGAGCTAGGCAAATAGCAAATGGCACACTTAGTTTCCCTTGCAGTAGGAGACCAGAGGACAGCACTACCTTGGCCTTCTCCTCAGGAGACTAGAGCAGATGTTAATAGACCATACACAAAGCCAGAATCTTTTTTTAGATGCCTTGTTTTCCTGATTTCTCACTTGGACGGAAGTAAGTGACCTGTTTGTAGGTTTCTGATGCTAGCTGGCATAGTCTGTACCTGAACATCATTGATAATAAGATAGAAGATCACTTAGAAGGGAGAGGTGAAGCTGTTCTGGTCTTAGGACAGAGGATAGGATACTTGGTCTACTCCTGAGGGATTTGTCAAGCTTCCCTAGCAAAGCAGTCAGTCAATCATTACGTTTTGCGTGAGTCCAGACACTGGTCTCCCTGGAGTCTAATCCAGTTCTCACTAAAACTCAGGCTAATTGTGGCTCTGTTATTACACTGCTGTATTGGACTGATGCCTTTCCTACCCAGGTCTTCCCAACTCTGCTCAGCAAACTTTATTCTGTCCCTAGTAGGGCTCCATTCTGCACAAGTTGCCCCCTCCACAAACCACTTTCAGATTTGGAGAATTAAAATTCCCAGACTTTTTGCTCTCCTTCAACAATGGAGGAAGTTGTCTTTAAGGACAGATAATTTGATATTCAATATGTTCTTAATTAATGTTAAAATCTATGTCAGGTTGTTTAGTTGTGGTTTTGTTTTAGGGGTTTTTCTGTGTGTTTTCTTTTTTTTTTTTTTAAATCCTCTATCTTTTTGTTATTTATTTGGTTTTGATTTTTTATTTTACCTCGTTAATGTAGTGGTGATTTAGATGCAGTTTCCTCTCTCTGCTGCACTTAATGAGTCGTCAGCTTTATTCACTTTCACCCGCATCCTCATGGGAGCATGCTTTGATTTTCTAGTGGGTGCATGAAAACACAGATTAAAGCAATTAGACAGAAATAATCTTAGGGAAAGGGGAAAGAGATCCAGAGCGCCTAATTATACCATTTTAATCAAGATACAATTATGCAGAGACTTTTATAGATTATAAATTAACCAAACTCCAAAGGCAGAAAAAATATAATTTTAAACATGGTTCATTATGCTTGTTGTTTCTGCCTTGCGAGCTTTCTCAAACTGGACTTCAGGGTTCATTTAGAAAAAATTCTGGATGGGACTGTGCAGAAATGGAGAAGAAATAAACTCAGGAGACCCTGCTTGCTAGGATCAGGGTCTGGAAATGGCCTCTGAGAGAAGGCGGGGGACCACAGCACAGTTCTCGCTCACTAATGTCACCAGTTGTTTTGCAGTGAACCAAGTAAGTGCACCTGCTGGTCGGCCAGGCTTGACTGAAGGCCTCCAGCTGACTGCACGGGTCAGGTAAGGAAAGCCCCACTTCAGATCTGAGTTTCACTTTGCCCTAAAAGGCTGTGCCGATCTGCCAGCGAAGGACTGTGGGTACTGTAGTCTAAGAAGCAATTTCCCAAGCTACAAACATTCCAATTAGAAACACAGTGAGTGGGCAAACAAAACACATCAGGCTGGATGTGTTTTCTTCTGAACCCTGGAGGAACTTAAGCCAGCTGCTCCAGATTTCTAGCTGCTCCAGATTTATTGCAGCAAAACCACAAGGCACTCAAGCTCTCAGAGCACGTAGGAAGATGCTCTGCTCCTGCCATCTCTGCAGAGGAACCAGGGAGACCCCCACTCCCCAAGATCTCCAGGAACTCCCAGTTTCCCATGTAGCTGTCATACTAACTTTATGATGGGGAAGGTGTCCAGACCTCAGGCAGAAACAGGAAGCCAATTCAGGTACTTTTGATTTTGTGGCTACAGCCCAGAGATGACTGTGAGGCACCATCCTCCTCCCTTCTGCTGTGAGCGCAGCTCTAGCGATACCTTCTGCACTGGTGTGTGGCACTCCTTGAGCTGCTTCCAGGGGATAAGGAGACAGGAGGGGGTTCACTGCAGTGATCCTTGACTTCCTGTGAAGTTTGCCGGCAAGTCTGGTTTTGCTGTTCTATGGCCTGCACAAAACACTTCTTCAGAAGAGTCTGCTGCCAGGCACCTCCCACAAGGATGTCTCAGCCCCATCAGGCTTCACCAGGTCCCTCTCCATTGCTATGGCCATCCTATGCCATGAGCAGCAGTGCTGAAATGGCTCCTGTCTTCTCCATTAAGGGTAATGCTGTAATCTGCCAAAGGACCAGCCTTGACCATTCTCCCCCTGTGAGTCAGTCCTGGTGACACTCTGTCTGGAAGGTGGGGATGGCTGGAATGATCCCAGAGCTGGTCTATCACGGTGGCAGCCTTGTCACCAGGATAGGCAGCTGGGAAAGGAAGGGGACTGATGGGTCCTACTGTTGAGCCTGAGGCTTAGCAGTCCTTCCAAGGAATGGAAGGCAGTGCCTTTCCTCAGCTGTCCCATAACCTTAGGCGGGAAAACCCTAGGCTGTGTGTACTGTATCTACCAACTATGTCTGTGTCTGAGTGGTGGGACTGCTGTGAGGTGATGGAGACAGACATGGGAGATTCATGGGACATCTCTCCCTTGCATTCCTCCTTACCCATTTTCTCCTTGCCCCTCCTGCAGTGATGAAAACAGGGCTGCAAGGCTGCTACGCTTCATTCTCGTTGCCTCCTCCAGTCAGGGCAAAGCCCGTAAGGGCTGTAGGATTTTGGGGGCGGCCCTGTTCCCCATCTGAGGGCTCGGTCTGGTGGGTGAGCAGTGGTATCGGAGTGCCCTCTGCTGGCCCCATTTCCGGACTATTTGGACTGTCCAAGCCTTGCACACCCCCAGTACCTCTGGAAAGTTGGGTCTCCGCTTGCCCCTGCCATGCCCCAACACCCCCGTCGTGGTGGGCACTACTCCAGCAGCAATATGAGCCAGCCCACGAGCAGCAGGAGGCCCTGCCAGTGTGGGGTCACTGCCCCAGAGGAGCCAGCACGATGGAGAAGTGGGGACAGAAACAGCTGTAAGTCAGTGACCACTCTCACAGTTACATTTAAGTGTTATGGCAGAGATGTGGCAGATGCCTCCAGTGGCTTTTCGGGTATGTTCCCAATTCCATGGTCCTCCTTAGGTCCAAGAGGCAAGAAAATCAGAGGTGTGGTGAAAGGGGCAGAGGAGGACCACACTCTCTCCCTTTAAGTTTGGTGCCATTCAGATGGTTGACCCTGTAAATGAGTCTCCACAGAGCTAGGGCAAAACCTCCTGGTCATTTACCTGTTTCAGGTGGCTGGCTGGGAGCTTCAATCCTACTGGGATGTACATGCCTTTGTTCTTTACCCCAAATTTTCCTGGAGAGCTCCCCTACATATCTCCCAGTGTTTTGACTATCCCAATCTTCCATGGTGAAACTGGCAGGGAACACTGGAATCATTCTGCCTGGACCCAGGACAACTAGGTTTGGACTTTCCAGTGGACTCCCGAGTTACACTAGGAAACCTCCCAAGACTGAGCATACAGAGTGGGTGTCTAAAGTCCCTGTGGATCTACGCTGATTTACACCAGCAGAAAACCTGACCCACTATCTCTGGGTTCCAGAACTACAGAGGTGACCTTCAATTGCTATCAGCAGAGAAGAAAAGGAGAGAGCGAGATTACAGTCCAAGGAGTTCAGTTCTCTCTGTGGAGCTGGTCACTTTGCACTTTGGTATCTTAAGTCATTCAAGCAGGGATAACACTGACCTGACAGATAAGATGTGAGCTAATTAGCAGTGCTCTCTTCGGGCTCCTTCCAAGCCCAAGTGCTGCAGAAATGCTGAATACTAGGTCTATTTACTGTTCAGGGCAATTGTTAGTTGGAAAGAGGTAATGGAAGCTGTTTATCCTGGGAGATGGCTTGGGTTTGGGACTGTGGTGTGTGCTGAGGTATTTGGGGGCCTAGGAGGGAGAGATGCAGTGAGGTGCTGAATATGCCAGTATGAGTGGGCCTGACAGAGCGGAGAGGAGTCCCAGATGAGCCCTGGAAGAGAGTCCCTGAGGAGAAACTTCCTCCCACAAATCTTGGGTAGGCAGCTGAGCCCTGCAAGTACTTCCATCAGGAACTGCCCTTTATAAATATTACAAAACAGTGACAGAAAAAACATCATATGCAGTGGAAGGAGGTTTTTTTAAAGGAGATAAAAGGTGTCCCAGAGCCGCATCAAGTGTAACAGTGCTGTGCCCTGCACTGGAAGAAGACATTGAAATTGCTTACACATGCAGTCCATCAAAAGACTTCAGCGTGGGACTAACACATAGTGTTGCCACCCTCACTGGGACTACTTGTGGTCTTGAAATGCCATGAATGGCAGCTCCCTGCCAGGGAGGAAGCTATGAGTGGATATCATTCTTCCCTGGTCTTCGTTAAAGTAATGGAAAAAATAAGCTGACAGCATCCAAGGTGGAGTAAAAATTTTCCTTTCTTTCAGCTTTTCATTAAGCACTGCTGAAATCACTGCCCTCTCTCTCTCTCTCTGACCATCATCTAAATGTCGAGCCATAGACAATGAGGAGCCAAACTCTGCTCCTATTAACCCAAAGTGCTGGAAGAATTGCAGACCAGAAAAACTTTGTCTGGCAAAAATGTAAATGTCAGTTTACAGAGGACAAGTACAGTTTGACAGAAAATCCATCGCCTATTCCAAATACTTTGTGAGCTCTTCTGGATGCCATGCCATGGCTTGTTAAGCAAGCAAGGTGGAACACAACTGCTATTTTTCCAGACCCATCTACTCAATCTCCATCTGCTGCAGTCCATTTATCTCTCACTGGATGGGCCTGTCTCTGCCACAAGGGCTCCTGTAAAAAAGCACCAAAAAAAGGGAAAGGCAGCCAAGATCTCCTTCCTTTCTCGTCACCAGACAAAGTCAGATCCCTAAGATGTTGGCATCAATCCCATTCTCCATGGTCCCCTGGCTAAATCCCAACCAAAGTGGTGTCAGGCTGGGAGTTCCCTGGGCTCCTGTAAATGAAAATTATTTTCTGCAACTGAAATTGAGATCCCATTATCCCAAACTGGATCACTTCCAAGTAGCACAGAAGCCCTCAGCCTTTTTTCTCACCCACTAGGTACCAGCTCCTACCAAATAAGTCAATACACTTTACCGGTGTCCTGCAGCAGTGTTGGAGAACTGCTTCAGGGACATCTCAGAGTTTGCAGAGCTCCCAGGGAAAGAAGTCTGCAGTGATTCCTGTGCCATCAAAACTAGACTCTCAAGAGAAGAGCTGAGACACAGATACACACACTGAATTTCTGGAACAAGCCCTGACTACAACTCTCTGCAAGCTTCTTTCCCTCAAGGCCTCTGTGGTATTCTGCCCCATTCTCAGGCTGGTTATTTTGTGTGGGCACAGACCATGTGAAAACAAAGACCAGCGTTCTTCTGACATATGGGAAATGCTTTTTATCAGAGCCCTATCCAATCCACCCATCCATTAGCCAGTGACTCCCACTGTCTGCCAGACTGCCTGCAGCTTTAATTCCTTCTCTGTGATTGTTCTCTGCTTCCACCACCCTGGAAGTTCCTCCTCAGATCTGCTGGAAAGTGAGGGGCAGTGTGGGGAACAGTTAAGCTCCAGTAGCTGTACCAGGGTCCCAAAAAACAAGAACACACTAGGTATTTTGCACCTGATCTCAATATGCAGCACTCCATGACAGAGAGGGCTCTCTGAGAAACTCGGAGCACTGTGGAAATAACCACAGAGAAACAACCAGGAGAGGGAATGAGAAAAAGAGATATAAAAAGGAAAGCAGAAAAATGCATACATTTGAGGGCAGGAGACACAAAGGGCAATGGGGAAATGCAGAGCAGCAGAAAGTGAGCAGATGTAATGATATTCACAGAGAGCTGGCTATAGGGAAAGAAAAGGAGAGAGAGGCACGTAGAGGGGAGATCACAGATGCAAGGAAAGAGAACACAGAACAGGGAAGGGAAGGGGGAAGTCAGACAGGGAGAAAGGGAGGGATCTAGAGGGATTGCCTGATGTCAAATCTGATAGAAAAGAGGATTTATCTGCAAAAATAACCCAGATCTAAGCCACAGCTTCAGAGCAGCTGTGCACACAGCCACAGCACTGTGTATTTGCTCTTAAACAAGAGCAAAAATGAGCTGGTGCAGGTTGCAAGGCAAAGCAGGGTCGTGACATACCAGGAGGCTGCCCACCAGCCTGGACCATGACGAAGGGAAGGCAAGGAAAGAGAAAGAAAGACAAGGCAAGGCAGAGGAAGGCAAGGCAAGGGCAGGCAGGGGCGGTGAGCTCGTCCCTGTCCAGGGTGCTGACCAGAGCCCGCCGCCTCCAGCCCCGGCCCCCTCTCCTCCTCCTGTGCCTTCCCGTCACAGAGGGCAGAGGCCACTCCGGGGACTCCAGGCAGTTGAAAAAGCAGTTGTGCTTCCCGGAGTGAGCTGAGCAGGGGAAAAGGAAATACACAGTCAACTAGATAGAAATAGATACAAAAGATATTTTTCCCATTCCTCTCTCCTGCCAGTACTTTCAGCCGTGGGGCTGCATTTTCTAAGGGCAGAACAGGATGACCAGTAGTAAAATGTAAGGATTGGACATCCTCTTCACCTCTCTGTGAAGGACAGACCTCCCTCCTCCTCGGGCTAGGCTCTCAGCACTCCTAGCCTGTGTTGCTCTAGGTGTGTCTGGGTGCTCTCTGTCCATATTGCTGCTGGATCCCAGGCTCTCAGCATCCACACTGAAAGAGCAGGGATTGAGATGGGAGGATGGACTCACAGCTATACCACCTGCACCTCATCTGCCCAGATTACACAATCAGAAATTGGCAGTCACACAAGTGCTATGTGTGTTGGGCCACGTCCGCCACCAGGGAGCTTTTGGTGAGGAGGTTTCACTCCATGGTTACAAAAGGCTTAGTCTGAAAAGAGGTCTTAAAACCACGGTCCACCCACAGGGCGGACAGCTGCTCTGTCCCCACAGCAGTTCAAGCCCCTACTGTGGACGGCCAAGTCATTTTGCAGGATGAAAGGGTTGGAATGGAGCTGGCCTCCTCTGCCCTCAGCTCTAGTATGTGTCTCTGCCTCTTTCCAAACATGTCCTAGCCTCACTAGGCCAGTTTTGTTCCAGAGAATTGCAAATCAGCTGCCCCACAGAGGAGAAAGCAGTGCCCAAGACCCTGACAGAGCTGCTCAGTGATCATCTACAAATGGTGTTGGCACAGAGTTGCAGAACAAACCTGTCTTTTCAAGATCAACTTGGTACCAGTGCTTTGCTACCAGCAACCTGGTTTTCCAATCTGACACTGATAGTCTGGACCAAAACAACATGTTTTAAGAGTCAGTTGGAAAAACATCTGACAGAAGCGGTATAAGGAGGCTGGCCCTGCTGCAGGATTAGACAACCTCCTGATAGTTCAGTAACACCACCTTGTTAACTCTCTGTGATTCTAATATGTGGCCAAGTCAGAGCGCACACTCTCCAGTCACACAGATGCTGGTCCTACCAGAACAAAAACACAAACGCTTCTTTCCAACACTGAAATCTTGTTTACACTTAACATGTAGCAGGAACTCATAGTGATTCTTGCCATGACCATATAACAGCAAGCACTTCATAAGCACCATTCTCCAGGTCACCATGAAAGGCAAAATGACCTTAAGGGCTGCAGATGTGGGGCATCAGTTGGGTCCCAACTCTCCTGTCTACAGAGCAAATCAGGGAGCTTTTAATCAACTGGGCCCACATTTCATGGGGATATGCTGCCTTTCAGCAAGCCAGCCCCATCTTTTGGGATGACTGAAGCAAGGAAGATAAATCAGAAATAGTCAGAACAGAAGAGCACAGTCCCATGTCAGCGAGGATACATTACCTGCCCTGTGGCATCTCCCCCCAGTTCTGTTCTCCTTGGCTGTCCTGTGCCCAGCAACTGGCTTGCTGAGTAGCCATTCCTCTCCAGTGGGCCAGTGCCATGTGTCTAAGTTGGAACATAATTCTCCAGTTCTAGGAAATTGGATTAAGGGTCAGACAATACTGACTGTTATTTACCTTTGATTAAAACCAGCCCTCCTCCTCCCGGGCCGGAGAGGCCAGTGTTGCTGTTATTTACTCTGCTGCCAAACCTGGAGTTCAATCCCTGCCCTGCGGCACTCAATAAAAGTCAGCGCAGAGGTGGGGGTGTGCAGCAGGGAAGCAGGCAGAGCTGTGTGGGAGGAAGGGGAGTGATTATCCAGGCCACTAAGTCCAGTTTGCTTCTTTTGCAGTCAGACTCTGGCTCAGCAAGGACGGGGGTGCTGAAAGTGCCAGTGCTGATAGGAATCCAGCCAGGGTGATCCCAAGCAAGCCCTGTGTGCCCCCATGCCCATCTCTAGTCTTCTCCCCTTACCAAATTCCCACATTCATGCAGCTCCCCTTTTCTTTATGTCCTTCTCTATCACTCTTCTCTTAACCTCTACCTCCACCTTCTTCCTCCCCTCCCTACCATGACTTCCCTGCCTCCCCTTTCTGCCTCTTCCTCTCTTCTGCTCCCACTCCTTCCAACCCTCTCCCTCACCTCCATTTCTCATTCCCCTCATTCTCCTCCTTCCCTCTACCCCACCCTCCAAGCCGCTATTCCAGGACAATAGAGCAGATGGCAGGCTGTTTGTTTTATATGTCCCTTTGGAAAATCAGCTCAGCTGTTGAATCTGTGACTTTTGCTAAAAACAGACACCATCCAACACTCGCTGAATATTCTGGGGTAAAGGGAGGGGGACATGGGAGGGCCCTTCTCTCCCTACCAGCTGCACCAAGACCTTCTCTATCTGCACCCCACATCACACTTTTGGGAAACAGGTTTGTCTGAGATCCCAGAAGGAGAGTTCTCCCCTGCAAAGTAAGGAAAACACCAGCACAAGTGGAGAGAGCTTGGCCAGCTTCTGCAGTCAGCCTCACTCCAGCCAAAGCTGATGGTGATGTGGGAAAGGTGGGGTACTGTGGAAGGGGCAGACTCTTCTCAGCACATCCATTCTGCTCATTGCCCCAGTCTGCTGCTTCTCTGGGTGTTCATGAAAGTTACACGTGGTATGCTCAGGCAGAAGACGCAGCACAGAATAGAGGCTGATGCTCTTTCTAAGCTGCATGTCTCCTCCTGTGCTACTGGGGGAGCCATGAGTGAGAAGTCACAAACCAGCATTAAGTGTGTGGGTAGGTGAAGGCAGTACTTGCATTTTTCTTTCCAGCTTTCCCCTATTTCTGTTGAACCCCTAAGCCCCAAGGTACTGGTTATCAGGCCAACATTCATTATTTACCACCACAGCCATGAAGAGGATGTAGATTTTGTTCTGGTTCTTTCTCTTATCTAAACCACTTCTTCATCTCTTCCTTCCCACGTGCTTATCTCAAGTATCTTTCAGATCTGTCACTTCATGGTATTTCTAGGTAGAGAGGGAACTCTGCTGAATTCTGCCCCTCCCTGGCCCAAAGACCATCTTGTTCTTCCTGCTTAGACATGAAAATACTGTCTTATGGATCATGTAAGCCCTCCCCTCCTTCCCCACCCTGTCTCTGCTTGTAAGTAATTCAGGGTAGGCACCCCGTCCAGCACGAAGTACAAGCTGGCCTTGGCTCAGAACCAGAGCTGCTGGATTCCCTGCCAGTGCAATTGCTGGGTATTTCATGGCATATCCTCCATCTGATACACCATGGCCAAAGGCACCAGCTGCAGATTCTCTCTGTGCCCCACTTTTGGGATTGGGATGGGGAAAACAGGGTTTCAGAACAGCAGCATCTCTCCCCATCCAATTGCCCTGTTTCTTTTTCCTACACTGCTAAAATCAACACTGTCTTCTTTTCAAGCAGAATCAGAAGGGTCAGGGCCAGCAAATCCATGTACAAAGCACCCAGTTTAATTTGCTCTTAAAGTTCACTATGGATCAGATGCAGCTCTCAACAAAACCAAGGGACGCTTGACCAAGGCACAGTCAGATGTAAAATCTGAAGAGGCTCCTTAGCCTCGCAAAATGCTGGAAGGCAATTTAAACACAAGAGAGAGGCAAGGAGCCCATTCTTGGGGTCTGTAATTAATCACATACAGTTCAAACAGGGAGAAAGATGAGTTCCCAGCTTTCTTGGAGTCCAAGCTGGATCAAACAGGAAGTGACAAAAATCTCAGGCCTATCAGGAACAGCCTTAAAGAGGCAATGCCATCTGAACAACAGGTCAGCTCTGCACTCCTTTAACCTCCCAGGTATTTGTGTAGAAAGTCTACAGGAAAAATTCCTGCATCAGTTGGTGAGAACAGGCACAATTACTTGCACATTTATGATGGTACTCTTCTTCCTGGTCTTGTTTATATCTGTGGTAACACTGGCATCCTCTTCAGAGGAGCCATATTATGAGCTCAGTTTGGCACAGAAGAAAGTCCCAGTTGGTATGAGATCCAACTCTGGCACCAACTGCTAGCAGGTTCCTCCAGGAAAAACGTAAGGATGGTGCATGCCTCTCTGTGACCATGCAATAACTGAATGGAGCAGTCACCCACCCTCCCTCAGCTTTGCATCCATCCTAGAAGTGTGTAGAGCCAGCTGTCAAACTCAATTTCAGAGATCTAAGACAAAAGAAATAAATAAAATCAATGAAAAGAGCTGCTGATCCCACCCTGGACTGCCTGAAAAGTCTGCATTGTAAGCAAGGGTAGAAGTATCAAAATTAAGAAGCTAAATCTGCTATAAGGAATTGAGTATAACACTGATGAAAAGACATTGACTTATCTGGAGTGTTATTTAAAAATCTAAAAAAAAGAGGTTCAGGGCCAACCAAACAGATCTCACTCCTTCCAAGGTGAACTGACTCACAGGTTTGGCATCTTCAGCAGCACTGGTGAGCTGCAGTTGTCCTGATCACAAAAAAAACCATCCAGAGTTGGGGGAGGCGGGGGAGGGCAGGCACCACCCCTTCTCCCGTTCTTGCTGGGCACCTCCCAAACACCATTTTCAATGCACAGTTGAAATTCCCATGCTCTCCTCCAAGGCCCTGCTTGGTGGTTTCTTTCCTTCCAATCTCCTTTCTTCCTGTTCCTATTTCTCATCTTTTGGCTTCTGTCTAATAGCTTGTCTTTTGAAGGCGCTTCTTTAGCAAGAAGTCTGGGGAGAGAGCTGAAGGCTGTAATCTGGGTACAAGTTGGGTAAATCCCACAGTGGCTTAAAAATCTGTTTTTCTGCGGCAGCAGAGCTGTTAAGAGGAGTTGGCACCAGAGACAGAAGCATTGTCTAGTGCTGCTATTCTCTCTCCCCTTCAAGACTTTAGCAACAACTGCAGTTTCCCACCTATTTCAACTAACTTCTCTTTTCCCCCTAAAGAAAGGATAGTCATTAGCATTTTTTTTGCACTGTCAAATAGGGGTTTTCTTATAAAAATTCTTCACGCTAAGGGGAAAGTGAAGAAAAGATATTGTTAACATGAAAGGCCCACTTAATATTTTACATTTCAAATACTGCAACTGCTTTTTTTTTTCCCCTCCTTCTCCTTTTTCTGAATTTTCAGTATACAGTTTAAACATCATTAATAGTAGTTGGTTGCTATGGTGTTGGGCAGGCAGAGATCTCTGTACCTGAAACCTTGAACTACACTTAATGTTGTACAACAGCAGGGTCATGCCAACACCTTTGACTTTGACCCCATTTTCCCCAGTAAAATATAAAGACCATGTCTCTATTCCTTTTCGTTCTTTGGAGAGTTTTTTTGGATTTTTTTTTTCCTGCAATAAGAAAAGGAAGAATGAGCTAGAGAAAGCTAGAGATATTATAAAAAAAAAAAAAGGAAGAAAAAAATAGAAATTTAATAGAACCAGTGGAACTTTTCCAGAATCTTTGTTACATCAGAAAATCATGACAGAGAATAAAAAAACAGTCCCCTGAAAAGTTTCACATGAGATTGTTTCTCATTTTCCCAAGCAGCTAAACATTTTAATAAACAAGGAAAATGAGACTGTAAAACCACAGCATCTGACAGCAAGCCCCAGGGGCAGGAACCATTCCTGAAACTAATTTTAACTCATGTTTTAACATTGATCAGACTTCATGTGGTGAATGTCCTGTTAAGCTGTCTCTCTGTTCGTAGAGAAAACCTGGTTTCTTTTGTCGACTCCGAGATGCTATTTTCTTTTCAGCGTATTGTCGTCATAGGCATAACAGGACTTTTCTATCATTCGTTTCTCCACAGCCCAAGAGATGCCCTGCCCCAGACATCTTCTCATCTGTTCTGTTTTCTTATGAGACAAGACATTTTCCACAAAAGTGGCACTTAACTGCTCCAGCAATGAAGCCCAGTCTTGAACAGGTCCCCATACATCCACTCAAGGACTCAACCCATTAAACATCTGATCTTCAGCCATGCAAAAGGCACCAGGTCAATTCAGACCAGCTGAGGCCAGGATCTAAAGCAAGCTTCCAGTTTCTCTGCTTTGCTTTTCCCCAGGGAAGTGAAGCTGCTGTACCAGTTTCCTCACATGAATCACATTTTGCTCTGTCTGTCACCAGGACATCTACAGATAGGACTGGCTTTTTAACTCAAAGTCTCTATTAACATCAGCTGAAAGTCTGAATGGGGAAAAAGGATATATCCAAGTAGTGTAGATTTCTCTTGAAGACTCATTTCTTCTCATGAAAGCGTATTTCTTCTTCTGGTTGAGTTCAAACCCAACTGCTTGCCCTGTGGGGCAGGACTTCTTTATGCTGCATCTCTCTTCCCATAGTTGTGTGTCAGTTTTGTGTCACATGATTCCTCGATTAGCTCAGCTGTGTGAGCCAAGTCCTTTGCATAGCTCAAGGAATGGTCATTGGCATCAGCTAACCCCTGTCCCTGCTCAGGATGAATTTCCAGTTCAAAGGCATGTTGTGCAACAGGAGAAAGCGGGGGGTCTCTGCTGCTATACAAGCTGATTAAATGCCGGTAAGAACGACCAGGCTGGAAAACAGCTCTACAGGCTGCTGCCTTCTGCTTCTCCAGACATTAAAGTGCTCATTCCTTTCTAGATCCCTCTTTGCAGAGGTAGAAGGTCTTTCTGATGCCTTTCCTTTAAACCTCATGTATGCTGTGTAGGAGATGCTGGTGTCGGGGGGGGAAGAAGGTGACAGAGTGGCCAGTTTTCAAAACAGCAAAGCCACAGTGACAGTCGCCTTTGGCTCTTCCAGCCCACCAGCAGCAGGCTTAGTCACATCAGCAGCATCAAAGCTGAGCAGCTCTTTGGAGAAAGGGCATTTGTCCTTTCATCTAGATCTCACGGATCCCAGCAGTCTGTTTTGAAAAGCTCTTTAAAGAGAAATACCTGTTTGTGGCTCCATCTGCCATTTAAAACAACCTCTTTTTGCCTTCCAGCTTTCCCTGCAACGCTCTCCCCCAACTCTTTAACCATGTGTACAAGGACAAAATGATGTCAAAGTTCATTCCCCAGCAAGTAGCACTGCCCAGATTTCACATCAGGCTCCGTATTGAGTATAGGACTCTTCACAAACATGCCAGAAAGCTTGTAACCTGTTTGGGTCCACTCCTTCCCCCTGTTGCGCTCGGCAGGGACAGCAGGTAGGCAGAAAGCTGCTATTAGCCTCTGAAGCAAAGAAACGCAGAGATAAAAAGCTCTTTGCCTTGCTGTTTCCATTCCTTCATGACTTAATTTTTTTAGCTGGGGACAGAAAAGATTATAAAGCTGTAACCCCTAATCCGCTCCTGAGAGCTCCTTCTCCATCTCTTCCTTTCTCCTCTCTTTCAGCCACTTTTAATCCTTCATGTCTCCTCTCAGAGATAGAAGCTGGAGTCTAATCTCAGACGACAGGTTGGTAATTAGAGCAGGAGATTATCCTGACCCCACATCAAGGAGGTAAAAAGAGAGGAATAATGCAGCACTATACAAGATCAGACCTTCAGTGTTAAGTCCAGGAACTGTCCTCATCTCTATCAGTCTTCTCCTGGCTCCCTTTCACTCTTCCTCTCCTTTGTCCCAGCAAAGCAGGGAATTCCTGCTTCTTTGTACTTCCTGCCCATCTCCCCTTTGCTCAGCAAGAACCACGCTTTTCCAGGATTCATTCAGCACAGAAATGGTCACATTTTCCATTTCTGTAGACCTTGACTAGGCAAAGACTCAGCAGGTCAGTGGCTGAGAGTAGGGAAAGCACAGGCAGATATGGAGGAACAGGCCCTGCTCAGAATCTGGAGTCATGACATGCTATCAGCCATCCTCAGTTGGGCACTGGTTACACACATCCAGGGCATTTCTGGCCAACAAGATGCAGCCGCAGCACAGAGCAGCAAGTCCACATCTCTACCAAGATGCCCAGCAGTTACTATTTGGTCCTTGATCTGCTCAGAAGGCATACTGCTCCCATCCCTTGTATGTATCCCAGCACAGATGAGAAGCTCATCCATATGTCCAGCCCATGTTATCCATCTTTGGGAAAGATCTTGTCTCTTTTCCTGTGTCAAGCAAGGACCAAAAAAGCCATCACAGAGCCCCAAGATCACCATTAAAAAGGCCAAATTGGGGATACCAAGCTTCTTCAGTGTCCCATCCCCTACAAGGTGCATATGTATCACCAGGACCTCAGTGTAGCTGAGGCTCAGGCATCACCAGCCAACAGGCTGCAGGCACCAGGAGGTGTCAGGATAAAGATGACAGTGGAGTGATCGAAACCTGCTGGGGAGAAAGCAAAATAAGGTCAGGTGACAGTTTTTACACCAGCACACAGCTGTAAAATGGAAGACCTTTCCCTCACAGCCCATTCCACATCAGGTGCCCAACCTGCCCCACAGAGCTCAGGACTGGTTGTTCACCTCAAGATGTCTTTTCTCAGCAAAGCTAAGCAGACAAGCCTCCCTCTGATACCCAAATCCAGCTCTGGACCATGGAGCCCAAGCCAATAGCCCACCCTGATCACAGGCAGGGAGATGGGTACTGCACCAGTTCCTGTTACATGGTTCTGTTGATGCTGTTTTCATCACCCAGCTCCTTCCCACCCCTGCTATCTCCAGCCAGGATCTTCCTATCCATGCTCTGCAAATAACAACTTTAGGTTTGTTCACTCAAAGAGGAGAAGGTAAATCGAAGAACAGTTTTGTCTGCAGTAAGCCCAAAGTGAACCTTTTTCTTTTCTCCCTTCAGTTTTCTCAGCAAAGCATAAAATGAAAAAGCAAGCAGAATTTCCTTTCCTGAGTTTAAAAGAACATTTGTGTTCCTGTCCCTGAGGTAAAGGTTAGCTTGTTCAGCCTCAAAATGTGAAAAACTGCAATACTTTTGGATTAGGAATTGTCCAAATAAAATGTTTTGAGTGCTCCTTTTCCTCCCACTCATCCAAAAAGGTTTGCAAAGTTTGTAAGCATTCACAAACAGCTTAATGCCGGTGTGCACCTCACCCAATAAGCCATGTGACTGTAAGGTTTCTGTTCCTCACTCTTGGCCTCCCGTGTGCTGCTTGGCTGCCCTCCCCTTCCCAACCTATTGTCTAAGGGCTCACACCACAGCAATACCCAGGGCACTCATGCCCCATACCTTGAGGGGTCCTCTTGTGGCGAGAAGGGGCCGCTGAGCTCAATAACATTGAGTTTGTTCTCAAAGACACCGTAGCTGAGGGTGACCTACAAAGTGGTGGTGAGAAAGGAGCAGGGATTAGAGGTGAGCTGAGGAGCAAGGAACTTGATTTGGGTGACAGAAGGTCCCATTCTGGTTCTTTCTCTGCTGGCTTGGCCTCTGCCTTCCACATCTCTCCTGTCTTCCTCCCCATGGAGGACCCTGCTAGTCCTTTGCCTCTCCAAGCCCCCTGCACCCCTTATTATCCCCCTACACAAGGCAGACATGGTGTCACGTCAAAGTCCCTTTCCTAGTCAGTCATCATTTCTGCTTGTCCTTGTGCCACGTTCTCCCAGGGATGCCCTCAATCCTCCCATCATTCCCCATACATGTGCTCCCCACCACTGATCCCAGGACACTGTGCCTGGCAACTGTGCTGCAGGCAACATCTGCTCTTCATTTCAAAGGAGGGTTTGTCAGGAAAGCCTCCCCAAAAAAGCAGATTCAATGCACATCAGTGCCATCAATGGAGCAATGTGCCTGTAAGCTCCCCTCCACTTCGCCTTCCTCACACACCTCCCTCTTGCTCCATTTTCCCTCCTCACCTGCTGGATGAGCTGAGAGGTGGGGATGAGCTGCAGGTTCTCCAGGTGGGAGTGGAAGAGCGCATTGGGCAGCAGCTGCCCACCAACTTTGCACTCAATGATGTAACCCACGGTGCAGTCATCTGGCAGGCGGATGAGCTCTGAAGTGCTCAGGAAGTTCCTGCCACTGGAAGAGAACAGGACTGTGTGGGTTAGGAATAGGGTAGGGGCAGATACAGGCATCCACTTGAGTGGGAGATTACTGAAAACCAGAGTAAATTCTGGAACTAGGCAAAAAATCCCTGAGTTCCACCTGCAAAGATTTGGGAACGCGTTTGCTCTTTGAGCATTCCCAGCCACGCTGTCCCACAAATTGTCAGGTGCTGTCCCTGACACGTACCAGCTCCTCAGTGAGCTGATGCAGAGAACCGACAGACTTCAAAGAGTCACTTCTCCTGTTTGGTGAGTGGCACTGAGCCCCTGAGGAGTCAGATAAGCCACCACAAGAGAAACAGTGGGAGCACACAGCCAGGACCAGGAAGAAGAAGAAACAGTTTTGCAGCTTGCATAAGCCATCCATGGCTCCACTGTAATGCAACACCACACGCTTGACCATCCTTTGATGATAGCCTAAACCCAATTTTAAGGCCTCTGTAACTGGAATCAGTTACACAGCATGAAGCACTGTCTACTGTAAGAACGCCCAGCTAGTTCAAATGTGTTTTAAGCATTTTAAAAAAGTAGTGGTAGACTTTTTGCCAGGTTAGGCATTATCCTCTGTGCCACTTTCATTTTACGCTAGATCACAGATCATCCTCCTCCTACCATAAAATGTGTATCATGGGCTTCATCTAAACCAGCCATCTGGTGTGGATCAGATCTGTCTTTCTGGGTATGCTCAGGCCTGGTTACAGCTGGCAAAGCCAATGCCTACCAGTGTACGTGCACACAGCCTGTGACATAACCTAGGGTATCATGGAATACAACTTCTTGTAGGCTGGGCTAACGCAATACCATGGGACAATAGCCTGGGACATACCTCTGTTCTGACTGCATCAGGCTGAGGAAATGACAGTGGCCACTATAAGAAGCTGAAGAGGGTTTGGAGTGAGGGAACAAAAAATTAGCTTAGAAGGGAGCTTAAGTAAAGAGGTAGATGAAGGAGAGAGGAGATAGGCACATAGAAAAAGCAAGGAAGCTGAAGGGATGGGAAGGAATGTTGGGAGTAACCAAGAGCTTAAAGGAAGTGGGGAGAGGGAAGTATATCATCCTATGATAGTGTTTGCTGCTGTGCTTGCTCTTGCCTGTTTTCAGTCAAGGGGCAGTCCCACCCACTACATCCTTCCTCCAGTCCCACGTGGTTTCAGAGGTGTAGGATGTGGCACTCTGCACCTTTGCAAACACTACATGCACAAATCCAGACCTGACACTGCCAGGAATTAATGTGCAGCCACACTGCTCGCCCCTGATGGCTCCCATGCTCACCAGCTGCACAGCTCACCTGGCCCACGGCACCATCTTGCTTGCCAGCTTGCGGCTGATGCAGAACCCAGCCCCTCCTGTGGCAAACCAGAAGTGCACAGATTTCTGGAGAGAAACACCAGAGAAAATCAATGGCAGAGGCTCAGATGAAACCATACTCCCAGAGGTGGGAATGTTGCAAACCCGGCTCTGATGCCAGGACAAACACGTCCCTATTGTCATCCCAGACTCCTGACTGCTGCCCAGAAGCAGTACAGCATTTATTTTGACCTCCTCATAATTGGAATGGCCAAGCTCCTGCTGGTATCAACAGGTGTGCAGCCCAGGGCAGGCTTGTCTCCTGTCAGACAGGCAGCCAAAGGCAGAGCAGCAATGCGGGACTTTTTCCCTAGGCTGACAGAATTTAGTCAGCACCTACAACCATGTTCAGACAAGACTGCTCAGTTTTCAGCTGTTACCCACTGCTCTTGGGACCTGTCTCTCCTTCCAGTGTGTCTACGGCCAATGAGCCAGAGCACCGAAACAAGCCATTGGCCCCTGCACCACCACCTAAGGCTGTACCGTCTGGTTGTTTGGCAGTGTTTCGGAGGCCCGGATGGGTCGGTTCAGGCTGGGTTTCCCCAGGTAAACATCCCGTGTCTCAGAGTAGGAGGACAAGAGCTTCAGGAGGGCCTCAGGGTTCAGGTAGTTGTCATCATCCAAATGGCAAAACCAGCTGGGGAAGATAGGAAAACACAAGAGGTTTGCGGCAAGGAGGGTGCCAGGAGTCCCCCCCACCAGCTCTGCCTCACCTCCGGCCGCTGACCAGGAAGGCGTCAAACTCAGCTGCCATCTTGCAGGAGAGGGCCAGGTGGCTGTGCTCAGCAGAGCAGTTGGTGAAGATCACATGGTCACCTGACGGAAGAGGGAAAGCACTGTCACAAGGGAAAGCGGTCACAAGGATATCTGGGCAGAAGGGAAGGGGTTTGTTCACAGCCAGCCTCCTCACGGCCTCCCAACAGACACCCCAGCCCATGGTGACATGGGTTCCAGCTTTCTCCCTACCAGGAGATGAAACCTTGACAAAGCCAAATTACTAATTCGGCCAAGACCGGGACATCTGCCATCCGCAGTTCCGCCCTGCTCACTGCCAACCATGATGCAGGAGTTGAGGGGCTCTGTCATGGGCAGCTTCCACCCACAGATGATTTAGGGCAGGCAGCACCCTGCCTCCAGTTGGCTGCATGCCCTGGGGCAATCCAAATACACCAAATCATCATCACCACAGGTTGAGGTCCTCCCACAGGACAAGGCGAGGGACATGCTTCAATCGGCAGTGATGGTGCAGGAGAGCCAGCCTTCATGCCAGACCCCTTCTCAAAGCCATGGCAGTTCAGAGGCTGAAGGCAGGGTGGAAAGGTGGTATTATAGGATAGATCATTACCCATTCTCCTTTTCAAGGCATCATCTTCTTCATCAGTGAAGACGTAGGTCTGGGGAAACAAAGAAAAGAGGTTACTCTCAGGGATGGACTGGTGCTCTTGGTTGCCCACTCCTTTCTCCCACAGCTGGACACACACAATATGGTTACTCCAACTCCATCCTCTGCTGCTGTAGCCTGCTCCCAGGCAGTAATTGAACAGAAGGAGGGCTATGCTCCCCCTTCCTGCACAGCACAATCATCAGCACTTGCGTGGCTTCATTTCTGCCCCCGTCCCACAGCCTTGGGAACGGGGTACCCGTGACACTGAGTGAGGGGGTGAGGGAGCCCTGGCTTAGGTGTCAGTGGTAGAAAAATTAAAGCATTGTGGTTAAATGATGCTTGGGTTAAAAGGAGAACATCTGTCTGTGTGTTAAGTGTGCACAGCCCCCTTCCACTTTCCGCCCCCTCCTCCTCCTCTTCCTCCACCCCCGGGCTTCTCTAATCCCCCTCGCTGCCATTATGTGGCACATCTCCCCCTCTTCAGGGCCAGGCGAGGATCAGGGCCAGTGGAAAAAAGCTTTCCTCAGGCAGAAAATGAGCTTTCATGAAATCAAAAAGGAGTCGCGAGCCGTAAACAGTCTCCCCACCAGCTGCCCACAGGCTGGTTAAGCACAGCACCTGCGCAGGGACAAAGGGAACGAGGCAGGCAGACAACAGCCCCAGGAGCCATCATTGCTCCCAAAGGCTCTGGCAAGGAGACAAAAGTCTCTACATCTCCCCACACTCACCCAGCATTTGGGAGATACATCCCTATCAAGAGGACACAGCAAGAAAAATGTTCTGTACATGAAAAGAAGGCAATGCAGGACCCTCAGAGATCACCTGGCTCAAGGAGAGACAGCAGGATGGTTTCATGGTCTCAGATGTATGTGCCACAGTGGCTTGGTGAACTGCTCTCCCACAGTTGAGCTGCAGCAATGGGCATTGCACACATTCTTATCTCCCCCACCAGTAAAATCTCTTAGTTAAAATCATTTTCAAGGTAATCATGGGACAAGAAGCAATTAGCTAAGTTTCAGGTAAAAGAGTTGCTCTGGGTTAGGGGACCTCATCACAACCTTCAGGCAAGGCAGGGATTGTCAGTGTCACGGGATTTCCCTTGACAGCATGTCAGTGTCACAAATTTCCACTATGACAAGTATTTCATCTTAAGAAAAAAAAAACTGTTGAAACTTTCTGACATTTTCAAAATAAAATCAAGAAATATTGTTGCTGGAAATCACTTGCTTACAGATATAAGACCGACCAGAAATCTGTCTATGTGTCTAACAAACATCACATCTGATTGACTTAAAATAACAATCTGCATCTTTTCCCAAATTTTCCAATTCTGAAAATATTCTGAGAATCCCACTTTTCTCTTGATGCAAGATGGGAAATGTCTTTTTACAGACATCCAACATGTTTCTGTGAGAACCCAAGGATGAAGGTATGCTGTCACCATGTGCAACACTAGACTGTCCAAAATAACATGAAAAAGGGAGTTATGAGTGCGGGGACTTGGCAAATCTGATTTTTCTGGCTCTTCCAAACTCTGATCTCTGTGGCAAACCTGGCTACAGTATTCCAAAAATGCTAAAGAAGATCACAATAGCACAGGCAGTTGCCTGCATCCTTGTCTCTCCTTGCCTCGCACCCCTGGGACTGGGCAACCTGGAACAGTAGCTGCTGCCAGCACCCAAGTGACCACCACCATGCGTCCCTCAGCACAGCCACACACGGTGGCTGGCATGGGAGAGAGAGAAAACGGCCCTGGCTAAAAACCTGCCTGGAGACCATTTGGCCCAGTTGCACAATTCCTTCTCAAGGAGACACCAGTCACTGTTGTCCATACTAATGGAGTCTGGAAGAGATTTAGAAGGTCTCTCTACACTACCTGCTGGGGACGTGGGAGCAGAAAAAACACCTGATGTCACTTGTGTCCCTGTAGGCAAATGGGCTAGACAGGAGTAGCCTCCCTCTCATATCCACTCTCCTGTTCTCCACCAGACCATCTACAGGGCCATGCAGGATCTCCCATCATGGTGCCTCAGCACACAGACCGGGCCAGGACAGCTGTCAGTGCTACAGCAAGGCAGCCAATCTGGGCCTGAGGAGAGATGAAGCACAGAAAGTGTCCCTCCATTCTGGAGTGGACAAGATGTCTGGCTGGGAAAGGATGTCTGCTCAACAGCAGTGCAGGCAGTGATACAGAGCCACTGTGTCAAACAGCTTTGCCTGGCAGCTCTTCATGAACATAAAAGCCCTTTCAATGGATAAATACTCTGAGGCTCTGAAAATTCCTGACCCCAAATTGGGGAAGTAGGCTAGCAAGGAAAAAATAGGAAAAGGAAAAAAAAATGTGGAACCTGCCAATCCAAGGCCATGTTCATCTCCCAGGCTCACAGGGTATCCCTTGTCTGTGAAGAATCCCCCTCCAAAACACAGATACCTCAGCAAGGTTATTGTTGTGCCCAGCCCAGAGCACAGATTCAGAATCTACAGTGCGTTCACAACACTGAAAATGTGAAAGCCAGTTCAGGATGGGTCATTCAAAGGTTTCATTTCATTTGGCTGGATATGTGGGTTTCTAAAAGAGGGGAAGTTGCTAGAATTAGTTTACATTACCAAACAAAATGCCATTTCAGGCCAGAAAGATAGACTTACCTCCACCAAAACTATGGGGACCAAGAATATAAGTGACTCCAAGATTCTGTCCAGCCTAAACAATCATCAAAAACAGCACTTCTGTTTAAATTAAACTTTTGCTCAGGAAAAGGCCTTTCTCTAAAATGACTTTCACGTCAACCTCCTGTGGGGAGTTTGTCATGGATCAGTTCTCAAGAGGCAGAGCATGGTCCAGCAAAGAGTGCCCATCTCGCAGTTCCCCATCTCTCACAAACTGCACATCTTCTCTTTGAGCAGTGAAGTTTCAGAAAAAATGTCTCTCTCTTATTGTCTACCCCAACAGAGTCCAACACAGAGGACTTTTAATTTGGCTCCAATACAGTCTGTCCTAGCGATAAAAACCACAGCTGTTCCTGCCTCCTGTTACTGTCACCTAAGCCTGACCTGTGAGGTCTGGGTTGCTTCCTCCAGGAGGACACTGTGCAGATATTGAGCTCCAGAGCCAGGTTTGGCATCAGCAACATGGCCAGCTGCTAAAATATCCCTGCTGGCCACTGATGGAGAAGGACTCACTGAATTGGTCTCCAGCCTTGAGTAAGGGCAAGTGAGACAGGAAGATGCTGGGTCAGCCCTAGGAGAAGGTAGTCTTTGTCCCTCAGGACTTCTGAGACCTGGTTCTCTCCAAGATTGGCTCCTAAAACCTACACCTCTCCATAAGAACTGCAAAATAGGTCTGGCGCACTACCTCTGTCCCCACAACAGTTAAATGAACTTTGCATATTGAAAACTTTTTTTTTTTTTTTTGCTAAGCAAGGTTTTCTATATTGTCAAATTTTCAAAACTAACTTTTTCCCCTAAATTTCAAAAAACCCCTCAAGCAGGAATATATTTAAAAAAAAAATAGGGTTTTGACTTTCATGTACTTCCCTTTATCTCTCTCTCTGCTCCCATTCCCTTTCCCTCAAAGCCATTTAGTAAAAAGAGTAGAATAAAAACATGGAAAATTGAGGAGGGGAAGGAAAACACTGAGCTTGCAATGAAAATTGGCAACACTGAAAAAACACTGTTTAAAAATGAGTGACGCTTCTACTCTACCCTTCCTTCCTATTTTCCTGCTCAGTCTGTGACGTTTTCCCAGAGGCTGGCAGCAGCATGGAAAAATTCAACACCTCTTCCCGGGTTTGGACACCACCTGCATGCCAAACAGAGAGGGTCAGACGAATCTGTGGAACTAGCTAATTCCTGCCATCAGCAGAATGGCTAGGTTTGTCCAACACATGAGGAAAGAAACTGCCCCTTAAAAACGCACTCCAAAGGCCCCAGCAAGAATATCTTAATGCCAGTGCGGCCACGTGGTTGGGTCTGGTTTCTCCTAAGAGTTGCTGGGCTGAGGTCAGACAGAGAGGAGAAGTGCTTCTGGAGGAGGAAGCAGGGCACCTCAGATGCTGAGAGGGACATGCAGACAGGAGAGGAAGCATGCTCAAAATAGGACACGGCTTCCTGTGACGACCGCAGCAGACCAGACAGTTGCAGCGCCATGAAGTGGAAAACCACCCTTACCCAGAAAACCCTGCATTGCTTCGAGCGCTCTCCTACCCAATACCTCCGCCCCCGTCCCCCTTCCTCGCTGAGGCCTGAAATTGCCTTCTAGGCACCCATCACACACAGGCAGAGGCAAAAAAACACCCCTCAGGGCAGCCACAGGATTTCTTCTTTCTTGAGGAGCAGCTCTGCGAGGGAGGGAGAAAAGCACACAGGCTCTGGGGAGTACTCCTGCCCACCAGCAAGCCAGTCTGCACAGCACCACTAATGTGGTGCCCCACATCAGCTCCTCTAACAGGAAGGAAATGCTCCAAACACTGCTTTAGCAAAGGCTGGAAACATCAGACCCCCAGTTAAAACAAATATTTAAAAAAATAAATATATACCCACATCTCTACAAGATCGTGCACCTAAAAACATCTGCCCAAGAAAGTAAGGTATGGATTGTAGTGATGTACTGGGGAGTGAACAGAGCTGACTCCAGGAGGTCCTCCAGGTTCTTCTACCTTGTTCTCCTGCCCACTGCCCTCCATTTTCCTAGGGCAATGGATGCCCAGGTGCAATGCAGGCATCCTGATGGAGGGCCAGGAGAGCCAATCAGCTCCAAACCTAGCAAACTTATGGCACTAGGAGGTAGAAAACCATCCTTTCATGCAGCCCCAGAATGGTCAGTGCATTCAGTCTGGTGTGGCCTCTCTGCCAGCCTTTCCCATGAAGCAGCTACTGGTGAAACATTTTGCTGGGTAGCATCCCCATTTCAATGTGAAGAGAAGTGAGAATTACAGAAAATGAGGCAAAGTACTGAGTGGGACTACAGTGCCCATCCTTCCCTTCCTTTGGCTTTTATACCTCTGCCCTGACACTCCATCCCTGCCCCGTTACCAAACACCTTCTTTCTAGTCCAAATCCAGACGCTCACCTGCTCACTGGCCTGGGATATCCACGTGTCCAGAAGCAGCTCCATCCGGCTCTGGTGAAATCTCTTGGTTGTCTTCACAGCTATGAAAATGTCTCCAAGTGTTAGGCTTCCCTCAGTCCTGTATCCCTCTGGAGAACGGACTTTGAGGTCCTTCTGCCCCCTGCCATCAGCTTTCTCTGCGCTCACTTTGCTTTGTTGCTCTGGCTTCTCCAACATCCCCTCCCTGAGCCCTGGATACCGAGCTGTTTCCTGAGCCCCACGATGCCGCATGGAGAGAAGAGCCACACTGGCAAGGAAGACTGCAGCTCCAGAGAGACCATGGATGAGCCGACGGCCCATGGCTCCCAAATTGTTCCTGCTGCAGTCAGTATCCTACTGCACAAGGACAAACTCCGCCTGTACCTCCACGTGAAGCTGTCCGCTCTTCTCAAAGCCTCCGACGCAGCAGGATCAGCCAAGAGCAAGGTCTGAGCAGGGTGTGGTCAAGGAATAAGGTGGGTGAAGGCCAGGAAGCCAAAGAGACAGCAGACCTGGAGGATACAGGTCAAGCAGGGGGAATTTTCGCAGACTACAGAGGGCTCAACAACCCAGCGAGGCAAGGAACACATGATGGGAAAATACTCCGAGGCGACTGGCACGTGGCTGGCACAGCACGCCAGAAGGAAAGCGGGCATTCCCGCTCCCGACAGAGAGACCGAGGGTCCCAGGCTGGGTGTTGAGGGGCCGGCAAAGGAGATCAGAGCCATCGGCGGGAAGTCTGGACCGAAGGCATCAGTTCCCCAGAAGACACCAGCCCACCCATCCGAGCCAGGGGCTTGGGCGGCAGGCGAGCGGCGGACGCAGGGCTGCAAGGACGAGGCCGGGGGTCCAGCATGCGGCTGGACTGCCTCTCCACCTGCTCTCTCCCGCAGCTCTTGCTCCCTGCCAGCCCCGGTCCCGCCTCCGGGCACGGGGCGGGGCGCCAGCCCCGGGTGAGGAAGAGGATGAAGCGGGGGAGGAAGGATGGAGAGCGGGGAGCCCTGGGTTTGGCAGTGAGTTTGTTTCATCAGGTGTCTCACCTGGTGTCCCCCCAGTCTGGGACACCTCCGAGGTGGCAAAGAACAGATCTGGGAGGACAAACCTGTTGCTTGACTGTTTTCCCCGCTCCTCTGTTTCAGTCCCGCCCGATCTCTGCAGCCCTGCTCAGCCCATTGCTCCTGACGGAGGAGGGGACGGTGGCATTGATGTGGGCTCCGCTGAAGGTAAGGGGCGGGATCTTATATTGCTCTTGGGAAGAACGTTTTTTACCCCAGGAATTCCCTCAGCCCCAAATTTTTCCTGTGGACACAGGTCTGAATTGCTGCCCCTGCCCTTTAATCCCAGCCTGCCTCCCCAAAGCAGGACAGTGTGTCCCCTTCTGCCTCCCCACAGCTTCCCCCCCCCCCCCCCCCATGCCCCAGAGTCTCAAGTTGGGGTGTGAACTCCACTTCTGACACCCATCTCCCAAACCATGACCCTGATACTCTCTGATCTTGGAAGTCCTTTTTCCTCTGCCTCCAGCCACGCAACCCCTGCCCTCCACTCCATCTCACATCCCCACAGGCTGCCCAAGGACATTCTGATGTCTACCTGCAGCAGGTGGCTGCAGGTGACATTCACAGGAACAGGTACACCAGATAGTGTGAGGGAGAGCCTGCTGCCTCCCTTTCAATCGTAGAATCACAGAATGATCTGGGTTGGAAGTGACCTTAAAGATCATTCAGCTCCAAGCCCACTGCCATGAACAGGGACACCTTCCACTAGTCCAGGTTGCTCAGAGCCCCATCCAACCTGGCCTTGAACACTTCTGGGGATGGGGCTCAGCATCACTGCTGAGTTTATATCCCACCCAAGTCCTTGCTGCTGTAGCAGGGCTGAGCTCAGCAACTTGTCCTTTGTGGCTCTTGTGTTATCCATGATGAAGCTTCCTTTTCCCCTTTCCTGGGCAATTTCCTCTCTGAAAAACCCCAGAGATACGTAGGCACAGCAGCAAAATGGTACCTCCAGCTCCTTCCTCACTGCCCCCCTGCATCATCAGACATGGCTGCGCGTCTCCCCTGTGCCACCTTCACTGCCAGCCCTCTGATTGCGAACAAGGGATAGGGATATCAGAGACCCTTAAAAGGTATGAGATCCCCTCTCAAGACAAAAACCACCGCAGAGGGGAAATTCTGGGGTCAGCACCACAGATTGCTGCATTCTGTTGCTGGTTCAGTTTGATATGGGGTAGATGACCATGCAGGTCCCCTTCATGTAGGCCACTCTACGGAGCAGCCAAGGGGCTACAGAGAGACAACCAGCCCAGGAGGGGGATAATATCCTTACCCCCACCCCAGTTTCTCTGTACAGAGAGTGTGGGGACAGCAGGATGGTAGTGCTCTACATAAGCTGCCAAAATGAGAGCGCCTCCTCAGGGACCTGCAAGCTGTGGGCATCCAATCTCAGCCTACCAAAAAAATAAAAATAAAAAGTAATAAAATGGGGGCCCAGGAGAAACGGCAGGGGTGCAGAATGGCTCCATGTGGAAAAGGGCACCCCCTTCTTGTGCACATGCCAGATCATGGGACCTTAGAAAAGAGGGGCAGGGCAGGGATCAGGGTTCCTTCTGTTCCACGCTCCCACTGTTTGTCCAGACATAGACACTTTCCAGGCACACAGGGAAGACTGCCCTGCAGGGGCATGTGCTTAGTTTCCCCAGGTCTCAGACACACGCTTTTCACCCCAACCCTCTTCCTGAGTACAACTTTTTTCTTTTGTAAGGATGAAACCACTGAATCCACTTCCCTCCCTCACTGTATTTCTCCAAGTCTCTCTCTAGCCTTCCCCTCAAGCAAGAACATCTCCAGAGCATCTCTCATATCCCTTTGGAGGGTCCCTGCAGGTTTTATTTTTAGATCCCTTTGAATAATGATGCTTACTTGGGGTGGGGGGGAGTTATTCACCTTCAGGCCTTACATTACTCCAGGGATGTGAACCTTGTATGACTGATCCAGTGCCTCTATGATCAATACTGAGATTGCTCCCATGGCTAGCCACTGCTCCTGAACCAGAAATTAACCTCCCTGAGTGTTCCAGCCACACTCCAGCAGCCCCAGGCAGTTGTAAAGGCAGCTTCCACGGCTCCCAGGCATCCTGCAGCACTTCCCAGCCTGGCTTAGGAGATCATCTGGGAGGGAAAGGTGGGACCGAGGCAGAGGAGCCTTAGTGATGTCCCCAAAAGATGTTACAAATATAATTCAAAGCTACCTTGTACAGAGCATGGTGCCAGGAAGATCAGCTGGGGCAGGGGGCCAGCATGGACAGGGCTGGTGACTTCCCAGTGTGACACATATGCTGCCATGCCGATCCCCTCCCTGGAGGGTAAAAACATTGTTCTGGGTGACTCTTTACAGAGGCTCGCACAAGGCTATTACAGCTGGTAATTGGTGCCCAGGGTTGCTAATTGCATTCTGCCTGTTACCTAACCCGTGACTCATTCCTCCAAGCAGGCAGCCACCCCCCAGAGGTACAAAAAGGTGGGCTGGGGTGTGCAGGGCAGTGGGAGGGCATTTATGTTTGCCTTGGAGCCCTCTGCCCCGCTTCTCACCCGTGTCCAGAACAAATTAAAGCTGGATTTTGAAAGCCTCAGGGAAGACAAATTGGATAAAGAGAGAGCCTGGAAGACGCCTGGAAGCAGGCAAGGCAGTGCCTCCTGCTGCTCAGCTACCTGGGCAGTGCCAACCTGCCTCCCAGCAACCTTCTTTCGCCTCCCTTTCCCTCCAGCTGCTGGCCCAGGGCAGTGCTGGGGGACATGTTTCTTTGGGGGCCAGCAAGTGCTAAGCTTGAGCACAGCCTGACTGCCCAGAATGGGAGGGCCGGCTTTTTACCACCTTCAGCCTAGGCCATAGGGCTGGGGCTGCCTCTCAGTGACAGCAAGGGCAGTTGGAATTTTCAAGCCCCAAGTGCCTCATACAGAGTGCTTTCCCTGGATGCTGAAGCGCTACTTTTTTTCCTGCAAAGTTGCAAATTCTAATCTCCAAACCCATGACAGGATGGAGGGGAGCTTGTTTTGGGACTTGTCTTCTCATCCACTCAACAAGAGTCCCACTTTGTTTGCCTGCAGGGCAAGCACCCTCCCAGGGGGCTGGCTGTGCTGGGATGTTCAGGCTGCATCCCCCGGAGTGGGTGTCACTTGGGAGCTTTCATCTGGAGCTATGTGTATGCCAGTTCCCCCTTCCCTGAGAGGAGAGTTGCATGGCTCCAGGGCAGACCTAGGATTTTGCTCTACATTTTAGTGACTGCAAGTTAAAATCTTCGTTTTCTTTCCTCCCCCCTTCACTGTCGTCCTCATAAAAGACACAGGCAACTGGTTTAGAGCCTGAAATAACACCTCACAGGGGACTCATGAAGATCAGCAAGTTAATCTTTGCTCACAGCTTCAAAAGTGCATGGCACTAGCAGTGCCATCTCACAGGGGCAAGGAGAACAGAGAGGACTTGGCTCTGGTGCTGGTTGCCCATCTTCTCCCATCAACTTCCGAATCAGTGGACCCAGCTCTCTGCCTGACCACATGCCCCACAAAGTCTCACAGAGCCACAGATTTCATTTTCTTCTTCCATGCCTCAGGAAAGACCACCTACCACCACCTCTCTATGGCATGGGTATCCCGGCACCCCTTTCCCACAGTGGATCTGATAATGGCCATTGGTCAGGAGTCAGGACCATAGGTGAGCACTGCTGCAGATACTCAAACCCTCCATCTTCCCTCTGCCAGAGTCTGAACCCACTCTTGGACCTACGTTAAGGTGAGAACCACCTCTTTCAGGGGCACCATCCCCCCTTCTCCTAGCGGCCTGGCTGGGCTCAGTCTCCCTGTTGTCCCGCAGGAGGATGAGGTAACCGGCTCATCACTTCATGCTAATCAGGGCATGGAGGGATGTGAACCTCTAGGGACTCAGCCAGACACATCAAGTGAGCTTTTCACTGACTTTCCTAAAGTAACCTGGCCAACGTCAGCGCTGGGGAAAGGCAAGGGAATGCCAGGGAACAAGTAGAAAAGAGAGGGGACTTGGTCTGTGGCACACTTAGCCTGTCCTCTACCCATACCTCTTGCTGCCCTACCACAACAAAGTCAATGCTCCCTCCTTCCCCTGAAGGGCTAGCCTAATGGAGAAGAAAAATATCCCATTGTGCATCAACCATACCTTCCCAGTAACACACAAGCCCGTAGCCTGCCACCCATTCCCATTATGAATGGTATTTAATTCTCCTTTACACACGGTTTGCCAATAAAAGGCTCCATTAATAATTTACAAGCAATAAAGTGTACAGCTCCTATAAAACGAGGGTTTGTTGCAATCTTAGTGTCACTCCAGCCGCAGCGGGGCATAGGCATATAAGCCGTGCTCCCTGTGCCCTGGGGCCAGAGGTGAGGTAGACAGGGGAAGAAGGGACCCAGAGCTCACAGTGCCACAGGGCAGGGGAGATGGTGGTGATGGGACAAGGGCTTGAAATGTGTGTGAGAGATGCTCCTACACAGCTTGATCCCACACATTTCCCCTGCGTTCCCTATCTGTCAATTTGACGATGTACCAGAGACAAGTGCAGACAAGGTAATGGGGAGCAGCTCAGGAGGGTGGTTTCCACCGTGACAGTGGAAGACATCTCTCCAATAAAATGCAGAAAGCTCAGATGGAGGAGGCAGTATGTGTTACTTCCCCGGTCTTGTTGGCCCTCAAGGGGACCAGAAAGGCTACCCTTGGGAGCCTTTGCTGCCAGCATCCCCTTGGGGAGGAAGAACACGCCACCTGGAAGGGCTCGGGGAGGCAGGAACCTCCGAGAATAGCTCTTGGGGACAGTAGCTGGCAGTACCCGCTCTGCTACCCCCAGCTCAGTCGTCGCCCTCCTCAATCCACAGCGGGCGGGTTTGCTCCTGAAAGATGCATCCGCGAACAACCTTGGGCAGCTCCTCGGCGTGGGTCCAGGCATGGGGCTCCACACGGGCCCAGGAGTACGGCAGAGTGTGGAGAGCCTGCTCCACACCACGGCACACCTTCAGCACCTCAGAGTCCCGCTGGCCCGCCTTCTCCAGCAAGCTCCTGGGGAAAACAGAGGGACAAATGTTAGCCTTGGCACAGAGAGATGGGGTGGCAAAACAGCCCAGGAACTCCCTCACACGTACAAAAAGCCAGTTTTCCTGTCTTTATTCCCCTCACAGCAGCCAACCCCAACACACATATCAATATCCTTGTTCTCCCTCTGAACAGAGCCAAGGGTTTCTCTCTCCTCCCATGATACCCTTCATCCATGCCACTCTGTCTTTTCTTACCTGAGTCCTCTAACATTCTTCTCAGTGACCTCGACATGGATAACGATGGGGTATATTTCACTTTTAATTAGATCCCTCACACCCTGAACTCCCAGCTCTAGCAGGCAGTGTTTATTCTGGAAGGGAAATTGAATAGATTTACTGATTTAAATGGAGAAAAAATAACCCCGGCCCCTGACAGTTACATTAAATCAAACCCCATACTGTGTAATATCATTGCTTTTCCAATACTAATTCCATTAAAAGTGAGATTTATGGACACTGCCAAGCGGGAAGGGGAGAATTAAAGAGCAGGGTCACCCACTCCATCACTGCCAACCCAACCCAAGAGTCCACTGGACCCCTCTGTCAGCCACAGCCCATCTTCACATCCCCTTTGTCACTGCAGTCACCCACAGCCTCACATTTCTCTGTCTGCCCTGAGCAGAGCTGTTGCCACTTTGGTGAAGATGAGGAATGTGAGAGCAGGCAGGTCACTTCTGCATATGGCATTCCCCACCACCTCCCCCACGAATCCCCATTTGCCGTTTATTTTATATGAGCTCATCAGAGACTCAGGGAAATGTCCATATCTGCTGCTCCACAACTCCACAGCACCTGGATCTAAAACACTCTCCAAATTACACAGCCCCCAAGCAAGCAGCTCCTTCTCTATCACCACATTACTCTCCCTCTTCCCCTGTTCTCCTCTTCTCCAATCTGAATTAGGTGCCTCATCCTGGCTCTCTCTCTGCAGATAAAACAGCTCTCAGCACCTTCTCCATCACCTCCCGGATCATGCGGATTCGCCAGTTCTCCCTTGGATCCTGCAGGGCAGTTCTAGACACAGGGTACTCCTGAGCATGGGTAGCGCTGGGATCTCCTGCCAGCTTCTCTGTGAGCCAAGAGGAGACATGAAAAGGGAGACGTCAGCCCCTTCTCTCTCTTGCAGATACTTTCTACCTCTGATCCTCACATTTGCTGCTGCGCAGGTGCTTACTGAGTCCAGTGTTTATGGATTCTGGAGAGCAAGTCTAGTTATACAACATTACATGCTGGCATGGATGTCCTGCAGCTTTCTGGTATGGAACAAACAAGATATCACAGCTGAAGACACCTTGCATGGCAAGAGCAGCACCTTGTGTTGTACCACGGCAGCCTAAGCTGGCTCACGGACATTATCCACCCTCCTCCCCATTGCCACACCATCCCAACCCTCCCAACAGAGTATGGCAGAAAAATAACCACTCTATTTTGCCAGGTAGTTTTTCTGCAGGGTTAGAGAGCTACGTAGCCTCATAGATGGCTCCAGTGAGTAGCGTGGCTGTGGGGAGGCAAGAGGAGTGTGCACCCTGGCATGGGAGAGTGGGAGGAAGATGGGGAGCAAGCTGAACCTCCTTTTGCTGGTGGCAGCCTGAGCCACCTCCCGTGCTCAGATGCAGAGGGACAGCACCCAGCAGCCAAGCCAGCTCCAGGCAGGAGAGCAGCAGAGAGGTGATGCTGAGGCAGAGAACTGCAAGCAGAGCTGGCAGTACAGCAAGCTGCAGCGTGGTCAAAGCAATGACTGCCAGATGCAGTAACTCTCAACAGAAGCTGACACAATGCACACCTGGCTTGGGAGCCACAGGCTCTGCAGCCCAGCGTGGCTGAAGCAGGTGCTGGGCTTTACCTGCTGACCGTGCTGCTCTAGGCAGCTGCCCACACTGCCACGGAAACACAAGCAGGGAATATAATAAGGATTTTAGGAGCTGCTCATTCCTAAGACAGAAATAAAGTAATGTATTTAGGAGAAGGCATGTTTGGAACTGGGTCCAGAACACATTTCAGTTATCCCAAGGCCCAGGCTGGCTGGGCATCCTCTGCTACCTTTGGCTGGTGGCACAGGTACTTCCTAGGTAGATGTGGATCCTGCAAAGCCCTGTTTCCTTTGCAGGCAGCAGGCTCCTGTGGAAAATCAGCTGGCTGAGGAGTTCTCAAAGGAAAACACAGGCAGCAAAGAAAAGAGATATGGCTTGGGGCTCATAGATTACTTTCCTTCCCATGCAGCAGGCAAAACTGGCAGGGGAGGATGGTTTTTGCCCTCAGTGTAAATTCCCATCCACAGTAAAGGCATCAAAGCAGGTCCCCATGCAATGTGATGGGGACCCTGCAGAGGGCTCAGCATGATAGGATATACAGCCAACTCACTCAGCTAAGAAGCCCAGTGGCCAAAATTTTCAGAGCCATACTTCTTCAGCAAACCAGAGATTTTTCGGTACCTTCATAATCACCCCTCCAAAAAATATACTGGCTCATTTTTCAGTCCTGCAGTTGGCAAAGGAAGAACTTTAAACACTGCGAAAGGAGAGCAATGAAGAAGTGAGGAGCAAGAAGGAAAGAGAGAGTTGTCCTCTTTGGGCAACATCTTAGCTTCCCACTGTATGGCTAAGAAGTGGCAGGAGGTAAAAAGGGAAAGTAGCCTTTGGAGGTAGGAGACTCGCGTTCTTTACCTCATTCAACCACAGGCTACTAAAACAGCCCTAGATGTGCCAACCACTCGTTTCTGCCTACCTGCTGGGCACACATGGAAGTCCAGGCGAGAGGTGGGCAAGTCCAGCAGGTTCCTGATGAGCCGTGGTACAATGCAGTTTGGTGACAGCACCACAGGACGTGGTGCCTTGACCACCACAGGGCGCACCAGGCTGTAAGGCTTCAGGTTCGTGTCTGGGTCTGGAAGACAGGATTGAATAAGAGAAAGCCAAAGGTGAGAACACAGGAGACCATACCAGCCTACACATCATCCCATTCTTCCTGTACCACCCCCTCATCTTGAGTTACGTAGGCACCTACCAACCATCTCATGTCCCAGGAAAGATCCTATCCTGGTTACAACACTTGCTCATGGGCAGATACTCTAGACGTGGACCCCCTGCCCATTTCCTGGGACTCCCTTGAGTTACACACCAGTTTATTCTCCATAAAAAGTTACATGACTCCAAGAATGACAGCAGCAATGGATAGCCCCAGAAAATCACAGAAAAGGGGCAGAGACTTTAAATATGCACAAACTTCTCAAAATCCCATTAGCAGAGTTATAAGAGGGATCCTGGGCAGAAAGACTGAGGCATCCCAGATGCCAGTGTCCCTTCAGTGCCCACAGGGCACAACTGGGTCTCCAAGAGTGGCAGAGCAGGCACAGGGCTAACAGCTCACCTGAGCAGGGGTCCAGCCACAGCTGCTGAGGGGGCTGTTCTGGGCTCCTCTGTGGTTTGGATTTCACCAAGCGCAGTTGGTCCAAGGCCCGTTTCTTTAGCTGAGGAGAAAGTGAAGAGAATAAGGCTGAGAGCATTGACCTTTTCACACACACACACACAAACTGGCAGCAGAACACCCTCTGGCAAAAAGGATGGAGCACCCTTACAAAAAGCATGGGATCGGGTCTGCTGCCCACTAGGTTCAGCCTGGGAAGTGGGAAAGTGGTAGAAAAGCAGCCACAGAGCAGTAACACCGCCTGGGGTATAAGCCTCTGCTTTGCTTTCTAACCCGTCTGCCACCTCTGTATGGGTTGCTTTACCAAAAGAGTGGGGCAGATCGCATGCTGAGGTGGTGAGATGGCTATGAGCACACACATGGCTCTCGTCACCTGCCTTTGGCTTACATTATTTCTGTGGCCTCTCTGCTGCCCAGGCATCTGGCCCTTCTCCTGGATCTTCAAAAGCTGCTGAGCCCTGAAAAGACAGAGAGCTTGTACTCAAGCAACTCCAAAGGCCCCAGGGACCATAGCCTGCTGTGATCTTCTTCACCAGCCCCACAGACCTGCTGAAGCATAGGCATATCACTCAACCTCCCAGTCTCTCAAGGGCTCCCAAACTACTGCACTGGTCCCCATGCAAGGCTTGGGCATCCCACGCCACTGAGAGGCCAGTCTGCACCCCTCCTGACTGCTAGTGGACATTCACCACAGATAAATGGAGCAGGCAGCCCCTGCCTTCCTCCTCACCCTTGTTACCTGCTGTAGTTGGGCACTGTCCCCTTGTCCAGGTCCCGCATGGTGAAGGGATCAACACGTGAGCAGTACCACTCCAGACGCCCTTTGTGCATGGTGTCCGTGACATGCAGGATCTCCCGACACTTCACACACAGTGCATAAGGGTCTGATGGCTCCAGGAGGGACAGGTTGGTGCGTACGTAGAACGAGTCTCCAGAAAACTTCTTCCCTTCTTTCAGGGCTTCCCGCAGAGGCTGGTATCCTGGAGCATAAAACATGGGTCACTGCAGGTGGTCACACAGGAGACAACCATCACCAATAAGATAGGCCAGTCCCCAGCACAGTTGTGACACTACAGATTGGGGCGGGGGAGGGGTGCAGAGGAGGCAAACAGACAGAAGGTCTGTACCTCCATCCTGTAACTCAGAGGATGCACAAGTCACACCAGACAGGGAAAGCTACTGGAGCTACGGCCAACCCGTGTCAGACATGGTGGCCTAGGACCAAACAGGAGAGGAGAGAGAATAACTGAGATTTATCTCTAGGGCTGGGTGGAGGGTCTAGAAGGGGAGGCAGAGAGCTCAGGCTCAAAGGAGACCCAGCTGCTAGCATCTTACCTTCCAGGTCCAGCTGAAAGATGAGACTAGAGGGCTCATCCCAGTGCAGCAGGCTCAGGTAGGCAACCTCCCGTGTGCAGTTCTCCAGGGAAAGCACCTCTTCCTTCAGCGATGGCACCCTCAGCTAGCAAGGACCCGATGCTGTTAGACCTAAGATCTGGAAGAGCAGACTCCCCCCAAGCTTCCTCACCCATCAGGGTTACACAAGAAGTGTTACAGTGAGACTGGCCTGGGAAAAGCTATAGCTGAGGACAAGGCATCCTCAGTCTGCTTCTGGCTCCCTCCTCTGCCTCTGATAGTGCTGTCTGCCACTATCCAGTCTGGATGCTGGACTGCCATGAATGGAAATGCGTGTGCATGAATGCATGTGGGAGCAGGAGCACTGGTTTCTTTTCAGTTGGGATATTAATTCAAGCAGTGTAGCTATATTTCAAGTGGTGTCATTCTTAGCAAAACAAATGCCCTTCCTTTCCTCCAGGAGCTTTTTTCAGAGCAATTATTCTCTGTAGCTCAGGAGGGTCACAAAGGTCTGAGAAATCTTGCTCCAAAATTGATTGTTTTGCAATGGGCATGTGCAGGATGTGGAACTGCTCTGAAAACCTAGAAGGTGACAGACAACTCCAGGGACATACACATCTTAATTGTGTGACTCCTTTTTGTTTCTCCCCACCCACAGCTCAAGGAAGTGTTTCAGAAGGTCTCAGCATTTTTATATGCACAGGTACACCTGAGTGCCATGAGACCTGGATGGGTGTTTGTGCTGTATAAAGCTCTAGGTAGGGAACAGTTCTGGGAAACAAGAGAAATGGAGGTGGACTTAAAGTTGGGTCAAGGTCAACTTGCACTGGGGATCACTTCATACTCCTCACACCATCCCATGTGCCTGGCACACCCACAAAGTGAGCCCTTCCCAGACTCACCTCAATAAGCCGGCACCCTTCCCTGAGTCCTGCATCCTCAACCCGTGAGCCTGGCTTGACCCACTGGACATAAATCCCTGTCCTGTTCCCTCCAAGGATGGAGATGTCTGATCCGAGCCTCTTCTCCTGGGGTGAAAGGTTGCTGGGGTGACCCACATTAGTGAGCTGTACCACCAGTGACCTGGCAAGGAGAAATGCCAAGTCTGGCAACTGAAGTTTACTGCTTTTTCTCAGAACCAGTCCCCCATGCCCTGTGTCCAGCTACAAGGTATTTTCTCCAGTGCAGGGCTCGTGATTCACAGTGTGCCCATCACCAGGGCACACAGAGCTTACAAACCCCCACAGCCCTTTCCATCCCACCAGCCTCAACACTGAAGCCAAGCTGGGCCCCCATGGTCCTTTCCCTACCTAGACACATGCATGTCCAGCCCAGGACAACATCCCCACCCCTGCCATAACAAATGGGATAGTACAAGAAATTGAAGTCCTGCTAAGAAGCAAGGACTGTAGGATCTTCATTTCTCTCCTCTCCCACTAGTGAGAAAGAGCCCACAAGGGAAGAGGCAGAAAGGAAGGGTCTCCCAGGTGTGGTCTCCTGACACCACAAAATGTCCCCTCAAGCAGCTGGCACAGAGTGCCTAGGTTAGAGAGCAGCAGTCACCTCCTGGTGACCTCCTTGCGGCTGGGAAGCGTGGACAAGCAGATCTCAGACTTCACTCTGGTGTAGGTGCTGCTGGAAGAAGAGGAGGAGGCCCCAGGCATGGTACTAGCAAAACCGCTGCCTAGGAAAGAGCAAAAGGGAGAGAGGGAGCACATCACCTCTCCTAACATTGCAGGGAGCTCATGTTCTCAGGGTGGCAAGGGTCTGTCACCATCTCCTGGCTGTTTTCTAGCATCTGACTGGAAAATTGAGGCTACAGGGAGGCTCTGAACAATCATCCTCACGGAAAGTGTTTTCCAACAAGCAAATCTTCATTCCCTTCATCAGCATTTTGGTCAGGAGGCAGCAGCAGCCAGGGACACCTGGATGTGCCCAGAGATCAGCCACCAGTGCCCACCACAGGACCTTCCAGCATCAGAAGCTTCACTCCGGATTTACAACCCATCACCCAGGTAATAGCAGACAAAGGGAATATCCAATAACAACCCAGGGCAAGGGCATTTCCCTCTCCTGTTACCTACTCCCCCAAATCCACACCATCAACACAGCTTTCCATGAATTAAACAGAGCTGATGCGAATAGCTACCTGCTCTGCAGAGGAAAAGCCAGCTTTTCCAGCTGCTGTGCCTGACAAGGCATGGGGGGATGTATGGGTCCATAGCACCCTGCTACAAATACAGAGCCCTCACACTGAGCTGCATGAAGGTGTGAGGAAGGGTCAGTTGTCCAACCTCTCTCCCCACAGCCACCACTTCTTTTTAGCTAAGCCCTTTGGGGAAAGCCCCCACCCTGGTACCTGTTGCATCTTCGATGCTGCTAAACGAGCCACAGGACAAGCTACAAAGGAAACACAAAATGAATCTGTAAGGCAGCAGCTTTTCCAAAGCCTGTTTGCATTCTGTTCTCAATACCACCTCCAGACTTCCTCGCCACCCACAAGCACCCCGGCAGCCAGCACACAGCTCCTAGCCAGCCTTCCCACTCTCACTTCCCACTCCAGGTTCTCTCCTGACCCTGCCAGGCAGCTCTCCCTGGCCCCCACAAACCCCACAGAGGAGACGCAGACTCAAGTAGCTCCCAGCAATCACCTTTTGTAGGGCATGCACCTATCTTCCCGCTGCCGACGGAGGATGGAGCCAATGCAAGGAGGGAAGGGGAAAGTGGAAAGGCGGTTGATATCCTTCTCACTCTCAGGAGTCACGTCCTTGGGCAGAGTGAAAGAGAGATGCTTGCTAACATCAACCCAGCACCAACTCTCCCTTCCCATCAGGCCAGGTCGCAAACAGCTCCTTGGGTACCACATCCATCTTTAGGGATAACCCACATCCTTCGAAACTCCCAGGGGCACCTTGTTTTCCCAAGCAGATAGCTCAGACAGAGATTCCATTGTCCCCATCGTCCATTCCTGCATCCCCATCTTTTTGCAATGTACAAGCTGTGGGAGCAGTAGCACATAAAGAGAATATCTAATCTTGCCCTTATATTTCACTTCTAGCCACTGCATGCTCAGAGCTGTGAGTAACCTGTGGGACTGCCCATTTTAGAGTGCTCTAGGATGGTAGTTCAAGGAGTCAAAGGAAAGAACCTGACTCTCTTAAAAACAATGTGATGCTGCTACAGGATTCAAAAGAGCTTGGATTTCTCCCCCAGCATGCATAGATTAAGCAGTATTTTGGGGAGGATAATATATTACATAAGGCTGTTGATCTCTAGGGTGTCATACAGGATGAAGAGAGTTCTCCTTCCCCCTCTTCCCACTCAGCTGAGTGCTGCACAATTTGTAACAGCATAGGCCAGTTTGTCAGAGACCGAGAGAGCAAAGCTTTGCATCCTAGATCTGTTCACACCTTACACACCATCCCACGCCCAGTCTTCCACCTAGTCACAGCCCCATGATGAACCCACTCCAATGCCTCTGTGCCCTTCCCGAACAGTGTGGGTCTCTGCTGCCTTCATGCTGAGGGTCAGCCTCTCATGGCCAAGCACTCACCATGCTCTGAACAGCTGAATCCCCTGAGAATAGGGTAGCAGAAGTCCCCAGAGCATCCATGAGTCCAGTCGTAGGGTTGTCTATGAGAC
Source organism: Platyrinchus mystaceus (assembly GCA_035041135.1). Taxonomy (NCBI): domain Eukaryota; kingdom Metazoa; phylum Chordata; class Aves; order Passeriformes; family Tyrannidae; genus Platyrinchus; species Platyrinchus mystaceus. The sequence continues at coordinate 51,376,666 of JAWWLV010000045.1, read as the reverse complement.
TCCAGGTGCTGCTGAGGTTGGAGCAGAGGGAGTAGGAAGAGCTGCACATCTGGGAGAGAAGGAACTCCATCATCCCATTATATCCCCCAGAAACGAGTACTGACCCCTCTGCCTTCTCTCTTCCCTCTTCTTTCTAGCCACCCTCACCTTGCCCAGGATGCGGCTGCCTTGGCACCGCTGCAGCTGTGCCTCCAGCGTGCTGTTCAGCCCTTCTGCCTGGCTTAGCTTGCTTAGGAGCTCATCCCGCTCCTCCTCCAGGGCCCGCACACGTTTGCGGTACTGGTCCTTCTCAATAAGGCTCTGGGAATATTGTAGCTGTACCCCATCACGGCTCTGGATTGCCTGCAAGGAGCCAGACAGAGTGAGAAAAGGCAGAGAACTGCCACCCTACCTCCCACCCTGGAATGGATGGACAAGATCCACCGGAGAAGGAAAGGGTACCAGAGCAGAGAAAAATGCCCTGCCGGGAGGTGGAAAGCAATTTACCTGGTCCCGCTCTTTTTCGATCTCCTCCAGCTGCAGCAGCACTGTGTTCATACGATGTTTGTAGAGATCACAGTCCTTCTGCAGTGTCCGGTATTTCAGCTGCAGATCTTCCACCTCCTGGAGGTACTGGTAACAGCAAGCAGCAAGCGTTAGCTCTCCTGAAAGTGACTGCTGTGGCTTCACAGCCCCTCTCCTCCCCTCTCTTCCAGGCCCTGATAGGTGTGCAGGGATGGGGAATAATGATGGGGGCAGTGATGGATGCTCTACCTTATCCCTCAGCTCTTCAGCCCACTGCAGCTCATTCTGCAGGGAGTTGAGTTTCTGACAGAGATCCTGCCGGTCATCTTGAGCTTCCTTCCAGTCGTGTTCCAGGATGTCCAGCAGGATCTGCTCAGATCCTGGCACTGGACTCTCACCAGATGTCTAGAAAGTGAGAAGGTACTGTCACTGCACCACAAGCACCAAGGGAGTACCAGACCAGGGCAACAACTGGCAAATTGGCACAACTGCCATCATCACTCCTGCATTGATCTACTATGCATTCCAAGGCACTAAGTCACACTTGTGAGCACATCCAAGAGTTACAGGGCTGGAAACAAGGACCCATCACTACCCAGACCCAGAAGCAATGGCAGCCACCACAGCCAAGCAATATGCTCGGAGGACAGGACAAACGAGCCCAAAATAATGATTCCCCCTCTTTCCAGTGCCTATGTAACCAGTGCAGGGGGTGGCCCAGGAAAGGAGGTGACCTAGAGCCTGCCCTGCCCTGTCAGGTACCTGCAACATGCCCTGCAGCTCCTGCAGTGATGCCGTGAGCCGCTGGTTCTCAGCCCACAGCTCAGACACAGCGTCAGGGTGGCCCCGCTCCTCCGCCTCCCGCTGGGGCGGCGCAGATGCCTGTTTCCGCAGAAGGCTGCACTCCTCCTCTAGGCTGGAGACTTTGCATTTCAGCTGGTCAACCTGTAACCCAGGGAAGAAACATGGTCTAACACACACAGCCCTGCACTTCTGCCTTAGCGGGAGAGTGCAGCAGGGAAGGTGCTGGGCAGAAAACAGGCCCAGAGGTGAGTAAAGCAAAGGCTGGACAACCATGTGAAGGAGCATCCTACCGCTGGGCCAGGGTTAGCAGCACAGCTGCGCAAAACAGCTTTTCCCTCGGGGAAGGGAGAACGATGTACTTGCATAAGCACATTCAGTTTCAGCATCCTCTCTTGGTGCAACAACTTTCTTGCTACCTTGGGGCATCCCCAGTGCAACCAGCCCAGGTGGACATGGGATCTCTGATGCACTGCCAGGACCCGCAGCTGTGACTGTCTCAAAGGCTCCTAGAGCAGCTGAGAAACAAATTCACAGCAGAAAAATTCACTGGAGGCTATTCAGTGTGGGGAGGACACCTCTGGCCTGGGAAGTGTTTGAGGCTCAAGCTGCCAGAGGCTGCAGGGTACCACAGGGGCATCATCGCACCCTGGCCTGCTTTCACACTCCTCCACCAACACGTCACTGGAGACAGCAGAGGTCAGTTACTGTTAGGAGTAAGAGAGGTCCTCACAGACCCCTAACAACTGATTAGATTCAAAGAACAGGAGTTTTACAGCTAAGTAAGGCTTTGAGAGGAGATAGGGCAAAGCCACCAAGAAGCACTGCCTAAATTGCCAAGAAGGGATTCAGTAAATCTGCCCAAAAGACCTAGAATGACTTTTGGGAACCAGTAATTTCTGAACCCCAGAGTCAGGAGGGGAGGGCAGGCTGAGACCCTGCTTCCAGGGGGATTTCTTCAGCCCAAGTTACCTACAAATGATTCACCTTCCTTCTCCACAGAGGCCCTGGAGAGCTGGCATTGGTGGGAATACCAGATAAAAGGTAAGGGAGGATCCCAGCGCTGGCAAAACAGAATGAGGAATGAAAGGTAATCACAAGGCTGTGTGAGAGGTCCAGGCCCAGACTGGTAGGGGGAATGCCAGGACGCAGCAGAGCACTTAAAAACGTCGGCTATTAATAGGTTCAGGGTAGGGCTGTCCTTGCCCAGGCAGGAAATGGGCGCATGTTTGCTGGAGGTGAGAGCTTGGCAGCTGGAGTGCAGTGTCACGAATTCCTTCAGCTATGCAGGGCATGAGTCTTACAAACGTCATGAGAGAGACTGAGGAGGCGGAGGGGAGTGGCAGGGGGGACAGAGTCTTAGCCAAAAGGCTCCTAAGATCAGCAAGGTGGGCTGGGCAGCTCCAGACAGCACACAGGCACCCAGCACGGCTGCCTGCACAGCCACCATCCTCACTTTTCCCAGGGAAAAGGTAAATACAAGCACACAGCTTGACAGAATCAGCTGCCTGTCTGTGCTGCCTGGACAGAGCAGGCAGCACAGGGCAACAAGTGCAGGCAGGAACAGACAGGGCATCTGGTGGTACCAGTGGGCCAGGCTGCAAGCTGAGAGATGCCAGGGAAGGCACCACCCCTACTTCTGGCTCCTCTAGGTGATGTACCTCTAGCTGTGGCAGGAGCTGGTGATGTATCTCCAGCCGCCCCAGGGCAGTGGCGAGCCTCCTGCACTGTGCCCACGACTCGGCCTCTCTGCAGGGCACATTCCCATCAAGAGCAGGGGCATGAGCCCCAACACATGTCCTGCCTGCCATCAGCTCCTTCACGCTCACAAGCCACCACATGGGGACATCTGTGTGCATCCTTCTTGGCCGCCAGACCCCCACCACCTCCCACTGCCAAGCCTTGTGCTCCTGAGGATCGTACCACCAGCTGCAGGTCCCTGCTTCGCAGCACAGCCATGTTCTTCTCCTCACAGAGCTGAGCATAGCGCATGGCCATCATGTAGTTCTCATCCTTCAGCCTCAGCAGCTCCACATTGTTGGAGTCCCACTCTTCTCTCAGCCGCTGGCAACGCTCCTGCACCTTCAGGAGCTCCTTCAGCTGCTGCTCCAGCCGGGCCTGCTCTTGCTCCAAAGCCTGGTTTTTCACCTGGAGCTGGTGTTCCTTCAGCAGGTGCTCTTTCCGTTGAGCCCTCACCTTCTTCACCTCCATCATCAGGAACTGAGTTAGACCCTCAGGGCCTTCTTCATCTGGGGGGAGACAAAGGAGAATCTGTTCCTGGTTGCTGAAACAGGGGTAACACCAAAAAACAGATTTGCCCAACACTCTGTTTTCCACCAAGAGGTGCCAAGCTCTCCTGTGTGTTTGCAGCCATTGTCCCAGGCTTACAGCAGCACAGTCCGTCACACCTGTATATGTGGCCCCCTCCCTGCCAATTGCAGAGCACAGAGCTGTCAGGGTTCCTCACACACAGGTAGCATGAACCTTCTTTTTATGCAGGCACATGCACATGCACCTGCACAGATTTCTGGCCCTCCCCATGCAAGCAGCAGCTGAAGGGAGAACGGAACACCAGCCCCTACCCAGGATCATAGAGCAGCGCTGGGCTGGTTCCCTCCCGGTTAGCCGTGTGTAGTGCTCTGGGTAGTAAAACTCCAGGGATTCCAGGAAGGCTTCGTAGCCTCGCTTTCCACGGCGCCGAAGGATGTCCATCAGGTAACCTGGAAGAAGGGAAAGAGTTAGGATGAATTCTGTGCAAAACAGAAAGAAAACAGCATAGTCCAGCTTCATGATATGAAAGTAGCATCTCTACCAGTTCTACTTCCATCCACAAAAATGGGAATGGCTAGAGGAGGGAATGGGGTGAGAGCACTACCTTCATCTGTGTGCATGCAGGGGGATGGCCATAGAGGATGAGAGGGAAGTCTGGGTGCAGAGCACCTCAGAGAGCAACAAAGCTGAAGTAGCAGTGCAGTGGGACGGAGCAGAAAGCCACCACTACATGCTGGGTAGCCTTCACTGTGCATCAAAACCAGGTTATTCCCCACAAATCAGGTCCATCTAAGTGCAAGTTTGTGTCTTCTCCCACCTGTCTGGTTGCTCTTGCAAGGGAATCGGCAGGAGTTTAGCACCTCCTCCTCATCCTGCTCATCTATCACGCGGCACTGGCGCAGGTATGGGGTGAGCTTTGCTGGGTTCAGGGAGCGGGTCAGCTGGTGTCGTGCACTCTCAATCTTCTCCCAGATGGAGTCTTCTTCCTCCTCCTGCTCTGAGAGGCTGGAGGCTTGGAGAGGGGCATTCTCCACGGCTGGAAGGATAAAAGGAAAGGATAAAATGACAAGAAATGGTGCAGGAGCGCAGAAGGTGTGAGTAGGCATGGGAAAACACGGGTCGAGGTATGATTCTGCAAATGATCTGTTAGTCTTGCAAATGGGACCCAGATATATTGGAAGACATTTCACACACAAATGGGGTCAGCAGGATCTTGAGTGTCCACCTAGGGCCTTAGATATGCAGAAAGCAAGTGTGCCTTAAGGGAGTTAGGAGCATATACTGTAGGAAGTCCAGGAAAGATGACATCTTCATCCCTGAAGCATTCTTAAGTTCCCCCCAACCATCACACATCTTCCCTTTTTCCCCATCCCTGAGAATGGGAAACTCTCAGGACCAAGAGTTTTCACAGCCTGGGACGTGCTTTCTCATAGTGGGGCTGGAGAGACTCCAGCAAATGAATCCCATGGGATTCATTTGCCCTGTGCATGCCCCAAGCATCAGTGACCCAACTGAAGTTCTCAAGGGCACCATTCCAAAGAGCAGCTTGGCTACAAGTGCTGGAATCAAGGGGGAATCACATAAGCATGTCTTTCACATATCTTCCACATAGTATGGAGTCCTGAAAATACACAGCAACAAGGCAACGACTCTGCCAACCAAATAAAACAAGAGGGACCCTCAAGTCAATTGGCCGAAATTGATGGCTCATTAGAGCCGTGATGAACCTGCTCCATTAAGTCCTACAAGCAGTGATGGAGCAGATATATGCAAGGAGCTCTCTCCCCAGCTGTGGATCAACTCAACCAGTACTATCTATTTTCGCTTGAGAAATAAAATCTGCTCCACAGGCCAGCACAAATCCTTTTACCTGGCAAGGCAAAGCACAGCAAAGATCTCCTGAGAATTAGAAGCCATCGCTCCTCCGAAGCATGCACGGTCACCTGCAACTCTGGTGCTGGCATCAAATCCAGCTTTCGTACCCTGGGCACACAAACATCGCCAGGGGCGGTGTAGAGGTTCATGTTGCATGGGGGAAGGAAATGTCCCAGTCTTTTTCCTTTTCTTTGGGTTTTGGGGTTGTGTTTTTTTTTTCTTTTCTTGTGATGAGAGTATCATGCTATTTCAGACAGACAAGTAGCACAGCAAGGAGGATGGCTGAGAGAACTGTGCAGAAGTTACTCCTCTAAATACAAACAAAGAAGGCTTGGGGTCTGGTGGATGAAGAACATCAGGAAAAGAGAATTGTCGATTACACAAAAAATACTCAAGTGTCTCATTTCCAGCACCTAAGAGCTTAGGAGCCTAAATACAGATACAGTTCTGGATCGTCCAAAGTTGAATAAAAACAGCGTTTCTTGCAGAAACTACTCTCATTTGAAACAGGGTCACTTGCCACATGGATGCAAGTACGCAGGAGGAGGACGCAACAGCAGGTCACAGATTGTCAAAACAGTTGCGCTGTTTTGAACTCCGCGTCTTGGCTATGGATTTATGCCTCTAAATCAAAGTGCTTCTCCAAGAAATTTGAAGCAGCGACCAGCTTCTCGGCAGGCAGGCTCGGCGGACAGGACGGCCGGGGTGGAGGCGGGCAGAAGGTTCTAGGAGCCAGTACCCCCGCTCGCTCCCGGAGTACCCCCCCTTCCCTCCCGCAGTACTCCCCTCCCGCGGCGGGGCGGGCGGAGGGAAACAGCGCTTCCCTTTCGCCAGTCCGAAAGCGCTGTTCGAGAAGTGCCGACCCGGAGGCCATTCCTGGGGAGGTGGCCGAGGAAAAGTGGCGCAAACATTCCCCCCGACCACCACCGCCACCCCCCCAGCCCCCATCCCGAGCCGGTGCGAAACCCACGCCCTGGGGCGATGCCGACGGGCGCGGCGGCCGCCAGCTACGCGGGACAGGGGGCACAGTGTGGCTCAGCCGCCCCCGGGACCCCGCTCCCGGGTGGGGACTCGCCCCTTACCTGCCATTCCCGCCGCCGAGAGGGCTGCTCCCCTCTCCCCGCTCCGCGCCGCCGCCTCGCCGCCCGGCAGGTGTGTCTAAAGCGCTCTCCCCACCCCGCCGCACTTTCCCACCCTCTTTTCCTCCCTCCCTGCCACCCTCCCTCTTCCAGCCGGCTGGGAGGGAGCCGGCAACCCCCCGGCCTATAGACAGCCTACCTCTGCCGACCTCCGGGGGTCGCGGAGGCACTCACCGGCGGGGCGGGCGCGGGGGCGGAACCCCGTCGGCCACTCTTCACCTGGGCGCGCCGGTGAAGGGTTTTTCTCTGCGTGTGTCCTGTCCTTCTGACCCCCCTTGGTCCCCAGCCCCGGGATGGAGCTGCTCCCCGGAAGGATGTGGCTCGCCAGCCACTTCTCTTCCGAAACTCACCCGGCCTCACCTCCCGACAGACTGGCGGGGGAAAGGGGAGTGACCAGCTTGGCCGGGGCTCTGCCCGAGCAGGATGGAGGGCTCTCTGGGCAAGGCGCAGCCCCCCCACCCACACCTCACACCCCACCACTCCCAGCTCTGCCTGCAGAGAAGAAGTTTGTAAGGAGGGGCTTTTTTTTTACTTCAAGGGCTCCAGAAATTGTAGCCAGGTCACCCCAGGTGTAGGGCTGGCTCTGGTTGAAGTGGGGATCCAAGCAAGGGGAAAAACTGAGGGTGGTGGAAAGAAGCCTGATCCAGAGCAAGAAAAGGTCCCACAGGCTAGATTTTGGTTCCAGTCCTCAGCTGTGTCCGTGGGTGGAACTGGGCGTGGAGGCATCCTGGGGCAGCGTGAGGGAGATGTACTCCAAGGCATGCAGGGGCTTGTAACCCCTAGCCTGACCCAGCACTGAGTTCCCCAGGCCAAGGGTGGATGTGGGAAAGCCTTTCTCTGGCTCTATTGGCCACAGCAATCGCAGGAGTGGACCTGTGTGTCCACACAGCATCCCAAAGAGTTTGCACAGAGTAACCTCCACACCTACCATGTATTCAGTTGCTCATACCTGTGCATACCACTGGGACAGAGGGCTCTGGAGAGATAGAATTGGACACCATGGGCCAGTCCCAACATCATATGCCTCCCCCTTCAAGGCTAAGGTGGTTTTAATTTTCTCTGGCAAACCTAACTCACTCTCATTTTATCACTCTCAGCTTTGTCAGACCTCAGTGGCCAGGACAGACAGTGTAGGCTCTATGGAAGAAATTCACAATGCAATATCAAGCTCATAAGAAGTGGGAATTCCCCAATTTCCCCCAACCTTTGGGTCAGCCCACAGGGTAGCCCAGAGTACTGCTGAGCCCTATATTGCTTCTGCCACTGCCAACAAACTCCCAAAAGGGAGGTACTCTCAGCACCCCAACACTGCAGCTTCTAGACCCCACCTTGGCATGGAAATCTTCCCTCCTTCAGATAAGTGAAGAAATGAAAGTTAGGGGAGTCTGGAACAACCCTGAGGTATGAACTGGGCCCCCTTCCCTATAGGATTCCTGCTGCACCCAAGTTGAACCTTTCATTTGTTTCTCCTCCACCGCCAGTGGCAGATGCATCCCCTCAGGTCCCCACAGGCCTCCTGCACCAGCTTCAGTAAGGTGATTTGAGGGAAGAGAGGCTTTAGAAAGACCCTTTCCCCATGCTGCTTTCCAAGAACAAGCACAACCACCACCTGGGAACTGAGAGTGTACCTGTGCAATGCACGGAGCACACGGCCTTTTTATTGCAAAATACACAGAGGTATTGAGCAAACATTGGGCACACTATTGCACAGGGGGGCTTTCAGCAAACTGCTCTTGAATGGCATCCATCCAAACCGGCACTGGTTGACACCTTGAGCACATGAATTTTTTGTTGACTCACTCCCCCCTGCAAGGGGCCCCAACAGCCCCTTCCCCTCCCTTGTCAGCTCAGCACTTCACAGCTTGTGCCCAAAGAGCGCATGCTGACTCAGGACCACTAGCAGCAGGGCACAGCTCCTGCCTCCAGCCCTTACCTCCAGCCAGAAGCATCCAGCTGAGAGACCAAAAGCAAGTACAAGCAAGGCTGCTTGTTGGGAACCTGCTCTGACTCAGGCCATGTCAATTTTTGCCTGCTAGTTATTCTCTTGAAAACAACCCTCGGTCTCTCTCTCCCCCTTTCTAGTGAAAAGATTTCCTGAACAGGGTATTATGTAGTGATAGAAGATAAGATCTTCACAATCCTGATAAAAGTCCCAAAGCAAGAGTTGGTTTCTCTCATTCACACAGAGAGAGACAAACTCTAGGCTGATGACAAAGAAATCCTCTTCCCCCACCCACCCTGACCCTACAGGCAATGGTTGCCATGCTTTGTGACTCAGACTACTCAGATATCAGACAGAGCAGGTCCCACATCAAGAACTGCTAAAGAAATATCTTCACCCTGGTTTGCCCACAGAAGAGTCTCAGATATCCAAGTCCAGGAAAAAAACCAGCTGTTCTCCTTCATGGAGAGTCTCTGCGCTTAGCAGGTACCCTAGGAGCCAGCAGACCACCCCTGAAGGCTCTGAGCTGGGTAGCTGATCCAAATAGATCAGACAGTTCCTGAGAGGAAGAATATGTTCCATGCCTGTTTTTTGGCTAGGGTTTGGAGGCACAGAGATGCAAAGCTCACCCTTTGTAGGGAAGCTGCAGTTGTACAAGACAACCCCAATTTGTTGGAGATACACAATCCCATCAGAATACATGCTCACAGCCAGGTATCACATTTCCAAAGTAGCTTTTACCAGTAGCAGTTACTTTTGTGTTGGTACACTTGAGTTCATACTAGGAATGTCATTGGTGTATTTGGGTGTGTTTTTTGTTGTTGGGTTGTTGGTTGGGTTTGTTGCTTTTTTTCAAGTCTGGTCCAAAATAGTCACACTGGTAAAACTTTCCAAGCCACATCATCTCACACAGGAAACCTACGACAAGCTAACAAATGGTGAGCCCCGTGTCCTTTCCGCCACCAGAGGAAGGGCTTAGCACACATGGCCCACAGAGTGTGACAGGCTGCTGGGTTTTCTGCAGGACCTTGCGGTGTGAGGCTGACCGATGGCACTAGGAGGTCAGTGGGATCCCTCCAAGGTGAGCGAGCCAGTTCTGCGCAGAGCAGGGCTGGGTATAACACAGTACTGCATTGTTTGCCCCCTCCTGGAAACAGCTTTAGGAAGGGCGGGGAAGGAATTCAATAAATTCCTGACTGTGTGGCTAAAATGCCGTCAGTATAAAGCTCAAGCTGCAGCTACAGATGCTGAGCTTAGATGCTTTGTAAAGTCTTGTCCTGGGTTTTGGGAAGCACAGTATCTTTACTCTGGTACTGCCTACCCACACAGTCTCCATAATGTGATCTAGGCAGAATATCTTCAATGATGTATTCCTTGCTTGGTCTTTTTTTTTTTTTTTTTTTCCCCATCAAAATATGCTGTTCTTCTTGCAGCCTGGTGATTTGCAAAGACTTACAGTGTCCAATGAAGTTTTATGTGGAAGGTTTGCTAAGGTCTCCAGGGTGGTCTCCCAAGTCAGCTGGAGGAAGCAAGTTTGAAATAATCCCCCTAATAATAACTTCCACCCTGCAATAACTGTCCCAACACGATTTGGTGTAGTGAAAAAACTCTCTACAGTTTCTGTTCCTGTGTGGAACAAAAATAGATGCCAAAAACACAAAAGAACTTGTGAAACAGAATTATCGACTCCAGCCTGATCTAATCGGCTCATATACTGCTTCATGCCAGATTAGTTAATGCACATAGAAAAAAACCCCAACCTTTTCCTAATTACATTCATCAAACTCAATGTTTATATTAACAACCTTTGCAAGGACTTTGACTCTCTTCTCCCCAACACTTTTCATAGCAGATCTAAGAGTGCTGCGGCATACTGAGAGTGGTTTATTCCCTTCACAGTGGTGACTGCAGAAGGGAGGAGGAATGAGGTCTCCCCTCAAAAAAAATGAGTGGCCTTCATAGCAGGAAGGAAATGCATGTATCTGTGTGTGGAGATAGCAAAACAAGCAAATATTTCCCTCAGCATTCCTCCCCCTCACCACATGCACACACCCATTGCCTGGAGCTACAGCAGGCAAAAGCATGTGGGAGCCTTTTGGTAAGGTATTGGCAATACATCTCTGTCCTCATTAGGGCATCAGAGGTGTGCAGGGTGGCAAGGAAGACCTGAATTAGAGCAGAACAATGGGATTAGAGTCACTGGGATGAGCTTTCTCATTCCAGAGCTGCCCAGCTAGTCCTGGCAAAGGGGCTCCAACTCAGCAGGGTTGAGCCTGGAAGTCTCCTTGTGCTTGGCTGCCACCTCAGCTTTGCTTTAAGAATAAGGCTGTTGCCTTATTCCTAAAGCATTATCCCTATGGGATCAGTCCCAGCTTTTTTTTCCCCTCTCTCTTCAGAACATGGGCCAGCTGGGAGTCCATCTCATTGTTCATTGTGAATCCAGTCTGGTTGGCTGCTTCTGCATCACACTTCACAAGAGGACCACTAAAGTCTGCCCTCCGCTGCATAAGAAGGGTCTAAACACACAGAGTTTACAGTGAATACAGGGGAGCAGTGTCTGCTCTCTCCAGATATGACCCACACTGTTTAGAAATCAGGAGTGAATTCAGCTCTTCAACAAAGGACCCACCTTTGTTTTTTACTGGTGTATGTTCAAGCAGAATTTGTTTCTCAGGGAGGAGAATCACATGGACTGAGGATGTACACACAAAGATGGGGTAAATCACACCTGCTTTGGGAAGAAAACAAATGACTGTCCAAGAGGCAAGGTGATGGGGGTTGGAGCCCAGAGAAGCAATAAACCCAGCGGCATTTAAACTGCAGCAGGCAGCAGCTCACCAAACCTTCCCCATTTTCTCTAGTGCCTCCTTGCGCACCAAGGCTGCAGCCACCAGAGGTCAATGTGACCACACCAACCTCATCCAACTGTCGGATGCTGCACAGACACCCCCCTTGAAACTGGGACATCAAACAGAAATATGAAGTAAGAAGTGTTTTCCACCTCTTAGGACAAAATTCTGGGGCAGATTTGCATGTAAACCAATATCCAAAGCATTAATCACAGTATGACCTCATCATTATTCTGGAAAAAAAGGTCTTGAGAATAAAGATCCTGCAAACACTCTGAATTGAAACTCTCTTACTACCACCAAGGGATTAGCTGCTCAGCTGGGAGCCCTGCTTAGCCCAGTTCAAAAATATTCTTGGTCCCTCATGCAGCTTCAACAGAAGGAAAGGAAGAAGCGTAGGTAGAAAGCACCACTTCCATCTTCCCTTCCTCATCTCTGTGATGATCAAAGTCCTGTATGGCTCCTGTCCTGATCTGGCACATAAGCATGCCCCAGGGTGTTTGGCTGCCAGAGTTCCCCGAGTCACTGTCAGGCTGAGACTGGCCAGATGCTGATGGAGGAGAGGCAGGAGGGGTGATACCATCCCACAACACTCATTAGACTAAACATGTGCCATACCAAGGAAAGGGACAGGATTCATGTGTCAGGCAAGGAAGCTGCTGCTCTTTCAGACTTACCAGCAAATTTGCTCCATAAAGCAACAGACAACATAAATGAATTCCCAAAAAACTCCCTTCTGTTGCAATAGTCGGAGCTTTGAGGGCACAGATTGGCGGTGCATGGGGGAGGGCATGTTGGCTTTCCAGTCTCCAATACATCAAAGCTCCAGCAGCCACTGTCAGAGAGCAGATCCTGGTTCACCTGTGAACCTGGTCTTGTAGTTCATGGTTTGGGCAACCAGCCCAAGCTTGGTGGTTTTCCAGTCCAAGGAATACCTGACTGCCCTTGAAGGGCAATGCAGTGGCAAGAGAGGGAGGCATGCTGAGAATCCTCTGGGGTTTCAGTAGGTCAGGATTACACCAGAACCTTTTCCCCTTGACTGGAGAGCAAACCTGTCCAGGACATGGACAGGGAAAAGAGCTGAGTTCATGTTAACAGGACAAAGCCTCTCTGGAGAGGGCAAAGAACAGCCAAGTGCCACCAGCACCTGTAACACTGCTCCTGGGCCATAGGGTGGCACCACCCCACCATCCAACCCCGTGGGGAAGGAGGTGGTTGGGCAAAGCCCAAATACTTCGGGTCAGCGTGGCCTTAAACTGGAGCCCTTGCAAAAGGAAGGATGTGAGGAGCCAAGGGCTGTGCCTGTTCCTGCCTCACAGACCTGCCAGGGCTCCTTACTCCTGACTGCTGAGGCCTTTCCCAAGCCTTTTCATGGAATAGCTTCAAACTGACAGGGGGAAGGTTTAGATAAGGGAAGAAATTCTTTTCTGTGAGGGTGGTGAGGCACTGGAACAGGTTGCTCAGAGAAGCAGTGGATGCCCCATCCTTGGAAGTGTTGGATGGGGCTCTGACCAACCTGGTCTAGTGGAAGATGTCCCTGCCTATGGCAGGGGGGTTGCAACTGGATGAACTTTAAGGTCCCTTCCAACCCAAACCACCCTATGATTCTGTGATTCTGTGATCTACACTGGGCCCAGCTATTCTCATCCTACAGCTGACTGGAGATTGCTGCTGCACTGAGCCAGGCCTGGGCTTACTTTTGGGACAGCAAAGGGGCTGTAACTCCCATCTGCTCCTGTAAGTATTTCCTAAGGGTATATCCTCCAGGGCATCTGTCAGAGGTGGCACAGAGCACCCCTCAACCATGCTCAGTGTGGTCCAAGGACTACAAACCAAAGCTGAGACACAGCAAATTTGGTACAGATGTGACCTAAGCCAGATCAGTTAGGTGCCAGATGTGTAGACAAGAGCATAGCATCTTGGATCTCATTTCCTCTTCCACATACCACCATGGCCACACCAGATGCCCTGCAGGATGTGACCCTAGATAACGTGGGAGGTCTTGCAGCCCTTCTGCCTGCTGCATGGGATCTGCGCTGGAGCCATTGTGGCTGAACAGGCTGCGATTCATAACCCTCCCCGAGGCACTCCTCCTTGCCTGGCATTCCCAGAGCTCCTCATTCCTCTGTCCCAAAGCTAAAATACCCAGCTACCTCCTCGTCTTGGCTTGAGTGGCTCTTTGCCCTTCAGACCATCCCACAGAGTCCAGCATCAGCAAAAGTCAGAGACAACCACAGGAGGAATCAAAGCCTGGGGTGTAGCAGGAGCTGTTCCCCACTTCCCAGGAACAGCCTCCCCTCTACAGCAGAGGTTTTCAAGGCCCAAGAATGTAACTCTAGCCCTCCCTGGAGCTGGATGCCCATTTCCCCTGGGAAGAAGTCACACCCTGCCCCATAGATGCGATCCCTGGGCTAAGAGCCACAGACAGTTGTTTGCTGGAGCCCGCCCAAGAGCATCGAGCTTTCCAAGTCCTTTCCCTTTCTTGGGGGTCTGGTAGTCACATAAACAGGAAGAGCCTAGCCCTCTCCCTCCGCCTTCCACGGCTCTGCCTCCCTCCCCTCCTCTCTGGCGGGCGCAGCATGATGCAAGCCCCAGCGTTGGGCTGTTTGGCCTCCACGGGAGGAGCTGCTGGCTGGCCCCTGACCTCCAGGCTCCGCATTTCCTGTGGCAGCCAGGGAGGGAGACGAGGCCCCTTCTTCCAGACACTGGGGCTGGGCGTAAAGGGGCCTCTGTGGGCCAGCCTGGGGGGGAAAAGGAAAGGTCATGGCGGTCCTTTGACAGCAGCAACCTGAGGTTGGAGGAGGCAAAGATGCCAGCTGTCCCGTAGAGCTGGAAGCATTGCTGGGACAGAAACCTCCACCCTAAATGACAGGGCGAGGGCCATGCTTATTTTTAAAAGCTTTGTGGCCTTCCCTCCTAAAACCAAAGGCAGCCACACTGGGTCTGGGCTGCTGCCCAGGAGGGACCAGAGCCGGTGCCTGAAGGAGAAAGGTGCAACTGCAGAGCCCAGTGCTGCTAAACCCAGCTGCAGGAATACGTGCCCATTCTAAAATGAAAAAGCTGGACTGCTGCCTAGGAGGGTGTTACCCCTTTCCCCCAGGTCCCTCTAAGTTGAGACAGGCATCCCCTGCTTCTCCACACATCTCCCATGGGTCATTATGGGGAACAGGACTGAGATCTGTGGAGGAAAGCAGAAAGAAGAACAGAGCCTTGTTGAAGGCATTCAGTTTGAGAGGCAGGTCCCTGTTTCTGGGGTCCATATCCATGACTGGGCTCTGTGCCAGCCCTGGCTTGTAAAGACCCAGGAAGCTGGCCAGATGTGATGCCCGCTCTTCACGACCTGGCAGGAGGTGCCGGATGCCTGGGGAGAGTAGGGAGGGGGGATGGCATCCCAGATGGAAACCTCTGGTATGCCTTTGCGCTGATCTCCACTCTGCCCTGGAATGCGCCCGCCAGCAGCATGTGGGAAAGTGGAGTCAGCAGAGACCTTGGATGTGTCAGCTCCCCGGCTGAGTAAACAAGAGGAGCCCTGGCAAGCATTCAGCCCCAAGTAACCAAGACCTTGAAAAAAGGGGGGTGGAAACAGGGAAGTTCTTCTGTCCCCTCCTTGCTCACCCCTTGCAAAATACGTCTTAACTTCTCCCTACCTCAGGTGCTAATGCCACGTCCTCTCACCCCTAGCAAGTCTGGAAAAGCGTGGGAAGAGACTCTCCCCACGGCGTTTCCAGCACCATGCTGTCAGATCTAACATCCGGGAGAGACACTGCCACAAAAGGAGGGTCTAGAGAAGAAAGAGGTGGGATAAAAGAATTTATCACCCCCCACCATGCACACATATCCATTCCCCTTGGCTATCTCCCAGACAGCAGGGAGCATAGGGCATGGAGAGAGCTTCCACCAGCAGTACTGGCACTGCCTCAGGGAGCACAGTGACAGCCAGGACAGAGGCACAGTATAGCTCCCAGATAAATACCTCGCTGACCCCAGCTGGGGACATTCCCACTGGGGGATGTAAGCTCCAACCACATTCCAGGTTTCATAGGCTCAAGGAGAGGCTGCAAACAGTGCATTTCCCAGTGCTAGTTGGAGACATGCTCCCACTGCTCTCTGAGTTGCTGGCATTGCCTCCCTTGTCTCCTTTATAAAGTGCACCCACTGGAGTCAGCCTCTCATTCCCTCTCCAACCAGGCACAGGAACCTGGTTTTGAGTCTGGGGAAGAGGAATGGGCTGAGGAAGGTCCCCCTGCATCCCACCAGTGGACCCCATCATCTTCTGGGGTATAAACTCCTGCAGCAGTGGCATTAGGAGGCTGTGCTTGCCTTCTGGCCACCGTCCCACGTCCCCCCTATCGCTCCTCGGCAGGCGCAGACTCCCAGAGAATGAGCCATTGTTCCCCAGCCCCGAAGTCTCTTCCTGTCCCTGTAGGGCTGTGAGACAAACAAAAGCAGAGCCAGACGCCATGGGGAGGAGGCTGGACCTGCTCCCCTCCTCCAGATCCCGCAGCAACCCCACAGGCAGGCAGGCAGACGGATGCCCGCCTTGGGGGAATGGGCAGGGACATCCCTATTTTTAGCTCCCTCTGCATTCCCACCCCCTTCCTTCCGTGGGCCAAAAATACACAGGCTGGATGGACAGGCAAAATCATTATGATGAAAGAGTTGTCCAGGCCTCCTATCCAACCACTCCCCTGGTTTTAACTTCTTCCCTTTAACCAAGGCATGTTCCCCAAGCATAGTCCCCCTCTCCCAACATGGACGACTTATCTCTTCATCCCCACCTCTTCATCCCCATCCCTCACTCCCTATATCCCCACGTCTTCTTTTCACACATGGCATCCTTCCTCATCCCTGCACCCCACTCTCCTTCTGCTCTATGGATGCGTACCCCATTCCTTGACCATCCCCTCTCCTATGCCACACCAACCCTGGGACTCACTCCCTTCCTTTGAGATCTCCCAGCTCCTCCTTTCCCCAAAGCACCTTTTCCCACCTCCTCACGCAATTCATCTCCAAAAGGCTCTTTCCACTCAGAGGCCCTCTGTCTCCTCCTCCTCACCTCCATTCCCTGCATTTCCTCCTTCCCGACCACATCCCTTCTACCCTCACCATCTCCCCCTTTCTCTCCCAGTCCCAACAACCTCCATCCCAGCTCCCTCCAGCCTGCACAGACAGTGCTCCTCCTTCTTATCCTGCCAAAAGGCAAAGTGACGCCCAGATGCACCCGCACACAGAGCTGCTTCTCCAAACACCAAATTGATATCTAAGCCCTCTCCCCAGTCCCTCCTGCATAAACTTTCATAAGATCTATGAAAAGTAACTGGTGAATCAAGTGGCGGGGGAACAGGGTGCTCTGGGAGATGTAGTCTATGTACATAAATATAAATATATATCTATATATTTACATCTCCTTTCCTAGAACCTGAAATCACAGAGATGTTTCCAGGCCACAGGCAGCTATTCCTGGATTGCTTCTGGTTTATGCAGCATCCTCCCTCCCCTCCCAACCACGTCCCAAACCCCCCTTCCCTCTCCTCTGTGCCCAGGGGAAAGTGGGAGGAAGAACATAGATCAGGGTATGTCCTGGGTCTGTCCCTCCATCCTTTCACCCACAACACCCCTACAGCACCCCACATCCTTGGCCAGCAAACAGGACTAGCATACCAGGATGAAGCTGGGAAGTGTGGGGGGATGAAAAAAGATGAAAACATTTGGGGTAGGAGGAGATGGGCAGAGGGACTGAGGCAGACCAACAAGCCTGGGAACTCATCTGTACCTCCTCCTGGGCTTTGAAAAACCCTGAAACTTTGAGTTCCCAGCCCCAGTCCCCGGGGAAAAGCACACATTCCCACTTTGCAAATCCCACAAACGGGACGTGGTCAATCCCATTCCTTCAGCCTCCTGTTGCTCCAGGGGAGGGGAGCTGGAGGAATCAGTGGAGGAAATTAGAAATGGGCTTTTACAGAGCTTGATCTACCCCTCTTCTAGCAGGAGTGGGTCTAACTCAATGCTGCTGCCTGCCTGGTGGTGCTCACGACAACCCACCCGCTTTCCTTCCCCAGTGCAGCACAAGCATGCTGGCAACAAGACTGCTCTGATCCCTTTCACTGGTTATCTCAAAGGCTTCAGGGAGTGTGGGGGACCCACAGTCTCAAAAATGGGCTGAGCCAGGCTCAGCACATGCTGCCAGAGAGAAATCATCTTAGTGAAGAAACTATAGGGCATGAGGGATCCGGTGCCTACAAAGCCAGAGCTGGCATCAGACCAGAGATGCTCTTGGCAAGACGCTGGGTGCCTTACTTTATCCCTTGCCCTGGGGTGTCACCTCCTGCCACCACCCTGACTTGCTCACCCTTAAACTGGCTTTGCCTTCAGCTCATCCCCAGGGCAGCTAGACATGGGCTGGAGACAGCACTGAGGGCCATAGGCTGGGAGCAGGGAGGAGGGACCTGACAGCACCAGGGTGGGGGGGAGCTGGATGAGGCCATACCAGGACGTGTGGTGGGACAAGGAAGCCCTATGGAGCCCCCTCTCCATCACAGCAGGAGTCTATCCCCCACGCCACTGCTGGCAGTATTCCCCATACCCACGCGGTATGCTCACTCACGGCCCCTCTGAGGAGAATGGAAACATCTGGAAGTCACCCGCAAACAAGCAGCACTCACAGTTAATGAGGAAATATGAGCCGGAGACCCTGGGCAGCAACAGGATATCTGCTTCTTGTGCACTGAGCAAGGCACCCCCTTCCCACTGACCTCATCTGCAAGCTGGGATGCCCTCATTGCCTCCCCTCAGGCACTGGGGAGAGGGAGAAGAGGGGTTTTTCTTCCCCTGGAGGGGAGTCGTGCACCAGTCTCCTTCAGGCATTGGGTCTGCAAGCAGAAGGGACTGTAAAGTGAGATAGGAGGAAGGACTGAGCACCAGAAGGTGTGGGGCAGAGACTTCAGCCCCACCCCACACACACACACATCCCTCCATTCCTCTCTCCATCCCCATCACACTCACACACCCATAATATCTCAAACCCGTGTTGGAGGGATGAGTTCTGGGAAGAGGAGGGGATGCAATTTGCACAGCCCACTCTTTGATGTTGTGGTAATCAAAGCAAATATTCCTCATCTGGGAAAGCTGCTGGGTCACTTGTCTGCTCCATGATAAGCCCAGTGGCCGGTCTCACTGTAATGATGAGACTGGTACTGTTGCCTGGGGCTTAGGGTTATAGACGGGATGAAAGGTTGGGGTGACTGAAGGTAAATGAGGTTAGCTAGGCTGGGAGGGGTCCAGGCATAAGCTCCTGCCCAGGGCACACATGACAGGTACAGTGGCTCTGCAGCACTGTCCAGGCTCACAGCCACTCCTCATTTACCAGCCAGGGTGGATAACTAGGCCAAGAGGCAGGACTGGACAGATTCACGTTCCAGGCAGCTGTATATGAAGGAAGGGGGTATCGGCGTAACCAAGCAGCCAGAGGCCAGGATGGGTATGGAGACCTGGAGCTGGCACATACCCTGGAGGTCTCCAAAGCACTTCAGGGCTAGACTCAGAAGGACAAAAATCAGAGCCTGGTTGGCATGGCCACAAGATCACAGGTTTGGGGAAGAGTGCTGAAGAGGGGGAATTTCCATCTACTTTCCTGGAAATGGAGCCCGTCCTGGCCCGGAGCACAAAGATGCTTGGAGTAGGAGTGAGGAGGAGGAGGAGGCAGTGGAGAGCCGGCCGCCCTGCAAGAAGTGGAACGTGGCCCCTGTCCCATCTGGAAAAGATTTGTTCTGCATTCCCCAGCGGAGACGGCTGCTGTCGCTGGGCTCTGCTCCCTGACACAGCCTCTCCTGCAAGGGTATGGGGATGGAGGTGAGAGGAATGAGGGGGAGCTCCTCAGGCAGCGTGGGAGGAGATGCACTAGCAGGTAGTGCAGAGGGGGAGACCCAAATAAAGGGTCTTTTCCTGCCTCTCCCATCAGCTCTATTAGCTTCCTCTGAGTGGGACCTGGGGGAAGGGATGACTACTATACCTCTGACAAGCAGCAAGGGTGCAGGTCATGATTTCTTCTCCTTTCCCTGCCAATGGCAGAGCTCATCCCACCAGACCTGAGCTCCCATCTTCCTCCAAGACACAGATCCACTAAAGTACCACGAACATGCACAGTCCATATGCTCTTAATTCCTAATGGGGAAGACTTCTACAGAAGGCAGAAAACCCAGCTTCCGTTTCAGAGAAGAGGAGCCTGAGGCTGAGAACCGTGCCAAAATCCTGCTATACTTAGCAAACCTTTGAGCAGTAAGGTACTCCTGGCTGGGCACCCCAGCACGAGCCACCTGAGCCCAGCAAGAGGCCAGGCTCCATTTTGACATCTCCTCTGCAGACATCTTGTCATCCCTTCAGCCAATCCCTACTTAACCCCAACAAGTCTTGTCTCGCCTTCACCAGCAGAGACACCTCCCTTCTCCTCCAAAGGGCCCTGAATAAGTGCCTGTGCTTGGCCAAGTGATTCCCAGCAGAGCCACTGAGTCTCACCTGAAGGCCATGAGAGTCACTGATGGCACTGGTGAATCCACACTCAACCAGCAGGTTGCCCCTCATAGGCACCCTATAGGGTCTTCTGCCCTGTGACCAGCAAGGATGGATGTAGCAAAATGCCAGAGGGATGTGGTGTTCTATGTGTGGGCAGAAATTCTCCCTGGTGCCATCAAAGAGCACCTCCTTGCATTTATCCATTACCACCCCCTCACCCTGGTCTGACGCACTGCCACTGATATGATGCTCGTCCCAAACCTGTGACACTTGTCCTGACTCTGTAACAAATGCCAGCTTGGCTCACACGGCCTTCAGGGAGGCTGTTATCCTGCTAACACCCATCACAATGCTACCGTCAGGTCCTGGAGTGACCACCCATCCCCAGACCCCAGTCCTGACTGGCACTACTACACCACAGACACTGGGGACTTCTGTCTGATATGGGATGAGGTGACCCTATGTGGTAACCGAGGGGTCACGCACACAGAGGGGTCAAAGCCCTTTCCTTTGAGCCCCATCAGGCTCCCCTAACCAGGTTAGCCAAAAACCTGGGCTTCCCCCTTCCCCCAAACCCATTGAAGCAGGCTCCCGGGAGCGGGAGGCAGCAAATGCCGGCAGACGGGAAATGGCACTGGGGAAGTGGGGAGGAGGAGGGGAGCGGCAGAGAAGTTCCTGAAGTTTTCTGTCCTGGATAGTTGGAATAAATCTCATTTTCTCTGGTCTTCTTGCCGAGTCGAGGATTGGCTCGGCAGTGCTGCAGCCCGCCCTCCTCCTTCCCACGTCCCCTCCCCGCCAGCTTCGCTCCCTCTCTCCCGTGGCATCAGGGCGTCAGCCTGGGAGAGCCAGCCTTGGGGGGACAGCCGTGGGAAAAGGGAGGGGGGAATTGCCTCCCATTTCCCCCCACGTCCATTCCAGGACGCAGCACCAGTAACCCTCGGAGCAAGTTACAGGGGCCCACGGGGAGTGTCTCGCAACTTTTCGTCTGGAGGACGGGGAAAAATAATAACTCTGGTTCGAAAGAGGTAAATCCTGAAAGTTTTGATTCGTCAGTCTGTAGAGCTGGGGAGGGGGAGGTGTTGGGAGCAGAAGGATAAGGGTAGAGAGGGTGGTTGGAGAGGGGAGAACGGGAGAGGGGGGTGGGGAGGGAGGGTGGCAAGAGGATAGAGAGGGGGAGGATGGCAAAAAAAGAAAGGGACAAGAAGGCAGGAATGCAACAGGAAACGGGGACTGAGGGGAGGGGACGGGGAGTGAGGAGAGGGGACGTGGGCCAGGGGGAAGAGGCAGGAAAGAAAGGGGGTGAGAAGATGGTCCCACAGATGAGGGAAAGCAGCAGGACACTGGCGTCCCAAACTCTGCTCTGGATACCCCTCAAAACCCCGCAGGGTCGTGGCACCTTGATTTTGGAGGCATGGAGGAAGAAAGGGAGCGCTTTTTCATAAGAGGGCAGGGAAGGGATGATTGGAAACTGCCCACCTTCATAGCCTCGACCTCCCTCTAAGTCCCAGCACGTCTACTTGGAAAAATATCCTTGTTATACTGAGAGATATCACTATGTATATATATAGCAGCCAGCAGCACAGGAGTTGGACTTAGGCATCTGCCTACTGCCCGGCACGGCTCCAGGAAAGCTGGAAGAGGCCCAGCCCAGCCAGCTAAGCCCCTTTCCCCCTTCCCCAAAAGCCTGCCCCTGCTGGCTTTCACCATCCCAGAGCAGTCACCCAACAGGGGAACCTCTGCCTCCCTTCCTTCGGGGAAAGGGAGATTTTTCGGCACTTGGGAAGGCTGGGAAAGCCTTCCTGGCCACCCACAACCATTTCCACCCGCTCTTCCTACTGTTGAGACCACCCAAAATTACTCACCCTCTTTTGGCGTATGTCCCCTTTGGGAGAGGGGGGTGTAAGGAGAGGAGGAGGAGGGAAGAGGCTGCTTTCAGCAGCTCCAGCCAACTAGACATCTGGATTATTTTCCCCCCCTTTTTGGTTTCCGCTCTTCCCAGCAAGCAGAACAGCTCAGGCCATTCCCGGCTAGTGGAAAACTAGTGGTAACCAGCTGAACTTCGGGGGGAAATGGGGGAGGCCAGGCTGGAAGGAGGAGGAGGTCTTGGGTCTTTGAGGGCAGGGGGCTTCCCAGAGGAGGCGAGGGGGGAGCCAGAGAGAGGATGATGGGGAAGGGGGGGGTCATGATGGGCTGTGGGCTTTCTGCTGGGAATTGGTGAACGTGGAGGGCTGCCAGATGGAAGCAGTGGCACCTGGACAGACAGATGGCCGGGCAGAGGGGTCCCCTTGCCCAGTGGAGGAAAGGACAGCACACAGGTCACCCTTTGCCCGCAGAATCACGAGTTTCCCTGGCATAGAAGAGTCTGGTTGGGTGAAGGGGAGGGCTCAAAGGGACACAGCTTTCAGGGAGTCATACCAGGGGCAGAGGGAAGGAGGAAAAAGGGGAGATTGGAAGGAGAAAAAGCACAACAGGCCTGCCAGAAACCTGCCATCCAGGTAGGGTTGGGCACCAGCTGCCTCACTCCCTCCCTCCTTTCCTCCCTCCCTCCTCTCCCAGTGCCTGTTGCCTGCCAGCAGGCAGGAGAGCCAGGGGCCGGGTACTGGCTTGCTTCCCTGTGGTGACCAAGGGATAAGGAAGGAGAAACTCCTTCCTCCACCAAGCTCCCCACTCAGTAGTTGTCCAGACAAGGAGCAAGGGGATGCTCTCCTTCCACATCCCTCATTCCCTTGCCACCCCATCCCAAGGTGTGATGTTCCCCTTAAGGGTCTGCAGGGCAGCTCTGCTCCAGGGGACCTGGAGTGGAGTAGAGAAGTTCACTCCTTAGAGTAGCCCTGGTCAGTGTAGCACAGGCTGAAGGGCACAGTCCCCACTTTGTGTTTTTCGGGGGCTCTAATGTGCAGAGGGAAAGGAAAACTTGAGGGCTGTAGCTCATCTAATCCTCTCTCCCAGGGTCATGTGCCTTCCTGGGAAACCCTGGGGACAGCTCAAAAATGGGGTTGCATCTCTCTCCCTGTGGTCCCAAGACCCCTGTTGTGCTGCAGGGACCACCCTAGTAGTTTCCTTGCACTCCAGGAGAGCCCTGATCCAGTGGCTATGGGTGGGCTTCTGCCAGAGAGAGGAAATAGCTTCCCAGTCATCCTCCCACCCCAAATCTGCCATCTGCCATGTCATGGCTGTAAGACAGCACTGTATGGCCTCTGTGAGCAGGACAAAGACATGAACTGCATGAGCCAGGGAGCTGGGGGCCAGCAGGAATCCAACCTGCCCTGCTGCCACCGGCCACTGCCACCCCAGGAGGCAGCCAATGGTGCTAGGTGCTGCTGAGGGAGGTTTGTTTTCCCTTCCCCAGGCATTAACCCCTGGCAGATAAGAGGGGCCCCGGGTGAGCAAACAAGGCCAGGGCAAAGCAAAATCACGTGTAGCCAGCCAGGAAAGCAACTTCATGTCCAGGACTCCCCTTCACCAGAGCCTTTGCCACCCTGGCACTGCCTGGCTACTCTGAGGTGACATGGGGACAGGTGGGAGAGGCAGGCAACATGGCAGGGGGAGACAGTCAGAGCCATGCAGCAATGGGGGCCCCAGCATATGGAGATCAAGGGATGTGAGGCTCCTGCATCACCCTTTGTCATGCTGTCCTCCAAATCAACCCTGCTGGAGGGACCCAGCTCCATACTGTTCCCCTGGCCCCAGAACTGACCCCAGGGAGAAACATGTCCCCAGGTGGCTACCCAGAGCACTGATACTTGGAGATTCCCCTCATCCAAATCCTCTCTTTTCTCCAACCCACTCTCTCCCACTTGCCACACACACCAACGGGGAATCTGCCTGAGTGTCCTCTTCACTGACTGGGGAAGTCATCGTCCTGCTATCATCCATCCAGCTGCCGCTTCTTGCCTGCTCCTCAGTGCCTCCAGGACCTGCTTGAGTGCGGGGTCCCATCCCACCTTCTCCTCCAACCTTGAGCAATCACCTCCCTTGCCATGCCTCAGTTTCGCCTTCCTGCAAAGCAGCTGCTTTCCCCACACTGCCAGCTCCCTGCCTCTCCAGCATGTCTGCCCAGCACCTGGGGACCCAGCCAGTGAAGGACAAACAAAGCAATATACAAATATTGCATTTTTCCTTCCCACCACTCCTCCTCCACGAGAAGCACACAGTCCCCAGGCCTCACCCTCTCCTTAAGGGTTCATCTGAATAGCAAAAAGGAGGGAGAGGTTTTTCGCCCCAGGAGCCGGGGCAGCCGGGCAGGGCACTGCTCTGGGAGGTTCTGCCTGGGAGGGAAATCCTCAGCCTGTGTTGTGGCATGGGTCTGGCCAAGCTGCTTTGCAGATGGGGGAAACTGAGGCACACTGAGGGAGGTCAGAGAGGTGAGGGAGAGCATGTGTGTTTTGGAGGAAAGCCTTATTCTTCCTTCCCAGAAGGAAGGCCAGGCAAGGGGGACAGCCAGTAGCAACCTCCCCACTGTCTTATATACTGCCTTTAACCCCTCCAGACAGTTCAGGGGGTTCAGTCAATATGGCTGGGAAAATCCTCTCCAAGACCTTAATGGTTCCTCTTACCTCATTTAGGTGGGAAACAAGGGGACCAACGCACTTGCCCTGCCAGTCCACCCCAAGCTCCCATCGTCACCCGCTGCTTCATCTGGCTTTCACTCTCCCAGCAGTGGCAGAAGACAGAGGATTAACCCATAAAGCCCACGGCCAGACACAGCTTCCAGCAGCCTCCGCAGAACCTGGGTTGACCCAGACACCCGCTGGGGACACCTCCATGCCACCACTGTCCTCGCCACTGAGGAAGTACCCCCTGAGGGTGATTTCATGAGTGTGACATAGTGCAGAAAAGCAGGAAACCTGCTGAAAGCCAAAGTGACATGAGCTGTTACCCCAAGAGCATCTGGGCAGAAGCAATGGGGAGGTCAGGGATGTGACAGATCACCCCAGTGCTGGAAGCCTGTTGAGGGCTGATTTTTGGGGCTTTTCCACAGGCAAGGGTGAAGTGAAGGGTGCAACATGAGCCTGGGGAAGCTGCCAGTGCTCAGCTGGGTGTCAGGCTCCCACGGCAAGCGACGGCTGAAGTCGGAGCTGACGCCGGACATGATCAGCCCACCACTGGGGGACTTCCGGCACACCATGCATGTGGGGCGCGGCGGGGACGTCTTTGGGGACACCTCTTTCCTCAGCAACCACGGCGGGGCTGACACAGCCAAAGCCAACAACTTCTTCGCCCGGACGCTGCGGCACGTCCGCCGGACGCCACTGAAGAGACGGGGCAGTGGGGGCCAGGCGGGGGCATCGCCCGCCCCCCCGGCCATCTCACCCATCATCAAGAACGCCATCTCCCTGCCGCAGCTCAACGAGGGGATGTATGATGGTGGCGGTGGACACGGCCTGACCAGCAAGTTCTCCTTCAAAAGTGCATCAAACAGGTTCTCCAAAACGCACCAGGCCTATGGTGAGTGAAGCGCGGGGCAGAGGCTGGCACCCAGGTACTGTGCATCCTCTGCGGCCCTTCTCCATCGCTCCATGCCTGTTTCCTCCCCACTGAGGGACTTCAGGCTCTCAGGAGAGATGGAACATTTAAGAGTCCCAAGTCCTGATAATCCCTGTGAGCAGATAACCCTTACCTTGCTCTGAGCCATGGTCCTTGCTCCTGCCCTTGGAGGGTCTCCTCCCAGGGTGTCTCACAAAGTGGGGTATGGATGGTTTTTCTGTTTCTCCCTCTCTCACCTAGCCCCACACAGCTGGCAGCCTGTGTGGAGTAGTTGTAAGGTGGTGACCCCCAACTACCCCCAGCCCTATACCTTTACCAGGAGCAGCTTCCCTGAGGAAGCTAAGAGGGTGCTGGAACGGTGGAGCAATGCCCACTCCAAGGTTACAAGGTCAAGGAGACTCATGGCATGGCCTTCCCCACCTCCACACAGGTGCTCTAGCCCCTTGCCTGGCAGTGCTAACCTCTACATCTCCATGTGCTGCTCCTCACTGGACTCCATCCCCCCTTCTCCATCTTGCCCACAACCCTTCCTGCCAGCCAGGGTCTCCTTCAGGGAAGGTTTGTGGAAAGGATAGGACAGGACAGGACAGCTGTGTGGCTCCTCTCCATCCTCACAGCACTGGGCTGTTGCTCTGGTTTTCCCCAGGGAGGGAGGTCTGGAGCAGAAGGTCTCAGGGCTGGGGGGTTGGATCTGGGGGGCCTGCAGCAGCCCGATGAGGTGGCCTGGCTCAGAGGGAAAGGCAAGCTGAGGCAATGCTGCCATCTCCTGGTCCCACCTGCCTGACTCAGCCCCCATCTGCCATCTTACCAATCCCAGAGTGCACATGGATACCCTCCGCTGTACTCTGAGCTTTGGGGATGTCCACAGAGACACTGTCCTGTCCTTTAGAGGCCAGTGACACTGGCAGAGAGCGTGACCTGCACCACCGTGGTGGCAGTGTCCCCTGTCCCTGCAGAAGTAAGGCAGGCTTCCTCCCACCAAGCCGTCCCCTCCCCTCACCAGCCATCCCTTCTGTTTCACAGGGCTGGAGTCTGGGTTTTGTACCATCCCTCGTGTCCCTCGCTTGGAAAAGCCCCAAGAGAGCACCTTTCCTGGGGAAGATGAGCTGGATCGCTCAGACTCCCTACTGTCCTTCCGCCTGGACCTGGGGCCCTCTCTGATGAGCGAGCTCCTCCAGGTGATGAGCTTCTCTGAAACCAATGGGAATGAGGTGGGGGAGGATGGCCCACACCTCTTGTGTGGTGAGGGGACCAAGGACAAGGTCCCTCCAGCAGCAGGTGCATCCCATGAAGAGTACAAGTCAACATCCAGCTTCTGGGACCACTCCAGGCAGAGCAACCTGTCAGGGGCCAGCTCACTGCCAGGTCTGTCAGTGCATGCCAACGGAGAGGCACACGCCATTGAAGGTGCTGAAGCAGACTCTGTGTGGGCTTCAGGGCCAGGGGCAGCGCCCAGAGGGACCCCATGGCAGGGGCACTGGAACGACTGCACCATTGAGGCGGGAGAATTTGACCGAGCGACCCAGGTCCTGGCCCGCCATTACGGTGGGACCAGCACCCCACGGAGCTCAGAGAAGGGTGAGGGTCCCCGGCAGGCCCGGACACAGACCCTGTGGGAGAGCCCCAGCAGCATCTTGTGGCGGTCACAAGTGACAAGGGAGAGCCAGTCCCCCGAGGCCAGCTGGAATCAAGGAGAGGAGGAGGAGGAGGAGGAGACCAAGCTCTCCAGCCGGCAGGAAAGCTACACTGGTGCCCGAGGCGGGCGCAGCAGTTCCTTCGAGTATGCTAATGAGGAGGAAGAGGATGATGAAGTAAAGGTGTGAATGGCCATCCCTCCCATCACAGGCCCCACCAGAGACCCTGGTGCTGGGGTCTTTGCCCTCCTCCCCATGCCCCACCCTCAGGTGCCAATGTCACTGGCAGACACAGTGGGTGACCTCCTTGCCAAGCTGGGGACACTGGGAGGGGCAGAAAGAGAGCCTATCTCCTGGGGGGCTCCCTAGGGCTGGGCCAGGCTGCTGCAGAGGGCCAGTGATCACTGCAGCGCCAGGCATCATGCCCCTTCTCCGGCCTCACTGCCATTAGACACCAAAGAGACATTCCCATGTGCCAAAGAAACCCCAAATTCCTTCCTACCCATCCCATTCTCCCCAGTGCCATCTCTCCCAGTCCTCGGCCTGGCCCAACCAGCATGTCTGGGGACATACCCCATCCTCCCACTGAAGCACCCATCCACCCCCTGCAGTGGCATGGGTGCCCTCCCAGAAATATTCCCACCAATAGCTCTGGCACATAGAGGATGGCAATCTCCCCAGCTCCAGCTAGTGCAAGACCCTTCAGTATAGCACATCTATCTGCTAGGGGAGGTCAGATGGGGACCCAAGGGGCAGGCAAAGACCTGAGGTTCCTCTTTTTCCCTTTCCCCCAAAAAGCTGTGTGCTCAGTGTTCAGGAGGTGAGAGCATACACAGAGATAATCGCAGGGGTCTCTCCACTTGCCTCCTGCTGCTGGGCATTGCTCAGGATGGCTTCCTTCCTGACCCCAACCCCTCTCAGCAGGGAGGGAAGAAATTTCTTGGCTGGATGGAGGCAGAGGCAGGTTGTCAGGTCACCAAATTTTGCAGTTCAGATCCTGAACCTCTCTTCCTTTCTCCCTGCCTCAGAACAAGGAGACTCCTCCTCTGAAGCCGTTCGGTTTGTGTCACCATCCTCATGGTGGTGGCAGGCGGTTTGTGTCTCCATCCTTGCCCCTCTCCCCATTCACCACACGCACATCCCTCTTCCCAGTATACCCCCTCCCAGGGGTAAGTGTGGACGATGGAATGTCCCTCGCTGAGTGGCCCTGGGCGACGCAGCCACCCTGGAATGAGTTGCCCCCCACGCTGCCCCGTGTGCAAACTGGCCCTCACAGAAGCGCCTTTGTGCCATGGTGTGGAGCCAGCATGCTCGGGGTCTGAGGTCACCAGAGGGACCCTCACAGGACTCCCCTTGTTCTCTGGGATAGGAGGGGGTATGCAGCAGGGGGACATGCTGGGCCATGGCTGCAAGACTCTGCTCCCACGCAGCTCACCCACCACCCGGCTGCTTTTGGCAGGGAGTGTTTCAGAGCAGAATAAAGAGCTCCGGTGTGCACACATATTGCGCACGCAAGTGCCACTCACAGTCAGGCCACCGAGGCTACGGGCAAGCCCATGTTCCTCAGCCTCCCTGAGGGGCTGCCTTGCACCAGCCAGCAGCAGCAAGCTGGGGCAGGCACCAGCTTCAAGAAGTCCCCAGCTCTGGCTACTGGAACCCAGCAGGAACAGCCTTATCCCCACTTCCAGGACAGGGACCCAGGCTCTCAGGATGAGCTCCCCTCCACCCTCTGCTTTCCACACTGTAACACAAGCTCCAGACCAAAGACCCACATCCACGGAATTATCCTTTCTGCCTCCACTCTGTATCCCATGCACTTATTATTGTCCTTATTAAAACAGTTTTGATACTAACTTCTCTCGTGCCTCCACTTGGCTGCCGTGACCTTATTGTCTTCCTTGCTACATCCGCTGGTGGCCCAGCCACCAAATTCCATCCTCTTTACTCTCAGCAGGAATTTCCAGCACCTCTGGGATCCCTGGATTAATGAGCCTGGTACTTTGTGCGCTCTCTGGGGCACACATAAAGCAACATCCTATCCACCTGGGCCCATGTAGCACACAGAAGGGTGAAAAGCTTCCTGTCCAGCTCTGCAACAATTCATTTGCAGCCTGGAGCAAATCAGTACCCTTCCCAATGCTGGCTCAGCTACACCTGTCCAGCCCATCAGACATCAGACATCCTCTGCCTGTTCACTCAGGCAGCAGCAAGTCCCTCCAGCTTGGACAACAAGGAAGTGAAGAGGGGGGGGCATGGGCACTGCCACCTTCCCTTGGACCGGATTCTCCATAACATCCGTTTCTACTCTGCTCTCCTCTCACCCAGCCTATAGTGCCCCAGTGTTTGCTGACACACTTCAGGCTGGAGAGATACTTTTCAGTTAGAGCAGAAGCATAAAATAATCAGGACTATTTGCCTGTAGTCCTGTGCAAGTGACACAGACTTGGAGGTGCTGAGCCACATAATTCAGCCCAAACCTCACTGCCTCCCCTGCTTCACTTTCCCTCAGTAGGGTATGCTGTGGAAATGTTAGAGTAATGGGTAACCTGACTGGAATGTGCCAGCAGATAAAGTGAGGTGAGGTAAAGAGAAAAGCTGGAGGAGACACTCCCTTATCTATGGCAGGAATGCTGGCTGGGGGCACACCTGTGCTGCCCTCCCCATGCCACCTAACCTTTTAATTATGCTCTTTTGTGGCACAAAATGCCACATCACTCACATCCATGCTTTTCTTCCCATTCTTCTATCCCTCCCTCCTAAAAGTTCAGGTGCAGGAAGAAATGGAGCACTGTGAAGAGATTACACAACCATTTCCCAAGCAATCATATAGTGACCTCCTCCTCCTGAACCCCACCTACATCCTGCTTTGGCTTATCTACTACCCCTTCAACCCCACATCCTCTTCTGACCTAGAAAGCACCTGGCATTATCTGGGAGCTATTTCCATCCAACAAGGACTCTTTCTGTTGATGGGAAAACCTTGGGCTTTGACAGTGGCTTACACAGAGACAGATCCAAAGATCTCAGAGAAGACAAAGCAGATGGAGCAAGCAGTGTTCCACTGGCGTGGTCCTTTATTAGAGCTGGGAAGTGGCACCCATCAGCTCAGCTTGAAGGAGGTGATCTTGAAGCCTCCCATGATGTTCATGTAGTTGATCTTGCGGTAGCTGTGCCGGTTGGGGAAACACACTTCATGCCCATCTGGTAGTTTCACACGGAATTTGTCTGTCAGCATTTCAATAAGGAACTGGAAGAAGAGAGGGGAGGAAGGGAATTGAGGACAAGGAGGGTATTCAGAGGTCAGCATCTAGACAAAAGGCCTGACTGAGAGGGTCAAACCTGTTCACTGTAACCTTAATCAAGGTGCTGGGGGTTGAGCTGAGGGTGATTCAGGAAATGAGCAGTTGATATCAAGGGTCTAAGCTGGTATACAAACTATGATTTGGGGACAGGATCTCCCCTGAGACAGTTTCACCTACTCAGATTGTAAACTCAGAACCCAATGTCTTTACATGTCTTTATGGAGTATATATGTACATGTACACATGGAATGCATATGCCACTGTTCTGCTCTGAACAGGGCAGATTAAACCTCCCCCCCCAACGCCCTCAGCAGCTCACTGGAAAAAGGAACTTTACTGATAAACACGCACAAGCAGACAGGATGAGAATGCATCACTGGTCATTGCAAATGAAAGAGAATGTTCTCCAAAGCCACCATCTCACTACCCCCTCCCCAAGAGCCCATGATGCCTGAGGAAACAAGCTTTCTCTCCGCAGCAACAGAAACTGGACTTCTCCTAAATGCAGCCCTGTCAATGACTTGGGACATCAGATGGGGTGAGACAGCAACTAGAACAGCATACCTGGCAGGAGAAGAGAGAGGACAGTTTGGCAGCATGGATCCAGGAGTAATAAGGACAGAAGAGCTGAGGGAGAGGTTTTTGGACTTTGCTTCAAACTCTGGGTTGCCTTAAAGTCTGTGTTTACATGTGAGGGAATTAGGGAGAGAAATAAGGTAGAGAGAAGCAAGATCCTGCTCATTGGAGAGTCCTTTTACCTTCATACCTGCCCCTGGTACACTTACCTGATGGGCAGGTAGGGGGGTCAGGAAGCCCTTACAAAGCCTGAGACAGACAGGGCTCACACAAAGTTCCCAGAAGGAGCATTGAGATTTTGAAGGAGGAGTGGAAATGACAATCAGGACCAACAACCCAGAGGATGAGGGGCTGTTGTGAGGGAGCATGAAGTATTGGATGGGACTGGGAAAACTAGGGTATGGGAATCTGCTAACCAGGGATTTCCCCCCACCACACAAACACTCCCCAACACCCAGCACAGACTCCTCACCTTGACAGTGCAGCCCCTGAAGAAAGAGAAGTGGCTGTCACGATGTTCTTTCTGCCACACATTGGAACATTTGGAGTTACAGACAATGACAGACTCATTGAAGCGGGGATTGAAGTGAAGTGCCAGATCTTTCAAGCTGGAGCCAAGATTGATGCTGAAGCTGTGGATGAATAGGAGGAAGGTCAGCAGCATGCACAGGAGAGGGTCTTGGAAGACTTGAGATCCAACACACATCTCTGCACCCAACTCCTCCATCAGCGTGGCAGGTGGTAGCATAGGGGTTCCCCTAACACAGATATGCTCACACATTTTGTACCTGGTGACCTTGGAAAACCACCTATCTCTACAGCCCACCTTCAGTCCTGGTAAGTCAAAGTGGTTTCTTTGTACTTACCCAGTAGTATCAGCAGATATTTTGCCCTTGACCTTCAGGGTGTTCCCAGGCTTCATATCGAGATTTAGGATTTCAAATGCATCCTAAGACAGAGAAAAATAGTCTGTGAGGCTCCTTCAGCCATTTTCCTCAGCCCCCGTAAGTGAGAGGGAGCTGCTTGGAGAAGGTGCCCCATCCAGGTGAACATCTACTGCTCTCAGCTGGTGCTCCTCCCATGGCCAAAACCCCTCCATACTGGAGGTCGTGCATGAGCTTCTCTCACAGTGAGGGAAGAGTGGGCTGAGTGAAGCCCACAAGAGAGAAAATACATCAGAGAGAGAGGAGATGAAAACAGGCTTGTCCTCAGCAGAAAGAAAGGAAAGCACGACAGTAGGGATACAAAGAAAGTTTAAGCACAGGGGCACTACACAGGGTTTGGTGGAAAGTCAGTGTTGCCCAAGAAATGCAAGTGGTGAGAGTGGCTGTGACCTGCCAGTCTCTCACTCAGCCTTGCTGAGTTGAGGACCCTGGGTGACACAGGACAGGAGCAGCAGCCCTTACAGACATCTTCTTCAGAGGGCAGAGTAACCAGGCAGGGAGACACCAGCAGTTTAGCCCAGAAACGCTTTGCACAGAGAACCTCACGTCCCTAGACTTCCTTGTGGCTTACACATTAACATGCCCCCTGCCTCTGTAAAGCTCCATTGGCTGCTATTAAGCCAGAAGACTTTGATCCAAAGAAAAAGCTTCCTTATGTACACTTCTCATTAGGGACTTCAGGAGATTTAAGCAATTCCCAGCCTCCTTGGTGGGCTCCAAGTGGAAGGACTACCACACACAGCCCCTAGAGGTGCTACTTCAGACACCACACAGGACAAGCATCTTCCCAGCTGGTCATGGAAGTGTGACCATGTTCAGTCCTTTTCTGTGTGTAACAGCTCAGCCAAAAGAAGCATCCCAGCACCTTCCTTTTGTGGCGGGGGCAGCTCCCAAAATCCACACCAGTACACCAAAATGGTCTACACCATCCTTCCCCACAGCGCTCTGAGGAAGGGCTCAAAGGGGCTTGGAGGAGAAGGCAACCAAGGCATGCCCTGTAGATGGCACAAGCTATGAACAGTCCTTTGCAGGAGTGACATAGTGGCATCCCAGCTCCTTCCCTTTTTATGGCTCTAGATTCAGCCTCAGCTGCATGGATCGCAACAGCAACATGTGGGACTCTCTACAACCTCCCATCCAAGCCCCATCAAGACCTAAACCTTTTAGCCTGAGGAGCCACGTGCATAAGGTCCAACAGCCCCATCCTCCCTAACCCTGAGACATGGGAATGTCGTCCTTACAGAGCAGGTCTTCCCAGGTAAAAGCTATGATATGAGTCAATATCACAGATTTGTAAGTGTCCAAAAGTCAAGCAGAAAAAGAAGAAGGAGGAGAAGGTCAAGGCTCAGAAGACCAGTAGTCTCTCAGTCCCCCTCCCCAGAGCAGAGAGCAGCTGAGTGCAGTCATCCTGCTGCTGCACAGACAGCTGGTAGACAGCTTCTGCCCTTCCCCAAAACATCCTGAAGCGAGAAGTGCTGATAAGCACTCCTTCCCAGAGGTGTTTCCTATGAGCAGGGGGTCATAAAACTCAGCAGGCTCGGGGAATTTGTTTGCTGTTGAGGATACTGAAACCATTAGTGAAATCTCCCTGGGCTGATTGCAGAACCAGCAGGAACAGGTGCTGGTGATGGTGTTTTCTGGCATTGGATCTCTTTACCATCACACTGTTGCATCCACGACACACCTGTACACACTTTCACATCACCCTGCTCCCCTGCAGCCATCCCAGGGAGAACACAGAGCCCAGAGTCCCCCTCTCGAAATATTGGAGCATCCCACTGGCTATGAGAAGTTTCTTTTCCCAGCAACTCACACTGACCCTTTGCAGGGACAAGGGCAGTACATAGACACTGTTTTTAACCATCAGGGTTAGTTATCTGAACTCACTTTAAGCCAGCATGGAGAAACAAACCCTTCTACAGCTCAAGAGGTTACATCCCAAGACAGAACCTAAACTCAGACAGAAAACTCCTGTCCTACATTGCTGTCCAAAGTGACACATGGGTGCCATGGCAGAGACAAGACCCAGAACCCAGGCCAGCAAGGTAGAGGAGTCTTCCCCCTAGATTCCCGTACGGACCAGAAAGAAACAATGCTCTCAGTAGGATTTATCCAGTGATCCCACTGACCCCACTTCTTGTACTTTCACAGTTATTCACTTGTTACATAACATACCATTGTGGAACTTTGACCTGAGAAGTATCGGTGTAGGTCCTGCCTCCCAGGGCCAGAACTGAAACCTTGTTTCCCCTGTGGTTTGTGCAGAGGCACCCACGACTTTTTTCCTGTAATAAGTTTTGCATATACTGCAAAGTCATTAACCCTTTCCTTATACCACCCCGCGACTAAACATCAATCAGCAGTCATTGTCTTCAGTCGTTGTCTTTGTCCACGGTGGTGATGTGCATGTAGCAGACGGAGAAAAGAGGGATGAAGCAGAAGGGATAATGCAAGCAATCGTACATTGAACAACTACAATTGCAATCATTTATCTACCGAGTAAATCTATAGGTAATACTCCTACCCTGCTGGGTATTTCTATACACCACAAAAAACAACTTTTAAATATATGGTGCTTCATGATAATCCAGTTGTTTTAGCAGATGAAAAATGGGATCAAAAGGGAAATATTGACAAGGAATCCTATTAGTCGGGGATTTGGGGATTTTGTACATTTGGTAATAGCAGACTTCCCCTGATCATCCCAGGTAGGTCAATCTCTTTAGAGTTTAGTGAGGAGATGGTTTCTGGGTGTGATGCATTACACATATTCCAACCCTAAAGTCCCTCTGTGTTATTATATTATGCAAAACATGTATCATTAAGTCCCACTTGGTGCGGGAACCAGCGGCATTCAACAACCACAGATATTCCCTCACTTAGTAGGTAATGGGCCCTCCATTTCAAAGGTAATCTAACCACCAAGGGGTAGGTACCAGAATATAAGATCATTTCTGTAGTTGAGGTTCACTTACATTGACTGGTAGATCCATGGGTGTTACAAAAATCTTAGGCCCTACTCTGCTGATGTAGGGAAACCCACACTAATTCCTTGGTCTGTTTGATTCCAAAGACACATAAACCCCAAAACTAGTTTCCACGTGAGGTTGACAGAATTAGCACTTTCATCCCCTGGGGTTCATTTCACTGTTTCAGTGGCAGACGTACATAAGCACATACATAACAGCACAAACATGCTAGCATCGTAACTATTCCTACTAATAGAATAACAAAACATATGGTGGCATAAACTACAGCAGGAATTCCCTCTTCCTTCTTTCAGCACCTGGCCTTTACCTTTTAAAGATCAAATAAACAACTTGGCTCAGCTTTGAAGCGGTTTAAAAGGATGGAATAATCCGTTGAGTATTAATTTTATGTTTCTTATTGTGATCATCTGCAGCTATCCAGGCATACTTATTCAGTGGACTTTTTAAAATCAGTAGCATTTCGGTACTGATGATGGGAAAATTGAATAGCTGGCTAAACTGCACAGTAATTTGGTTTTTATTTGGTGAGAAAGGATTTACTATCTGTAGGATATCCCAGGTATTCCACAGTCTTCATAAGAATACCCACTGGAAGCGAGTCTTCTACAGATTTAGGCAAAAGCAAGCAAGCAGTAATCACTTATTTTCATTAAGTATAAACATATTAAACCAAGGCATATCTTTCCAACACAGGTTATAAATGCCACACTTGTTAACCTTAATTACTTAGTTAAATTTGTAAACAAAACTTACAGATACATACACAAATTTAAACCCCCAAAATATACTACACATAAAAGCAAACAATCCCTATGGACACCTGGAGTTGGTGTAAGAGAATCCTCAGCTCTAGGTGTGATTTCTAATATGCAGGATACCTGTAACCTGGAAAAAACATAGACCAGAATTGCTCGGTCTCTGTCTAACCAGTGCACAGTGGGTTAAAAGGAGGGCACTATCCATCTGATACTAATTTGATGGATTTTTCCAGAACTATCTTTTACTTCCCAAGGGTAACACAGAAAGCTTTAATTTTGTGACCAATTCATCAATACCTCCAGCAAGGGGTATTTTTAATCTAATTAAATCTTGGTTTAGATTTTGGCTTTGGTATGGTGGTATAAATTTGACATACTCACTAGGGGGTTTCAGGTGTCTTCCCAGAGGTCACTCCAACCCATCCTATATAGCACTCATAATTCACTGTTTCCTGGATGAATTCATACCGAGTAGGCATGTGAATTTGGTCTCTAGGTGGTTTTGCTGTTGCTGCAGCAACATTCGTGATCTTGGGCATCAGATACAAACACTTGCAGGCTATCTATCTGGAGGGCCACAAAGGAGAGCAGTTAATCTGGCCAGATCGATGGGAGCTACCAGAGGGGACTGCCTTAACTGATGTCTTTCATACATTGTTTGAATACATGCTGCCTTTTGCACAGAGGCTGCCAGATCCAACAATCCTGTAGTCTTAACAGCAGTAGGCTTTCCTCTGTCCTGTGGTTCTATGGCCCCAGCCCAATAAGCAGCTCTGGCAGTCAATGAGTAGTTATGGTTACCTGGGGTAATAGTTAAAAATACTTCTGCCTCTTCTTCACTCAGCAAGTTTTGGTCTCTGCCTGTAAAGGGAAACTTACCGCACATACTCAGGTTCTGATTTCCCTGGACATCTGAAATATTTTTCCTGCAATTTACCTAACTCTGCGGGGGACCAGGGAACAGTACGAACAGTAGTGTGGACTTCTCCATCCCCCTCATCAGCAGTTTCAGTTTTAAGTAAAGGCCAAACTTTTACTAGTGCTGGGATAGGGGCAAGGTCTTCCTCTAAATCATTAGCATTGTTCCAAATGTCCCCATCCCATGTTTTGGGATCCTCACAATGTGCCACTCTGTGGATGTGCTGGACTGAATTAGAGGATGATTCATGTGGGATTTTATCAAGTAATTTACCTAGATTTTCCTGCAGTTGTTTTTCTCATCGTTCAGCCACAGTCAGTAGTTTTTCTAATTGCTCATTTTTTATTTAGAAAAATGTCTACTAGTTTTTCCAATTTCTCCCATGTCTCTTTCTCAAAAAACAATGATGCCTTAAGAACCTAATTTTCTGACTTCAAAGTCATATATTCCACTTCTGTAACTCTTTCAGGTGGCAGGGAGCTTTTGATTTCATTTTGCAAGCAAGATAAATAAACTACCAAAACTGCATAAATAACTTACCTTTAATAAGTAACTTACCTTTTCCTCTTCCATTTTTCGTTCAGCAGGCAAACTAATAATGTGATCAGCTATTGCCTGTACATTATCTCAATTAGTTTGTGCCCATTCCAACCCCAGGGGAGAGGGACGACTATCAGACTTCTCCAGGAGAGAGTGTAAAACATTAGGCTTACATTGGTCACCGTGGGTAACCAATTTTCTTCAGTCTCCCTCAGAGGGAGACAATTTGTAACAGTAAAAGTTTGGTCAATCTCCTTCAGAGAGAGACAGAGACCACCAGGTAGGAAGAAGAACAGTAAAAGTTAGGAGCTGTTAAACAGCACTTTGGGTCAGAGAACAGTATATGCTGTCCGTGATGCCAATTAAAATGTTATGATTTGATGTTAAAGTCCTCTGCTCAAATTAAGGTGCAAATGAGCCCAAATGCCAGTTCAATAATGCCAACTTTATTTTACAAAATTAATTGTATAGGGAAAAGAGAAAGAGAGAGGAAAAAGGAGAGAGATAGTCTAAGTAGAAGATAGTCACCTCCATGGATCCAGCAGCGTCCTGTTGGTCCTTCAGTACCCTGGGCTTCTTGGTAGTGGGGTCCCAACCAGTTCCCTCCGAGTCATTTTTATGCAGTCCCTTATTTGGGTGAAAAGCGAAGGTATGACTGACTTTCAGTTCCTCATTCACACGATAGACAAGAGCAGGCATGGTTTCGGTGATTTTTCCAGGGTCTATTCTGGGGGTTGTGCAAGACAAGTACTCCAAAAATCAAGTGTCCTACTGGTGACCCTACTCACTGCGCTTGTGCAGTTATTCACTTGTTACATCACATACAGCAGTGAAACTTTGACATGAAAAGCAGGGTCAGAACCAAAACCTTGTTTCCTCTGTGATTTGTGCATAGACACCTATGCCTTTTTTTCTGCACCAAGTTTCACCACCACGCCTGTTTAAGGCATATACTGCAAATGTCATTAACCCTTTCCTTACAGCTGCCCAAGAGGGAGAGCAGCATGTGTCTTCTACTTTGTCTAGTTCTGGGCTCCTCAGTACAAGAGAGACATGGAGCTTCTGTAGTGGGTCCAGTGGAGGGCTACTAAGATGACTAGCAAAGTGGAGCATCTCTCTTACAAGGAAAGGCTGAGGGGACAAGGCCTTTTCATCCTTGAGAAGAGATGACTGACAGGGGACCTCATCGATGTGTGTAAATATCTAAAAGGGGCATGCCAAGAGGATGGCGCCAGGCTCTTGGTGGTACCAACCAATAGGACAAGAGACAATGGGTAAAAACTGATGCACAGGAAGTTCCACCTGAATGCGAGGAAGAACTTCTTTACAGTGTGGGTGACCACGCCCTGGAACGGGTTGCCCAGGGAAGTTGTGGACTCTCCCTCACTGGAGATATTCAAGAACCGTCTAGACACGATCCTGTGCCACGTGCTCTATGATGGTCCTGCTTGAGGAGGGAGGTTGGACCAGATGATCCCCTGTGGTACCTTCCAACCTGACCCATTCTATGATTCTGTCTGAGGGATGAGGAAAACTACCCACGCAGAGAGTTACGCGCAGAGCCACGAGTACCACAGATGTGAGAATATGCCAAGAGGGAGACGAGCAGGAAAGAGGCATGAGCTGCTCAGAGAGGGGCCATGAGATTTTATCAAGATTACATTAACCCCCTTCTTACAATGCTCAGCAGGGGCGTTCACCCCCCTTTTATTTGCCACTGGGAACAATAGTGGGAAACCAGGCAGCAACTCTGCCAGCGCTGGCGACTTCCTTCATTTGCTGAGTTGAGCCTCCACATTGTCAGACACCAGCCCTGTGCTGATAGCCTCTCTCATGCCAGGGGTATGCGCTTCCCACATAGGAAGGGGATGAGACTTTAGGGACCCCAGAAGAGCCAAAATTCTCCATTGCAGTTGGAGGTGGCAACTGGGATGATGAAAGGAGGGTGGCGGGGGCAGGTTGATACTTCCCTGCTGACACTGCAAAGCAGAAAGCCTGCGGAAACAATGAGAGCATGGGAATGTAAATCCCAAAGAAAGAGGAAATCCGGCTAAAGAGCATCTGCAAAAGAGGTGGAGGGTCTGTGCAGTAAGGAAAACATAAACAATAGCTGTGGAAGCTGGCAGCCCCTGATGCAAAGGATCCAGGAACCCTTCACCCCCTAGAGAGATGATCTTATAATAGGGTACCAAACTGGGAGTGCCCCTCCAGGGCCCCACAGATGTTCAGCCTGGCCAGAGGGCAGTTGGTCTGTACTAGTGTGGGACACCCATGTTCACACCACTGATGCCAGAGGAGGATTTGCTGCATTTGCAGAGACCAAACATGTAGTCACTTGATGTAAGGCTGGGGGGCCATATGCAGCCCAAGGGAAGGGTGAGTTTCCAACAGGGAGCAGGCCTGCAATTTTGCATGGAGAAAACAAAGAAAACCCAAAACCATACTTTAAGGAGGGAAGAGATGAATTGCAATCATCTTGGCTTTCAGCCAGAAGGGTGGCAGGGCAGGTCATCTGCACAGTACTTTCACCCCATAAAATGCAGCAGCTCTATCTGCAGAGGTCCCATACAACAGATTTCGGTGTTAACAGTCCTTCCCAGCCTTCCTGGTAGGTCCTAAGGAGATCTCAGGCAACCAGGAGCACTCATGGGATCTCAGGATCCTTAGGATCCTCCAGACAGCAGTACCTCATGTACCATGGCCTAGAGCTGCCACTTCTACCAAGGGCACCCACACAGCTGTCGAGAACAGATTGAATGCCACCCTCCACAGCAGGCTGACAAGATCCTCAGCAGCATCATTGCTGGCAGCAGTATTTATTTTGTTTTCTCACTCAGGCAGGAGATAAGCCAGCTAGGTATGAAGCCCTGAGGAAAACCACAGGTTTCCCCACTTCCCAGCCAAAGTATCCAAACTGCCTCAGCTGTTAGAGGTTTCTCATGGCCTTTTGTGGCAGGAGCAGCCCCCAAAATCCACACCAGCACACCAAAATTGTCACTACCATCTCTCTCAATGGTGTTCTGAGGAAGGGCTGCAAGGGGCTCAGAGGGGAAAGCAGTCAACACATTCTCTCTAGACAGCATGAGCTATGAACAGTCCCCTGCAGGACTGGCATGGATCATCAACAGACATGAAGCTCAGTCCAGAGGGGATGAAGGAGAGAGGGAAAGGCAAGGCAGCCACGTGAGATGCATGGATGTATGTGCCACTGACCCCACATCAAACCAAGCTCTGCAAAAAAGAGGGAAAAGATCCCCTTAACACCCCCGTGGAAGGCTGTGATTTCAGCTCAGTGCTACTTTGAAACCAAAGAAGCAGCTCTGGAGGACAACAATGCTGCAGAGGGGAGAAGGTGCCTGTCCCATATTGCACTCAAGGCACCAGGGAGCCTGTGCCTCGGACCAGGCATCAGTATCTACTCAAGGCAAAGGGAGCTGGAGAGACCAACCATGCATTCTTTCTTGGAGTAGCAGCTGCTCACACTGCTATTATTTCCTACAGCTTCATATAATTTGTACTCCACAGCAAGCTATTGTCCCTTTCCACTGGCTATTTATTTCCTTGAATAGCCTCTGGGGAAAGATTTCAGTGCAGGAGTAAAGAAAAAAGAAAGACACCACACAATAAATATCAAATAGTGACCTGATTTAAACTGTGTTCTCTGACCTCATCTGGACCCTGGTTGTGGTTCCTCCCAGCAGTTGTGTTTAAGCCCTGTTTCTGCTTTGGCATACCTCATTCATGAGGTCTAGGGTGAAAATGGCCCCTGCCTTAGAGGACTGTGGGGTGGATTTTCAGAGGCCAGGGCTCAGGACATGACTGAGAAGCTTCCACTACCTCCTGATGGAGATGCTCAGTCCTCCAGCTTCCAGTCACAGAAATTCCCAGGTAGGTTTGATAGAACTGGTTTCCCCTTTAGTCAAGAGGTGTTGGTTTGCCTCTCAGCAGACAGTGCTGCAACCTTCAGCCAACTGATCCCTAAGCTCTGAAAGGCAGCCAGCTTCCTAACGGAGGAGAGAACAAAGTGTACTTACCTCAGCCAAACTGAGGTAAGCAGGAGACTGGGTAAGCAGGTCTGTGGATCTGAAGGGCGTGTACAGGAGAGGACTGTCCAGGAGACGTAGGAGAAGCCAAAGCAATGATGAGCACAAGGAAAGTAGTGCCCATGAGCACTAAGCTCCTGCCTAAGAGGTTGACCAGAGAGGGGCTGCTCCTTTAGGGAAAGCACTGACGTCTCTGCATTCAGATCAAGTAAAATAGTAAGGAACAAAGGACTGGAGGCGAATCTTCTGTCACCCCTCCTGCCCCAGCTACCTGACAGTGGGAAGTATGGAAGTAGCATCCATGCTCTGAACCTGGAGGCAAGAGATCAGAGGCTGTCAGCATCCAACAGGCTCTCCATAAACATCATCCCCCTTCAGCCGTAGGGTGCACTTTCTTTTCCTTAGGGTGTGGGAAATAATGAGGA
The DNA here is from genome assembly GCA_035041135.1 of Platyrinchus mystaceus. Classification (NCBI taxonomy): domain Eukaryota; kingdom Metazoa; phylum Chordata; class Aves; order Passeriformes; family Tyrannidae; genus Platyrinchus; species Platyrinchus mystaceus. Next base: position 51,335,159 of record JAWWLV010000045.1, on the reverse strand, counting down.
GGAAGGAAAAAGCTAGCTAAAGAACTAAAATGTGGAAAAACCCCACACCTTTCTTCAGGGCTAGGGGCAGCAGTAAAAGAGGGAACCTGAACCAAGAAAGCACATCAAAAGCATAGGGAACAGACTCCATCAGACTCCATCTCTGTTCACCCTATCAGAGAGGTGGTGGTGCAAGAGTGACTGGCATCTCCCATCTCCCTGGGGAGTTCAAATGTGCTCTGATGGATGGTTTCCATCCCCATAGCCAAGTTATGTCCTTGTACCTTTGCAGGGAACCTCTCTCTCAGGCAGCTCTGAAGTCTGTGGCAACATTTTTGTGTGGTACAAGTTGTGCATGAGGAAGGGGAGAAAGGTGGTTTGTCTGCAAGGAAACTGCTTCATAAGGCACCAAAGCCATGTCATCAACCCAAGCAGCCCGATGAGTCATGTCTTCTGAGTCCCCAGCTTGCCTGAGGGGCAGGAGAATGAACAGAACTGGCACAGGGTGGGGACGGGAGGTCAGAGGACTGATTACATGCCACCCAGTTCCATTTCCAGACTTCATTTCTCTAATTCTTTCACTCATGGGTGCATGCCAGGAATGCGGGTTGTGGGAAAGGCTTTCAAAAACACGCCTGGAGATAAAAATGCACTTGTGTTGAAAGCTTCCCTACTGGAAAAGAGAAGATACATAGAAGGCTCACAGCTTCCCCCTCTCTGAGACTTTTGGGATCTCCCAGCTTTACCCAAATCTTCTGGATGAGATATTATTAGCTTAATGAGAAAAGGATCTTCAAAAGAGCTCTCCACAAAGGATCCGCTTCATGAGGTCTTACGCTCCACTTGCATCTTGCACTCAAAGATTAACATCTCCAACAGTTTTATCTTACCATTGAGTAAGGCAGATAGCAACTCCCTCATCTTGCACATGAGGAAATTGAGGCACAGACACCCAAGTTCACATCCAAAGCCAACTCTTCTTGTTTGGATTCTCATCTTGAAGTTTCTATGGCCACATAATCAAATCAAGTCCAAAACCTTCGCAAACCTCTGCAAGAACTTGAAAGGATGCTGTGGTCCCCTAGCTGATACAGCTGGAGTATTAGAGATGCTGATCTCTGGTCACACCACTTACTACCAGCAGGAGGTACTGAGGCATTCAGTGCCTCTGGAAAAAATTAGCCCTTGGGTGGCTCCAATTAAGTCTGAAAACCAGAGGCATTCAAAGAACAGAAGCCTTCCAACAGTGGAAGCCAGAGGACTTCCAAGATGCTCCAAGCCCAACTTTGCTGACTGCAAGAGGATCCTTTCCCACAACAGAGACAGCATGAGACCAGTTAGCTGGAACTAGAATAAGCAAAATGTTGCACCATACACTAATGGTCCACAGGGACCTCCCTCCACTGAACTCCAAGCAGCCATCCCAGAGTCAACCCTGCAGGACAGCAAAGGCATGAAGTGAGAGTGACTGCCGAGTCCCTGTGCACAGCACTCCATCCCACACAGGGAGAACAAGGCTGCTGGCACCGCATGACTCACTTTGAGTGTGTTTCTCACGGGTTCCAGTGCTGAGCCCAGGCAGGTTGGACAACTGTGAGGACTTACAGGAATCCTTCAGACAAGCAGAATCCATCTGAGTCACACACATGAGGCACGATGCCAAGGGTGGCTCTTCCACTAGAAAAAAAAAAAAAAAAGAGAGAAAGAAATGCTAAGGGATAAATAGCAAGTTTTGAAAAGCCACAAGAATTAACAGCTCATGGGCTGGAAAGAATGGGAGGGAAAACAAAAAGAAGAAAAGTCTGTTCTCCCATGCTCACGTCACTAAAGCCAAGTATCCCTCATCCCCACTGGGAAGCAGCAAGCCACCTTACCACACATCAGCTTTGAGAGGGTCTGAATGGGCAACCTACCCTGGATCTAAGGCCATGGCTGAGGTCTGCAGAAGAAGAGGTTGTCAGGTCAAAACTATCTGTTTCTCCAAAATCAGCTTGAACAAACTCCCTTTGATGGCCCTGCAAAATGAAATGGTAAAAACCAAACCAGATGAAAATGGGAAAGAAAAGCTGCCAAAAAAAAAGGAATCCAAATCCCCAAATGATTGACTCAGTGCAGGAAATGGGCATCTAAAGAGGGAACTGCAGGCATCTAAAGGAGACCTAAGAAAAGATCAGGCCCACACAAAGGACTCTGTATTCCTTTCCTCACAGTGGGAAAGGCACCAGAAATATTTGAACCCATGGACCTTCAGAGCAAGATGCAGGGAAAAGAACTGAGCCTGACCCGCTGCAGGAGCTCCAAGCACAGCCAATGTGCAGAGGAGGTTCCAGCTCCCACCGGCATAGGGAGTGTTAAATTACATTTTCCCTGCTTCCCAGTGAGGAGTTACATCTATAGTCTGGCTTAGAGTTGCCACCAGGCAAAGGAGCTTTCGAAGCCAGCATTAAGGCCCAGAGATCTTTCATCTCCTCAAGGTACCACAAGAAGCAGGGCAGCAGCTGCTTGCAGCTGCTTTGCACTGTTGGGACACCCAGTCTCCCTTTCTAGCACAATACTGGGCACTATGAGATGCCCCATCCTATACAGGCATCCTGTCCCTTCTCTGGACTGCACCCATAAACCTCTACTCTTTTTCTGACCTGTGTAGCCAGTAGTACATAAGCCCTCACTTGACCACAGTGAATATTTATTTTGCATTCACAACAGTCATGACAGACTGTTTGGTCTCTCTGGTTCTCTTTCCTTTCCTTCCAGTTTGTGCCTTTTCCTGCTGTCCTTTTATTCCTCACCACTGGCCATAACCAGCCTGTGTCTCTCTGGCTGCCCCCAGGTTTCCTTGTGCCACTATCCTCCCCTCCCCAAAAGCCCCCAGCAGCAGAGCAAACACCAGGCTTCAATTGCAGTGAGATTCCTGGATGGAGAATGGTTGCTCCAGAGAGGGGAAAAGAGTATTAGAAACTAAATACTTTGAATGCAATTCACCCCAGACTAATCTTATCATATCCCAGGCTGAATAGCCTGAAACACATTGCCAGCAAACAGACTTGCCAAGCCAGGAGATCTGATAAGGACAATGTGAGGATGACAGACAACTGCCAGGCAAGTTCCCATCTGCACGCAGATAGCTTATCTCTTCTGTCAAGATGGGACACACATCCACCTCTGCTGCACAACAGCGGGAAAAGGCTAGTGGAGACCTGCTTTCTGCTCCTGAACATGCACGTAGCACTCCTAACAAGACCATCCCTGAGGAACATCTCTATTACTCACTCAGCCTCATTAGGAAAGGGGTGGAAATCTTTCCTGAACAATTCCGTCAGAGGCACAGCTCCCCAGAGACCTGGCTCAGGATGAGCTGAAGAGTGCCTCGCACTAGCTCTGGACACCAGCAAGTGGCTGCTCTGCTGCAGGAGCAGCACAGCAGCGAGACAGCAGAGGGAAGAAGTCTAATAGCCCACTCTTGAATCACACTGTGGCACCACTTTTAACCCTATCAACTCCCAGCACGCATCCTCCTCCGGAAATTCAGCCAGAGCGCCGCTGCAGGGAAGCAAGCTACTCAAGATGCAAAGCTACTCTGTTTGAGGAGTGACACGGAAAGAGAAGCAGCCTCTGCTGGGAACATCTCCTCTTTCTGCAGAGAGGAGAGGGCTTGGGCTGCAAATCAGGGACAGCAGAGATGCAACATGGTTGCATCAAGACCCAGAATGTAGACAGTGCCTTTGAAATGCTGCTGAGATGAGGGGAACAGTGTGTTGCTTGAACACAGCCCCTCCAGGTAAATACAAAGCAGAGGCTGGTCAAACACCCCCAGAGGTGTTCACCTGATCCTTCTCCTGGCTGGGAGACATGTCTGCCAGCAGCACATTAAAGGGGGGTTACATGAGTTCTGCCTCCATCCCCTGAGTTCCCGAACCGGATGTAGTTTGGGGTGGCAGGGGAACTAGGACAGAGGTGTGCATGCACAGGAAGCTCTTGCAGAATCGCGTGCTCAAGGCAGGAGAGCCAGAGGGGCAAATTCAACATAGCTGTATGTCCAGGCCTCTCTAATCCCCTGCATCCAGGAGCTGGCCCCCACACCCACATGACCTCATGTAATTGGGCAATGTTTTCTCATAGCATCTCTCCCACCCCTCATGGCAGTAGGTCAAATACAGTGATCCATAGCATGGGGTGTAGGACACTGAGTCACAACCCAGTGTTTAGCTGTAACCAGCAGACAGAGCATTAGCATTTTCCAGTTTCAGTCTGGCACACACATTCCCATCCCACACACTCACCTACAACCTGTTGCATGACATTTCCCATCTTCGAGGAGGGAAACAGTGGAAAATTAGGGGGTAAATATACAGGCTGCAGGCGACTGTACTTCAAAAGCCTGCCTTCTGAGAGACCTGGGCTTACATGGTTTAGCTGTTTCACTCTTGGCCCCAAAAGCGAGGAGCAGAACACAGCTCCCATTCATGGGGTTAAATGCATGGTGACAACAAGGCTCTGGTGGGAACAGTCCCCAGCCCACCCCGTCCCCCAGCTGTGCCTGGGTGCTGTGGCACTGCTAGCCAGCACTGCCCAAAACCAAGGCAGGGAGGTTGCTAACAACTGCAGAGCATGAGCCAACATTCTGAGGCAGTGCTCAGGCCCAGCCATGCTCCTGTAGCGCTTACTAGGACAGATGAAACCAGAGGGACTAAAAAGGAGCCTATGAAAAGTCAGGTCCTTGGGAAATCTGCGTATGCAGACTCTGCGTCTCCCTCCTCCTCCTCTTGGGTCACAGTTTTCTTTTCATTCCTAGCTCCACATCCACCATGCCCTAGCACTGGGATCGCTCTGCCCTGCTGATCCTCACCGTCACGAAAAGCAGGGCAGAAGCTGGCTGCAGTGCCAAGTGGCAGAGACTGAGCAGCCTGGATGGAAGGAGAGCGCCACCGGACTGCCTCCTTTTGCTGTTTCACAGTCCCAACTTAAGTCAGCACTGAAGTTTCCTAGGGAACTTGAGGCAGCTGCAACCAAAGCGGGATTGCTGGCAATGGGGGATTTTCAAGCCCAGGCCAAAACCCATCTATTCAAAACCACCAGCTGCCACACTTGAGCCAGCTGCCCAGCTGAGTACACGTGCCTTTGGCACTGGGGCACCCTGCAGAGGGAATACCTCCTCCCTGTGCCACGTTGTGAAAGAGAGGCTGCACACGGCTGCACCTCTGAGCTCCCCGGGCAGCTGCTACACTAAATATCCCCAGCAAACACTAAGTCACACTTGGCTGTCACCGCAATGCAGGGATGTATTCATCATCCAGGCTGAGGGATTTGCCGCAGCTGGGCTCCCCGATTTGCTTCAGGATGCCCAGTTTCGTGTTGCCAATCTCTGCTCAGATCATGCTTGGATGCCCGTGAGAAATGCCTTTGCAATAGGGTTTTTCTCCTTCACCCTCCTGCTGCTCTTTAGAGCCAAACTATACCTCAGCAAAATCCATGCTCTTAAACTACTTTCCCCCCCCTCCCATACATGTGCTTTCTAATGATGCCCCTTCCATCTGTTAGCAACACCACAGCAAGTGAGGGCTAGAGCAAGAATGGGTGAATCTGTTCACGTTTTCTAGTGCCTCTGTCGACTCCTGAGTGCACAGTATCGGTAGCAGATCTGTTCCAGCCTGGAGCTGATCTCATCAGCAGTGCTGTGCATAACTCCACCGAGGCTCCCCCTTGCGGGCTCAGGGCCTCCAGTGCTCACTTCAGCCACGTAAATTTAAGCAGCTCTCTCTAACCTGGCAGGTCTTCCTCTCCCTGTTCAGGTTTTGGCTCACCAGGTACATAACCTATCAGCCCCCGAGACATGGCTATGACTAGGGCTTCCATTCTGTCAGTTTTATTTCATCACTGCTTGCTGCCAATAATGTTCCTCGGCAGCAAGAGAACTCCCACATTCTCAGAGCATCCCCTGAATGTCCTGGATTCTCTTGGGAAGAAGCTTTCAGCAATGGCAAACCCATCTGAGCCTTCCCCACGGTGTAAGGAGGCACTTTCACTCCCCATACTGTCCAGAAGGGCACTGCTGCCACCTTGGTCAAGGGATCGAGACACTCCTTGAGCCGCCCAGTTCCACCCAGTTTGAAAGGAGAGCTCGAACACCAGGAATCAGCAAGCTGTGCAGCTCACCTCTAACTCTGGTATTTGCTTCTCTCACTTGTCTTGCTGAGCCAGTTGCTCTAATGACAGAATCAACATGGAAAGGAAATTTGGTTTACAGAGGTCAAGGCAATTCCCCAAAAGGAAGCAAATGCAATTACCCCCACGCTAAGGACCAGGGAAACTGAGGCAGTGAGCATAGCTGAGCATTTCCCTGAGTCTTGCTCCAAGACATGCCTAATTGCAGAGATCTAGCCAGTAGGTTTTCTGATCCCTTATCCAGCATCCTGTTTCCTCATTCTGCTCCTGTAGTTGTAGAAGGACGCCTTTGATCACCCAAGACAGGTCTTCCTACAGCTGAAAGGGAAACTGCTGAAAGAAATGGAAGGGAGCAATCCTGGTGGATGACTGCATACCACAAGAAAGTCCTGCATATGAAGGAAAGGAGACATTTCCTATTAGATTAAAGGAGCTCAAACCTGCTCTCCCTCTAGAGAAGTACGCAACTCTATACTTGCCTCTCTAATTGCAACCCTCCACTGGGAAAGATGCTTAAAAGTATTGCAAAAGTATGGAGATTAGCCAAGGTCAAGGAATGGCAGGGCTGTAAATCCAGAGGATTGCGTAAAGAGGTGCATGGTCCGAGGTGATGCCAGAAGAAGTGCTGCCAGCCTGTTCCAAGAGAGAGTAGCAGAGTTAAAACTGAGCCAACCCCCCAGGAACTGGCTGCTGCAGTCAGCCAGAGCAGGAAAACAACAAAAGGGAACAAAAGACCACGGTACCAAGCTTCAGGAAAGTGAAAGGTCTCTGGCAGAACGCCTTGCCAAAGAAAGAGGAATGTGACAGGGAAAGGGAAGCTCACGTCACGGGTCAGAGCCGACAATCCAGCAGGAAGCACACAAAAGCTCTCACTGCCCCACACAAGCGCATCTGAAAAACATCGCAGCGTTTACATAAACACGCGGCAGAGAAACCAAAAAACTCTGGGACAGAGCAGGGGGTGTCGGGGTGGTTCTGGCTGGCTGAAGACGAGCTGGTGGGTGGAAAACCCCTCTCCCGGGCGACCCGGCCATTCCTGCGCGGTCGCCTTCCCTTCCCGAAGGACTAGGGACTTGGTTTGCTCTGCGATTCACCTCGAGTGCACGGGCAGCAAGAGCGTTTGCTGAGCCCGGCCTTCTGGTGCCCTCTGCGGGCAGCTGCTGCAGGGCCTTCCCAACCTGGGACCTGCATCCCTCTGTTGAACCTGGGACCTGTATCCCTGAACCAAATCTGGGACCCGCATCCCTCTGCCGAACCTGGGACCCACACCGCTCTCTCCCCACGAGCTGCGCTCATCCAGGCCTCTGGCTTAGCGTCATCACTTTCCTCCGCAACTGGCTACAAGCTAATTATAGTTCCAGTACTTTCCCTCTGGAGAGATGTTAATTACCACATGGAGAGCCTTATGCTGTCCAAACCCAGTTTGAAATTCCAGCTGTCGGTAAAAATAAATCGAGGGAAGTGAGAAAGGTTCTTCCTCACAACGTCTAACCACTGTTACAGGGAGCAAAATTCAGACTCCGATCTCCCTTTCCTTCTGTTGTACTTAGGGTCCTTGTTATATGGAAAGCAGATGTAACCAAAGGGGAAAGAGACTCCTAAATCTTTGAGAAATAAAGGCAAGGTCGCTGCTGACAGGACTGTTATGCACGAGTTCACTCTCCATTGTTTGCAACCAGCTGAAAAGAGGTGCAGCCTTCCATTCATCCTGGACTTGCTAACTACTGGGTGTTGGCAAAGGGAGGAAAACAAACAAGCTTGAGACTCAGACAGACCGAAACCTGAGCAAAGGGGCTCTGTAAAACACCAGTCTGCAAAACCCCTCCTTCAGAGGCATAGCTGTGGGGGATGGAGAAGAGACATGCATGCCTTCTATGCAGATCGTACATGACCTGGAGGGCTCCTAAAGATGACTTCAGGATTCTCAGAAAAATCAAAGAGGTAGTACTGACAGGCAAGGCTGACTCATAAGATTAAAATAACCCGTGTTAAACGTGCCTGAACAGAGCAGAGGGAAGGATGTCGCAATTTTCTATGAAAGGTGCTTAAAAAGGGCTTTGTGATGCAAGGCAGTAACAGTTAAAAAAAGAACTACGTTCATGGGCCAAAAAAAAAAAAAAGTGCTTTTTAATGGCCAAAAAATCCCCACCGAAACAATGGCTATCCATAAGGAAAAGCCATTAGGTGTGACAACAGGGCAGTTCCCTCGTCAAACACGGGATTAGCACTGTAAATGAGTAACCCAGCACGGGACGGCTCCAGCTCAGACGCCTGTCTCCAGGATCAGACGCTGGAACGCCGAACAGGCTGCACTGTATGGGCTGCAATTGTGCTCTTATCGCCGAGGTCCTCCGGCAGCCCCAGCTCCAAGCACCGCCGCCGACACCCGGACGGGGCATTCCTCGCACGGGGGCCGGCTGAGGCTCACCCAGAGCTCGCTTAGCTCGCCCCTTCCACCAGCGCTGTTTGAAGTGCAGGAAAGTAAACAACAAACACAGCGAGCGAGTCTCGGAGAAGACGCGCTGCTCCTGCCAGGGCCGCCGGAGCACGGAGCAAACAGGCGGTGTCGGTGTCGCAGCCGGCGCTGGCCTGGACTGCCAGAGCCACGAGGAAATGGGAGTTTGTTCTCCCGGAACCCTCCAGCTCTTCCCAGGGCTCCACCGACACCCCCCAACACGCACGCTGCTCAGCGAGGCAGCAGGCCGGGAGATCACCTGCTACTTAAAGATCGCGGCAGGGGAGCTCACTTACTAGCATTTATATTATATTTTATATTATACTTAGATTTATTACAGGCCGGCACCCGGTCCCCCTCCGTCCCCAGGGCGGGGGGGGCGCTCTGCGCATGCGCCACACCCGGCTAGCCCGTGTCCTTCGAAAGGACACGCCGCGCGCCGTCAGCCGGAAACGTTTGGTCTCCTCGCCGGAAGTGGCTTCACTTGCCAGTACACGGGTTGTTCCGGGGAGGGCCGGCCCGGTGGTTTCCGCGCGGTGGCGGCTTTCCGGCGCCCCGCCCCGCCCCGCGCCCGCCCCGCGCCCGCATGCCCTCCGTGCCCTTCTCCGGGAGGCCCTTCCCCTTCCTTCTCCGTCCGCGCCCCGCGCGGGCGAGCTCCATGGCGGAGCGGGGACGCGCGCCGGCAGGGGGCGCGCTGGCGGCGGAGCGACGCTCTGGGCCGGCGACTTCCGGGTGTCAGTGGCCAGAGGGATCGGGGCCCTCCATGGCGCGGCCGCTCCGGGCCCGGCGGGAGGGCGGCGGAGCGGCGCTGCCCCGCTGAGCGCCCGCGGCCGCCCGACATGGAGCCCGAGACGCTGGAGGCGCGCATCAGTGAGTGCGGCCGGCGGGGGGGGCTGTGAGGAAGGGGGCGGCGGGGGTCGCGGGGTGTGGAGGGCGCGGCGCTGGGCAGGTGCGGGGCCCCGCGCGGGGCACCCGGGGGCTGCGGTGAGTCCGGGGCGGCGTTGCCTGAGCACGGGGGTCAGCAGGGAGGAGGGAGCGAGAGTTTTTGCACAGGGCAGCCACGGGAAGAGGCGAGCGCACACCGGCGTGTTTCTCCTCCCTCGCCATCCCCCACCACTGCACCTGGTGGAGCTAGCAGGGAGGGAGTGGGGTCGGCGTTGCCCCTCGCTTGGGGAAGTTTTTCTCACCGTCCTTTCATCCTGCCCGCAGACAAAGCAACAAACCCCCTGAACAAGGACCTGGACTGGGATGGCATCAATGCGTTCTGTGAGCAGCTCAATAAGGAGCTGGAGGGGTAAGTGCTTCGCCTTTTCCCCAGGCATGCTCCAGGTCACGGGCCTGGTTGTGATTCCTCACACGGTAAAATCCAATGGGATTGTCCCAAGAGCTGAATAGGCACAAAGGCCCTCAAGGTAGGGGTAGGTGGGGAGGTCCTGGTCCGCTAATGGAAGGTACCCCCCGGGTTTTGAGGTTTCTTGGTGCCTTATCAGTGTCTTCAACTTGCAACATGCTTTTCATCCCTGGATTCCTAGGCAGGAAGACAGGAATCAGGCTTTTCAAAAATAACCGCCCAGCTTTTTTTTTTCCCCTCGCTCCTTCCAGTCCTCCACTTGCCACCCGACTTCTTGCCCACAAGATCCAGTCTCCGCAAGAATGGGAAGCTATCCAGGCCCTCACGGTAAGGGCATCTGCAGGCTGGTAGAACTAGATGGAGGGGCAGGGTGTGGAGATGCTCCAGCTTTACTGGAGAAGCATGAGAAGCTTTGAATTCCATCTGAGAAAGCCCTGGAGCACCTGGGGCCTTGGGTGGGAGAGGGAGCGAAGGTGGTTCCACAAGTCAGGAGAGGTTACTTGGAAAGATCTTGCTTCTAGGACCGTATCCTGTTGAAGTTGATAGGAAGCTTTTTGGGTTTTGTTATGGTGGCCTTGGCAGTGCTGGGTTAATGGTTGGACTCCGTGACCTTGATGGTCTTTTCCAACCTAAATGATTCTATGATTCTTAATTGTGTTGTGGATCCACGCTGTGAAAGTGGTATGACTCCTCCAAGGGTATCCCTTCCATGGGCTGTTGAGCCATCTCTGCAAAAACTGGCTCGAAAAAGGAAAATCTTCTTGTTTCTTTGTGGGAGGGTGCTTGACCACCCTGGGGGGGATAGAGGGGATGTCCCTCTGCTGCTGTGACAGTAGCCATGGGCTCCGTACTTGGTGAAGGAGAAGGAGGAGGGAGCTGCCTCCTGATCCTGCTGCTGCCCCTATGCTTGGACTCACCTGTCTCCTCTCCCCAGGTGCTGGAATCTTGCATGAAGAGCTGTGGCAAACGCTTCCATGACGAGGTGGGCAAGTTCCGCTTCCTCAATGAGCTCATCAAGGTGGTGTCACCCAAGGTGGGTTTTAGGGCATCGTGCTAGAGGGGACTCCTGGTGGCAGGAGGACTTTGGGAAAAAGTGGTGGCTGAGTAGAAAGGCCAGACACCCACTGGGATGTGGGGAAAACAGTGTGAGTAGGAGATCTGGTCCTTGTTCCCTGCTGAGTTTCCTGGTTGGAAGGTGAGTTTTCACCCCTCTGTCCCAGACTGATTGTTGATGTTGGAAGCTGAGGGCCAGCTAGACGTGATGCAACCAGCACTTTTTGAGACAGCTGAGCTCATGTGCATGCCTGGAGTCACCTTCCTGCATCGCTGTTGGGCTCTGTGCTGCATGTGCTTGGGAACCTCCCCCAGCTCTGACATCTGACCGTGTCTCTCTGGGGTGTCCCAGCCTGATTGAGACACTCAGGGAGGACAAGCCCAGGCCTGGTCAGTGGTGTTCTGGTGAGTCCATCTGAAGGACCAAGTCATGACCTGCTCCTCTGCTGATGCTGCTGTTCCTGCAGCAGAACAAGCTGTGTGTGCTCTCCTGTTCAGTCAAGGCAGTGAACACCAGCAAGTGTAGGCTTAAGGGAACACAGGCTAAATACGAGTAAAGAAAACCTTTGTCTGCCAGTCACAGCTTGTGATCTGCAGTGTTGAATAACAGGAACAGTGATAGCAGCATCCTAAAGTCCTCTTGCTTGGCACCCTAGAGCATGTCCTCTGCCTCTGGTGGCTCATGCACTGTTTCTACTACCAGAACTCCCAGCAGACCCACGGGAAAAGGGTGAAGGATGATTGCATGGCAGAAGGAGAGCTGTAGCATTTGGGTATCTCCCTGCTGGGTACTGGTCATCTGGGGCTCACCTTGCTCTAAAGGATGCCAAGCACTGGGCCCTGCCTCGGAAACCATTACCCACAGACTTTCCCAGCCTTGCTGTTTCCCCTTCTCAAGGGTTCCCTTGCTGACCAGCTTCTGTTGGCAGGACCCTTTTCTTCACAAGGAGGGGACAGAGACCTGCCTGAGCCTTCCCACCTGTCCTGGTGTGTTACAAAGGGGCCAACTGCTACAGCATTTCTTGCACCTCTTGTTTTCCTGTTGTGGAAACCATGCACAGCATGGAATGTGTTGCAAGGCCCTCATGAGCTTCCCTGCTTGCTTCCTCTTTCCTCCTCCTTGTGCCATAGGAATGGTCTCACTTCTCCTGGGGGGTGGGAGGAGAGGAACTGGCCAAGCTTGCAACAGCTCAGATCAGCTTCAGGCCACCTCTTTTCTGTTCCTCTAGTATCTTGGCAGCCGGACACCAGAAAAAGTGAAGTCAAAGATCCTGGAGCTGATGTACAGCTGGACATTAGGGCTGCCCCACGAGGTGAAGATCTCAGAAGCCTACCAGATGTTGAAGAAACAAGGTGAGAGGCAGTGATCTGGAAGGGGAAGGTGGATGGATGTTGTTTTTTGTCTGGACAGAATCTGAAACGAGCTCTCCCTTCCCTGTGCCCAGACCTACAACATCTATCAGTCTGGCTCAGCACTAGGGTCAGGAGAAGGACCGGGTGCCTTGGGGCTCCTAGCTGGGCAGAGGGAGTTGCTGGTGGTCCAAATTGCTGGGTTGGAGAGCACATCTGCTTCCTTCCATGGGAGATGGGGCCCTGGAAAGGTCTGTGGCTGAAGGACTGCGAGTGCTTTGGCAGTAGATGCTGGGATTTTCTAAGAGAGGATATTTATGGGGAGTGGGGGGCAGTTCTTCCATGAAAACACAATCCAAGATCTTGGGTAACAGGAGCAAACCCACACACCATCAATCCCAACTGGATTTGGTGGGCCATTAGGGAAAAAAGGCCTGGGTGGCGGTTCCATCCCTGAGTGTGGGTGAGTTCTTCTGATCTCTGCTTTGTTGTCTACTGTAGGAATTATGAAGTGTGACCCAAAACTACCCGATGATGCTGCTTTTCCGCCACCTCCTCCTCGGCCCAAGAACATCATCTTTGATGATGAAGAAAAATCCAAGGTGAGGGCTCTGTGCAAGGAGAGGGACAGCAGGCAATATCTTCCTGCTCCAGTTTCTCATGTCCCCCTAATGAGGAGATCCAGAAAGGGTTGAGGCCACTGCTCCACGCACTGTCCTTCAGAAAATGCATCACAGGAATGCTGAGGGACTGCTCCAAAATCATGACAAAGGAAACGGACAGAGGTGGGGTCTGTGGGTCTGTTTGACCTTTGGAGCGCTTAGCTGAGTTACCTGGCCACAAGGTCTAAATCCCAGCCCCAGATGCTGCTGCTGTTATCTCTTCCCCACCCCCAGCACTACTATCTGCTTATTGCCCAACTACTTATACCCTCCTGGACCTATCCTCTGTTGTCTTTCCAACAGAACTGTGTCAGCATTATCAGTGCTGATACATTTAAACAAGTATTGGGCTCCGCTGGGTCTAGTTGTGCAGCCAGTTTGCTGCAGGTGATACATTTTGCCTCCATGGGTCAGAGTCTGCAGATGAGGATTTACAGGTGGTCAGTGGGACTATTCACTGACTGTGGAGAGGGAGAGAAATTGGGAGCTCTCCCTCTTCACCAATTGCACCTGCAGAAAAGCATGTTAAGAGGTCTGAGTCTGTTGCAATCCCATGGCAATTCCTGCACATACCAGGCTTTCTCTGTCTCAGTGCTAGCAGATCTCCATGGTGGGTAGCAGGCAGACAGGAGCAGGGTTTGAATGCAGGGAATCTTCAGGGAAAGACCTATCTCGTATAACCAGAACTGTAACGGGAAAAGGAAGGCCAGCTGTATTTCATCTTTCCCTGGTCTCTGGTAGCTCCTGTGGCTGTGCTTTCTAAATAACTGTCATTGTCCACTGCCTCTGCCAGATACAGGGGCAGGGGGAACTGCTGGCTCTAGTGTAGCAAGAGTGACCTGGCTGCCACCCCTCAGCTTGGGCTCAAAGGTACCTTCTCTTTTGCAGACACTGGCTCGGCTCTTGAAAAGTTCCCATCCTGAGGACCTCCGGGCTGCTAACAAGCTCATCAAGGAGATGGTTCAGGAGGTGTGGCTGGGAAAGAGGGAAACTGGGGGGACATGGTCTGGATGGTGATGGTTGGCACTAAAGGAGCAGTAGCTCTGTGACCTCATGCAGACATACAGAGCTTCTGCCCAGAATTTTGCTGCAGCAACTGCTATAGAGTCCATGTGTGATTTCTGCCATCCTTTGGCTTCTTGGAGGAATGGCTCTGTGTGCATTCTGTAGCCCAAGCCCTGCTGCAGCATTAGATCTGCAGCAGTTCCTTCCCTGTTGGGCAAGTTATGGCCCAGATAACCTGGAGTTTTTCACTGGAGTGGGAGCTGTTTTGAGGGCAGTATTGCTGTGCCTTAGACCAGGGAGTTGGTGGTTGAGTGGCTTCCTCTCCAAGTTATAGCCAAGAGCAAGGACATCCTTCCCCATGTGCTTCCCTTCCAGGACCAGAAGCGCATGGAGAAGATCTCCAAGAGAGTGAATGCCATTGAGGAGGTGAACAACAATGTGAAGCTGCTGACAGAGATGGTGACAAACTACAGCAAGGGGGAGACAACGGAAAGCAATGAGGACCTAATGAAGGTGAGGAAAGGCCATCCCGGCATCCTCCCTAGGCATAGCAGAAATGGGTGACCCTTATCCCCCCATCCTCCTGCCTATTTTGTAGCCCCAGCTGAGCGTCCTGCTGCTTACCTCAGCACCCCTTCCTCCTCTCCCACAGGAGCTGTATCAGCGCTGCGAGCGCATGAGGCCCATGCTTTTCCGCCTTGCCAGTGACACAGAAGACAATGATGAAGCTCTGGGTAAATACATCGGCCTTTCTCATTCCTTCTGAGACTGCTGTGGAGGTGTCAGTGTACCCTGGTGCAGTCTGCAGCAACAGTGGCAAACACCCTCTCTGCAGTGGATAGCTGCAGGTCCTTGGGCCTGAAGGAATAGACAGAATCAGGGTATAAAAGTCACTGTCTTGACTATTTGCAAACTTAGCTCCCACATATTCCATTTCAGCGGAGATCCTGCAAGCCAATGACAATCTAACACAGGTGATCAATCTCTACAAGCAGCTTGTACGGGGAGAAGAGATCAATGGGGAAACAGTGGCTGGTCCCCTTCGAGGTGAGGAGACTTGGGAAATTGGGGACAGGAACATCAAGCAGAGAGACCCTATTGCTGGTTTCCTGCAGTGTAAGAGGAGACTGAGAGAAGTAGAAAGGTGAAACCTGCAGCAGGTCAGAGTGGGGCTGGTGAGATGAGGAAACGGTGTGTGGGGGTGACTGATGCATGAAGAGAGGGAACTGGAAGGGAGAGCAGGGCATTCTCCATCTTCCAGATGTGCAGAAGGATGGGAACTGGCCTCAGCACACTGCATAAGGACTGGGTAAAGTTACTGATTCTCAGCTTCTTCCTTTTTTTTTTTGCAGGCTGCACCTCAGCACTTCTGGATCTGTCTGGCCTAGAGCTTCCAGCAACATGCCCTTCCTACCCAGCCTTGCCCACCAATTCAGGTGGCTCAGCAGTCCCCGTGCCTGACCAGGCTGGCTCTGTCTCCTTGCTGGATGATGAACTAATGTCTTTGGGTAAGAAATCCAGAGCAAAAGCTCTTTATTCTCTCCTTAACTCTGGACAGTCTGCATGGGTGGTTCTTGTGGCAGCAACATGAATAATAAAGAGCTCTGGGAGAGGTGAATAATGAAAGACAAAGAGGTGTCCCTCATTTAGCATGAGGGAAAGACCCTGCTATGATTCTGAACTTCAGTCCCATGGTGTTTTCCTAGCTAGTCAGAGAGAGCCTGCAGGGATGTGCCCACTGATTTGCTCTGTGAAAACTGACCTGGCAGGTAAATCAAGCATGATGCAATGGCCGTCCCCAGATGGGATCACAAGGGTGGGTCACCCTCAGCTCATCATGTTTACTGCTTGCTGTTGAAGTCATGAGCTGACAACAGATGCATGGGGCTTCCAGAACTGTTCACATGGGAATCTTGTGAGGAGCCAATCCTGGAAGGCTCTAGAGTCCTTTGCCCAACAAGGTGTCTGTTTGCTAAGACAAGTGCTTTGAGTACAACAGCGTGAAGTGGACAACATGGTCAGGCAGGCTTGTCAGCCCAGTAGCATTCACTTTTCTGCTAACTGCAGTGAGAACTAGACTGCAAATGAGGATCTCTGGACAGAAAAAACTACTATCACCCTCCTGGCTCTCCCCCATGCAAGGACTGGGTCCAGAGATTGAGACCACCTTGGTGGTTCTGCCCTACTTCGTCTCTCTTACTCAGGCCATGTTTATTGCTCTTACCCACTCGGTAGCTAAGCTTCATGTTTGCTTTTACTCCTGGCAGGCCTGAATGACCCAGCACCGCATGCTGCCCAGGCCAGTGACACCAGTGGCTGGAACAGCTTCCAGGTAACGTGCTGGGAGCCATGGCAGAGGGTGGGGAGGGTAGTAAAAGCAACAAATGAAGAAGTAGGGAAAAATCCCAGATCTGATGGTTGGTGCTGATATGCAGTCCTGCTTTGGGGGCTCTCCTGTGCATTCTTTTTACAGTCATCAGATAGCAATGAGGTCGGTATCACCCCTATCACAGCAACACCACCAGTCAAAGCAGATGCTGGTGCATCCTCCCCAAAACCTTCTCCTAGCAGCAGTGGCCTGGATGACCTGGACCTCCTGGGGAAGACTCTGCTGCAGCAGTCTTTGCCTCCAGAGTCTCAACAAGTGCGATGGTAAGCAGGGGTAGTGCAATCTCACATCTCTCCCCATCTTTTCCATTTCTGGGGTGTTGGACACAGCATTTCAGTGCCCTGTTCCACTCCTTGCTCTTTCCCTACAGGGAGAAGCAGCAGCCACCCCCTCGGCTCACCCTGAGGGATCTGCAGAACAGGAGCAGCTCTGGCACCACAGCCCACAATCCCAGCACTCCACCTGTGCTCCAGAGTGTTTCCCCTAACCCCACACTGCCCCTGACCTCAGAGCTACCTGTCCCTGCTATGCTTCCAAAAGCTGCCAGCACACCAGCAGGAAGTACTGCAGTCCCACCGCGGCCTCCTGCCAGTGCACTGCCCCAGGAGATCTCGCTGGCCAACATCACTGTGCCTCTGGAGTCAATCAAACCCAGTGAGCTGGGGAAAAAGAGGGGGGCAGGCATGGGGGGAAACAAACCCTGCACACATGGAAGGGAAGAATGTGAAGAAACTTCTTGCTTGTTGGATTTTTTGGAGGTTGAGGAGGAATGCTGTCAATGTCACTTGCATGGAGTTTGGGTGATGGGGCCAATTCCTTCCTGGCTGACTGCTGCCTGTCCCTGCCTTTCCCACAGGCAGCATCCTCCCTGTGACAGTGTATGATCAACATGGCTTCCGTGTCCTCTTCCACTTTGCTAAGGATGCCCTGCCCGAGAGGCCTGATGTGCTTGTGGTGGTGATTTCTATGCTCAGCACGGCCCCGCAGCCCATCCGCAACATTGTCTTTCAGTCTGCCGTCCCCAAGGTGAGGGAACTGCCACGGCTGAGGTCCCCAGACTGGGACAGAGCATGATTCTGCCTCTGCAGGAAAGGCAGGGTGGGTTGAGAGAGCTCTGTGGGGATGGGAGCAAGTTGTGTTGCCTCCAGATTAGCAGGAAGCAGCACAATGTTCTTTTTGACTAGACAGTGGAAGCTCCCCAAGTTCAGGAGCAGAGCTTCTGGCTGCCAAGTCACTCAGGAATGTGGGATGCTCTTCTCTCTCCCTAGGTAATGAAGGTGAAGCTGCAGCCTCCCTCAGGCACAGAGCTGCCAGCATTCAATCCCATTGTCCACCCCAGTGCCATCACCCAAGTCCTGCTGCTCGCTAACCCACAGAAGGTAACAGCATCATCCCTGGGGCATGAGCAGAGGCTCATCTTGGTACCTAGGCAAAGCCTCCTTACCCTGTCCCCATTCCCTCTACTCTCAGCATTGTCTGAGAGACATAAATGGTTTGTGCCTCGTGCCTTTCTTCCCCTCCTTTTGATTGCTTATCCTTTCTCCCCCATCTCCAGGAAAAAGTGAGGCTACGGTACAAGCTGACCTTCACCATGGGAGAGCAAACCTACAATGAAATTGGGGACGTGGACCAGTTTCCCCCACCAGAGTCCTGGGGAAACCTCTAGAGCCACACGTTGCAGGCACTACACTGCAGATTCCTTGGGAAGCCAACCCTGCAGGGCTGGAGCAGCCTGAGGAGATGGGAGGGCGGGTGGGGGGCTGCTGCTCACGCTCTATTCTCCAGGCAGTCGGGCGAGGGCCCGAGGGAGCGTGCCTCGAGGAGGAGAGCAGAGATGCCAGGAGATGTTCATCCCACAAGACTAGGAGCAGAGTGGAAAGCTTCATGTGTGTGAACAGTTGCCTTCCCTGCTCTTCCGAAGATGACACTCCCTCCCCAGTCTGTCCAGCTTCTCTTCTAACCCTGCTTTCCTGCTCTAGGTGCAGTGGGGAACAAGGACAGGGAGCTTTAAAAGCCTCTGCCCAGGGCAAGGGCTAGCAAAGGAAGATCCTTTTCCTTTTCTGCCCCCTCTGCACTTCCCAGCTTTTTAGCTACTTCGTGCTCTATGGTGCTCCGTCTTGTCCCCCTTGTCCCCTCCTTGGAGCTGGGCCCCAGTGTTTCCCTACCTGTTGGGATCACACTGGAGCTGATATGAAACAAGGCTGAACAGAGGCTAGGTATCTCTCCAGCACCAGAGAGCAGGCAGCTGCCCTTGTTTTGGGGGGGACCAGGGGGAGTGATCATCACATCTCTCTGTCTTAGCTGCTTAGAGAGCTGCTGGTGGGAGGTGAGCCCCAGGGTGGGACCCTGGGGGCTGGGAAGGGCTTGCTCTGTGCCTTCCCATCCCCTTTCACCTGGAGGTCTGAAACCCCACAGCGGGGTGGCCTGCACTCTTCCCATATTTTATCATAGCAACTTTAAGAATGGGGGCTGGAGAGGGGCACACTGTAGGGGGTGAGTCTCCCTGCAGCCTCCTGACAGATGGGGAGAGGAAGCAGCACTTAGTCTTCCTCCACCTTGGCTGGACAGGAGAGCTTGGAGGGCTGGGGAGCTTTCTCAGCTTTTCAGTGTCTTCTCGCAGTGGGGTAGGTGATGGGCTGGGAGCCAGGGAGAGATGAAAGCCCAGCCCATCACCACTAAGCTCTGCATGGGGGTGTACGAGGGGGGTTCAGCTGTGCCTTGCTCACCTTTGCCCACAGCTGAGGGCAGGCCTGGCTCCCCGTGGCGGGGAGGGGGCTCGCTCCAGCCGCCTGATCACTGTGACACAAGAGCGGGGATCTGCAGGCACGGAGGAGACTGGGGAATGGCACATCCCAAGCAATCCTGATTCCCCGTGGAACTTGAGACCATGGGAGCTGCTTCCCATCCCTAAGCTGGTTTTGAGAGGGCCTGATCTTAAAAAACAGGGGCAAGCTGTGCCCTGTGTTGGCTTGTCAGAGCCAGAAGGAGGCTTGTGTGAGGTGGAGACAAATGGGGTGCCTCGCGCTCTTGGCTCGGGGCAGCGAAAGTGAGGTGTCTCGAAGCTGGGCACAGCAAGCAGTAGAGAACAAGAGGAAGCAAGGTCTTTGTGCTGGGGTTCTGCTGTGTCTTACTTCCCTTTCTGGTCTGTTCAGGGTTTTGTATGGGTTTTTTCCTTGCAGATCTTGTTTGGTTCTTGAATAGACTTGTATATATTTTCAGTGCAGAATTCTGTAAATGGAAGAAAACAAACATTTAAAATTAGACGCCCGGCGCGAAGAATCAGCTGTATTTATGGGAAATAAAGAGTTCTTTCCTGATCCTGTCCCTCTGCCTTTTGACCCAAGGAATACATTCTCACCACCTCAGCTTCCCTAACCTTTGAGGGACTTTAATTGCACCCTGCCCAGGGTCCTTTCCAGCTCAAATCCTGCCCCTGCAACCCTGTAGTTCATCCCACAGTCACCCAGGGAGAACCTTGCACAGTGATTTCCCCACTCCTGTGAGCAGGGAGCTGGGACGGTGGAATTCCCCCAGCAGTTCTCAATTCCTTTTCTGAGAGCAGTCACTTCTAGGCTGTGAACTGGGTGCTGCCCCTTTACCTCCCCACTGAGAGGCGGTGGGCAAGGGTCTGTGCCCCATAGCCCATGGGAAGCAGGGCTTGAGCTCGCTCCCATGCTCCACATGATTTTTTGCAGCTTTACCACTGCTCGTAGCAGCACTTCCTCCTCTTCCCCCAGGCTGCCTCTTGGAAGCAGTTCCATGGGGCAGTTTTATTGCAGGTGTGCAAAGACGGGGATCTGCTCTGGCAAGCAGCAGCCTGAGGCTGGGAGTGGGTCTCTGACACTGGAGGGGAGGAAGGGCCTGGCCACCACCTGAGGCAGCCAAGGGGGATCTGGGCAGGGCTTTGCTGCGTCTTTGCAATAGGTGCTGGAAGTGACCACACTGCCTGTTGGGAGCCCAGGGGATCAGATATGCTCTGCCACAGGTTTAGAGCAGCCTGGTGTTTTGGGCAGGGAGAGTGGTGTTCCCTCACCCCATACCTGCTTGAAAACAGCTGCCAGCACCGCTTTGCCATACACTCGCTAGGGACTTGACCCTTACCAGGAAGCACAGCCCAGCAGCCCACAAATTACTGCTCCTTAGGCTTTGGGGCACAGCTGGAGTGGTCCTTCTGCCTCTTTTTCCTTTTCTGCTTGCCTGTTCTGCCCACAAGTAGACCGCTTCTCATTTAGGCTGCGTTTGCTACTTCCTTTGCCAGCCACGTAACCCAGCCAACAGCAACCTCTCCTCTCTCTTAGAGTAGGAGGAGGAAAGTCTTAAATGCAAGTGAGGTTTACATCTCATAGAGCCAGGGCCAAATGTCGTCGTGGTGTGAGGGGGATGCTTTTAGACAAAGGGAAAAAAAAAAAAAAAGTGTGAACTTTGTTGCACCTCTGCAGAGAGCAGGCAACACCCAAGCCTGAGAACAGGGAGTTTGTGGTCCCCGTGCAACTGTGCAAGTGCTACTGCTCTGCACTGGGTCCATCCGCCCTGCTCGGAGGAGCTCTGCTGGCGGAGGGGGAGCAGGGAGGAAGGGGCCTCCCCAAAACACAAGGCAACTGCCATTTGCCACAGCTTTGCAGTGGTTCCGGAAAGCCTCAGCGAAGGCAGGGAGGGAAAGCAGGGTGAGGGGCGCAGGAGGGGTTGCACGGGTGGCTTTGCTGCTTCACCCGCTTTTGTCACGACAAGGGGGATGTGTCGCAGGGGAAGAGGATGGAGCACCCATGAGCATGGAGAGGTGCCTGAGGAGTGTTGACAGAGTGTGGGTGACCAGGTAGGGCAGGGAGTACACCAGGCACCCGGTGAACCACACAGCCAGCTGGCACCGGCACGGGCTGCCCCGCGGCACAGCTGGTGGTGGGCAAGACAAGGGGGGGAACCACCTCAGCTGAGACAGAGAGCAAGAAAGAGAGCGTGGGCCCTTCGCTTGGGCTTGGCAGCGGCATGTGCTTGTCCTGCCTTGTTACGTGTATGCTGTAATAATATTTCCCCTTTAAGGCTTGGCTGAAGTTATTTTTACTTGTGGGGTGGTGACAGGAACACAGAACGGAGCAGGAGCCCTGAACTGCTCTTACCTGATCTGCGGCACAGGGCGGACGGAGGAGGAAGGAAGCTCAGAAAAAGAGAAGGAGCAAGAGAGGGGAGTTCAAGGGAGGAGAAGAAAAAGCAAGCAGGGCATCCCCACGGAGGGGCTAGGGAGGGGACCAGCTAGGGAAACTGAAAAAGGGGGAACGAGGAAAGGAGGAAGAAGAGGAGTAAGGAGGGAAAGGTCCTCAGGAAAAAGCAAAGAGCAAAGCAGCTCCTGGGAGCCAAGGGGCTGCCGGCATCCAATGCCAAGCATTACCAAGGGGTGCTGAGCAGGTACAGTCAAGCAGAGTGGCTCTCCTGGTCTCCTCCCAGCTCTCAAGATGATGAAAAGACAGTTTAATCGAATGCGGCAGCAGCTGTCCCATCCCAACATCGCCACCCGGTAAGGATTTCTGCACTACCTGTACCAGAGGGCTGAGAGGGAGAGGGACACGGGTCCTGGAGGGCTTGTGCTGTCCTGACTTCCTAGTGACAGTGGCCTGGGAAAAGGGGGGCATAACCCTGAGTTTAGAGCATCTTCAGCATAAGCCGAGAGCCTGTGACCTCCTGGCACCTGAGGGGCAGTGGGAAGGAAGGCTATGCTGGTGTTGCTCAGCAGTGATGGGATCCCCAAGCCCAACTACTTCTCCCAGGACCCGCAGGAGCTGCATTCACCTGCAGACAGGGCTTTTCCGATCTTGGCTTCCCCAGGATGTGGGGCTATGGGGTAAAGGGAAGGGACCTTCCAGCCACCTGCCCTTGGCTGTGTGGTGACCAGAAGGAATTAGGAGCTGGGACCTGCCCTCCCCCCTTAGTCTGGGGTGTCTCATGACTCTAGCCAGCCCAACAATATGGGCATCCCAAAATGCCCTTTGAGAAGAGGACTGGGGATCCTCAGAGGACCCGTGGAGGACTTACAGCTTAACATAAATCTGTCTGTCCCCATCCTACATCTGCTGCTTCCTTATTTTTCTCTTTGGCTTTCCAAAGCTTTCCCCTTGAAAAACCAAGAACTGAAATTACAGGGCTAGGCCCTCCTTCCCCAGCCCCCCCACTTTCTTACTGCCACCTCTGCAGGTTCCCCAGCGCTGGGTGGCTGAGCAGCACCAACCCTGTCCTCTGGACCACAGAGGTCCTTTAGCCAGCCCAGCAGATTGGCCACAGAGAAGCAGCTCCTATATCCTGGTGGCCTCTTGATCTTGCATTCCCCAGAGGGGAGCATAACCCCCTTTACCATCCCTTCTCCCTCAAGATTTCTCATCTCCATGTTAGACGCACCTCCCTTTTGCTTAATGCCAGGCAGACAGCTCATGGAGTCCAAGAGAGTTCTTCACTCTCTGCAGAGCTTCTCCTCCGTGGGCCATGACCTCATGTGATCTTGCTTGCCTTCAACCAAACCACCCACATTTCCTGTAGCTCCACAGCCTTGTCCCACATTGGCTTTGGAGGGTGGTGAAAAGAGAGAAACATGAACTGGAGAAAAAGCAGCAACAGAGGGAAAGCAAACAGGGTTCCCAGGGCATAGCAATGACAGTAGGCTATTGAAGGAAGCCTTCCTGTATGAGATGCAACAGGGAGGTGTGGGGGTCATGGTGTCTGGTGGGTTTTGAATTTGCTTTTGAGCAGAATTTGATGCAAACAATAAGTTTCCTTTGTCAGATTAGCTGCAAACACCTGTTGCAAAATCAAGCAAAAGCTGGTTTTGTGTAGGTTTTCTGGAGGGGCTGGTGTTGGTCTCAGACCCCAGCTTGACCACAAGGATATCCTTGCTCTGGCAAGAGTGGTCTCACAGCCAGTGGCTGCACTGGTCAGCAAAGATTCACCTTCAGGGGCAGTCAGGATCAGCTCCTGTTGTGGCCCCCATCTCCAAAACCCTGGCCACATCTGGGCATTTTGACTGAGGTCAAAATGGTTTCTGAACTGGAAATCCTGCCTGATGGGGTGTCCACCAATCAGCAAGGTTGGCTGCCTTTGCCCTGCTTCTGCTGCTCTTGTCCCTGTGGGCTCATTTTACCCATAGCATTGTGTCTGGTGGTCCAGGCTCCAGGCTATAGTCAAAGTCTCCTTCTCCTGGGAGCCAAAAGAGAGGTAGGTAGGATGCATAAGGACCTGCCTTTCCAAGGAGGCTGGGTGGAGGTCATCCCCATTTGCTGATAGTTCTTTCTCCTTCTTCTGCAGAGCTCAAGAAGCAACTGAGCTCCTGTCAGAAGATTTGCTGCAGGTAAGGCATGGGCTGGGCTGTCAGGCATGTATCTGCTTGTGTCTGGGTGTGGGAACCTGTCCCACTCCTGCCTGCCATTCACCCTGCCAGCACATCCAAGTCATGGGGTTGGGATCTGCCTGTGTGCCGGAGGGTGATTTCAGGACCATGGCATTAAGGGAATGGTAGGCTTCTGCCACTGGAAAGGGCTGCCTACAGAGGGATGAAACCTGACCAGGAATTGTGTTCCCTTTTCCCTGCACCGAGGATGCTTTGGGCTGTAGCAGGCCAGCCACCTGCACCCAGAGCTAGGTAGTGAGGAGATGGCCTTGAAGTGCCCATGGTTGATGAAAGGGCTTCCCCAGTCTCACCTTTCTGCCCCAGATTGAGCAGAGGATCGAGCCAGCCAAGCGAGCAGCGCACAGTGTGTCCAAGAGGCTCCAAGCCTGCCTGCAGGGGCAATGCGGCTCCGAGATGGACAAGAGAGTGGTGAGTAAAGTCCTCCCGCTGCAGCCTGTGCTCACCCCAGCTCTGTCTCTCACCAGCAAATGGGATGCCACGCCCCTGCTTTGCCAGATTTGTTGAAGGGTGGCCCAAAGCTGTGCCCAGCCCAGGTCCCATTGCCAGCAGTGACCACCAGCAGCCTGGGGTGAGCAGAGCAGGGCAACCCTTTCAACCATCACTAATTTGGGACACTCCTGAAAGAGAGACAGTGTCTTTGTACTGAATAACCCTCCAAAGCCCTGGTTGTCTATCTCCCTTCCCAAACCCCTGTGAATCTCTGGCACCCACTGATGCCCTGTGGTGAGCGGCACCACAGTGTGGTTGGTGTCACCACTTCTCTCCCAAATCCTTGTCTCTGTGCAGAAGAAGCTACCCTTAATGGCTCTGTCCATGACGATGGCTGAGAGCTTCAAGGAACTGGACACAGAGTCCAGCCTCGGGTAAGTACTGGTGGGGGAAAAATGCCAGGGTGACCCCAAAAGATGACAGACCCTGGTAATGACACTGTCTTGGGTCAGGGGTGCCCATGGCTCAAATCCTGACCAAGAGCAAACGCTGGCACTGGAGCGGGAGAGGGGACAGCCAGCACCTTCAGCCTCCCATTGTAGAATAGGGCCAGGGGCTGGCTCAAGGTCCCACATGGGTGTGGGTACATCAGGGTGTTTGGTCAGAGAGGGGCATGGCTCCAGCCCACAGTCATTTCACCTCTGTCCCCACACAGGAAAGCTCTGGAGATGGGCTGCTGCATACAGAGCTCACTGGCAAAAATCCTGGCCGAGTTTGAGATTGCCCTGGAGCACAACGTCCTGCAGCCACTCAACAAGCTCAGTGAGGTAGTCCTGGCTGCCCTCCTAACTTCACACTCCCATCCCACCACTCCTTCCTGTGTCTCCAAGCCTCTTCCATTCACTCTGGCCACTCTATCCTCCAGGAGGAGCTTCCCATCATCCTGAAGCGCAAAAAGACCCTCCAGAAGTTGATTTCTGACTGGAATACAATTAAGAGCCGGTATGGGGCCCACTGCAGCTCGGGTGGCCAGGGCATACAGAGCACAGCCCCCAGACAGGTTGGGGGAGAGATGAAGATGACTGCCCTGGGGAGTGAATTTCCAACAGCTTTTTGGGAGCACTCAGCCAGACCCCTCTGCAGGTGCATCCTTGCTCTGGGCTCAGCTGCTGGCTCCATGGCTCCAGAGGGAAGGGCAGTGCCACTGCCAAAGGCAGCAGAGTGCCCTGGTGCTGCTTGGTGCCACTGAGATTGCCCCATTCCAACTCTTGCCAGTGAAAGCCTGTGCCATGACAGATTTCTCTAGGAGTCTCCACAGCCATCGCATCCCATGTCCCTGGTACCAAGGCCATGAATGTGCCTCTTCTCTCCCACCTCAAAGGCTGAATCAAGCTGCCAAGAGCTCCAGTAACAGCACTGGAGCTGGTGCTGGTCCAGGGGCATCTTCTGCTGCCAACAAACTGGAGATCTTGAAGGAAGAGGAGGAGGAGTTAAAGAGGAAGGTGGAACAATGCAAGGTGAGAATGTCACTTGCTCTTCCCCACGGGGCAGCTCCAGGGCTGCAGACCTGCTCCCCTCCAGCAGTCTTGTCCGAGGTGACCCCACACTGAGATGGGTTGCAGTCAGCATGTCCTGCCCTCTGCAAAGCAAATAGGCCACTCAAGCAGAAACAGAGACATGCCACAGGCCCAGGGAACAAAAAGAGT
This sequence comes from Platyrinchus mystaceus, assembly GCA_035041135.1. Lineage (NCBI taxonomy): Eukaryota > Metazoa > Chordata > Aves > Passeriformes > Tyrannidae > Platyrinchus > Platyrinchus mystaceus. The sequence goes on along the minus strand of JAWWLV010000045.1, from coordinate 51,309,231 downwards.
AAAGGATTCAAAGAGTAAAGGCTTCTGTTTTAGAGGAGGCTCCAGGGGCTAATGTGAGGAGCTTATGGGGTCTCCTTGAACTGGCAACCAGCTGAGCTAGGATCTTCTCTGGGTGGCAAAAAAGTTTCACATCAACTTACTCCTCTTCTACCCTGTTTCTCTGAAAAGCCCCACACCTTGTCTGGCAGAAGTCATGAGCTCACTGGAGCTGAAGGTGCAGGGACCTCCTGCCCCTGATCCATTTGTGCCAGGACCTTGATCATAGGGCATGTTGCTGCCACTACCCAAATACAAGCAGTGGAGGCAAGGAGGAATCCCCACTACACTCAGGGACCCTGTCTAGACAACTCACAGACCAGATGAAAGGCTTCATGAAGGGGTCTCCTCTTCCTTGGGTGCCAGAGAGGGGATGGAAGATTGCTCTTCTCTGTCTCCCTTCCCAGGATGAGTACATGGCTGACCTCTACCACTTCTCCACCAAGGAGGACAGCTATGCCAGCTACTTCATCAAAGTAAGTCCTCTCTCACACTTCTCCTCAGTGTGTGAACGTCTCCTGGGGTATGTCTGAGCCCAGCCTTGTCCCCATCTGCACCAATTCCCCCACCCAGGGCAAGGAACAGACTGAGGCATCAGCAGGTGCCTATAGCTGGCCTTGCTCCAGGCACTGCCAGTTAATACCACAACTAGCACCAACTGCAAATAGAGCGGCTTGTCCCAATAACCCCCCTCTCCAATTTGCCCTCTATCCCTCACTACAAATATAGTCCCATGGACCCTGGGGACTATGTTTCTTACAGCTTCCTCTTTGCCCTGCCTACATGAGGGTACAATGTCCTGGTAATGGGTGTCTCTCTGAGAGGGGCTGGTGACAAACTGAGTGCTGTTTGTCTGTACCTTTTCTGGCAGCTGCTGGAAATCCAGGCCCACTACCACCGGCAGTCACTGGAATCTCTGGATACAGCTCTGGCAGAGCTAAGGGAAAGCCACAGACAGTCAGGTACCTGCTGGCTCTCCATGCAGCCCAGGGAGGGCTGCAGCTGAGCCTGAGAGGTATGAGTGTGGCCAGCAAGGCTGGAAAAGGCATGCTTTCCCTGCCTGACATCTGCTACTCTCTCCCATGTTTGGCTGGTGGGTTGGGCACCGCAGCCTGAGGTGAGCTGGGGTTGCTGCCTGCCCTGTCTCTGACCCTAGCCAGCTAAGTTTGGATTGGAATGAGATGTTGCCATGGCCGGATGCTGGATAGCCCCAGTGGCCATCATCCCTCTTGACATTCTTCTCCCTCTTCCAGAGCCCTCCTTCAATGCAGACACCCCAGTGGCAGGGTACTATGGTGTGTCCCTGGAGACCCACCTCAAGAGCTTGGGCCGGGAGATCGCGCTGCCCATTGAAGCCTGTGTCATGATGCTGCTGGCCTCTGGCATGAGGGAAGAGGTAGGGAGTGCTCCAGACCACCATCCCCCCCAAAAGGCACCCCTCCCAAACTCTAAGTGCATCCCTTCCCTCTTCACCCCATCCCCAGGGACTCTTCCGGCTGGCAGCGGGTGCATCAGTGCTGAGGAAGTTGAAGAGCAGCTTGGCCAGTGGCTCCAATGCCCTGGAGGAATTTTATTCAGACCCCCATGCTGTGGCTGGTGGGTGCCAGTGAGGCAGGGTGGGGGGACATGATTGGGCAGTCCTTGCCATCCCCTAGCTGCCATCAGCCCTGCTGCTCCCCCTCTCCTCCCAGGTGCACTGAAATCTTACCTGCGGGAGCTGCCCCAGCCTTTGATGACCTTTGAGCTCTATGACGAATGGGTCAAAGTGGCCAGGTGAGTCCAGACGTTGGAGTGCAAATGCCTGGCGGGTCTCAAAAAGGCCCCAGTCAACCCCCTCCATCCTTCCCAGCACTTGAAGCAGGGCTGCTTGGCCTCATTTGCCATGTCAGGGGCATGCGAACACAGCTCCTCCATGGATGCCTACCTTAGCTGCCCAATAAAAGTAGGACATCTCCATCCCCAGGGCTATGGTCTACATGGGGTAACCAGCACTGGTCTTTCACCTTGCCTACCATGTCTCTCTCCACCATAGGGAGCAGGCTGAGCTCTCTACTCCTCCTTCTTCTCTCTTGCAGCTTAAAGGACATAGACAGCCGTGTACAGAGCCTGAGAGACATCTGCAGCCGCCTGCCTCAAGAGAGCTACAACAATCTGAGGTGTTTCACTGAAGCAGGGCTTTTTCAGGCCCAAGGAATCACTGGTAGCGGCCATTTCCTCCCCAAATCCTTGCCTACTATACCTTCGCCCTCCTTTCACCCCACAGGTATCTGATCAAGTTTTTAGCCAAGCTGGCTGAACACCAGGAGGTGAATAAAATGACCCCCAGCAACATTGCCATTGTGCTGGGCCCAAACCTGCTGTGGTCTCAGCAGAGCACAGGGTAAGGTCCAGTTTGGAGGGATGGGATGCAGCTTCCCAGCCCCAGCTTGGGTGCCATGAATGCAAATGCCATGGGAAAGGCCAATCCAGCAGCCTTCAGGCTGGTTTGAAGAACCTGCACCTCTTCCATCCTCAAGTCCTGTCTTTGTTCCCGAGTTGCATGTCCCCTGTGTCCTCTTAGCCACTCTGCAAAACAGCAGAGGAAAGGGCTGAGACCTTAAGCACTTGTGCCATGGATGGCTTTCAACACCATTGGCCTCCAACACCAAACCAGGGTT
>JAWWLV010000045.1:51287631-51306438 GCA_035041135.1 Platyrinchus mystaceus | reverse complement strand
CCTTCAGGCTCTGGCCCCTCAGGAATGAACACCAAAAGCCATTTGGGGTTAATGTTCCCCAAACCCCTTTTCTGATGCCTCCCCCATTCCCGTCTCTCAGAGACCCCATGCAACTGGACCTGGCTTCGGTCTCCTCCATCCAGGGTGTGGTGGAAGCCCTCATCCAGAACGTGGACAGCCTCTTCCCTGGAGGTAGGGCCAAGGTGCCACTTGGTGGGCCACAGCACATGGTGAAGGGGAGAGGAAGGGAAAGGGACATTTCTCCATCCCCAGGAGGAGGGAATGAGGAGGGCTGCTCTGGCTCCCTGCAGTGGGGTCATTGCTCTGGGCGGCAAGTACTTCCTCACAGGGTCTCCTCCCTTCTCTCCACCAGAGGTAGATTTTAATGTCTCGGGATTGTTCACACTGCCTGCAAATAGTGGACTTATCAAGGCTGCCCCAGTGGAGGAGCTGGCCCCCAAGCCCCCTCCAGCCAGCACTCTTACCCTTCCGGATGGAGCGACGTAAGTCTGCTGGGAGCTAGGGGCACTGGCTGTCCCAGCTCTCCCTATGTTCTCCTCCCATCCCACCATGGGATGGCCAGGGGCCATAGCCTTGCAGGTGGATGCCTGGCCTCGGGGCCAGGACCACCATGCCCAACCAAAGCCTGACTTGCCCCATTCTCTGCGCAGGACATCGAGGGACCCTGAGGCCAAGTCCCAGCTGGCATCCCCAGCACCGAACAAACCATCTTCTGAAGATGCAGGGCCAGCAGCTCCAACGATGACTGATGATACCACCTGCAAAGGTCAGGGTGCCCCAGATGGCACAGTGCTTGGGAAACGACACCCCTGAATGCCACCTCCTGTAGTTTAGCCTTCATCCTGCTGTTCCCTGCAAAAAAGGGCACTGGGAATGTCCCTGTCACCAAATGAGAGGTAAAGCCTCTGGCCGGGGTAGCATGACCAAGATCCAGATGAGGTGGGACCATGGGATGGACACAGTATGTCCTCCATGTTGGGTTGAATGGGAGCTGGGCAAGGGGGAGTTTGTCCATCTGTCTGCCTGCAGCCCCCCTGCCTGACCCATGGCTGGCACCAGAGCCCCCTCTGCCCTGCGGAGACACACCGGAGAAGGGCACCCCAGCCAAGCCCAGCTTTCTTTTCAGGCAAGCGCCCAGCTCCAGCCCGACCCACGATGCTGCCACCACCTGTGGCCCAGTCCCGGAGCTCAGCTCCTGCCCCGGCAGCCAGCCCCAAAGCCCTGCCACGACGGATGGCGCCCAGCCGAGCCCCCTCCGTCCCGCCACCACTCCCACCACAGCCGGCACCCCGTCACAGCCGAGATGTCCCACCGTCCCCCAAGGCTTCCACTGGTGAGGCTGACACAACAGCTGCCATGGACTGTGTCCCAGAAACCACAGATGAAGGACAGCCTCCGCCTGCGGGAGAAAGGAGCCCCTTGGCCACATTGGCCCCAGCAGGACAGCCCACAGAGAACTGAGCAGGGCATGGGGGAATCACAGGCTGGGGAGATGGGGTCTGGCATCCCTCTGGGAACCCAGCAGGCACTGTGGAAACACCAGGGTGGTGGCCTGAGGGACTCCTGCGCCTCCACCTTGCTCCCTCTGCTCACACCACCTGGCACGCTCTGCCTGCCTCCCCTTGCTCTCCAGCCTCCACCTCCCCCTGCCACCATGTCCGTGCCAAGGCCTGGCCACCAGTGAGGGCTCAGTTCCCTGCCCAGCTTCCCCATCGAAGGCCCAGGCACTGCCTGCAGCTTTTGGGCGAGCACAGGCATCTTGGCCTGGCAGGGCCATTTGTGGATGCTCAGCCATAACCCCAGCCCCATTTTGCCTTAAAACACATTGCCCCAGAACACACAGACGAATATATGTAAATACAAATAGATATGTGTATATATATATATATCTGGAGTGCATGTGCTGTGAGGAGCAGCTGAGCGAGCTGGGGGAGTTTAGCCTGGAGGAGTCTCACGGTGGCCTTATCGCTCTCTACAACTGACTGACAGGAGATTGCAGATGGGTAAGTGTTAGCCTCTTCTCCCAGAAAGAGGACAGGATGAGAGGACATAGCCAGGGGAGGGCTAGGTTGGACATCAGGAGGAATTTCTTCCCTGAAAGGGTAATTAGACATTGCAATGGGCTGCCCAGGGAGGTGATGGAGTCACCATCCCTGGAAGTGTTTAGGGAAAGGCTCAATGTAGCACTCAGTGCCGCGGTCTAGTTGACGTGCTGGCGTTGGGTCATCAGTTGGACTCGATGATCTCGGATGTCTTTTCCAGCTTAACTGTGTTGTTTTGCCACTATTTGAGGAGCTGGTGTCAAATTCGCAGGCGGGTGTGAGCAGGGCGCACTCGGCCGCCTGAGGTGCTGGAGGCCGCAGCCCTCGCGGCCGCAGCGGGCAGAAGGTAAGGGGGACACGGCCGAGCCCCGGGCCGGGAGAGCGGGGGGGCGGCCGCTGCCCACAGCCGGCGGAGACAGGAGGCCGGGCCGCCATGGCGAGCGCGCCGCCCTCCCGCCCCCCGGCCAGCAGGGGGCGCTGTGCCGCCGCGCACCCCCGCGGTGGGCGGCGGCCGGGGAGGCGGTTCCAGCCAATGGGCAGCGCACCCGGCCCTGGCCCCGCCTCCTCGCGTCGCTGTCACTGCGGGCGCCGGCCCTCGGATCTGCCACGCCCCTCGGAGGCCGCAGGGTCTCCCATTGGCGGCGGCGCGCCGGCGGGGGGCGGTGATTGGCGGCGCGGTGGGGCGGGGCGGGCCGGGCGGGGCGCGGCGATTGGCGGCGCGGCGGGGCGGGCGGAGGGCGGCGGGCGGCGGCGGCAGCATGGCGAGCTGCCGGCGGCTGAGCGGCGCGGGGCTGCGCGAGGTGCTGGGCCCGGCCCAGGGGCTGCTCTTCGACTGCGACGGCGTCCTGTGGGCGGGCGAGCGCGCCGTGCCCGGCGCCCCCGAGCTGCTGGAGCGGCTGCGGCGCAGCGGCAAGGCCGCCCTGTTCGTCAGCAACAACAGCCGCCGTTCGGTGGCCGAGCTGGAGCGGCGCTTCAGCCGCCTCGGCTTCCGCGGCGTGCGCGCCGAGCACGTCTTCAGCTCCGCGCTCTGCTCCGCGCACTTCCTCCGCCAGCGGCTCCTGGGCGGCGGCGGGAACGGCAGCGGGGCCGGGCGCGTCTTCGTGCTGGGCGGCGAGGGGCTGCGCGGCGAGGTGCGCGACGCGGGGCTGCGCCTGGCGGGCGAGGGCGAGCCGGCACCCGGCGAGCCGGTGCGCGCCGTCCTGGTGGGCTACGACGACCAGTTCACCTTCGCCAAGCTGGCGCAGGCCTGCAGCTACCTGCGCGACCCGCAGTGCCTGCTGGTGGCCACCGACCCCGACCCCTGGCACCCGCTCAGCGACGGCCAGCGCACCCCCGGTGAGCCCGCGCCCCGTCCCGCGCCGCCCCCGGGGGGAAGGGGCTGGTGGCGGGAGTGTCCTGGGGTGGGGTTCGCTGTCCCGGGCCCGGGCGAGGCGGGTCCCTGAGCTCCAGGACGGGCAGGGCTGCCCTGGCGCGTCCCTGCCGGCTCCCGGAGCCGTGCTGCCAGCGCCTCGTTTGCTTGTCCTCGGGCAGGACCCGTCGTGCCGAGCTGCCCGCGGCTACTTCTTTTTCTCCTCCTTCCATCCCCCGCAGGGACTGGCAGCCTCACAGCCGCGGTGGAAACTGCTTCAGGCCGCAAGGCGCTGGTGGTGGGGAAGCCCAACACGTACATGTTCGATTGCATTGTGGAGCGTTTCGGCGTCGACCCGTCCCGCACCCTCATGGTGGGAGACCGTCTGGAGACAGATATCCTCTTCGGCAAGAACTGCGGGCTTGCCACCATTCTCACCCTGACAGGTGTTTCCCGCCTGGAAGAGGCGCAGGCCTATATGGCCAGCGACAGCGCCGCTGCCAAGGATCTGGTGCCCAATTACTATGTGGACAGTATTGCAGACTTGATACCAGGCCTGGATTAGTAGCAGTCTGTATGTGTGAGGGCAGAGGGGTCAGGTTCCCCATGCCAGATCTCCATCTGTTCCCATTTCTCTCTCACTGCCCTATTCCCTCAATTTCAGGTTTCTTCACATTCCAGCATCTGTCTTTGGGGGCAGATGGGAGCAGGGTTGGCAGGAGGAGACAGGTTTCAAGTTGTCTCCTTCCTTCTGAGAGCTATCCATGATGGACAGAATCCTTCTCTCCCTCGTTGCCAGCTACCAGCATCTCTGAGAGAGAGCTGGAGGTCTTCAGGCTGACAGGGAGGTCAAATCAGTGTGTCTGTGTGGTCTCTCCCCCTGGAGGAGTTAGGGACTGGCTGTCTTAGTATTATATTTCCCTTATTTTAGTATTATTTTTTCCCTTGAATAACCAGTGGCAGCCTTTTACTGCTGTCCTTTGACTCATAACTCTTGACTTCTGAGCTGCATCCCTGCAGTTCTTTTGATAACCTTGCCGGGGGGGTGGGTATCACCCACCTGGTCTCTGTCAGTGCCAGGGCATGTGGAAGGAGTGTGCCAGAGCTCTGGAATGATGAATGAGAGCACCTCTGCCTCCCACAAGTGAAAGAGAGCATTGCTTCATCTCTTCTCTCCCCCCATTCCTTAGAGATGTTTCCCCCACTACCACCCTGCCCCAACTCGGTTAGTAACTGTGCCAGTGTCTGTCTGAAGGACAGAAGAGACTGGTTTGAGGGGATTTCGTGCCAAACAGACAAGCTGTGACTGCACACAGTCGGTCTGCAGTTGTACCTTGTTTTTAAGTACCCTTTCTGAAGGGGCTTGTGAAGGAGAGAGGGCTCCTAAATCATGACAACACAGTACTAGTGAACTGTATGACTCCCTGGTTCCCCCTCTTCAGTTGGATTTTGTCATAGTACAGTGAGAGAAAAGGGCTGATGGGGGTCTGTGCTCCAGCTGCTGGTGTGCAGGTGAGATGGTGATGATGTTGTCACTGCTGTGAATGTGTCACAATCCTCAAAATCATTCCTTGCTGCTTTGTCTTTCTACGTTTTTTTAATTTCTTGATTTAATTTATTCAGAGTTATTTATTGTTCAAATATTGTATTATTTGTAAAAAGTATGCTGATTGGTTGCACCAAAGGGACAGGAGGCAGTGCCTTTGTGCCTCCCATACTGTCCCTGTCCCATGTTGATGTTCTTACACTCACCGTGTCTCTGTATATAATAAAGTGTGAGCGTAGGCTGGAAATGGCCTCCTTTTTTTGTGTGTGGTCCCATCAAGATGAAACTGCCCTAGGTATCTTTGAGCCCTCAAAGATGAGGACGTGGCAAGACCTTTCCTCACTCAAGGGGGTGCTGCTGGGTAGACAAGAGGAGTCGGTAATGTCTTGTAGACAGTGTCTTTGAGCTGCTGTTTGCTGCTGTCTCACTGGTGTCTCAGAACCAGAGTCAAGGGTGGAGGTAGCTGGTGGGGCTATGGCTTAGGGCAAGGGGTGAATTGGAGAAGGGAGTGATGTGATCCTGCCTTTGCTTTTCACAGCACGGGTGATTCATGGAGAATGGTGACTTCTTGTGCTGTGCCTGAAGGCTGCCCACTGCTAGCCAGGGGGATCCCAGGTGGATGATCCGTGTGGTCCTGCGCAACGGTGTCTGGCTCTACTAGGGTAGAGGTGAGGTGCCATCTCTGTCACTTGCATATGGCTTGCAGAGGGATGAGAGCTGCCCAGGGAAGGTTTTGCTGTGACCCTTCCCAACTACGCTAAGCTTTAAGTGACAGGGAGGTGGCTGTCACCCCACCCCTGGGGTGACCTTCACCAGACCATAGTTTTCCATGCGCTGCATTCTCTCCCTGGGTTTGGCTGTGGTCCCAGCCTGGAGGGGCAAAACAGATTGGGTAAGAAGAGCTGGAAATCACTTAAATGTACTTTGCCTCCCTTCCTTATACGGGAGCCAAATCCTCCCCTTTGTCAGACTCCTTTAACTGTTGTTAATGGTAACCAAGCGCCACATCTCCCACTGGAGAGATCAGCTGTTCAGCTCAATAACTGTTCTCAGCATAAGTTAGTGTGGTGTCAGCTCATGTGATAGAACTGGTTGCAACTTATTGTCTCTAGGATAATTCCAGGTGCTGAGTACCTGTTTTGCATTTCCCCCCCCTCCAGAATAGCAAACAGCCTTCCAAAATAAAAGAAGATCCAAAGAGCTTTCTGAAGACTGCCTGTCACTTTAATCATATGCCCATCTCTCTCTTTTGTCCCGTGTCCAATTAGACTGCCAGAGAACTGGAACTCCATTAATGAGCACTTGACCAACATTTGCATCATCAAGCAGAGCGAGATGGAGACCTAATGTGTCTGCTAACTTGGGCTGCCAATCTAGAGATAGCCATTTATTTTTCAGAGCTCTCCTTCTTGTATCAGGCTGAAATTCGAAGTGCTGTTGTTGTGACGTGGGGCCACAGCTGGGAATGCTCAGCACACTGGTAAACTGAAGGAATTCAGTAGCTAGTCAGAGTTTGGGCCCTCTCCAAAGAGACTTTGGAGTTCGTCCTTTGTATCCCAAATGGCGAGACTGCAGTGTAGGTTTTTTTTTTCTTGCAACTGAAAACAGAGGTCAGCAGAGGTGATGGCTGATCCTTATCTCTTGTGACCACGTAGCTTCTTTTCATCTGGTGCAGCTCTCCTGTGAGGACTTTGCTATGAAGCAGAGGTAGACTTGGAGCAGAAGGGGAATAGGTTTACCTGTCCTTGGCTTGATTCTTCATGTAGGTGAGGGCACCAGGCAGGGTTGACCTCTGTCCTGTAAATGTCCACAGGGCTGCTCCTGCTTTGGATGGGAATGGAGCAGCTCTGTAGGGGGTCCATCAGGCCTGCTAGGCTTTGTTTTTGTGTGGCTTCCCCCTGCTACTATTGCTCCTGCATGTAATGAACATGAGTGTGAGCAGATCTTATTAGAAAACTAGACTGGAAGGGCCCCTGAAGGACAATGAGTTCTCCACCCAAACCTGTCAGACGTCCATTCAACCACGGACGATAAGGGGTCTGTGATCTTCATGGGGAGTCAGGCCTTGGTTCTCTCTGGGTTAGGTCTGGTGTGGCTGCAGAGAACATCTGCTGTTGAAACTGAAAAAAGTGATGGCTCCTGCCTGGGTAGCTGATTACTTCTTGTCTAATGCAGTTTTTCTTCTTGGGTTGTGTGTTTAAGGAAGCAGTGCAGTTGCCAGGGAGCACAGGGCTATGAAGAGTAGAGCTGTGGCAGCACGTGGGAGGGTGGAGTGGATGGGAAGGCCAGCTTGGTGTAGTGTAGGGAAGGGTATTTATTTTCTCATCTTCAGCAAACTGCATAGTCCCTTCCTGCTGTGCAACAGAGACAACACCCAGGCGGGTGGCAGTCGTTCCGTTACCCCAGGAATCTCCTATCCTTCATCGGTAAGTGCAGTTACTGTGGCAACCACTGGCTGGATGATGTAAGCAGCAACCTGCTGAGCATTGCCTGGTCTGGGCAAGGCTTCAGTCTCTTAGTCATCTTCATGCCCCTTTCCTGGACTCTCTCCAGTATGTCCGTGACTCTCTTGTACTGGGGAGCCCAGAACTGGAACCAGCACTCCAGGTGTGGCCTCAGCAGTGCTGAGTAGAGGGGAAGGATCACCTTCCTTGATTTGCTGGGAACATTCCTCCTAATGTAGCCCAGGATACTGCTAATGTTCTTTGCTGCAAGGGCACATTGCCGGTTCGTGTTCAACCTGGTATCCAACAGAACCCCAGATCCTTTTCTGTCATGCTTCTTTCCAGCCAGGTGTTCCCCAGTATTTACTGCTGCCTGGGGTTATTCCTTCGCAGGTGCAGGACTTGGCACTTCTCACTGAACTTCATGAGATTCCTGCCAGCCCATTTCTCCAGCCTATCAAGGTCCCTCTGGATGGGAGCACAACCCTCTGGTGTATCAGCTGCTCCTCCCAGTTTTGTGTCACCAGCAAACTTGCTGAGGGTACACTCTGCCTCATTATCCAGTTCATTAATGAAGATGCTAATGGACTCAGACCCAGTATTGACCCCTGGGAGACACCCCTAATTACTGGCCTCCAGCTAGACTTAATGCCACTGATCAGCATCCCCTGGGCCCAGCTATTCACACAGTTTTCACTCCACTTCACTGTTTCCTCAGCCAGACCATACTTCCATTTTCTTCTCTGGGAGGAATATACAGGAGGCAGTGCCAAAGGCCTTACTGAAGTCAGTGTAGATGTCCACTGCTCTCCTCAAGCAAGCCAACCTTTTCATCATAGAAAGTTATCAGGTTGGTCAAATGACTGGCACTTCAGGAAGTCAACAAATGGGCCCAAAAATATTAATCAATGAGTAGATGCCTTTAATGCGAGGAAATAGTGATCATCCTGGCCGGGAAGCTGGAAGTAATAGAAGTGGGAGGATCTGGAAGGTGTTGGGACTGGCAGGACAGAGAAGGATTTTTTTGCATGGGAAAGTGCCTCCAGAGCCAAGAAAGGATCATGATCCTAGGAACTCACTCGATACTTGCCCAACCTGATGTGAGAGTCCCCGTTTGTCAAGGCAGGCAGCCCTGGCGCCACCCTGTCCCGCAGCAGCTGGAGCAGGGAGGAGGAGAAGGTGAGGAGCAGCAGCCTGTTACTGCCTGCCCTGGGGAAGCAGCCAGCACTTGCTCTTCCTCTAGCAGCAGTGTGGGTAGAAGTCCCTCCTCTGCAGCACAGTTTCCCACTCCTTACTCAAGGCATTGTCCCCTCCACCCTATAACATGGGCTTTCAGGTTCCCCTTTGCCATTCCTTTACCATTATCCATTTTTTATCTTCCTTACAGCTACCTCATTTGCTCTATGGACTCTGACCCCAGCAAACTCACCAGGCAGCCCAGGAGAGTTACATGGCTATGCACATCTAGGAACTGCTGCTGAGTGGTTGGACTCTGCCTGAGAATTGTGTGCAGATAATGTATTGGAAGTGCCCCTGGCAAACAAGCTGTTTTGGTGCTCCTTATAATCCCTGGGAGACACCAAACAGCTGAACTTGCTGAGAGCAATTTAAAAGTTGGTGGAGTTCTTAACGGTTTTTGAGTTATTATACTTGTTTTTGTAGCCTCAGTGTACCATTAGTGGGCTGATGCAAAGCACTGTCAGCTCTGTAAGCCTCCGGCATGGAGACAAGGGCAACGTGATGCCAGGAACATTCCCAGATCACAGAGCAGCTGCCTGTGATGATCCAGGTTGTTCTGCCCTGTGATTTAGCCTGCTAGATGTGCAGCTCCAGCAACTAGCAGTTTCCAGTCTGCATAGGATATTGCTGAGCACTGAGATGCTCTCTTCACACGTTAGAGGGTGAGAGAAACCTGTCTTTTAAATGGACATGGTTGTCCATCAGGTCACCCAAAGGCCTTTGCCAGCCTTTCTGCTCACCAGCCCTTGTTGAACCTCTAGCCTGGTTCCCACAGAAGCTGCACAGAAAGTGGTACCTGGATAAAATTCAGAACATGAATTGCTTCCACCTGTTTCAAGCAACCTGAAACAACTCAGATACAGGTGTTTCTTCCAGGTGTACTCTGCTGTTGTACTACAGCTGCCTGTAGTTTATCCCTGTAGCATGGAAGAAAGAGGAAATTGAGACTTTGTGGGCTGCAGATGAGAGATTTCCCACCTGCCAGGACAGCTTGATTGTGGCCCTGGCAAGGTGCCCTGTCTTCATGAAACAGGGGTGTTCCTGACTTGCTGTCCTTCTCTGGCCTAATGCTTGGAGACTGCTGGTTGAGCTAACTTTGGGCAGAGCCTAGGAGCGTAGGAGTGGCACAGAGCAGTGGCAGTCCTTATTTGTGCACTTGCCAAGTTTGGGGGTGGAGGTGTGAAGACTGGCATATGCTGCTGTTCAGCACTTCAGTATGACTAGAGGACCATGTGCCTGCCACAGCCTTGGTAACCTGGAGATTGACATGTCTTGTGAGATGGGGTGGCCATACTCCTTCACTGGAGACTGTAGGCTGTGCTTAGGTTGAACTTCACGATGCTCACTGCCTTGCAATCCACCACAGTCTCATTAGTTACCTTCCCACAATTTCAGGGGTGAAAGGGCCCATGTCATTGAGCAATCCACAATGCGTTTGACTCCTGTTTGGCCACAAGCAACTCTGAATGCCCTTGAGCCAATGTTGCTGGAAATCTACCTGTTGGTGCAGGTTTTTGAATGGCTTTCTTGTTATGTGTTTGGGCAGCCTGATATTAAGGATTCTTAGGAGAACTCTCTGTAGAAGTAGTCTTCCCTCTTGGTCACTTGTCACTTGCTGATGATTCAGCAGCAGCAGCACAGTAGTTCCTAGTGGAGCATACCTGATCCTCAGGTCAATCCAGGGATGGATATGGCTGGTCATTTCAAGCAGCACATGGTCCTGGCAGGCACATCTTTTAAGTGGCAGGATCTGAGGCAGACCCCGTGGTAGTGCCTGCTGATGCAATACAAACCTCTGCCATTACTCCTTTGTGTGTGTTGTAAGCTCTCCAGAACAACATCTCCAGCAATGGGACACAAACAGCAGCAGGAAAGTCTGTCTGATAGTGACTTAGGAAGAGATACAACTATCTGGAAAAGGAGTATGTGCGTTACCCTGGGACTCCTAGCAGCAAACCTCCAGGCTCAAAACATGGAGACATCCTGTCTAATACTCACATTTCCTCTTCTTACCCAGGCAATGTTCTGCAATGCAGAAAAGTAAGACACCTGCAAAGGATCATCCTTATCTGCTCCTTGTCTCTTGAACTTGGATGCTCTGCCAGGTCCAATAAGAAAATTAGACAACTCTAGTAAGGCATCTGTCTAGGGATCTCATTCTCCCATCCCCTGGACTATTGTTCTTTAGGCTGAAAATAAATCTAGAAGTAGGAGGCTCCTGTATTGTGTTCCCATTATGCTAGCTGTAGTGAATTGACACCAGATTTTTCTTTCATTTCATAGTATTCATGACAAATATTCTCTTTCCTTTTTTCCTTTCTATTACAGCTACCAGAGGCTCCACTGCCTGTCTGTTCCTTGTATACCAGTGTGAGTTGTGCATCCCTGCCACCATCCAACCCATGAGGACCAGTTGTTACCCTGTCCTTTAATACACAGCTGGGTGATACCTAGAGAGATAAAAATACAACTGGATAGAAAGAGGTGCAGCTGAAATTGCTTTCCAGCAAGACCTCCCTTTTGCTGTTGCCTGAGCCTACTGTCTGTCCGTCAGTCTCAGTAGGAGGGAAGGAGTGGGAGGTTCCACATCAGAGTTTCTCCATAGATCTGTAAACCCAATGCAAACTGGTGCTGCAAAAACCGCAGTTATTTTCACATCAGTCTGACGCTCAGCAACAGGAATGTTTTCACGACAAGAGAGGAGGCTGTGCCAGTCAGGGGTGAACAGCTGAAGGTTGGAGAGTGTAATAGGATGGTATGGAGTGTCATCCTGCCTGATGTGAGCTGACTCACAGAAATATGGGGTGATAAATGGCAACTGGTTGGGGAAAGAGTGTGAAATCCTGTCCCTTTGCACATTTGAAACCTGCATTCCTCCAAGCTGTTAAACAAGCCTCCTTCCCAAGAGCTGAAAAGCTGGATTTATAAGGACAATTTTGGCTGTATTTTGAGTGTCAGCTTCTTTTGCTAGATGTTGTTGGCACTGCAGGGCCCCTAACTACTGCTGGCCCCCTCAGTGCATCCAGCAACCCTGCAGCTGCAGCTCTCTGCTCCAGAGCTGTTTCTCATCACTGCTCATCCTCACTTTGCCCCGCAGCCCCAGCTGGCAGTGGCTTAGTCACGCAAGCGTCTCTGCTCAGGAGGGCCTGGTTGCTGGCAAGCACAAGGCTGTGTACTGGAAAGCAAATGGCACACAATGTGTCCAACAGCCCTGCAGTCTGCATCCAAGTCACGGCTCTCCTTTGTACATGCTTAATCAGCTCCTTCTGGGACGGGCATCTTCTGTCATGCTTCCAGCTGCTCTTCGCGGGACCGTGCCCTCCACCTACGCTCTTTAGTTTCCATGCTATAGATGTCTGTTTTCCAGGCTGCATATCATTTTCTCTTCAATAGTTGTCTTACACAGTTCTTCATCATCTGATGAACGCCAGATATCCTGCTTTGCTGCTTTACTTGCTGTTTCATCAGCTGCACCACTACAAGAATCTCATTTTCTGTTTTCCAGAACCGTAGCATGTTCTTTTTGCCTTTCCAAGTCAAAGAGAAGGAGGAACTAATCTGTCCAGGCACTGCCCTTAGCAGCAGAGAGGAGTTGCCTTGAGAGGTCTCAGGATCCCTCTTCTCATCCCAAGGCACTGCTCACCCACCATCCTGTCTCCCTCTGACCAGGCCTCGTCTGACTCTGCCTCCTGTGCCACATGCCTAAGCCTGTGCTCCCATCCGCTCTGCTGGTGCTGCTGAGACCTGGTCTATGATACTACAGTGTTGGGTGATCCTCCTTAGTGGATGTCATGGTGTTTCCAGAATTGTGCACAGATAACCCAGAAGACTGAACAATGCTGCGTTAAAAAGGAAAGTAAGAAAGAAAAGCAGTGCATTTCACATTTCAGCCTCTTGGAGGGACCAAAGAGTATCCTGTCTTTAGAAATATCACAGAAAGTTAGAAAAAAAAAAAAGCTCAGCTGTGGAAATAATACATGTCCTGCTTTCTGCCTTCTCCTGGGATTCGTCTCTCTCTGCCCACTGCAGGTACCTGCACTCTGGCACAGTTCTGCGGCTCTGCATGGCTGGGCTGAGCCACTCTTCCTTTGGCACTCAACAGAGGGAGGCCCTGCAAACATGCAGGAGTGTCATTCTGCCTTTGGCAGACCTGTGCCAGGCCAAAAAAAAAACAACAAAGGAAGCAAATTTTTCTGAGCCATATGTGAGTCTCCCCTGAAAAAGGGAGAGCACATGCCCAGCAAATTAGGACATCCCAGCAGCAGCAGCTCTCACCCCCTGCCCAGAGGGTGCTCATAGCACACTATTTGCCAAGAGCCTACTTTCCTCAGAAAGTGTCCTGTTTCCCCATGGAGAGTATCACTCTGAGCCAACAGTCACCTTCCTGCCTGAAAGAGGGATGGTCAGCTCGCAACATGGCCAAGCATCCTCACCTACTTCTGTTTGGGAATAGTGCAGAGCCCAGCATCTTGGTTTCAGGTTGAGGAGGTAAAACCATCTGTCCCCCAACTGAGCTAAGATGCAGCCACTTGCTGGGCACAGCCTAGCCTTTCTGCAGTGGGAAAGCAAGTTTTCCAAAGAGGAAATGGCAACTTGATGGGGAGCTGGTCAGCATCCAGGGCCAGTCCTCGAGAGTGTTCCCAGGCAGCTCCAGCACACCAGCTTCAGTCAGTCATGCTCTTCACTTAGCTTGCATCCTTTCAAGAGGTTGAGCCCTGCAGTTTTGGGGCTGGCTTGACCCAAACCACAGCAACCCTGCAATCCCCAAGGGTGGGTATGTATGTGGAGGGGTTAGTTTTCCTCCAGCAGGGCTGCTCCAGCTGGCCCAGTCTCCTGGGCTTTACCACAGAGCTGTACAGACAGAATTTGGGAGTATCCTTGCTCAACTAGGGACTTATTATTAGGTTGGAAGGAGGAGGCCCTGTTTCTGGGGACAAGATTTCATCCCCATCTTTCTCTGACCTTTTTCTCCTGGGCTAGTTGACACTTCCCTTTGTCCCCCATTCCTTTGTCTCAAACCTGGGGTGTGATGGCTTCTCAGAATTAGTTATTGTTCTTTGGGGAGATAAAGTCTTTCTGCATCTCCTTCACAATATAAGGCTTCACATGCCTTATAGGTGTGGCAGCCCACCCTCCAACCTTCATCCCAAACCCCTTTATGTGCCCAAGAGGCCAGAGGAGCTTCGGGATCAGATGGTCAGAGACATCTGCTAGCTGCTTCTCCAGCCTCCCATGGTCCCATGCAGCTGCATCCAGCCTAACCAAGTGGTTGCAGAAATCTGGCCTGTCTCTCCCACCAGCCAAGAATTTGACAACCCAAAGCCACCCTTTCCCAAAGCCCCAACCCAAAGCCCCATTGCATGGAGTGAACCAGTCCCAGCACAGATCTTGACCTCGTGGAGACCATGCAGGGCCCAGGAGCAGCAGGTTTGTTGTTCCCAAAGGACAGAGTTGCCCCAAATCAAGAATGGTTGCTGTTGGTTCCATCCTCTTGTCCTCTTGCACCTTTTATGAATCTTTTAACAGCTTGCAGTGCCTCAGTCCAGACTATTGGAAGCTCACAGGACTTCTCTGGCTGGAACATGAAGAGGTGTTTTTCAGGAAGCCTCAGCCTTATGGACATTGCACAATGCAAGAAGATATGAAGGCTGGTGTTCAGTGAGACTGGATCCATCTAGCACAATTCCCTGGGCTTCCAATGGGCTGCCATTGGACACAGACTCCACATATCTGGAAGTGAACATCAGTCCTGGGCTCTCTGCTCTTTTCTTTCTCATTCAGTTCTTAGGCTGTGCTAGGAGGGTCTGAGAAGCAAGGACAGATGCTGGGTCCTGCCTTGGAGGGCCCTGCCTTGGAGGGTCCCTACCTGGTGGTCAAGCTTCTCCCTTGCCCTGAGGGGTCCCTGCAGGTAGGCAGTAAGCCTGAGGCAGAGGGACAGGGAACAGGTAGCCCAGAACATGAGGCTAGGCAGCCTGGCACCAGGGTGAGAGGCTCAGCCCCAATGCTAATCAAGAGAGAGTGTTGGCACTGGTGTGACAGGCTACCAGCACAGCCAGGGAGCAGGAGGAAATGGGGGTGCAGCAGCAGCAGAGGCCCTGTATGAGCTCCCATCTCCTCCCCAACCCACCAGCCGCATCACCAGGATGCTGCATGGCTCCGTATGAAGGATCAGCAGTGGGTGTTTTGGCCAGAGAGATTTCTGGAAGGTGGAAGGTTCTGTCTGTGGTAGCTCTGCTGTACGTGGGGTCTGTGCAGAACTGGTGGAAGGAAAAAAATAGATAGTGATGAAGCAATGGTGAGCTTGAAGGAAGGTCAACTGAGACACCTGAGAAACAAAGCAAGTAATAAAATCCTGGAGAAAAACAGCTCTCCACGCCCAGCCAAGCCCACTCCTAGAGCTGCCAAAAAGGCATCCTTGGCTCAGAGGTAAGCAGTCATAAAATGCAGGAAGATACTTCCCAGGGAGGGAAGGTTTTACCTGTCAGGCAAATTCATGAGTACCCTTGCCCACCAGCTGGGAGTGTTGAGAGCATGGTGGGCAATCATCCCACCGCAGTCTTCAGCACAGCAGGAGGAGGAGGAGGAGAGGGGGAAACACAGCCCTGTTTCCTCTGTGGCACCCAAGCCAAGAGACTATCTGGGCCATTCTGAGAGGGGACTAACCCCCAGGGAATGTGGGTTGGGCTCCTGGGCCAAGTGGGGTAACCTCCTATGATCGGTGGGGAGCCAGCTTGGAAAGACTGAGTGCCTTCACAGGTTCTGACAGGCTGCTTGTGTTTTTGACCGTCCTCTTTGGACCCAAACCTTCATGGCTGGAGAAGTGGTTCTGTCCGTTCATAGAACTGTCCCCCAGCAACCTGACCTCATCAGACCTGACAGGTCCTTCTCCCAGCCACAGCTTTGCCTCCTGTGCCACTCATCCCTGCTTGTGGGCACAGGTCCTCATGGACTTGCTCAGCAGGTAAAACATCCCCTGTCCACAAAGCTGAGCTCATGCCCCCAGGCAACTGAATAAAACACCATGTGGGGCAAGGCCTTGTTCTGCTCTCTGCTGTTTTTCCTTCCCTTTCCCCCAAATAAACAGACCACCACAAAGAGAAACAAATGCCTTTGTTTTCCAGGCGGGAAGGACTGTCAGAATGGCATGTCTCCCTGCATCTTTTTAAGGGTTAGATAAGTCCCTGAGAGCTATGGGGAGCTCTGTCACACAGCACAAGTCCTTGCTGACAGTGCTATTGTTAAGAAGGGGTGCATTTTGGGAGGGCTGGGGTTTTTGCCCCCTGCTTGTTTCTCTCCAAGAAAGTCACGGCTGATGCCTGCTTGCCCAGGGAGACTTCCCTCCCTGACAGCTCTTATCCTGAACAGACAGCAGCTTAGCATTAGCCAAGGGATGTGGAGGGAGGCCCTGGTTTCTGGACCTCTCCATGTGCCCCCTGGGCTGGCAGGCACTTCACGGAGTGCCAAAACTCTAAAGAAGTGGCCTTCTCTTGAGGCTGCCTAGCACCAAGTTTTGTGCCATTCCAACCTAACATCTGCACCCCTCAGTGACCCTTGGATTGCTCCTGCCAGGAGCTCTCAGGTAGCACAGACAGTGAAACAAGTCCAGGATGCTCACCCTGCCTGGTATGGGGTACACCTCTCCCAGAGCTCGGCATAGGGCTGGGTCCTGCAAAGATCCTGTCCTGCTCAGGGCAAGTTTACACAACAGCAGACCCTGTAGAGACACAGCTTTCCCTTTAAGGTTACATCCTTGTCGTGGACTTGACCTGGGGACTGCTCTCATCTCCCCATCTTCCCTTTGAATGGGAGGAGGTGCATTATACTCCAACTTGAACCTGCCTGACTAAATATAGTCAGAGACCAGGAGAACCTCCCTGGTTTTCCCTGTTTGCTTTGATGGGAATGCAAATGTTGAATCCCAGCTGTTGCCTGCTTCTAGAACAAATGCCTAAGGGCCTGGAGGCCCATACCTCTCAGATGTCCATGGTTTTTGAAGATAACCTACCCTGCACAAGGAAACTTTTACACAGTTAAGTGGCCCTTGGTCTCACAGTGGATCTGGTGAACCTGCTATGGGCTGAACAGGCAGCATGGACATGTCTCACAGACTAGCTGCCTATGGGATATAGAGGGTACATCCAAAAATACCTGTCTGGCTGACTCTCCCTTGCGTTCTGTGCTGGGTGAGAAGAGCAGGCTTCATTCTCATGTGAGCAGCTCTTGCCACTGAATCATTGGCACACAGATGCTGCAAGTAAATGTCCATCCCTCTTCCCCCAGGTTCCTCCTGGGAAGAGAAAAAGCAGAAACTGATATGTGATCCTACTCCCTACCAAAACATCTCTCAACCAGTAGCCCATAGGCTAAATATGCTCCATAAAATCCTCAAAGCTGTCCCACAGAACAGGCTCCACACCCATGCACATGGCGAGGCATTCAGTTGGCATGTCAAGATCTACCCTTTTTCCAGCAGAAGTCAGGAGTTTATCAGTGCTCAGCCTCAATGTCCATCACAACAAGAGCAAGACTGCAATCCTGCAGAACAATGCCATGTTGTTTATTTTGGTGTTAAATGCATCAACATGCTTCCCTCGCTTCTCTCCAGTCACACAGTTCTACTAGGACGTGAGCTGGTCCTTGGCTTTCTTCCAGAAAAATTACACGGACCTCTGTTTGGGAAAGGGTGAGAAGCCTAAGCAGCTTCTGCCCAGGAGTAGATGACAGAAGAGAGGGAGACTGTGCTGCCAGTGCTGGGGGAGTGTGAGCTTGTGCTCCTGACAAATGACCTGTATTACCACCCCACCAGCTGCTGTTGTGAACCTGCCCCAGCTCTGGATCTGTAGGAGAGAACCAAGGAGATCTCAAGTGTGGATCCTATCTTTAGCATAAGGTGTGAACAGTCGATGCACCAAAGGTTGGCTGAGCACCAAAGGTTGACTCTTCCCAAGCGCTGCAGGCTGGCAAAGCCCACTTGTGGTGTTGGTGGGGTGCTTCAGCATCTGCTTTCTGCCTAAGGAGCAGAGGAAGCCGGAGGATCTAGAGGTGAGGAAGAGCAGGCCCTGGAGTGTGGGTGATGGGTGGTCGTGCTTGCTGGCAGAAGGTAGAGATGGCTCTGCAAAGGGCTTCCTTGGAGAGATCCACTTGCAAAAACTCCCAAAAGAGTGACACAGCCTCACCACAGCAGTGTTGTGTGTGTCCACCAGCCCCAGAGGGTGCCTGGGTCCCCTTGCAAGGGGGTAGGAACAAACAGCATTGCAGGGGATGACACATCCCAGTGCTTTCCACAGCCTCCAAACTATGATAGCATCAGAGAGTAGCACCCTGCTTTATCCCCAAATAGTACGAGCCTCAGGCAAAGGAGGGTGCCAAGCCCTGCCAAAACACCCTCCCATTTCATCAGCCGATCCTGGCAGATAACAGACAGCTTACTAGGGTAATTGTTCCAGCTGGCTGTAGGATGGCAGACAACAGCTGCTTAACAGAGATCACTACCACCTAACTGTCTGGAGCACAAGTGAGGGATGACACATGTTACTGAAACCCCCAGGGGAGTTCTGGGGGACTGGGGGTCCCCAGTCAAGCAGTGGAGGAGAGTCCCAGGCTGCACTGGCTCTGGGCTGCTGTCCCTGCCAGGGGGATGCATCCCTGTTAGAGAATGATGAGCTGTGCTACCCACAGGACCCCCAAGGAGGGCAGCTGCATGTAAGCTGAAGGCAATTCTCTTTTTTCCAGCCCTTGCTGCCTGACAGGGCCCCATTTCCCCTTGGAAAGGCCAAGTTGGTCTTTTGCCTGCCTTGGCTTCCACTCAGCTGTGCTGGTGCTGTGTGCTCCCACGTGCTTTGGATGCTCTCCAAGCACGAGATGTGCCCCTAATGCTGGCTCATGGGCTGGCTGCAGATGAGTGCAGTTGCCAAAGCAGATGCAATGGCCCACGCAGGGTATGGCTAAGCGAGAAAAGCCTGACGTGCTCCAGGCTCCCTGCCAGTCTCACCTCCTGAGCATCTCTGGTGCTGTTTCTGCCATGTGTGGAGACTAATATCACAGCTCACACCCTAAGGTACCACTTCCCATGCACAGAAAATAATAAAAATAATAAAATAAAATAAAATAAAATAAAATAAAATAAAATAAAATAAAATAAAATAAAATAAAATAAAATAAAATAAA
>JAWWLV010000045.1:51215227-51287531 GCA_035041135.1 Platyrinchus mystaceus | reverse complement strand
AAATAAAATAAAATAAAATAAAATAAAATAAAATAAAATAAAATAAAATAAAATAAAATAAAATAAAATAAAATAAATACCACACAACAAAAAAAACCCACCCCACACGTGTGTTTTCAGGCTTCTTGTCATTCCTGCTAGCAAAGCCTGTTCACAGCAACCCCTTTCTTCAGGATTGTCATTCCACACTGGGTTTTACACACGTTACTTGCTGAAAAATGGCATGTGGCTGAGTTTCGGTCTCAAGGGTGTTGCAGGAGAACGTGCCTGTGTTCCTTGAACATGCGTCTCCTGAGCACTGTTGTTGGAAGAGCTGAAGCCAGCATCTGGGTTGCTGTAACATGTTCAAACACAGCATCTACTTACAGTTTGCATATTAAATACAGCACACAAACTTCTGCCCAGTGCATCCACAAAGTTGCTTTAACAGACAAAAACCCGAGACAGGGAATATGCCTCAGCAGGTTGTTTCTAGGTCTGAAATAGACTCAATAAATGGCACTGCAAGGACACCAATTTTGGTGTTACAGCAGTGCAGAGCCAGTGGCCACAGTCAGTCAGTAGCCTGCAGCTCTCCTGCTCCAGCACACTCATGATGAAATATGTGACCCTCACGCATGCAGCTGCATTTGCCTGCCCTTGAACCTCCAGCACTAATGAGAAGCACAGGAATCATCCTGAGCGTCAGATTTTAGCACAATATTACCTTTCTATCCTGCAGCAGTGGTGCTGGGCTTATATTGCAGGCCCTCTGAAACTCGTTAGCCAATGTCCAGACAAGCAATGGCAATGTTTTCCCCTCTATAGTCAGCATTTGCTCAGCTTACAGCTCTGCTTTCGAAACATGTCATTTCTTCCAGGTTAGGTTTGAAGCCTTCACTACAGTGCCTGCACAGCTCACATGCTGCCCCTCAACTCATTTGCACTTCTACCTTTTCCATTCTTTCTCTTTCTTCCACTTGATTTATTTAAAGAAAATTGGAAATTCATGCCACCAGTCAGAAGTTGATTTTCCATTTTTTTTAAATAAGAAAAGTATTATCAGCTTCAAAGTGAGTGGAAGAGTTGTATGGCATCCATAATTGTACTTTGCCTACAGGAGGAGAACTTAAGACTTGCTCCATTCACCTTCTAGCTCTCCCCAGTTTGCTGTTGCCCTCTGGCTCAGCAGTGACTACCTGCCGTGCTGCAAGGCTTTGCTTAACCTGCATTTGCAGCTCCTGGAAATACTCTACGTGCAGCAAACCCCTGGTCTGGGCTACGTCATTGAGAGCGACCTCTCTGTGTCAAAACCAAGAACGTGCTTCCTGAAGCATCAGGACGCCTCTCCCTGACTTGCTTTTGCTGTGCAACCCTGGGCCAAGTGCCCTTAAACTGACAAGCAGATGGCCTCAAGCCTTCCCAACCAGTCACAGCCTGGCTGGGATTAGAAATCTGCTAACTGCCCTGCTCCAGCCTCACAGTCAGGATCCTTCATGTCCAAGTTAACCGAAGGCTTTTTTGCTGTGCTGTCAGTATTTCTAGTGCTGTCAGGCAAGGAGTCCTCCTGCCTGTCACCCCTGCAGACGGAGGAGCTAACCCACATCACTAGGTGGCTTCTTGCTGTTCTCACATGCCAGAATGGCACTTGAGCAGCTTGGGCCAACCATCTCCATGGGCTGACACAGGTTGATCCATGTTGCCGTGGCCAAGACCCAGCACCCAGCTCCCTCCCTGCCTTCCTGGCCGGAGTGCTGTGTCCATTGCACAGCCACAGGGATGCCACCCAATTGGCAGACAAGGAGCACTCCATTACCCACCAAATCCTGCAAAGCCCCACCAGCTGTGCCTAGAGAGGATTTACACCACGGAGATGGCCCAGTGTGAGCAGCCATGGGTGTGGGGGAAGAGGTGGGGAGCATGGATTTTGGGAGCTCCCAGGATGCACTTAGAGGTGTGTCTAACGCATCCCAGTGTCATTAGCATGAGGAGTCATTCCTGCTTCCCCAAGCTGTAACTTCAGGCTCACCCAGATAAATCACCTTGTTCAGGTACCCTTTGATAACATTTCCAGGACTATCTTCACCACTTGGGAACATATTTCCATACTGATATAATGAAAGCAGAGAATATGGAGTCAGCAGAAGTTGAAGCCTCACAGACAGCTCCTAATCCAGGAAATTGGATGTGGTTGGAAATATTTCAGCAGCCAAAGCTTGGGACATCCTGCTGTGGCTCATTCCTGATGTGAGGCTCTGTGTCTGCAAGATAATAAATCTGTATTTAGAACACCTAATCCTGAGTTTAAAATACCACAGGCCACATAACACTAAGTGGCTGAACAGGTACAAAGGTTCTCTTTCAGCGGAAAGATGTTGCAAAGCACTGCAACAGTAATTGCAGCCAAAATAGGCATTTGCCAGCTGAAGAACACTGTATACAAGTGGACTTTGGTCACACAGTCCACAGGCTTTTCAGCCAGGCCCTTTCCCATTCCTCCAAGGTCATCACTTGGGATGCCCAATCTATCACTGCATCCCTCACAAGCAGAGATCTGGGGGCAGATCTTCCCTCTTTTGCTTCAGACATTTGCCTGACTGGGCTACTTCTTTGGCAGCTGCCAAACCACCTTGGTTAGAGCCACTCAACTGCTCAGCCCAGTGTTTCAACTCAACCTCAGAACTTGCAGTAGCTGGACTCCAGCCCTCAGCATGAAGGACCAGTCTGGATATGCTGAGGCATACCAGTGCCTATCAGCTAGACCAAAAGGCATGCCCTAAATCAAAGCTACTCACAATGATGAAACTCACTTTTAGCAATCACGTTTCCCTCTTCAACCTAAGCTATATTACAGCTTGGAGGTTGGGAGGTGTGAGGATGTCCACGAGGAAAGTTGTGAGCTTGAGAAAACGTGCCATCTCAGTATGGAGAGGGCTCTTTGGGTATCAGGGAGAGTACAGGAAGAAGACTGAGGTCCTGGGAGAAGAGCTACAATGAACACCATGAGCATCCCTAGCTACAGATGGGAATGGTTGATCTCTTCTGTGGGAATGATGGGTCACAGCCAGCACTGGGAGATGAATTCAGGCCCCAAAGGCATCAGAAGTTCTTTGAGGACTGTCTGGGATTGCTCACTGCACAAGGGCAATTTGCACTTTCCAAGGCTGAGTGAGCAGATGGGATATTGTGCAAGGAAAGCCTAGGGAGAGGGCAGCAAGTTGCTCCCAAGAGCCAGGCTGTCACTGAAGCACAGGCTACACTGGAGGTGCAGAGGGTCAGGGCCTGAGTGGAATGCCTACCTCTAGCGTAGTATGTGCTTGGTAGGGTGATTTCTGGCCTTGCACACACGTGCTGGCTGTGAATTTAGGCTGTCCCTGTCATGGCAGTTGGCTCTCCTACACCCCCTTTTCCTGGTCTGGTCCTGTCCAGGGCATAACCCAGTTTGCAGAAAGCTGGTGCAGATGCAAACACCACCTGCCTCACCCTCATAACCAGAGGTGAGGCACTGCCGAAATACTACTTCAGAGTCATTACTCCTGTCTCCACACTTATAACTCCTCCTGGACAAGAGTTTGGGCTGGACAAGGGCACAGTATGCAGCAACAACATCACGTCCAGTCACTCCCTTTGGATTCAGCAAAGATCTTTGCTTCTGAAGTTATAATGCAGATCAGTGACTCTCCCTCTAATACAAAGTTAGGATTTGCAGTCTGATGCAGGGGAGGTCTCCTGACAGGAAGGGTGAGGAGAAGAGCCCTGGTCCCACTGTTGAGCTCCCACACAGCAGGATAAGGCCATGACAGCAAGGTCTGTTGTGATCTGTCCTCATTTGCTCATCTCCACCCTTTGCAGACCGTATGGGCTGCTAACCTGCTGGCACAACCCCCAGCTGGCTGATGTGCTGCACACTCATAAGGAACAAAGTGACAGGAGGTGAGGATTGCCAGCTTTAGCCAGTCTGGCTTGCCCTTCTCAACTCACAATGACTCTTCCTACACCACATTGCTCCTGAAAATAACAGACAAGCACCTCTGTGTCTTCAGTGTGGTGGAGCAGCTGCCAGTACACCTGGTGACACCAGCCCTGCCTGGTGTGCCGTCAGGGTGAGCAGGGACTTTCTTTCCCCTGAATTCAGCCATACCTTATGAGGACACTGATGCTAGAGATTTAGATTTTGTCACTTCATCACAGTGTCTCCAACCCAGAGGTAAGAAGGCAGACATGGCATTGTCCTGATGGAAGTGGCCCGTGGCCTACAGGCAGTGGGACATCTCATGGCCCCCCCTTGCCTGTGGTATTAGCCTGTTGTGCTAATGCCATTTAATTCAAGGTTCCTTGAAATCCAGCAGAGACACTCAGACTTCTATTAGACAGACACAGGCTGCCCAAGGTAGACTTAAGTCTGAAGGCTGAATTTTCTTGATGTGAATAGCCCTTTGAGCACCTTCTCTGGAATGGTGTCCTCTCCTTGGTTATTATTTGTTATTCTTTAGATGGTCTCTAATCTTCCCAGCAGCATTTGGAGGAAGGTCCCTGGGCAGGCATGACTCAAGGACCTGGTGGCTGCTAAGATTCTGTTGGAGTGCCCAGCTGCCAGAAATGCTGCAGAAAACACAGAACCTACCCCATACCTTTTAAATGGCCCTCTCCATCTCCATCTCTAAGTGAGCAAATATTTACACATTTCACTTCCCCGTCCAACATTTTTTGCAAGGGAACAGTCCCTTCTAGTCCAGCCCCTAGACTATGGCTCCAGCAGCAACTCATGTACTTGGGGAGATGCCTGGGGTTTGGTCTCACAAAATCTTGGATTTGAAAGGAACTAAATTGCACACACATCCCGAGCAGAGGGTTAAGCTGACTCTATTCACTTTTTCTCCTGCTAGTATGGAGCACTTCTTGTCCTGCACCACATGACCCCTCTATCAGACCCGAGGACTGAACCCTGAGGCAGGTTAGCAGAGGGAGAAAGAGGGAGCAGGCATGTTAGAGCAGAGAAGACCACTTTGGCCTTTACTCCAGCCCCTTTGTGTCATGGGGTGATCAGCAACCTGGTCAAAGTCTGGATCTGCCCCTGCCCTCCGCAGTTCCAGCAGGCAGGAAGGTCTCCCTGCTAACTCTGCTGGCATTGATGGCACCAACTGGAAATACCCAGGAGTGCCAGCCTCTGAGGTCATACTTAGGCAGGTAAGAGGGCTGGGGACTATCACATCTTCAGCAGAGGGGGAACTGATGGGCCTCATGGAAAAGAAGAAGAAAGTGTTTCAGTGAGTTTCAGTTCTGGGCCTCTTAAGGAAATCACAGGGTGTCTTGTGATTTAGAGACAAATATGCAAGACAAGGAGAGCTCTAAGCCACAGGTTTGGCACACTGCCTGAATTTTTCCCTCCTCTTTCAGTGTAATTACAGTTGAGCCATGTAGTAATTGGGTAACTTTTTCCAAAGGAATCCTTTCACCCAGAATGAATCAGACTTGCCACAAAGAGAACATGGAAGCAGATAAAAGACATATAGATCATATGGCTTATTGTGACAGAAGCATTTTACCCTCATCCCCTTCTTCCTCAGCCCCCCAGTTTTGTCTTCAGGGTAGGTGCAAGAGCCAGGCATCAAGCTTTCCTGGATAATCCTTCCCCAACCTTCCAAGGCGGCTTTCTCCTGGTTTGCTGTGCCCTACAGCCAAGATGAACTGCATGGTTTTGAGGGTGTCTATGGATTCTGTAGAAAAAGGACTGTTTTCCTTCCTTTTGGTTCCTGTACCTACACGAGCTGGTGGTAAGGCTAGATCAGCAGCTTGATGGCCCCTGGGGACAGATAGGTTTAATAGTGCAGTCCTCTACTCTTGGGGTTTCACCTGGACCACAAAGAGTTTTTGAGTCACTGTGTGCTCTCAGTGACATTTCTTCTGCTCCAGAGAGCCTGAGCTGAAGAGCCCAGCCCTCCCCCTAGACCCTTCCTGCCAAGTCTCAATCCATCTGACCCTTTTCCATGTGGGATAAAGCCTTGGATAGTAAAACATTCATTGTAAAACTATTTTCCATTGGATTCATGACCACACACAGCTGGATCTCCTCCTGGAGTGGCCCGCAGCCTGCTTGGAAAAGTTGCGTTAAGCATTTTGGAGAGGAGGCTGAGCGAGGGTGGGAGGAGACAGCTCTGCCTGGTAGACCCTCCCTCCCCCCCCCCCCAAAAGCAAGCCCTGCCACGCTTCCCATTGGTGCCTGAGGTGGAGAAGGGCTGGGACAGCTCAGCTCTCCATCTATTTAAAGGCAAGGGTGGGGCTCAGGGAGCTACTTGCCTGGGACTGTTGCACCTCCGTGGAGAGGAGCATTATCCTGCAGAGCAACACAATGTCTTGCGTGAGTAGAGAAAGGGATGGGGCAGCTTTGCTGGAGGTGGTGCTTCGTTGGTGGGGCTGTAGAGAACGTGTTGGCTCGGTGTGAGGGTGCTTGTGCTATCCTACTCTACCTGCACATCAGCCCCTGTGTCAGAGGGTCTGACAGAGCTGCGTGCCTGCTGCTGGGGGTGAAAGATCCCTACTGCATCGACTACAGAGGGGTGGCTGCTATTTCATGTTCTGAGAGGAGTGGTGCTTTTCCCCTGCAGGATCCCTTTGGGGAGGTACTTGGGGGGATCCTTGTTGGGTTGAGCCCTAAGCTGGGGTAACCTGTTTTACAGCAGCTTGGCTCTGGGAAAGCAGCTGCAGTATCTTTATTGCTGTCTGAGCATCTTCTCTGGGCAGCCTTGCTGCTTGCTTCCTGGCTGAAGCTTTCATTAGTCACTGTATTGTTATTCCTCTCTTTCTTGGAAGGAATGTGCTTTACAGAAGTGCTCTTCTGTGAATGTCAAGGACAACGTTCAAATATCTTAAGAGCAGGCATCAAGAGAATGGGGCCAGGCTTTTTTCAGAGGTGCCCAACAACAGGGGAAGGGGATGGTACAACAGGCACAAACTGAAATATAGGGAGTTACATCTGAATATGAGAAAAAACTTCATCACTGTGAGGGTGACAGAGCACTGGAACAGAGTTCCCAGAGAGGTTGTGAAGTCTCCTTCTCTGGAGATGTTCAAAACCCACCCGGACATAACCCTGTACCACCTGCTCTAGGTGAACCTGCTTTAGCAGGAGGGTTGGACTTGATCTCCAAGGTCCCTTCCAACCCCAAACATTTTGTGCCTGCTGGGGAGATCCTCCTGTCAGAAGAGTGATTACACTTCTTTGATTAATTTATCTTTCACGAGACTGAAGGTGACTAAGCAGGTATTGTCACAAGTGCAAAGTTATTTATTAAAGTGGAATGGGAGAAGATTTTCAGTTTTTTTGGGGTCTTGCCTCTGCTGTGATAGAAAATGAGTACATAGAGGTTTGCCAGGCAATTTTAGTCCTCCTAGAAAGAATATGGGGAAAGGTGTGTATGTGGAGCAAGAGAATATTCTTGCAAATGCTGAGCTACAAAAAACCCCAAATCTCCAAGCCCTTGGGAGCTGGGAAACAAGGTATCTGGGCCCTTCAACCTGGGCAAGGCTTGAAGTTCAAACACAAGGTAGGGGAAGGGACTGGAGGCTCCATCCATGCCAGCCAGACTTGTACAGGATGATGCGAGACCCACAAGGCACATGGGTGTGTTTGGGATGGGATGGGTGTGATGGGAGAGTGCAGGTACTTACACTTCATGTCTGTGAAATACAGATATGCTGATGAGAGCAGCAGGAGAAAGGTTGGGAAATTGGGCACATGTCCCATGTGATTGGGGTAACTTCTCTGGGATGTCAGTGCCCCAGGGGGAAGGGAGTTTCCCTGTCTCTCCATGGGTCCAAAGCAATGCATCCTCTTGCAGGGCAGCAGGGAGAGCTGCCAAGTCATATCAAGTGAGCCAGCAGGTACTGAGCTAATGTCTCTGCCTTGATGTTCCCCAGGGACCAGTGTGCAGCAACTTGGGTCTCAAGCCTGGCCAGCGCCTCACTGTCAAAGGGAAAATCGCACCAAATGCTAAGAGGTAAGCTGTGCTGTGCTGCCCAGGGATGGCCAGGGCACCACACTGAGTTGTCTTCTGCTGGTGGGGGACAAAAGGAGTCCATCCCTTGGGTAGGAGAGGAGAAGGGGTTAACACCATCAGTGCTTCCCAGTGAGTCATCACCTAATGCACATTGCAGACACAGTACTGCCAAGGGGCTAAGCCAAAGCAGATGTGAAGCTCCAGCTGCATGCACTGGCAGTGACCACATCCTCTCTAGTGCAGGGTAAAGGAAATGGAAACTGTGCCTCTACTGAGATTTGGGTTGAGATCATCCACTCAGCCACATCCTTTCCCCTGCACAAAGATGGCCTAGGAGCAGGGGCACCATAATGGTGGAGTTGCATCTCACGTACTGATGGGGAAGGAAGGAGGAAAGGTGGTGAGCAGACAGGTTGGTTTAAGTGGAAATATACTCCTAAATGTGCAGGAATTGGGGTGCCTGGGGCCCCCACCGAAGCCTCTGCAGCAGTCCCAAGCCTTTGTGCAGGTCTGTGGCTGATGGGGCCCCTTGGCAGGTAAGGTGGAGCCCATAGCCACTGTACCAGCACTAGCGGTATTCCAGAAAACAGGTCCCAGCATTTCCCAGTGCCTTTGAAATTTGATACTGTCAGAGTGAAGCATCCCAGGCTTTCTCTTGCCAAATAATATGCCTCCTCTCATCTGAGTAAGAGGCCTAGAGGCAAGGTGGATGCTAGGCTAGGAAGTTTCTTCTCACTGCCGCTGTAGATACTTTGGGATAGCTGACCACGTAGTAATTATTTCAGCTGCCTGCAGGATGGGGAGAAGACAGTGGCTGTCAAGCACCAGCTAACTCTTTGGGGCTGAAAGGAAATCTGTGGAAAGCAACTGACACCTTGAGAACTGCTTTGGGTGCAGGATAACTCTCTGTTCAGAGCTCTGTGTGCTGAACCCTTCTCTTGTTAAAAGCTTTGAGGAAACCAAGTAGTGTCTCTCCCAGGAATGGCACTCTGGAGCCCAGGAGAGGACAGTACCCCTTACTGCCACAACACCACCTTCTTAGGGAAGCTGTGCAATTTAGCAAAGGGTTTCTCTTAGATTACCCTCAGCTGGGCTTGAAGCAACACCCAGTGATGTTCAATACTATGGTTGCATGTTTCTCATTACCATTATTTTATTCTTTTTTTTTTTTAAGCAGTGTTGATGTCTGGGTTTCTTTCTCTGCAGCTTTGTGATGAATCTGGGGAAGGATGCTACCAACCTCGGACTTCACTTCAACCCCCGTTTTGATGCTCATGGTGACGTGAACACTATTGTGTGCAACTCCAAGAAAGTGGAAGAGTGGGGTGCAGAGCACAGGGAGACTGTCTTCCCTTTCCAGAAAGGGAGCACAGCAGAGGTGAGGCATGCATATATATATATATATGCACATATATACTCTCTATACATGCTCTGGTGAAGGGAGGGTGTTTGACACAGGACACCCAACAGCAGGGGCTGTCTCAGGGCTGTCTGTACAGGAGGTGGCTGGCTTCTCCTGCTTGGCCAGTGCCACCACTTAGGGCTCTGAGCATGATGGAGGGTGGGGATCAAATATGCAACCTCCCTCTGGCTAAAAGGGATATTACTTTGAACGGAGCAGGGCATAGGCATCTCTTGGGAGACCAGAACAACACTCCTGCTGTTGAAGAACAGGTTGTGCTGCTGAGCATGTTCACCGTGCAGAGTGGAGGGTGGTACAGGGAAAAGGCTTGAGGGTGTCTTTGCAGAAACTTTTGACTTTTCTGTTTGTCTTGTAGATCACTTTTAGTGTCAACCAAAATGATGTGACAGTCCACCTGCCAGGCCACCAGTTCACGTTCCCTAACCGGCTTGGTCTCGCTGTCTTTGACTACTTTGATACACAAGGGGACTTCACGCTCCAGTCCCTCAGCTGGGAATAACTTCCTCTGATGCCTCCATGTCAAAGATGCAGAAAAAAATGATTAATAAACAAGAGTTTTGGTCTAGCCAGTCTCAAAATCTAATTTGTTTCTGCAAGTCCTCATGGGTTGGGCGTCTTGCTGGAGGAGTGGGTGGATGAAGGTAGCCAACTTTAAGTACTATAAGTGGATGCAATTGTGCCACTCTTGGCCATGGATGGAGAAGAGGGTGAGGGTTAAAGATGGAAGATGGAAAGATGGAAGGTAAAAAGTCCAAGGAGTTCCTCAGGATGAAACATTGGGGCTAGTTGTGACTGGGGGGGAGAGTGAAAGGGTCTCGTAGGCAAAGTCACCCACTCTTGAGGTCTGGACTGACACCTTACCCTGCCTGAGGAAAACTGGTTGATTAAATCTATCTCTCCCTAGATTAAGCATCCCTGGCTGGCCTGACAGCATTCAGTTGCTGTGCTAGGTAAACCTGGCAGGGCACAGAGTGAAAGTCCTCAGTTGTGCTAGTTTTGGCTGTAACCCTCTGAAGAGGCTGGTCCTACTCATGCAGCTCTCCTGTGTCATCTTGGGACCTTGTGCTACTGTGTGGAGACAGCAGTAGAAAAGGCTGCCTTTTTGGGTGTGGAAGAGCATGTAGAGGGCACCTCATCCAAATCCTGTCTTCCAATAACTGCGGAAGCACAAATAGTGTTGTGTTGTGGCACTTGAGAGCAGTACCCTGGAGGGGTCTGGTTTTATTCTACCCTGTGTGCTTTGCCTGGCCCATCCAGAGCTGGGAAAGATAGCAATGCCCAGCTGGGGCGTGGGATGCTAAGGATGTGTGCCCTATGCTTTTGTTACCCCTTCCCTCACATTAGCCCAGATGAGCCTGAGCACTTCTCAGTCTAAACTGAGGCTAGACTCTGAGGAGTCTGAGATGATGAGGTATGTTTGATGTTACTGCATAGCTGCCTTCAGGGCTCTCCCAGTCTAATGCTACCTTGGCAGCTATGATTGCTGCTGTTGGGCATGCTGTGCCTGGTGGGCATAGGAAAGGTGGGATCTGCCGTTTCCACAATGCACAGGTCCAATTTCAGGCTTGGCCATGAGCAACACAAAACACTAACAATTTGATGTCCTACAGGACTCCCTGCAGGCCTGGCTCTGCAACTCCCATTAAAGAGTTGAAGAGCAGCTGGAGAACAGCAGCAGCAGCACCTCCTATTCTTACTTCATAATTTATGAGACTCTGCCAGGTGCTGTGTCCTAGGTACCTAAGCAGAGGGAGGCTGGGTTGCCAGGAATTGTGGGGCTGAGGAGGAAGAGAGAGATGAAGGCTCAAAATGAGAGTGAATCTGAGAGACAGGAACACTTGGGGTGTACAAGCAACTTGAGGCACTGCAGCTGGATCTCTCTTGAAGCCCTGTGTTGCCTAAAGCTGGTCTGCTCTGGATGATCACATCACGCTCTTTAGGGCTACATCTATAATAGTACATGTGACATCTGACATTGCCACCCTGTGCATAGGCATAGCTGGAGGACAGCATAGCTTGGGGACTCTTCCCATGGGGTGATATGGATGAGACCATCCTTTCTGAAGAAGAGAAGAGGGTTTAGTTGTATGGAAGTGAGCCATGCTAGGCTAGATGACCTCAAGGCAAGAGACCTGGCCAACTTTACACAGTGGTGTTGACACAATCTGGCAGACTGGGGTACATTTGGTAGACCACGGCAGGGCTACGATGCTGGTGAGGTCACCATGCCTCTTAACTGCACTCGGCAGTCTTTCTTTAGAAAGATCTTCAAAGATATTTTTGTGAAGGGTAGGTGAAGAAAGCTGAGTGGTAGCTTTACCACAGGAGTATGAACCTTAGTCAGGTCTCCTTGCTAGCGTGGCTGCTTCTCAAAGTGACTCACTGCTCCTGTGAAATCTATGACTCACTGTTGTCCTGACTTTGTTATGGCTTGTCCTGTTGCTAGTGAGGGGGTGAAGGGTGGTGAGGGTTCTCCAGCTGTATAATTTAGATGTATCGAAGCTGACTGCTCCCTTCCACCCACTCCCCAGCCTTGCGCAAGGTGGAGGCTGGCATGTGAGGGCTGAAGGACCTGAGGATGGAGTCAGGAACCCCAAGACAAGCGTTCTCTCCCTCCCCGCAGATGAGCAGGATGAGCATCCTGCAACAGGCACTGCAACAACAATGATGGAAGACACTGCATGCTGGCATGGAAGGTGATGCACTTTTATTTCTTGACCTGACCCCAGACAAAGGCCAGGAGATGTGTCCAACCTGGGTTACCGCTCACCCCTCGCTTTCCCTCACAGACCCTGACAACTCCCTGAAAGCCAGGGGGAGGCTGTGGCTTCCTGCAGCCTGCCGGGAGGGTGCTGCGGGCTGTGCCATGCCCGTCCCACTGTGACCAGGGCGCCGGCGGTAGCTGCTGGCGAGCAGGGTGTAGAGGAAGGGGTTGACACAGCTGTTGCCATAGGCCAGGCAGGTGACACCGAAGTTGAGGTAGGCCTGGGCAGTGGGGCCGATGCCCAGCCCATCCTTCAGGTAGAGCCCAGCCAGCTGCCAGGCCCAGAAGGGGAGGAAGCAGGCCCAGTAGGCCACCACGATGGCAGAGATCCTGGAGAAGAGCCGCCGGGAGGGGGCCCGGCCGGCCACTGGCAGCTCCATGCCCCAGGCCGAGGCTCGGTACGCCCAGCCCAGGTGGGTGTAGACAATGCCCAGCACCACGCCGGGTGCCAGGATGCTGGTGGTGAACAGCACTGTCAGGTAGAGCCGGAAAGCTGCTGGCGTCCAGGTGGGGATGCAGATGCGCTTGTGGGGGCCATCCCCTTCCCGCAGCTGGGTCATCACCATCATGGGGGCCGTAAGCAGGAGAGAGAGGAGCCAGAGGATGGCACTGGCCAGTTTGCGGTAAGCATTGCTAGCCCGCCTGGCCCACAGAGGCCTGGCTACCGCCCAGTACCTCTCCAGGCTCATAGCGGTCAGGAGGAAGATGCTGGCATGCATGGTGAGGAGGTCCAGGCTGAGCAAAAGCCTGCAGCCCACGTCCCCGAAGAACCAGTCATGGGCAAAGTAGGTGCAAACCACGAAGGGAATGGTGGAGAGGTACAGGAGGTCAGCCAGGGCAAGATTGATCACGTAGACCCCCAAGGAGCCTGCTGAGTAACCCACCACCCTGCCAGAGGCCACTGCCACTGTGTAGATGTTCCCCACCATCCCAGTGAGGCACATGACCAGCAGCACTGCGCCCAGTGGTCCCGTGACTGGGCTGTCTCCTCCCAAGACACTACTGTCATCATTCCCACCACTGCTTTCCTCCAAGAAACTGCCACCCTTGGGATCCTCTCCAGGCCTTGTGCTGATGAAGGAAGGGTTGTAAGACATCTTTGGGTAGGGCAAGCAAGAGCAAATCTCTCAGAGACCTGTTCCTTCCCCCCTCACTGTATGGGACACGTCTAGCCTTAACAGCAAGGCAGCCAAGGGAAGAATGGTGAGAGTTCATCAGACATAGGCAGGTTCTCCAGAGAAGTCTATTCCTCACCTCCAGCCGCTCAGTCCATTTTGCTCATCTTGTCCACCACAAGCTCTGTCCAGTTGTTTCCCTTAACCATCAAAGCGCCAAGAAAGGGACACTGCCCTTCCCTTTAAGACCAACAGGTACAGGATAACTTCTGCGAGCCTGAAGGAAACTTCTCTTCTCTTCAGCAGCTCCTCATCTGTTGCTTCTCCAGCATTTGCTGGGCCCAGGGAAACCAGCAGACTTGGTGAACAAGTGGGTTTCTGCTCCCAAGTCTGTGTCGTCTCAGCTTAGACAGACTCTGGAGAGGTGAGCTCTGCCCCCGTGAACCAACCCCCTGAGAGCTGCCTTGGCCACTGCATGGAGGAATGTGTCTGACTCACAGCTTCACACACCAGTGTGACTGCAGTCCCAATTTACACTGGGCTTTTAGCCACTAGCTGAGGAGCCCTGCTGGCTCCCTCCTCTTTCTGGCAGACACGATTTCTTCCCCTATATCTTCCTGCACTTTTCTCCTGCTCCCTTTTCCTTCTTGTTCTTTTTTCTCTTTCTTTGTTCCATTTCCCCTTGCACACTTGTCCTCATTTGAGAGAGGAGATAACTGAAAGACAAGACTTTTAATGTGGCAAGGAAGGGGAGAAAGCATCATGTTGTGGCTTTAGAAGTGAAACAAGGGCCAGCCCTGGAAGTACAATAGGCAGCCACACTACTCTCCTTGGCCCTTAGCCAAGCCAAGCAGAGACAGTCTGTCCCCCATTCCCTCCCAAGGACATCAGGGCCCTTTGAGGTGTAGGCAATGGATGTAGTCCCCAGTTTGCAAGCAGGCCCATCAGATGGTAGGACATCTCACATTTTCTGTCCTGGGCCCTGTTCCACCCTTGCTCTCCAGTCAGCAGGAAGCTCCTGAAGACTCAAAGGGCTTGATATTTTAGACCTAGTCTTTCCTCCCTCTCCACAAAGACCATCCTCCTTCTCTGAGCTTTCCCCTCCTTCCCTCCAAGCCCCTCACAGCAGCAGGCAGAAGCCCATTAGGTAGGCACAATCACCTTCTAGCGGGACATCATCAGGTGACACTGATGCCCTATGTTACCCTGCTCTTTCCTTGCCCACATCAACAGAAGGAAGCATCCCATCAGTACTCCCCTCACTGTGCAATGGCCTTTGTTTGTTAGGAAAGTCGTGTTCCAAACTCAGAGAGATCAGCAAATTGTGGTGAAAATACACTGTTAGGTGGATATTTCCACTGCACCATGGCAGCATGACGAGTGATGCTGCTTCTCATGCAGGAAGTTGATACTCCCAGCAGATTGTGGTAGTCTCAGCACAGAGAGGTGTCCCCAGAGAATCAGCAGGGGACAATGACTTTGCCCATTTGGCTCTGATGGGAATAATCACAGTCCACGTGCCCTAGGAAATACGATGAATAGCTATGGCTCTTTGCCCTGATAGTTTGTGCTTTTTTTTCCAAGAAATGACCTTATACCTTATCAGTTAGCAAGTCAGCTAGTTTTGGAAGTTAAACTAAATTAAAATGGGATTTTTTCATTTACTTCTTTAGGAGCTAATTAAAATACTGGTAGTCTCATTAATTCTAGTTAGCTCCCCTTAATACACAAGATACCTTCCCTCACATTCCTGTGTAAAACTGCAAACACATCAGACACTACAGTCACCAGCAAGAACTCAGCTGATCCTTCCAGTATGTGAAACACAGCTCTCCTAGGGGAATCTTTAAGAGATGAGCATTAAGACATGACTCATGGGATGATTTAGTGTTTTGGGCTGTTACTAGAAGAACATGAAAATACACTTTCCCTGTTATACTACTGCCTAAAATGATATGTATGTGTGATATACAAGATAAATGTTTGTAATATGTAGGTCATAATGAAAGTGCCAGGCCTTTGACATACAGAGAACAAGAGAGCAGAAAACCATTCTATATTCAGACACCAACTCCTAGGCTCTAGTAGAGTCAGACTCTGAACTCTATACACGCTATAAGTTGCTATAAGTTGCTATAAAAGTTGCTATAAGTTGGAGAGGACCCAATCTCTCTCCAATGCTTTGACTGGAGACTCAAGTTTGATGGCCGAACTTCAGTGACATGAATATCCCTCAGAGTATCTTCCCTAGGGCAGTATTCCACCTCCCATCACTTTTTGTTATGTGCGCACACACACACACACACACACATTTTACACACGTGCAAATGTATATTCACACGTTATTTTTGAGACGATCTCTTAATCTCCACTGTAGCAATTAGAGGAAGGTCTGCACACAAATGTAGTCTGAAGAAACTTTCAAGCCCATACAGAGCAGAAGGAAACAGGCCCCACATTTGGCTGGTTGGTTACATTTTTTAAGTGACCTTTCTCAACTACAGCTCTAACTGATCAAATATCTAGATGTTTCACATCTCTGTCACCAGCAGAGATGACATTTCTTTTAAAGGAACAGATTCTCTTAGTCCAGCAGCCCCTGCAACCTGCTGGGGTGCCTGGCTCCAGCCAGGCAGCTGTATTCTTGAGTAAGGTAGGTGGCTGTATGCAGTTTCATGCAGGAGTGATGATAGGTCCCATGTCCAACATAGTAAGTGCCAAAGTTTTCAAGGCCTGATTGATAGGCAAGACCTGCCAGCATCCACTCAGATCACAGCAATTTAACAGGGACAGATTGTACTGAGGATTCAGACTCAAAGTCTTGCACTTGAAAGGAAGCAGCTTAATTGGGCCCTCAAAACAAGTGGACATTCTGTGGGGGCAAAAGTGCTTCAAGGGTGCTTCAAAAGCACAGTGTTTCTCTGATGTCAATCTGCTCTCCTCTCCTGACAGCCACAGGACCAGGTAGAGTGGAGTCATAGTTCCTGAATGGTTTCCTAGGATTTAAACTTGAAGTAGGCTTCAACTGTAGTAAAGGAAAAAAGGTGGTGAATTAGGTCAATACCCTGAACTGGAGTGGCAGGAGGGGAAGGAAACAGCATCCAGACACTTACTTGCATATTCCTGTGGTGTCATGGCCTGGTTGATGACGCTAGTGAAGGCTTTGATCCACTCTAGCTGGTCAGTCTCTGTCTCGCAGGTGAAGAGGTATTCCCGGTCAGGGGTGACAATGGTGATGCCATAGTGCCAAGAGAAGTTGCCCTGTGTGCCTGAAGGCAATCCCTTCTGGACAGTATATCCATTCTCTCTGCTGCCCACGAATACCTCACCCTTAGCAAATGCATCCTGCACATCAGGAGGGAAAGACAGTGATTTATGGAATCCCAGAAGAATCAAGGAATAATTGCAATGCACCTAAAAGCAGGAGAGTGTGTGTGAGGACCAGGGATATAGCAGCAGAAAGTTTTGGAGGTGGTCAGGGAATTCAGAAGAGCAGGGAGTCTATGCTCAAAGACTGTGGTGAAAAGGTATAAGGACATAGGTCTTGAGAGGTCTGAGAGAGGAACTGGTGCTCCTGTCCCTCCATGTCACCCCTCCATCACCACCTTTACACTGCTGCCCTCTCTGTTCCCATTGTTTGCAGTCGGAGAAACAAACAGGGAAAACATGTGACCTGAGTGGGATGGAAAGGGGAAGACTTAGAGCCCACCCAAAGCAGCTGCGGAACCTGCAAGCCACCCTTACTGTAGAGCAAAGATTCTGGTTGCACTTTGACCCTGCCCTCAACACCGTTGCCTGCAGCTGCTCAGTGGTCAGACCTCTCCCTCACCAAAGGATCCTTGAAGTACATGAGCCTGCGGTGATCCAGCGTGAACCAGCGCTTCTTAAAAGCCTCTCTCTGCTGTGAAGGGAAGAGGTGACATATGTAAGGGGACAGTGCCCTCTGCTGTGAGCAGTACGAATGGATACCCAAAATTCATCCCAACCACTTGAAGCAAGACCCTGACTTAACAGCAACCTCCTCCTCACCCTTTCTCAGCTGAGAGTGGGGGTCAGTATCGGGTTTTTCAGTCCCAGTTGCTGCCCCAACTCCTGGACTTTGGTAAAGGACCCCAGAGTTGAGACAGGAGAAATCTAGACACTAAATACCTGTAAGGTCACGCACACACAGACACATGCAGAGAGATCTGTTGCTCTGGGAGAAAGCAGGGACTCTGGCTTCATCTACTTTCACATGTGTCCTTCCCCTTCCTTTAATTGTCCCCTCCCTTGGTGCACACACACTGTTCCCACGGGTGTCTAAAGATTCAGGGGGGAATGGGGAAACAGCAGGAGAAAAACATTGATGTTGGAAAGCCAGTGGCTCTCTGGCAGGTCCCTGTTAAGATTTTTTTCTACCATAGCAGCTCACCTTGGGACCAGTCTTCTCCATGTATCCCTCCTTCAAGAAATTTCTCGTCAGACGATTTTTAATCTGACAAAAAGGCAAGAGTAACATTCACCTAGCTGTGCTTCTTTGCTATTTGTTTCCCCTCCGCCCTTCTAATTCAAGTCACCTTCCTTTGAATTCAGTCACCTTCTAAATTCGTATTTCCTGAACTGCCTAGCCAGGAGTCACTTCTGCTTCCAAAATGCAGAAAGCAGTTGTTTTCTGACCACCACAGGCCCTTTTAAACATATATTCTCATCCCTTTATCTAGATACTGCAATTTCCATTTCTGTACCTGGGGTTATAATAGTAACTAATGAGCTCCTTTATCACATAAGCAGCGGGAAACTCAGCACTGTGCTCTAGTGCAGTCTTACCTCATTATCGCTGGCAATGGGAAATGCTACCTTCAGATAATGGAACTGCACAGAGCGAATGGCATTGAACCAGTCCACTACCTCCTGAAAATGGAAAAGGACAGGATAGAAAGCTTAGCCAGAGCAACAATGAGCTATCTAAATTCACCCAGCCCTATGTTAAATACAAATGCGGTCAGTTTTCCTTCCCTAGCACTCTCAGCATCTCCCTCATTTGCACACAGCCAGCACAGAATCACAGAGTCACAGAACATGCTGAGTGGGGAGGATCACAAGGATCATCGAGTCCAGCTCTTAGCTCTACACAGGACCATCCCCAAGAGTCACACCATGTGCCTGAGAGTATCATCCAAACACTTCTTGAACTCTGTCAGGCTTGGTGCTGTGACCACTTCCCTGGGGAGCCTGTTCCAGCACCCAACCACCCTCCAGGTGAAGAACCTCTTTCTAATATCAACCTAAACCTCCCCTGACACAACTTCAGACCATTCCCTCGGATTCTGTCACTGGTCACCACAGAGAAGAGGTCAGTGTCTGCCCCTCCTCTTCCCTCACAGGGAAGTTGTAACTGCAATGAAGTCTCCCCTCAGTCTCCTCTTCTCCAGGCTGAACAGACCAAGTGCCCTAAGCCGCTCCTTATGTGGCTTCCCCTCAAGGCCCTTCATCGTCTTTTTCCCCCTCCTTTGGACACTCTCTAACAACTTAATATCTTTCCTATATTGCAGTGCCCAAAACTGCACACAGTATTCAAGGTGGGGCCACACCAGTGCAGAGCAGAGTGGGACAACCCCCTCCCTTGACCAGCTGGTGATGCTTTGCCTGATGCCCCCCAGGACATGGTTGGCCCTCCTGGCTGCCAGGGCACTGCTGACTCATCAACTTGCCATCAATCAGGACCCCCAGGTCCCTTTCCATGGCACTGCTTTCCAGCATCTCATTCCCCAGTCCGTATGAACATCCAGGGCTGCCCCATCCCAGGAGCAGAATCCAGCACTTCCCCTTGTTGAACTTCATATGGTTGGTGATTGCCCAGCCCTCTAATTTGTTGAGGTCTCTCTGCAGGGCCTCCCTGCCTTTGAGGGAGTCAACAGCTCCTCCCAGTTTTGTGTCATCAGCAAACTTGCTTAGTACCCTTTCCAGTCCTGAATCCCAAGTCATTTATGAAGATGTTGAAGAGCACAGGGCCCAAGATGGAGCCCTGTGGAACCCCACTAGTGACAGGTCACCAGTCTGATGTTACCTCATTCACTGTTACCCCTGTGTGCTGGACACTTTGTCCAGAAGGATACAGTGAGAGACAATATCAAAACTTTACTGAAATAAAAAAAAATTATATCAGTTGGCTTTCCTTAATCAACTAGGTGGGTTATCTTGTTACAGAAGGAAATCAGGTTTGATAAGTAGGACTTTCCTCTCGTGAGGCTGTGCTGGCTGTGACCAATGACTGTATTATCTTTCAGGTGTTTCTCAATACCTCCCAGAATTATCTTCTCCATAACTTTTCCAAGCACTGAAGTAAGACTGACAGGCCTGTAGCATGGCTGACCCATTCCCCACATGCACAGACAGCACATCTCCACATGTTCTACAGCAGCTCCTCCCACACAAACCAACTCAGCCAGCGCTCCTGCCCTGCTCCCTGCAGCAAAACTCTCCCACAGATACACAAACACAGAGCCAGAACCCCCACCCTGTTACCTACAGCAACTCACACTCACACACCCCATCCTACCCATGTTTTGCACTATTTAATATCATCAGCTCCTCAAAACACGTCAATGGCTTTGCAGTGTTTGATGCTAAAACCAGATACCTTTCCACTTTCATGGTAGACAAATATATTACGGGTCTTGTTGTCTTTGAGATAGGTGATCTGCAGGCCATTGGGGTTCCCAATCTTCTCTGGCTGGAACGTAGCATTGATGACATCTATTTTAACATTAATTTTGGGTTCTTTGGCCTGAAAACAGAATGGCATTGATCATGCATGAGCAATCTATAAGGAAAGAGAGCTGAGCTATTGACTAAGTGGGGCAAGGCAGGGTCAGAGGATCTTAAAAAGTAATAACTGATCCTTCCCAATAAAATGTATCACACATTCTCTTCACTATGTGATGTGCTCAAGACCAAACAGTGGCCCAACCCATCCAATTTAGATTTGAGCTGTGCCTACTCTGGAAGTGCCGGTGAAACACTGAGAGTGTTTCTGACTTTACAGCTGACCCAGTCTAAAGGCTAACTGACCTCAAAAGGAAAGAGCCCACTCTTTGAATCATAGAATCATAAAAGCATTTGGTTTGGAAGAGACCTTTAAAGGCCATCTAGTCTGACCCCCCCTGCAATGAGCAGGGAACTCTTCAACTAAATCAGGTTGTTCAGAGTCCCAGTCCAGCCTGACTTTGAACTTTTTCAGATGGGGTGTCCACCACCTCTCTGAGCAATCTGTTTCAATGTTTCACCACCTTCATTGTAAAAGAATTCTTCCTTATATCTAGTTTAAATCTACCCTCTTTTAGATTAAAACCATTATCTCCCTTGTCCTATCACAACAGGCCTGCTAAAAAGTCTGTCTCCATCTTTCTCATAAAGCTCCTTTAATACTTGAAAGGCCACATTAAGGTCTCCCCAGAACCTTCTCTTCTATAGGCTGAACCCCAACATTCTCAGCCTGTCTTCACGGAAGAGGTGTTCCAACCCTCTGATCATTTTTGTGGCCTTCTCCTGGACCTGTTCCAATAGGTCCATGACCTTCCTGTGCTGAGGGTCCCAGAGCTGGATGCAGTGCTCCAGGTGGGGTCTCACAAAGGTGGAGTAGAGGGGGAGAATCACCTCCCTTGACCTGCCTGTCACACTTCTTCTGGCACAGCCCAGCATACGGTGGGCTTCTGGGCTGCAAATGCACATTGACAGCTCATGTCCATATTTTCATGCATCATTATCCCCCTATCCCTCTCCACGGGGTTGTTCTCAATCCCTTCATCCTCAAGCTGGTATTGATACCGGGGATTGCCCGACCCAGATGCAGGACCTTGCACTTGGCCTTGTTAAACCATATTGGCCCACTTCTTAAATTTGTCCAGGTCCCCTCCAG
Source organism: Platyrinchus mystaceus (assembly GCA_035041135.1). Classification (NCBI taxonomy): domain Eukaryota; kingdom Metazoa; phylum Chordata; class Aves; order Passeriformes; family Tyrannidae; genus Platyrinchus; species Platyrinchus mystaceus. Next base: position 51,266,356 of record JAWWLV010000045.1, on the reverse strand, counting down.
ACATCTCCTGCTCCTCCCCACCCCGAGCCATCCCCTCCTTTGTGACAGCATATTAGCACTTGCCCACTCATTTCAGGGAGATGAATGAGCAGAAGAGTAGCCCTTCTCAAAACCAACCAGAGAACATGTTTTTGCCAACTTGGCTCACAATGGGGTGAGGTTGGTTCCAGGGATGGTGCAGGATTACACATCCAGGCAAATAGATAGGGGTGAAGTGAAAGATCAGTCCTTTTCTCAGCAGTGAGGGAAGCGCAAAGGGAGAACATGAGGAAATGTCCCTCTGACAGTAGAAAGAGGACCCCTCTCCTCTGTGACATTTCTGTTATCATCCCTGAGCTGGGCTGAGCAAGGCAACATCAGAAACATGCATAGGAAATCAGAACATTTCTGTGACCCTGCTACTCTGGGTGGAGTACTCCCTGAGGTGAGAGTTGACCACCATACTCACATCCTGCTTAGTGAAATACTTCAGACATCCCTCTCTCTCAGACAAGAGGAACTTTCGGGGTAGGAACTGCCCACTGTCTCGACCTCGCTTCCAGAGGATGCCTTCCTTCATCCCTAGGAGCAGAAAAGTCACTTTTAATAGCACCCCCCATGAGCACTGTAGGCATCAGAGAGCTGCACACAGCTAGGGGGCCCAGTCACCCCTCTGGGATAAAGCATATGATGGATGGAGTATTGCTGAGAACAAGCACTTGAGAGGTGTCACCTCTGACTTACAACTGAAGATGATGGTGTTCCTGGGTTTGCAGCCCAGATAAATGCTCACCAAAAGACATTCCCAGATTCTTCCCACCTCTTAGTCCTGCTCCCACTGCTGCCTCTGACAGCATAAGAGCTGTCTCCTGTGAACACCAGAGTCCTGGCCCATGCAGACTCTGGTGTGGGACCAGAACTCTTCCCACCTCAGTTTGCAGACCTTTGGGCTGCAGCGCCTTTTGTCACACACAGATATTTCAAAGCCAATAGCCATGGTTAGAGAGGGTGGCATTCAATAGGACAGAAATTCCTTACTGCAGAGATCTGTCTCCATCAGGACATCAAATGCCTTTGAAAAATTCCAGCCGGTAATACCAGGCTTGGACACAACCTGTGTCAGTGCCAGCCTATGCTTCCCACAACTTAATCCCCCCAAAACAATGCCCTGTAAGTACCAGTTGGGTTCTTGGGAATACTTGTGGGATTTGCAACACTGATACTTCATGATGCTCAGAAGTTTCCAGCAAAGGCAACAGGCAGGACATTTTGATGCTGTGCTCTGCTCTTACCATCAGAATACGGCAGCTGTTTTCCTGGCTCAGTGAATTCTTTGCGTTCGTATTTGGCCCGTATCCACTGTTCTCTCAGCACTCTAAGGAGAGAGGTGACAGGTAGCTCAGGAACAAACTAAAAGAACTGACAGAGAATTCCCCTCCCCCTTCTGTATGCAGCAACTTACTGACAGTCATTGTAGGTTGGCTGGTAATAGTAAATAGGGATGTGAGCTTCATACGTGGCTTTAGTCACAGCATTCCCATGCTTGGCCAGAAACTGCAGGGTTAGACAGAGAGTTAGTGCCTTGCCTTTGATGCAGACTCATGTTGGGCATTTTTCTTTTCTGACCCACTACAGGGCTAGATGCACATCTAGCTCTAATGGAGCATTCTCTTTCACCTCCATTGCAACATCCCAGCAGTCTGGCTACAGGGAGGTGGGTCTCAAAGGTCTCATCTACTCTCAGATGTTACACTGATTGCACCTGAATCAACAGAATGTCATAAATGTCACTTCCATGGGGCTGGATGCACACACGTTCAGTGGATTTGCTGCCATGCCCCACATCTCCTGGAGAGTTCAACAACAGCTCTGGAACACCATCTGGGAGGACATTCCAAACCTCTTCAGTCCTCTTCCAAAGAGCAACAAGATACAGATTATTTTCTTTGGATCTCCAGAAAACATTTTCAGTCCCCTGGAGATTAGTGAGTTGAGGGGACTGCAACAGGGAGAAGTCAAGTTTCCATAAATGTAATTTTTCTCAAAAAATCATATTATATCTGGAAACTCTTCTAAGAGAATGGGATTGCCCAAGATTTTCCCCTTGGACTGCTGAAACCAAAAGGAGACATTGAGACTGGATGGTGTTGGCAAGTGGAAAACAAGTAACCTGGAGCAGCAAAGACCTTGAGCCTTAGCAAGAGCTCTGCTTTTGCCCTAAAGTAACAGGACATGGGGAGACACATAAAGCAAGTCTATCCTCTCCCTTCCAATGAGTTATGGAGAGCTATCCCTGATTGAGTATCATCAGGAGCATGAGTAGAAAATTAACAGATTAAATCAGATTACATCTCCAACCCTGTGAGGCCAATGGGCTAATTTTCCCAGGACACTTGGTGTGTAGCCTAGACCCAACCCACCTGACGTGTTAGTGGGGATGAAGATCTCACCTGCACCTGAGCATCATCCCAGTGGTCCATCTTCAGGGATTTGACTTTGCTGATGCTAGGGATGTTGCGATGAATTCCTGAACAGCTGAGGCATATAAAGACACCCAAAGTTGAGGATGCCCAGTCAGGATCTGAGAGTATAAAAGAGGGTATGACTAGAAGTGGTGAATTTCCCTGGGGGATATGCCTCACCTGAGAACGCAGTCCTGAGAAACACAGAGCTGGGTGATCACAGTTTCATCTGAGCTGATTAATTAACACCCAAGGTACAGATGCCAGTCAGGAAAAAAACACAGCTATTAGTCCCTCATTCTCCCTGTTTCAACCACTTTGTCTGAATCTTTATTAATGTATACCTTGAAAAACTTTGAAGTGCTCCACAGACTCCCTTTGTGTAAAGGGTCACCCAAGATGAAAATGAAACCACCTCTGGGAAAAGACTCCAGGAGATGTTTAGTGCATCACAGCAAATCACCAACAGTATTTAGTTTAGGAAGTGGAAAACAACTTTGAATCTAAAATTTTCCTGGAAGAATTTAATAAGATAAAATGGTACTAATTAGCCCAGTCCTAATTTGGCTTGAGTGCTCCATTTGGGGGTGTACGATGGGTGTATTTAGCCACATTCGTGGGACCTCAAACTGGGTACCCTTTTGAGAGGGCTAGCCCTTCAGTAAATGAAATCTCCTAGGCAAGTGTGGAAGGTTGTCAGTTCAGAGCTGAGTCATGGAGGAGACAATGCCCTCCTGAATCATGCCTTCTTTCTGGAGCAGTTAGGATTTCACTGGGAGCTTTCCTGTCAGGTCCTGACTGGGCATGACCTTGATTTGTATTTGAGATCTAACATGACTACAACCCACAGTGCTGCAGCTATGCAGCCCCTGCTTATCTAGCAATCCCACATCCCGGTCCTTCTTCCCACCAGTGCTGTGGCAGCATCTCCTTCCTGTTCCCTTGCCAACACACCTCCAGGGAGAGGAAACAAATATCCAGAGCAATGTCTTCCCTTCCTCTCCACCCCAGGCTCCTGTGCAGTCCAGATAGCCAGCACCAAATAGCTGCTAGAAACCAGTCCCAGCTCCTTACTTCCAAGTCTTCTTCCAGCATCCTTCGAGGACTCACCTGGCTTCCCGCAGTCTGCGCACAAAGAGTTTTCTGCTCTTTTCCACACCTCCTTCAGGGCCCTCATGCTCCGCTCATTTCCTCCGGCCATCACCTCCTAATGGTATCCCTCCAGGTAGGGCAGGACAGGGCCAGGAAGGCAGCTGCCTGTGCCTTATGCACCTGCAGGCCAACCCAGTGGGTTGCCCAAGGGAGAAGGAGCCACCAGAGAGACAGGCTCTGGCAGACGGAGGGAAAAGGGGAAGGCAAGAAAAGCCTTAAGGTTGATGGAAAGGGTACAGAGGCCTGCCAGTGCACCTGAGCCGGCTGAGCACAGGCAGGGGCAAAGAAGCTGGAGGCTGAAGTGCACCAAGACTGTGAGTGAGGAGAAGGAGGAGGAGGAGACCTGCCCCATGGGCGTGGAGGGAAGTGCAGCAATTAACCACAGAACTGGTTTTTCCGCATTTCTGCTGGTGAAAGGACAGGCTAGGAAAAGAGCACAAGCAGCAATCGAGCTGATAAAGGAGAGCTGGTTTTGGACGAGCGGGCCGGCCGGCCGCCAGGCTGTGACAGGACTTGTGTCAGGACCCGTCACACTCTGTGGGCTGGGGGGAGCTGGCTTTGGCTGTCCCTGCAGCGCTTCAGGAACTTCTACCAAAGTCAACTGGCCAACACAAAGGCATTACACCCATTTTTAAGGCAAGAACAGGGGTTCAAGAGTTCAGCCAAAGTCACTCTTAGCCATCAGCCAAGAATATGGCAGTCTTGACGCCCCCACGAATTCGTGCCAGTAGCTCTCACCACCACTATAAAAACCACAGCTGTCCAGCCAGGTCCAGCCAGGTCCTGCATCTTGGATACTCGGTGTCAGGGCAGTCCCTTGCCATTGCCCCCCCAGCCAAGAGGAGCAGCACAGGCATCACTAACACCAATGACGATAGCTCAGAGCTTTATTGAAGAATGTTCAAGTGAAGAACTGCAAATTTAAACTATTTGGAGGAGTGACCTTTATTAAAGAGATGTAGATTTAAATCACTCAGGAGCGGCAGAACAAATCTCAGGGTGTGAGATCGGGTGCTACACTGGCAGGTCCGCACCGGGCAGCGCCATAAAATCTTTTGCTGAGAGGAAGATGAAGAGGAGTGGAGCTGGAGGTTCCCATGCTTGACGCAACCCCCTGTCCACCCTAGGCTGGATGCTAAGGCCGGGAGCAGGGTCCTGGGAAGCCCATGACCCTGGACAGCCTCCCCTGCCGGAGTCGGGGGGGGCGGGCGGCACAAAATGTCGGGCGGGGCAGGGGCGGCCCTCGGGCCCCGCGGCGGCGGAAGGGGCGGGCGGCGGCGGCGGCAGCGTGGTGCCGCCATGGGCCGCAAGAAGAAGAAGAAGGGCGCGGGCAGCCGTGAGGGGCGGCTGGTGCTGACTTTCGACGAGGAGAGGCGGAGGTGAGGCCGGGCGGGCCGAGGGCGAGGCGGCGGGAGAGGGGGAAGGAAGGCATGCCCCGGTCGCTAAAAGCCGGGGAGGGGGGCTCTGTGTTGCCCGCGGCAGGGAGTATCTGACCGGTTTCCACAAGCGGAAGGTGGAGCGGAGGAAAGCGGCGCTGGAGGAGATCAAACGGAAGCTAAAGGAGGAGCAGAGGAAGATGAAAGAGGAGGTGGGAGAACGGTCTTTTGTGCCCCCCTCTCCCCGCCATGGTGGGCTGGGAGCGGGGCAGGAGGGGCGGCAGAGGCGCCGTAGTGACCTGTTTCCGTCCCTCAGCGGCACCAGGAATACCTGAAGATGCTGAGCGAGAGGGAGGAGGCGCTCGGTACGTGCTGGGCCCTGGGGTGGGAAGAGAGAGGGATGCCTGTGGTCCTGGGGTGATAAGGGTTGGGGCAGGGATGCTCGCACATTGTCCCGAAACAACAGCTGCTCGCTCCTCCCATGTCCCCTGGGAGGCTGGGCAGCGATCTGAGCGGTGACCCCACAGCCCTCTGACCCTGGGGGGACAGGAGGTCAAGTGGGTTGTACAAAAGGGAAGGAGGCAGGAGAGCATCTCTAAAGTGTTCATCTAGGTCCCCACAGCAGGGAGAAGGAGCTTGCCTTCCATGCCTGTAGTGCTGGTGTTCAAGCCCCATTGCCCTTCAGCCCTGCCTGCAATGGCTGGGTGTCACCCCTCCCCAGCACAGTGCAGCAGGAACAAGTGAGTTGGGCACTTTGCAGTGCAGGATTTCTTTGTCTTCCCAGATGAGGCTGATGAACTGGAGCACTTGGTGACATCTCAGACAGAGTCTGTGAACATCGACCACCCAAACCACATCGTAACAGTGACCACCATCAGTGACCTCGACCTCTCAGGGGCACGCCAGCTGGGACTGACCACTCCTGTGGTAAAGCCTCTTGCTACCTTTCTGATTGTATCGGCTGTAAACATTCTTGGGACTGGCTGGTGCTCCCTGAATATGCCCAGAGACTTGCAGCTGGCTGGGAACAGGCATGAAAAGGGAAACTTGTAACCTTCATATTTTTCCACAACTTATGTTGGGCCTCTAAGGAGGAGGAAATGTCCTGTGTGAATGCTTCACTCCAAACTCCCTGGAATCCTTTGCTTGTCCCACCTGATCTTGATTAAGTGAAAGTCACAGGACTGGGTGGCAACACTGTAGTACTTTAAAGCAGATACAACAAAACAAGCAGCAAGATTTCAGACTTTGCTGCATGGACTGTTCTCAACCTCTTTCCTGTGTCCTGTCCAGAAAAATTACTATTACTGTTAGGAGGGATTTCTTTCTCCATGGTCCTGTGCTTGGACGACAAATAAGAAAACCATTTAGTTCTGGCTGGGGTCGCTTTTATTCTCAAAATACATTGTAACTGAGATCTTGTATTTGTTTTATAGAGACTCTCAGGTACTGGTTGACTTGATCTCTTTTAATCTTTATGAGCTGTGGCTGGATTTGAGCTCTTTGGGGAAGTGTCTGTCAACCTTTTACATTTGTAAGGTCACTTTCTAATCTGAAAATCCACTTAAAGAGGTCTTGAAAGATGAGACCTTTGGTTCATAATTTAGACTTCAATTGCATGGCCATTAAGGATGGATTACTGTAGGTCGCTGGTCGTCCCTTTCCAAGGGACTGCGATAAGAAACCTTGAGACTTGCACAGCAAAGTATGTGGAGAATTAAAAAGTCTTCATCTGTGACTAGGTGGTTCAAAAACGGGATGCAACCAAGAAGGCAATGGAAATGCCAAATTCACCAAACTTTTCTTTTTAAGGGAAAAAGTGATGGATCAGAAGAAGAGAAAGGAGAAGAAGTGGCAAACAAGCCTGTTAGAGCAATGCCCAAGAAGTCCAGAAACCCCTTCCTGTCTGACAAGTATGTATAGATTCCTTCAGGCCTTTCCTGTTAGTCTCTGGAAGCTGATCCAGAGGATGTTTTGATCCGGGGTGGGGCTGCAGGAGGGGATGCGGTGCTGCCCGGTCGCTGCGGGCAGGAGCCAGCAGGGGCCGCTGGCGGAGCACAGGCTGGCCGAGCGCTCCGGGCCCATCCCGCGGGCTCTGGTGACAGCGGCTGGAGGAGGAGAGTGGGCTTCGTGCTCACCTCTTTACCTTGTCCTTCATCTCCGCACATACTGCAGGGTGCAGAGCTTGTCTCTGGTGTTGAAGGTCAACAGATCTTAAAGCTGAAAGCTTTGGCGTTCTCCACATTTTTCAGTATCCAGGTTTTATTACTACTCTGGGGGCGTGGAGAATTACTTAACTCTGTGATGTCTGGGCAGCCCACTGCTCCCAAAATTAATTTTGGTTGTTACTGCACATGGAGACTTGCAGGTTTCGTGCACGGCTTGGAGTTCCTCTGGGGCCTGTCATGGCTGGCACCCGTTCCTGCTGAGTCACACAGGGCTTTTCTGCTATTGTGGTGTCGCCTTGTTTCTGCAGACTTCAGTCCCCAAACATTTTTCTCTTTCTGCCCTGCACAGAATCTCTGCTCTTACTGCCACGCTGCACATGCACAGCCGGAAAAAGACGAAAGGAAAGAGATCGCAACGTGGGCAAGGCCCACGGAAGAAAATCCAGAAGTCCAGCACAGGGCGAACCACCAAGACTCAGCGACGGAGACTGACAGGCAAAATGGGCCGTGACCAAGACTAACAGAGAAACTGATGTTCAAACCACCAGCTGGGACAGTGTTCCACATCTGGCCTGCTGCTCTTTGGGGCCCTGTTGTTGTGGGCAAGCACCTTGTTTACTTGGTGCTCTGACCAGCAGTGAGCCCAGTTCAGCCTTTCTTTAGCCTCCTGAGCACTGGCCAGGGTGACTAGACACTCTACCCATTTATTTCTGCATTGATCTCCAGCTAAGTGTCTGAGTGCCACACAGTCTCTTGAAAACTGCTGAGGGTCACATTTGCTATTTGGCATAACCCTTCTGTCCTTGGGCACTTTCCCTTTCAGAGCTGATGCTTGGCTTTGTCAAAGAAAAGGATCTGGGGCAGACTGCAACAGGCACATCATCATCAGGGCAATTTGAGAGACTTGGAAGAGCTCTGCTTCCGTTCCTGCATCAGTGCCCTGGCATTTCTGCTGTGCAGTAAATCCTTTTTCCATGGAGACATAGCGTCCTCTTGTCTAGTGCGTTCCTTCACCAGTTCCACACCTGAATGCAGGGGTGCTTTTTGTTTTGTACCTGTGCCACGTGAAGTTGGGTGACTTTTTGAATAAATATGAAGTCATTTTGCTAAGAAAACAAAAAACATTTGTGACTTATCTGAAGCATAACAAGACCTGTGCTAAAACCAGTACCAGCTGGAAAGAGAGGGAGATAATTCCTGGTGCTTAAAGGATATTGAAATCCACTGGTGCTTGGAAAATGGAATAGCTAGGAGCTATTTCTGTGGTAAGGCAGAGCCAGCCAGAGCAGGAATGGCTCATTCCATTGTCTGCTGAATATGCCGATCTTAACTGTGATAGCTCAGAGTATGAAATGCCCTAATGCCCTTGCTGTATGTGGGTGGCCCTCTTCAGAGTGGGAGTGGCAGAGACTGCCCTTGCCCTTTACCTCAGGGCTGCTGCAGTTATTAGCAGCTAATTGCCTTTCTTCTTAGGACTTAAACGTATGTTTTTTAGTGCGGTTGCCTTTGGCAGAGGGGGAAAAAAAAAGTTTGCATGGCTGGGATTGAGGAATACTGATGGCAAAACTGTGAGTGAATTCTCTGAGGAGGAGAGTGAGCCCAGGCAGCATGCTGGCCTCTGTCCTGGAGTATCTGTAGGAAACGGCCGTTCTGCCTCTTGTCAGCCAGGCCTCCTCCCATGCCATATGTGTACTGGCAAGGAAATGACAAAGGACGAAAAGGCCTGCGTGTCCAAAACCCACACCAAAAAAACTTGGAACCCAGCAATGGACAAGTAAATAGATTCCTCATGCCAGAAATGGGAGGGAAAAGAGTAAACCAATGCCTGAGGCTTCATGGAGGAACATCAGAACAGTGCTGATGGCCACCAGCCACTAAAGCAAATGGCACCGTCCTCCATGTATCTCTCCATCGTTTTCTTGGAGTGTGCACACAAAGAAATTCTTCAAGTGTGTTAATTCTTCAATTCTTCAAAGTGTGTTAAGGAGGAGAGTACAGTCTGAACAGTGACAGCAGCAATGCAATTTCTGCTAAAGGGAGGGTTCTGAAGGGAACTGGGTGGCTCATGTACGCTTGTTAAGGGTCCTTTTGCACCTTCCTTTCCCTTCTGAAGAAGGTAAATGCTGGGGAAGTGGACACTTATCCCATGTGCCAGGGGTGCCTTGTGTGTTTGGATTCTAAGTCCCATCCTGGGATGAGTTCTTGTTGCTGCATAACCTCAGTCACATCATTAAAGTGTGTGTGGTTTCCTTGCCTCCAAAATAGTTCTTAAACGCTGCCTCAAAGACCACTCCAAAAAGGTCATGGGCTTTAATGTGTGACTGTAATCTATCTATCTGTCTCACTTGGGGTCATGGGTGCTTCAGAGATGCAAACCCAAAACTCAGACAAGGCCGAAAGTCTGATGCTGGACTGGATCATCCACAGTGTCCAAGAGGTGCTGTGTGTGGACCATAAAATATTTCTTATTCTGGTTTGGGAGTTACATGCTTTAGTTATGTTCTGTGTTGTTTGGTTTGAGAGGAATGGAGGAGGGAAGGAGAGGGAAGTTCTGTCTGGAGAGGTGTACTACACCAAGGGGACTGCAGCTCAAAGCTGGAGGACAGAGCGTGACACTCTTGGTCTGGATTATACAGCAGCTTTCCCTTTTCTCCAGCGCATAGTGCCTTTGTGGAGTGACCATGATCAGACGGTGGCTTGTGCTTCCCCATCCAAGGAGTTTGCTCTGGAGCTGGGATGGTCACTATAAAGGAAATGCACCATCTGCCTGTGAAATCCGCTGGAGTGTGGAATGTGGGTCGGTTGCCTTCCCCAGCCTGTAGACAGCCAGCCTCGCATGGTAGTTGGGACAGTGCTGGATGACCTCATTGTAATCCTGATGGGATGTTAAGAGTGACCTCAGCAGCAATTCAGGTTTTGTCATTTTGCTGCCAGGTGATCTGGAAAAATCTCGCTTTTAGTTTGCTGTTTCTCTGGCCTTAATAACATCTTTCTCAAGTGTCAGCTGAAATCTCCAACAGCCTCTTCCATGCTCTGAAAGCTTCCAGTTCCTGCTAGAAGATGAGTTTTCAATTTATATTAAAAAAAAAAAAAAGCATATGGAAAAACTGAGAACAGAACTGTTAAATCCTATGCTCCTATGTTGCGTTAACCATCGGGGTTGTTCACTGCAGTATTGATTTCTCCATTTGATCGATTAAAGCTTTATTTTGTAATGTGAATTACTGACTCAGCCCTAGCCTGCTGTTTTTGTTAAGTGCAGGGTGTGCAGTTGGGCTACCCCAGGATATTTTGAATCAAGGATATGAATTCCCACGTGCAAGTTAGTGAATTAAGTGTTTGCCAGATGCATCCCAGTTCATACCAGTTCTGGTTTAAAATTCTTGTTTGTTGCTTCCCATTGTTTCCAAGATGGATTTAAGCATTTCTGGTTTCCTCCCCAACCCTGGCTGCTCACAAACAAATTCAAGCTGTTCAGGAGAAGGCCACTTCCAAATATAAGGTACCTGCAAAAATTAACATGTTAGTGCAGCTGCTGCTCCATAAAGGAAAGCAGGAACCACCAGCTCCCTGTGAACTCCCTTTTCCACAGGCTTTTCACGCATGGTTCTGCAGCTGGGTCACCTCGGGCATGCTGTGCGTGTGCCCCAGGCGCGCACAGAGATGCAAGGCTTTGACGTGGGCTGCCACACTGGGGTTTCCATGCATGATGGCTTTCACTGGCTAGACTGATTCCGCACACGTGCACACACAAAAATATAATTGGGATTACAGAGGATCAAAACCAGACTGAGAGCCAAAAAGGTCAGACAATTGGGGAAAAATTGGAGCGCAGCGCAAAGGAAGAATGGTTGCAGCATGTGCATGAGCTGTGTGATAATCAGTGCGCTGTATTTATTGCTTTTGTAGCATGTCAAGCTCAAGGCTATACTCAGTACGGGCACACTACTGCTTCCAGTACTGTTTTCCAGAAATGAACTCAAGGAAGAAAGTTACTGGGAGAGTGACAAGAACTTTTGGGGATTAAGGGAGCTGAATAAGCGGTTGTTTGGGGAATATAGGTTTGACTGCCTTCAGTGAGTAAACAAAAAGTGAAATTGAGTTTTTTTGTATTACTTACCAGGGTTGGGAAGAGAAGGAACTTGGAGGAGAAGGAATTTGAATTGTAGCAGAAGCAATGGAGGATGTTAAAGACATTCCACTAGAAATAGCAAGGGTCAGGCAGCGCTTGTGCTTGTCAGGTAAAGCCCAGATTAGACAAACCTCTCTGGGAAGCGCTGCGGGTAGGCATGACCTCCTGTTGAAGCTGTGCTGGGAACACGGTGGCATTTGGCTCTCTCAATGCTTGCGGATGAGTCCGCTGCTTTGGCACCTGTTTCGGGTTCGGGCTAACTCGGTGCCTCGGGGGAGGCGCTGGGGCAGACCCCCGGCGGGCGGTGGGGCGGTCCCTGGGGAGTTGCAGCCGAGGGGAAGGGCAGGGGCGATGATCCCCGCCCGGTGCCCCCGCCCGGGCTCAGCCTCCCCCCAGCCCCGGCCGGACCGGGTCGATCGCGCGCCCGCCGCCACCGACACGTGCGCGCCCGCACCCGTGGGCGCCACAGCCGCGCGCCGCCGCCGGCCACTCAGGGCGCGGTATTCAAATCACTGCTCGGCGGCAGCCAATGAGGGGGTGGGGGCGGGGCCTCGCGCCCCGCGGTTCCCACGGCGAGCTTCATTGAGGGGGGAGCTCGGCGGGCGGCGAGGTGCTGGGAGCCGTAGGGAAGCTGAGGTACTGGGGGCACTGGGAGGCACTGGGAGCACTGAGCATGGCTGCATGCATGCATGCATGCACCCATGCCAGGAGCCCTGGGGATCAGAGCATTATCCTGGTAGTAGGCCCCGAGGGCTGTGGGGAGCAATGATTTGCCCATCAGGCAGTGGGGTACCAGGGGCTCTAGCCACGGATGGCAGTCCATGGGCAGGGGAGGGCAGCGATGTTGGGGTGTTTCGTGTTGAATCCCTGCCAGGGGTTGCTTAGGCTCCTGTCTAGCATTTTCTGTGAACAAGTCAAGAAAACATGCCCCAGTGTGAGGAGGGAGGCTGCAAGACTGGCACTAGTGCATCTTGCTGTACTCCAAATGAGTGCTCTGAGAAAGGAAAATTATAACTTGATTTTGGTGTTGACAGTTGGCCCTGGTTGGTTTGGGGAGCAGCCTTTGGTCAGCTGCTCTGACCCGACTGTCCATGTTAGGGCAGCAGTGACATGTTCACATCAGGGATGCTGGACTGATTTCCTGTCCTATTGGTGCCTCCTCCGAACAAATTAGGCAGAGCCATCCCTGCATAGATCACATCTTCGAATCCAAGGACTCACTCTCAAACCCTGCAGGTGAAGGTGATAGTGGGCAGGATGCTTACAAAAAAACATGACGGAAGTGTGGAGCCCAGCTGTTGTGCTAGCAATGCTTATTGTCCTTCACAGTTTTGCAATCAGCTATCCTAAAGGTCTCAGAAATTTTAGTGGGACCAACAAGTTTAGGAATAGTCTCAGTGGGTTTCCAAATTTCCTAAGCTGCTTATAGTTAAGAAGAAAGGTTTTCTTTTTGTGCCTTTTAGCAGAGCTTGAAGAAAGAAAATTTCCATCAAACAAAATAGCGCATCATTCTCTCTGTTCACAAGGACTCCCAAATTGGGGAATGTCAGCAGTCATTTCAGGGCGCAATGCCCCCTTCTGAAAGTGGTCCCTGCTAGAGCATACCCTTTCATTATCTGTAATTATATGGATCATACTGATCACCTTGTACCTGGGTTCCCTTCGATTCCAGTATTGACAGCTGAGAGCAGGAAACTTCAACCTGGGAATAACATTCCTGCTTCCACAGGAGCCTGAGGCTGGGGGACCCCAAGCTCTGGTCTTCTTCTGCTGTTCCTTCCTCCTTTTCCTCCTGGCTGCCTCCTGCCAGCAGCCCAGCAGCCAAAAATCTTCATTTGTTATGGAACCATGTCTAGTTCAGTGGATGACGTGCCCTGCATGAACTTCGAAGCCAACATATTTGCAAAGAGCCTGTGTCAGCACTGTTTCCGAACTGCAGGGGCTCACCAGCATGCTATCCAGGTGAGCTATTCCATCCCACCTGGAGGCTATGGATACTTCATTAAGGGCCCCTTAAAGGGTCCCTCTTGGGACTCCACTTGTCTTTGTAGAGATGGAAATCTCTAAGAAAAAAGCTTATCCAGGATTTCTAGATGTCCTGGGGGGAAAGCTGCAGGGGAGAGGGTCTTTCCAGGCACAGGACTCCCTCATGTAACTGTGCCTAGACTAAAGCTGGGAACCACCTTAGCAAGGAAAGGCTGAACACTGGGTACAAGGGAAAGATCTTGGAAGGGAAAGCAGGGATGTCACATGTGCAAAGCTATAAGGAGGGAAGTGGGGACTGGCAGAGCAGGGACGCACCCTGGATTAATCTCTGCTTGATCCCTGCTGGCATTTGCAGCTTTCCTCACCTTAACCATGGTCCTGGTTGATTTCCCTGTGGCCTCTGCTGTTGGCTTAGGGTCAGGGCTGAGTCCTGGCCGTGGGGCAGCTGCAATGAGCTGTTCCCAGCAGGGAAGGCACGAGAGGGGTGAATCTCATGGGATCTTGGGCTCCAGATACCTCGATGGTACATGGTCCTTTGAGACGGGGCTGGACGCACAAGCTACTTGGCTGTCTCCGGCTGGGCGACAGCTGGTTTCATGTTCACAAAGGGTTTCGTGTTGTTTGCCGTCCTCCAGGAGCGACTGGCCAGGGATGATGAAATAGTAATGAGCCTCCCTCTCTCTTTCTCGCCCTCTCCCTCTCTTCTCCTGGCCCTGGGCCCTCTAAGGTTACCTCAGCCCTTCACCCGCTATCTGCTCAGAGCTGTCACCTCTGAGTGAATCCCAGTGCAGGCGAGACGCTGGAGGGAAGGCAGGGCAGACAGCTGACTTCCCGGAGCCTCCCCCACTGCTGCTCATAAGCCCTGCAGATAACGGGGCCAGGGAGGATGCTGAGACGCCTGCAAGCCCTGACAGAGGCAGAGGCTGGGACTACAGCCTTTTCTGCAAAAATTTTCCTTCCTCTTGGTTCCGATGGCTCTTCCTGAGCTGCCCTGGTGGCAAGGGAGAGCAGCTGCCAGCAGCATCAACGCCAATGTAGAGGTGCAGTTTCCCTGAGCCCTCATCCACACATGCAGTCTCTGGGATGTCTACAGCATTCAGCATCAAATAAGAGCATGCTGGGCCTCTCTGGCCTCTTGGAATAGGAGAAAAATCTCAACGGTGGGCTGGATGAGATACCAAGAGCCCTGGAGGCCAGGTTGCTCTCAGAGGAGGTAGAAGAAGCAGGCATTTCCGAAGGGCAGCCTTCATCCTCGTCCTTGACACGCTGACAGCACCACTGCACCCCCTTCTTCCTCACAGGAGCATGCCGTGGAGGTCACAGGGCGTGATGCCTGCAGCAACCCAGACCCAGGAGAGCCCTGGGACGCCCTCCATATTTTAGCCCCACAGTGCGAGGTGTACGTGTGCGTGGGCCCAGTGGAGGGGACAGAGCGGTGAGTACCAGCTGGGAGCCGTGCTGCTCCAACCAGCTCCTTCGATGGGAAGAATGGAGGAGGGGGAGTGGGAAGCCAAGCAGGGGAAAATCGGACACCTTCTCCCTGATGCTCTGCACACTGGTGCCTGGGAAAAAGAACTGAGAAACCCCCATGTCATGTCCTCTAACCATTCCTCTTGGCTGTCCCAGGAGAGGGCAGGGGGCCCCCTGAAAGAGTCTCCTCCTTCACTCCCTCCAGAGCAAGGCAGGTGGTCCCAGGATGGGCTCTGCCAGCCTCTGCTCATCCAGTAGAGAGTGAGCCAGTGTGGCTTGGGCTGCCAGTGCTGCCACCTGCCCCTGAGCTCTGCGGGCTCTGCTGACCACCAGCTGTCCTCTCTCCCTGCCCCACAGCTGGCACGAGAGCAGGCGATATCCCCCACTCAGCCCCGGAGCTGAGGGTGAGCACAGAGAAACTGGCACCGACCCTAGCGCCTGTGCTGAAGCCAACTCCACGCTTGCCAGGGTGAGATGGGGATCTCTTGTGGTTTGGGTTATTCTAATCTCCCTGATCCATTTGGTCCTTCAATGCCACTTCTGCTGGGCATATTCAGAGGGTTTCTGGGCACTCAGACAGGTTGAATTCATCCCTTTGGCTCTCCCGCAGACAGAAAAAGGAGCCCATCATGTGCAGGGAGTTGGATTTAATTATTCTGATGGGTCCCTTACAACTTGAGATACTCTATGTTTCTTAGGTCCTGAAATGCAAGGGGGGATCAGCTGAGACTGTTAGTCCCCACAAAGGAGGCTCTCCCCCTAAAGAGCACATGAGATTCGCTCTTGGATTGCCCCATGTGGACTTTCCTATGCTGTTTCTTGTCATTGTTGGTCTGGGGTCATCTTACGCTCACACAGCTCCTCTTCTGGTTCCTTTTTACCAGCAGCTTTGGGTTGAACGGGTTGTAACTTCTCATATATGCTCGTACATCCTTCCAGCCCACAAAAGCTACTGGTCCCCCTTGCAGAGATCTGCCCTATTTTATCTCCCAGGAAGGGGAAATGACCCGGTTGTGGGACAACACTTTGGGATCGGGCAAACGGGACATGATGAGCTACATGGGCCATAAGGAGGAGGTGCGGTCACGAGCCCCTCAGGCAGACAGACCCAGGTGGGCTCAGCCCATTCGCTCTGGATCCTGGGTGAGAACTGAAGCCCAGGGCTCTAGGAAAGAAATCTGCCCACTGAAAGCAGGTACTCTTGCTTGTTCCTGTGTGAGATCCTAGTTCTGGTTTGCTTTCTACCCAGGGCTCTCTGAAGTTCACAGCAGATCTCTATTGAGATTTAGCATCTCTTTATCCAGTTGTGGTCCCAGAAGGTGTTCAACACCTCCATGGGCATCATGTGAGAGTCCATCTCTGTGTGTGCTGACCACAAACCCTGGATCTCTCAAGTGTTCTCTGTTTGCACGGTTTGGCATGCCCTTGGCTCGCAGTGCTGTGTCCCAGCGCTCCCACCCTGCCTGGAGGGAGTCTGGGTTTTATCTCTCCCCTCCTGGACCATTTCTAGCTCTCCTCCGAAGACCTGCTTTGCCGTGGACGTGGTGGCATCCCGCGTCGCTCGTTCTTCCCCCAGTAACGGCCTTCTCCCCGTCCCAGAGCACCGTCCTGCCAGCCAGAAGCCCGAGGAAATCTGGCCGAAACACCGGAAAACTGACCCTCCCTGGGCATCCACCCTGCCACGTGCCCCAGCAGGCTCCCCGTCGGCCCGCAGCGACCCCTTGGGCGGCAGTGGGCACCCTGCTGGGTCTCGGGTACGGGAGTCCCGCGGGCACCCCGGCAGTGGGGGCGCAGAAGGGCGGCACGGGCTGGAGAGGCAGGAGTACACAGTGCTGGCAGACCTGCCCAAGCCCAAGCGCCTCACACAGCGGGATGCTGTTGACCGCTACGGTTCCCGGACACTCAGCCCTGGCCGAGTGGAGGTGGAGAGGATATTTGGCTGTGAACGCAGGTGAGAAGCAACGGGACCCCACGGTGGTCAGAGGTGGGGGATTGCCCCTCTATGCTCTCAGGGGGCCCCCACGCCCTAATCGCCATGCCTCATGGGGAGAGCAGGGCTAGATGGCAAAGCTCAGCTTTCAGCTGTGCTTACATTTCTCTTAAAGCAAGGATTGGGTTTAGGCTCAGCGCCATCCAACCTGGGGAGCTCTCCCATTGTGGCAGGCAGCTAAGGGCATTGGAAAGGTGGAGCGAAAGCTGCACTGCTGGAAGGGAGCAACCCACCTTCCTCATCCTCACAGTCACCTTCTGGAAGCTGAAGGATGTGTTGCAAAGCAGCAGGGAAGAAGGAAGGAAAGAGGTGTTCCCCAGATCCACTGTTCCATGAGTGGCTCCCCAGGGATCCAGCATCCACTGTAGATGCTGCTCAGGAAAGGATGGGGTATACCAAGAAATACTAGTAGCTGGTTAGGTTTTGGCTGAAGAAGCAAGAGCAGCTCCAGTGTTGGTGGCACGGGGCAGGAGGGGACATAAACAGGGGAAGTATCCTGGACAGATGGGTGGGATGCAAAGGACCAAGCTTGAGGAATGGTGGGAAGAAAACATGGGTGAAGCAGCAGGATACAACAGCTGAGGTGGTTGAAGTGGTGGGGACAGGGAGGGGTCATGGTGCACAGTGTCTGGGACAGGTGGAGGTCTGTGGGGTCAGGCTAAGATGAAGCAGGATCTGCAGGGGCTCTGCCTCCAAGCTAAGCATGGTGACACTTGGACAAACTGTGTGTGTCCACAGGAAATCAGAGACGCTGGAGGCCTTCCAAGCTCTGGAGGAGGGCCGTGTGGACCGGCTCGATGGCAAGACGCCAGTGCCACCCAGCAAAGGCCACCTAGTTCGGAGGCAGTCCAGCCCCAGCCTGCCTAGGGAGGTGAGGCTTGGCTGCACAGCAGGACCTCATCCCAACTCTCCAAGCTGGGTTGCTTTCTCCAGCCACATTTTCCTCTCTTTCTGCCACATGCTTTTCTCTTTCATTCCCCTGCTCCCTCTTTGCTCTGATCCCAGCCCTTGCTTTGTCATAGACTGGGACACTTGGCTTTTAAATTGCAGGAGCCCTTTCACCCTTTGGGTGCAAGAGGCCTCTTTTCAGTATAGGCTGGCTCCATGCATAGGGACACAATTGCTCTCTGGGCAACCATTTGACCAAATCATCTCCCAGCCCTAATCCTGTTTTGTTTTGCTCACCAGTGT
Organism: Platyrinchus mystaceus; assembly: GCA_035041135.1. Classification (NCBI taxonomy): domain Eukaryota; kingdom Metazoa; phylum Chordata; class Aves; order Passeriformes; family Tyrannidae; genus Platyrinchus; species Platyrinchus mystaceus. Next base: position 51,248,450 of record JAWWLV010000045.1, on the reverse strand, counting down.
GGGGGTTTTTTTAAGAGGACTCTCTGCTCTCTCTCCCTCTCATGACCTTAGAGTCAGCGAGTCTCCTGGCACTTCGAGCAGCGCAGCAGAGACCCCAAGGAGCCCCTGCGCTCCCGCAGTCCAGCTCGGCACTCCGAGAAGGCCAGCAGGAAGCGAGGGGACTCCCCATGTCCTGGCAGCCCTGGCTGGCTGCTGGAAAGAGGCAGCCGAAGCCCACGCTCTGCAAGCCCAGCCCATAGGTTGGAGAAGAGGGCAGGGGAGCCCATGAGCCCTCCCTGTCGCTCTGAGAAAAGCTGGAGAAGCCAAGGGGAGCCTAGCCATCCCCCAAACTCAGAAAGGGGCCGAGCCACTTGGCAGGCAGGGAGTACACGGCAAACGCTGGAGAAGAGGAGCCGAGGGGACTCCCTCCACCCCACAGGTGTTGGGAAGATCTCAGATAACAGCAGGCTGAGCTGGGCAGGGCCACCACCACAGTCCCTCAGTCCTGCAAGATGTATGCAGAGCACAAGGAAAAGCCAAAAGGAGATCTCCCCTCCCAGCTTGGTGCGGGGAGCAGAGAGGCAACGAGTGAAGCCAGGGGAGCCGCTGCACATTTCAGGGCCCAAGAAGCCATCTGAATGTGGCTGGCAGAGCCTCCGGGAAAAGCTGACATCCTCCCAACCTGGAAAGGGCACCAGCAGTGACTGGAAAGGCCGAGGCAAGCCCCTACGCCCCACGAGCCCAACACGACCACTGGAGCAGGACTGGAAGGGTCGGGGGGATGTCCACCAAGCACAGGTGTGGCAGAAGGACTGGAAGCGCCAAGAGATGCCCATGTGCCATGCGGATGTGATGCGCCAGCTGGAAAGGGACTGGAAAAGCCCCGCTAGAGGTCTGGATGTAGGACTACGGCCAGATGACAGCTGGAAAAGGCCTGAGAGTCCAGCACAGAATCTAGAGGAGAACTGGAAGGGTCCTGAGCATACCCAAGACACAAACAACCCAGAGAAGCCATTGGAAAGTGACTGGGGGAACAAGAGTCTTCTCATTTATCATGTGAGTAAGGCAGGAGCCAAGGTGATGGGGACCGTGGCAGGCATAAAAATGGCAAGCACAGAGTGCATGGGTCCCCTGGGTTGCAATCCTGTGCATCCTGACTCCCTTGGATCCTCTGCTTCTCCAGGGGAGCTGAGCTACCTGGCTGGCTCTGGGAGGAGGGAGGATGCTTTCTTCCCTGGCCCATGCCAGGAGGCAGAAGATGCTTGGATCTGGGACACTGAGGTGAGGACTAGATCCCATTAGCTTCAGCTCCTGCTCTTTTCCCTGCAGCCCCAGCTGAGTGGAAGCACCTTCCCACTGCAAAGCAGCACCAGCTCCTCAGGAAGCCTGCAGCCACATTTGAATGCCAGTAAGAAGCACAAGGTAGGGACCAGGCCCTGGGAATGGTGAGGAAGGGCAGCTGCCCTTCCTTGGGGATCACTGTGGGCAGGACCTAGGTCTCCAGCACTTGATCTGAGCAGACTCAGCACATTGCTGCCTTCCCATGATCTGGAGACCATGATCCCTAACACTCCCCTTTACTGCATCCTTTGCCCATTTCTTGGGGAAGGCAGGGGAAGGGGGAAGGCACTGAGGCACAGAGCCCGTTTATAAAGCTAGAGGATTTATTGCCTGGTGCTATGATGGCACCAAGGATTTCACAGGGATGAAGTGGGTTTAGTGGCATGAAAGAAAATATGGTGAATTGTATTGGTGTTCCTGGGATACCAGAAATGGCACGAGAGCAGCTTTGGAGGGCTGCAGAAAGTGTCCCCAGAGCCCACGTAGCTCACAGCTGCACCCAAGTTCCTGCCTCTGTCCCCCTCTGTATGCATCAGTCATCTCGGCCAGGTTGTCCTCTGCTTTGTGCTTTATACAAGGACAAACTGCAGCTAAGAAAGAGGCTGACAAAGGCCTCTGAAACTCGAAACCAGTGACACGCCTTCCCTCCCTTCACTGCCCCAGGCCAGAGAGGAGCCCAAAGCCCTGAACTTCCCCTGTAGAACCAGGTCAGATCACCCTACCTGTGCCAGGTTTCTTCAGCACTAAGCTCTGGGCCAGGCACCTTCTCTTTGCCTTGCAGCAAGAAGCATAGCCTCGGTGTGATTGCATAGTAGAGCCTGGCATTTTGTGATACACAGCCCCTGCCCCTTTTCCTTTGGGACCCTCTCTAGCAATTCCCCTTCCCGAGGCCAAGTGCCTTTCCAGGAGCACCGGTGGCCCCCAAATGACCTGCTATCACCTCTGCCAAGAGCCTAGAGAAGTTCATTTGAGGGGTCGGGGCATAACACCGACCAGCCTCAGGAGCCAAGGCAAGGACCCCACTGCGTGCACTGCTAAAAATCCCTGCCTGCGAAAAATCCCAGCCTGAGAGCAAACCCTGCCTGGGTAAGGGCTGGACTCCCGACGGTCCCTTCCCGGGGCAGCAGCGGCTCATCCCGTCCCTCCCAGGGTTTCACCTTTGGCCGGGCCTGGGGGTCGGAAGGAGGACACGGCTCGCCCCCAGCATCGCCCCCGACCCGTCCCGTCCCCCACCTCCCGGAGCCGCCGCCCCTTTTCCGTGCGGACCGGCGGCCTCGCCCGCCCCGGCGGCTCCATTGGCTGCGGGCGGCCGGGGCGGCGGCGGCGGCTGCCATTGGCCTGCCCGGGCCCTCCCAGGAAGTTCGGGGGGAGGAAAGAAAAGTTTTTTGGGGTGTTTTCTTTTTCTTTTTTTTTTATTTTCCCCTCCTCCTTTCCTTTTCCTTTTTTTTTTAATTTTTTTTTTTTTAAAGAAAAAAAAAAGGAAAGAGGCGAGCGGGGAGCGCGGGGCGGGCGGCGGAGCGGGCATGGTGGGGCCGTGGAAGCCGCCCGGCCGCTGAAGCCGCCCCGCCGCCCTGGCTGCCAGCGCCCGGCCCCGCCGCGACCCCGGCCCCGGCCCCGCCGGCCGCGGCGCCCCCGCCATGACGGTGAGTCGGGACCGGCCCGCGGGGCTCGGGGCTTGGCGGGCGGGGGTCGCGGCGGCTTCTCCTTCGAGGCTCGGGGCACAGCCCGGGACTGGGACTGGGAGCGGGCGGTGGGCCCCCAGCTGTCAGCCGCCAACTCCGGGGGTCCCTCCGCTCCGGGGATCTCTGGAGCCGCTGCTCCCCGGGGGACTTTGGCCCCGGGACTCAAAGGCTGTGGCGGTGCCTCCTTGGCTCCCTTTCGCATCCCAGGGCTCCCTGTGGCCGCTCGGTTCCCGGCGAGCACCACCCCACCCAGATGAGCGGGAGCGTGGACCGGGCTGAGGCCAGGCCAGCTCACCGCACCGATGACCGCAGTCGGACGAGAAATTCGTGTCCCCTCGGGCGTGGCGAACTCCTGCTCCCTGTGGGAAACAGATGCGGTTTGGGGCAGGGAACATCCCACCCCTGGGGCGAACCTTCCTTGGCACTGGCGGCTGCCGGCCGCGGGAGGAAGGATGTTGAGCAAAGTGGGGTAATGGAGGTGACAGGCTGGGCTGTGCCCGCCGGCGTTTCGCACGGGGGCGGTGGGAAAGGGAGAGCCTATCTCCCGCTGGCTCTCTCTGCACGTGTAGATTCGGGAGCTGCATGTGTGCCCCAGCCTGGAAGCGATTTTGCTTTCACCGAACTGAGCTGGAGTGGTTTTGCTTTGTGTTTTGGCCTGGGGCCCGCGCCTTGTGGAGCGGGTTCCCTTTTTGGAGGAGACACTGTGCTTTCCGGGAGGCTTGAAAGCCCCTTGCACCATTTCCTGGAGATGAGAGAAAGCAGTGCTCCAGGACCTGGGGTCCTGAGGAGCCTTTGGGAGCAGGAAGAGCAGGAGGCACGGTGATGGCAGAGGCTGGTAATGGAAGGACCCATCTGACCATCCCGTTTGCCCGCTCCGACACTGAGCCTTCTCAGCCTGCCACAGCGTCTTCTCCGCTTCTCCATCTCGGCGCCTTAGTACCACCCAGGAGCCATTCCTTGGCTCCCACCCTGTCCTTTTTCCTTCTTTGGTGTTTACATTCTTCAGATACTTAGAGGCTGTTATCACCTCCCCTGTAGCCCTTCTTCAGTCAGAGCAGGCAACCGTGCTCCTTAAACCTGCTGTTGCAAGCCAGTCTTTCTAGATCTCACCTATGTCCCCAGCTGCTTGAAACCCCCTCCAGTGCCTCCAACTGGCCAGCTACAGGGCTGAACATAAAAACTCTGATGGGTATGGGTGCAACTGGGCAAAATTGCTGCTGCCACCTCCCAAGCCAAAGCCTCGCCATCTGCAGCCCCGAGCTGCGCTGCAGGGCCATGTGTTTTGCTGGGGGTGCATCCTGCCACATCACTGCATCTCCGGCACCCGGATCTCTCCCAGCAGCTTGGCTTTCCTGGATGTTTCCTCCTCCCACTGTTGGGCCATTTCCTCTGAGGGGTTCTAGTTGAACCCCGCTCTCTTCTCTGCCGGTATCCTGAGCTTTTTATGCTGGATGAGGAAACTGGATTTGGCTGTGGTGAAAGGAAGAAAAGTGTCTGTAAGCACTTTGAGCATCAACTGATGCCTCAACTTATTGTACTGGCCCCACTATGGCAAAAATAGTCCAAAGATGATTCTGGAGAGCTCTGGCTCTATGTCTGGGGCTGGCAGGGAAAGCAGAAGCCCTGTGCAATTCATCTGCTTGGGAGAAGCTGTCCCAGGGGAATTTTCTGGCCTCAGCACTGTGTTAGGTGGCAGTGGTTCTGGCAGGACTTTGTGGCAGTTTTCCCAGTGGCGTACATCCCATTAATATTATTTTTGCACCTAATGCTTTGGGATTGTAAATCCTCAATAAGATGAGACCCAACTGATCCGTACGACAGCCCCAGCCAGGAGTCCTTTTGCTCCCTTTCTCCCTATATTGTTTTTTCACTTCTGTGGAGCTTGCCCATCTCTCTTCTGTTGAGTGCACGCATGTCCCAGGAGGGAGGAGGTTGCACTTTGATGTTTTGCCTCCTTTCCTTCCTTCCCTGAGTTTGGAGCTGGAGTTTAAGCCACCAGATTGGAAGGAATAACGGGAAAGAGGGTGGAGCTGCTGCCATGGGGAAAGAATTAATTTTCCCGGTGCTTTCTCAGGGCAGCAGTGAAACCACCAGGATGTCTGCATTGATGGGGATGCATGCATCCCCCTCATCTCCTAGCAGTGCCTGTCACCTCAGCAGGAGGTGAGATTTGAGAGCCCCCCATGTCCTTTTGCTCTGGTTTCCCTCCCTTTCAGGGAGCTTGGGACTGCCGGATGCTTCTGGCCAGGCCTGAAGCTATAGCAGCCACTGACCCTCCCCTTGGCAGGTCTCCCTGCTCCTGCTCAAACCAATAGCTGGAACGCCAGGGTGGGCCAGCACATTCTCGGCTCTTGCCGCCCCATAACCTTGGGTGTAACCCAAGAGCAGCAGCTCAGGAGATGAAAGCAGGGCAAGCCTCATCCTGGCTGGATGGCCGGGGAGCTGGGCTTGTGGGGCAGCTGCGGCCAGCCACTGGACTTGTTCAGGGAGTGTGGAGTGGCCACCCCTCCTCACTAGCTCAATCTCAGCTGGTGGTTGTGACACATGGGGACTGCTGGTGGCTTCCCGGGGACTGGCAAGTCTGGCGCTGTCATTTCTCCCCTGCCTGGTTCAGCTGCAGAAGAAGGGGCAGATTGGCAAACTCTGGCTTCTCAGGGAGAAGAGGCGTTGGACTGAATATTTTGGTGGTGCAACTTCCCTGGAGCCAGCAGCGTTGGGAGGAGGGACTGGCTCAAGCCTGTTTGGCTGAGGGCAAAGCCAGGGACAGAGGTTTCCCTGAGTCAGCTCTCTCGTGCTCCACCTGGGGAAGGAGATAAACTGGTTGGGATGCTGCACCAGTGGCATGAGGTTGGGAGGAGGCAGGGACTGTGAGGAAACTCTGTCATGGGATGATGGGGGTGAAATTCTCTTCATCCTCATCTTCAGTAGTTGTGGCTGGGCAGAAGGCAGCCTCTGCAGTGGCAGGGAGCAGAAAGAGCTGGATAAGAGAAGGGCCCCCAGGATCTCAGAGAGGGTTGAGCCTTGGAAGGGGTTCAGTCTCAGAGAGAAGAAAGGATCAAGCACTGATTGTGACTCTGACTTCATCTCTTCCCTGGGGCACATCGTTTAAAGGCAACATGTTTTCACAGCTGTTGAATTGCCTCCTGTATGTTCTCGGTGAGGGCTGTTTTGTAGAGAGCTACTCATGTCTTTAATAAATGATCAGTAGTGATGTTACTGGAGGGACGTAGCTCTGGAACATGAACAGCCAAGGTTTGGACAAGGTGTGTCTGGTTCTTTGTGACTTTGCCTCCATCTCTGAGGCAAGCCCCATCAGTGGTGGAACACTCCCTTCTGCCCACTCTCCTTGTCTCTGCCTCCCCCTCTCTGAATAAATACCTCTGAGGCACCTTGTGGAAACCTTCCTGCTGCATATTTTCCTTTTTTTTTTTTAAACCTCTTTCCTTATCTCCTCCTTCCTCTTACAGGAATGACTGCCTGCTGCTGAGAGCTATGCCCAGTTCTCCTTTGCCATGGGGTCGTATACCCCCATGAGTTTCCTAAAAACTGTGCCAGGCTATTCCAAATGTTATTCTGTCACTGGGGACTTCCCTTCTACCCTCTGGCATGAAAAGCGTTTTTTTGGGTCGCTCCAAGAGAGTAACTCTCTGTTTTGTCCTTTTCGCTCCAGCCAGATCTCCTCAATTTCAAGAAGGGATGGATGTCCATCCTGGACGAGCCGGGAGAGGTAAGCCCAGGACATGAGTCTGCTTCTTCCCCTGGCCCTTACTGCTAGAGATCCCTGGTGAGCCAGATGATTTCCTTCCTCCGTGCTTGCTGAGGTCTCTCCTGTTGGGAAAGGCAGCAGGAAACCTTTGGTGGAGGTGCCTCGCTTTGTGTGTGGACACAGAGTTTCATAGAGTGCCTCTCTCCCATCTGAGGAGCACGAGGGAGATCTGGGAGGGAGGAGGGAGAGGAGAAGGCTGAGAGGTCATAGCGCAGAGAGTCCCTCCCTGTTCCTACACTTTCCCTGGTAACTGCCTATCCATTTCCCTCCTGTCTTTTCCCTTCCCTCCCCCTGCCTGATCCGCCTACAGTGGAAGAAACATTGGTTCGTGCTGACCGACTCGAGCCTGAGGTATTACCGGGACTCGAACGCAGAGGAGGTAAGCATGACCAGCCTTTCTCCAGCCCTTTCTTCCTTCTGGTCCAGGGGGCAGAGGAGCACAGCCCTGGTGTGACCAGTGTGCTCCAGGGAGAAGTGGCAGTATCATGTCCTCCTGAAGGACTCTGGAGGTGGCAAGCTGCTCTTTGCCAAGGGTTGATGGGTGGTGAAGTCTGGGGGGACTGTCGGTGGTGGGAGGGGAGCAGAAGGGCTGGTTCTGTGGCTGGGCATTTCTGATGCTCTCCATCCACACTGCTGGCTGCCCTTGGGTTAGAAGAGGTGTGCTGTAAAACTGAGCCTGGCTTCTGGAAAGCTGAGCCTGGCTCCAGGAGAGCTGTGGGGTGAAGGCAGAGGTGGCCCGTGCTTTGGTTAGGGTGCTGGCAGGTGATGGAGACTTTTTCAAAGCTGGGTGAGCACTGATGTCCTTGTGGGTGGCTGTGCTTGCAGGCTGATGACCTTGATGGAGAAATTGATCTCCGCTCCTGCACGGATGTGACAGAGTTTGCGGTGCAACGCAACTATGGCTTCCAGATACACGTGAGTGTTTGGCACTGCCTGGGCACAGAGCAGTAGCACCAAGGGATGCTGGGTGGGAATGTGTGCTCCTTCCCCATGCTGAGATGCTGAGAGGCAATTCGCGCAAATCTTTTGTCAGGATGGTGACCCAGCAAGGCTGGTTTGGTGACGTGTGGGGGGCAGTGCTCAGGGACACGAGTGCTGCCTGCCTGCAAAGGAAGGAGGAGGAAGAGGCTTTGCAGGGCTGGCTGAAGGCTGTGCTGGAGCCAGTCCAGGAGCCAAGCTAAATGTCAGGAGTGTTTAATTGACCTGTTGGCCAAGGCAACTTCTCAATAGCTGCAGGGAAGGAGTGGTGAGCACTGCAGACCTCGGTATAGCCTGGCTCATTGTGCTCTGAGTGGCAGCCTGTACCCTGGATCCATCCCCAGTACTGTCTTGTCCTCGGCTACTTGCTGTTGCAGCAGGAGGCAGCTGCTACGGCAGCACAAAAAATGGTGGGTGCTCAGGGCTGTGCACTTTATGGTCTGGGTTTCCCTGTGGCCTGCTGCTGTACCCCAGTGCTGGCACCCAGCTCCCAGCACCTGAACAGCTGGATTGCACCAGCTCATGTTTGGCCCAGTGTGCCAGTGAAGTTTCTTTTGCCTTTGCTTGGAGGTGGTTTCATAGAGGATGTGTAACGGGCTTCCCCTCAAGCAGTGTGTCTCCTCTCCCCGCCCTCCACCTGGTCACAAGAGCCTGAGACAGCAGATGGCCTTTCTAACACTGTTCACCACCTGTGCAAATGGGTCCCGTGGGTCTCAGAGAGCGAGTGGGAGCTACTGCATCTCCGCTGGGCACTGACAGACCCTCTGTCACCTCCCTGTTGCAGACAAAGGATGCCGTCTTCACCCTGTCAGCAATGACCTCGGGCATCCGGCGCAACTGGATTGAGGCCCTGAGGAAGAATGTGCGCCCAGTCAGTGCTCCAGATGTCACGAAGTAAGAGCTGACCTCTTCCCACTTGCAGCCCTTCTACCCTGGCAGACAGGGACCAGGAAGGCCCCTCTGCAAATCTCATCACTCCCAGATCAGCCCTCCTCTCTGCTTCTCCTGAAAATGGCTTGGTTACACCAGCTGGTGACAGGGATTGACAGCCTCGTGGCTTCCTGTATTGCACCTGCTTTTTGCCTCGCCACATCACTTTAGACTGGTTTCTCCACCAGCATAGCTGCAACTGGGGTGAATCTTCCCCACCCTATGGAGGAACCTATTTCTCTGAGGGATGGGGTGCTACAGGCCCAGCTCCATGTTCAGGGTGGGGTTTCATAAGGCTGGGCTGAGTGAGGGCTGAGCCTTGGGCAGTTGGCAGTGCCTCTGCTGGCATCCTTTCCCAAATGGTGCCTTTGCTTCACTAGTTGCTGCTCTGATTTCAGGCTTTCTGACTGCGATAAGGAGAACTCCTTCCGTAACTGTGTTCCCCAGAAAGGCTCACTCCGGATGGAGGAGCAGCAGCGGCCAAGCTCGGGCTCGGGCTCCGAGGGGAACTCAAAGGGCAGTCACTGGAAGGCAGATGGGCAGCGCCATGCCTTTGATTACGTGGAGCTGTCTCCTTTGCCACAGGACCCCGGGAATCAGGGGTCCCCACAGAGGACAAAAGGGAGCTTGAGGATCTCTGACCGAACTCCCAAGTATGAGGAGCTGGAACGGGATCTGGCCATCCGTTCGGAGGAGAGGCGGAAATGGTTTGAGACCCCTGATGGCAGGGTCACAAACAGCGATGGCCCAGCAGGAGACTCTTCCCGCAAGGCCGGGGAGCAGGACCTGCCCCCTCCTCCACTTTCAGAGGAACAGCGGATTCGCCTGAATGAGGAGATAGAGAAGAAGTGGCTGGAGCTGGAACGCCTGCCTTTGAAGGACTTGCAGCGAGTGCCCTTGACAGCACTGCTGAACCAGAGCAAGGGGGGCCACGGAGACACCAACGAGGTGCTGAAAAAGGAGGTAAGAGCATCCCTCCTCTATGAAACTGGGATTCTGGTGGCCCCTTAGTGTGGTCCCTGGCAGCAGGAGGCTCTGCAGAAGAACGAGGCAGAGGTGCAGGAAGATGTTCGTTCTTTCTGTCTCCATTTGCCACCCGTTGAGTGCATGGAAGCTTTTGCAACCCAGTAATGTGAGGCCAGAGGCTTGCTGTCACACACCTGAAGAGGTTCCACAGACCATGTTTTGTTTCAGGATAATTTATTTGTTGTCACTGTTTGCATGGAATCTGTGTTTCCTGGGAGCACATCCACAGCCTTTCTTCTCTGGCTGTTGCCAAGCCTGCAAGCACTTCACCTGCCAGCCTTTGAAAGGAGCCATGCAGTGGTGGTTTCCTCCAGCATGAATCCACCTTTGGAAGCTGGGATGTCTCTTCCCTTTCTTACTAGCACTCACCAGGCTGGGGCTGGCTTTGCCAGTTTGGTCCCTTGGCAGGCTGCCAGGGAAGCAGATGTCCCCACTGGCCATGCATGGCCCTCCCCATCCCTAAGCTCAGGGTTTGGATGTGGCATATTGGTCAGGCCATGGCACTTTTCTACCCTTGGCTGACCATCTCTCTCCTCCCCGGCACAGATCCAGTCACTGCGGGCACAGCTGGAGTCCTGCCGGGCCAGAAACGAGAGTCTTCGGGAGGCAGCAACATCCCAGGGGGACAGCCATGTTCCCCGAGGGTACATCTCACAGGTGAGCGGGATGCAGGACACAGGACCCTGGGATCACTCCCAGTACCAAACTGGGAAATGTTGGGACTCAACTTACTGCTGAGCAGGTATCGCTAATCATTGAGTTGTCATGGTGACCCTAACTGGGCCCGTTTGTAATCAATGTTAATTACATAAAGGCTGTCTGGCCTTAAAGGGACCAGAATTATAAACAGAGAGAAGAAGAGTTAAGGGAGAGGTGCAGGATCTGTGCCCCACTTTGCACGTGCACACAATGCTGGCCTGGCCTAGGCTCTGGGGTGAGCCGTCCCCCAGCTCTGTAGCAGGTCAGCAGCTTTCTGCAGAGCCTCTGGTGCATTCCCCCGTGGTTTGCTGCTGTGGTTCTTGCTAATAGGGGCTCACAAGTGCCTTGTTAAAAGCAGTCAGTCAGTCCCTGGGGAGCTCCAATCCCTGTCAGGACCATCTGAGCCGCGAAGGTCACTTTGACAGCACAGGCCATTCGTCAGGGACAGCACGTGGGAGAGCCTGCAAAGCAGAATTTTGCTCATGCTTCAGCCTCTCTCTTTGCTTTGTTTATTTATTTTTCCCTCTCATGGACTCATCCAAAGCAAGCAGGGTCACATCCCGTAGGGATTTCCTGTGGGGAGGCTGCTGTTCTACCACTCAGTGGGGTTTTCAGGATGTACCCTATGTGTTGAAAGATGCTGGGGAGAAGAGGTTGGCAGGGCAGGAAACTGGGGCTGGCTAAGTCTGTTGCAGTGGATTGGCTGTACCTAGCCCAGATAAAGAAACCCACAAGCCCCGTAGCACACATCCCAGACACTTAACAGTCTCTCTGTCATCTTGATTTAATATTTGCAGCTCACAGGCCTCTTTATGGTCAAAAAAAGCAAAAGCAGTGGGGAGGAACTCCCTTAGCTTCCTAATAACTTTTCTCAAAAGGCCAGCATTTTGCATTTGAGGCCAAACTTGACCTTGCCCCAAAGGATTTGTTCTCTCTACCGAGGGTTGCAGCCAGTCCGTGGACAGATCACCAAATGGATTCCTTACCTGTTTCTCTCCTTTGGTTTGTGAGCTTTCCTCATCTCAGTAGAGAAGAGTGGCCAGCAAGGACTTGCATTCACACGCTTGTCTTGCAGTGTCCTTTGTATTAGCCTTTGCCTTAGCCCTGGGTGAAGGAATGGGATAGCAAGGGGCTGTGGGAGGATGTGATGACTTCCTAGCTCTCTGCTGGTGCCTTTGAGCCCCAGGCTTTTTAAAAAAATGGCATGGTTTGGTGATGAACAAATCCTTCCTGAGAGGCTTGGGGTGGTGCTGGAGGGGGAGCAGAGACATTTTGTCAAGGCGGGAACTGCTTTGCTTTGCTCTATCTTCAGTTAACCACAGCACTCAGCATAGAAGGAACCATCCCCTTGGTCTCAGAGCCATCAGAAAGGAGGGTGAGCTGTGTGAGGAGGATCCCTAACCATTAGGCTGTGGGGAGGGCTCTTTGACAGCCTCCATCAGGCCACAGGGCAGTGCAGAGTGTCACTTTTCAAGAGAAGAGGCTCAGTTTTCATTGATTCTGGGAGATGCTGCTTCATTTAAAAGGCAGATACTGAGACGCAGTTCCCTCTGTTGATCTTCTCCAGCCAGGCAGTGCAGCCTGGTGGAAGGTCAGGGCTGCAGCGTTGGGCACTATTCCCAGCTCTTGGCCCAAGAGGGATGTTCCTGTCTTGCTGCTTTAGTTTTAAGAGCCAGAGGAATGTTACTTCCTCTGTAAAGTGTGAAGGGGTGGCAAGATGTGCGTCCCTCTCAAATAGTTGTGTTCAGGGATTAAAGTGCTACTTCACTTTCAGAAGGAAAAGACCGTCCTGGGAAGTAATCTCACTTCTCTCATAGTGTCCCTGGACTTGGGTGAGGTTTGCAAAGGCAAACATCAGCTGAGCCGGGTGCTTGTCCTGGCCCAAGCCCTTCTGTCTTCCCTCTGGTCTCTCAGCCCACCTCTCCACACAACAGGAGGCCTGTGAGCGTAGCCTGGCTGAGATGGAGTCATCCCACAAGCAAGTGATGGAGGAGCTCCAGAGGCACCACCAGCGGGAACTAGAGCGGCTGCGGCAGGAGAAGGAGCGACTCCTGGCAGAGGAGGCAGCGGCAACAGCAGCAGGTAGGAGCACACACCAAGCTGTGCTCAGCTGGGTCCCTTCCACTTCTCCCACATGTCTCTTGGCAGAAGCCAGTCACCCCAGTCATCTGGAGCCACACTGTTAATCTTACTGGTGTGAGACAGACGCTCCTTGGAGCATGAGCTTTGGCACTCCTTGGACCTGTGGTACTGGTGGAGATGGGGTGGTAAAGATACTACAGGAAATGGGGTCTTGCCTCTGTGAATGGGTGGGAGGGGCCAGCACTTTCTTGTATGTGGACAGGGCTGACAGAGGTAGGAAGCTCCCACACTGTGGGAGCATGGTGATCCTGGGATGTGGAGAAGGTGGGGGCTGTCCTGAGGGCAGAAGAGGGGGAGGGGGAATCTGCAAAGACAGATCTGGGAGCTTGCAATGGCAAGAGCTCAGCCAGTTCCCTGGTGTGGTTTGCCCAGCTGAGGTTGGCACAGCCTGATCCCCCATCTCGCATTGTCCCCCTCTGCAGCCATAGAAGCACTGAAGAAAGCCCACCGTGAGGAAATGAATAAGGAGCTGGGCAGGACGCGAAGCTTCCAGCAATGCAGCTCTCTCCCAGAAGCCGTCCAGAAGCAGCACCAGTAAGAAAGCACCTCTCTTGCTCCCCTTTCCCAATGATGCTGCCTTGTGCACTTGATGTGTCACTGTACCCACTCTGCAGCTCTAGCCCCCAGCTGTGCTTCCTGCCACCTCCCCAGCTCCCTCCTCGGGGGTGGTGGATAGCCAGTGGTGATTCCCAGGGCTGCTGGAGCTGTAGGGCAGGGAGGTTTGTCTCCTGCTTGGTGCTTTTCCCTATAGCACCTCCCTCTTCCCTACAGCTTTTTCCCTCTTTTCTTTATGGAAAGCTTCTAGATTCCTCCTGCATGGCTTGAAGCTCCTAGAAGCACCACAGTCAAGTGTGGGAGTGTGGAAACTGAAACCTCGGTCCACAGAGAATGTCGTCGTGTGCTAATGACTGATGTGGGCAGAGGCTGGCCATGGCAGGGGGGAAGGTGATGCCACTGGCCAGGAGCCGGCAAGGGTTTTGGGACAGTGATGAGCTGGTGCCTTTTTGACAGGTTGGACGTGGATTCCCTGAAGCGGGAGCTGCAGGTGCTTTCTGAGCAGTATTCCCAGAAGTGCCTGGAAATTGGGGAGCTCACCCAGAAGGCAGAGGAACGGGAGCAGATACTGCAGCGCTGTCAGCAGGAGGGGAAGGACCTCCTCCGGAAAAATCAGGCAAGAGAAGGGCTTTCCCTGCCAGCAAACACTGTGAAGCATGTTCTTCCCTCACACAGCACAGCCCCTCTGTTAAAACTCCCTTATTTGTTTATATTTCTTCCTTTCTGAGATTTTATCATGAGAAGATTAAGAATGACAGGCTAGATGGGCTTGTCATAACTTTGTTGTTAAATATGGCGAGTGTATTGTGCTAGTTGTAGGTGCTGCTGTCAGCTGTGGGCAGGGAGTTATGAAATGGTGTCTAAGCTGGAGTAGGGAATGAGGATGGGAGGGTCAGGACACTAGAGAGGCCTGTGCCGTGGCTACTCTGACGTCTTTTGGCTTTGGCTGCAGGAACTGCAGACCCGCCTCTCAGATGAGATTGGGAAGCTACGGAGCTTTATTTCATCGCGGAGCTCTGGGGACCGCTCTTCGCACAACAATGAGCGGAGTTCCTGCGAGCTGGAGGTATGGGGGTCCCCCTGGTTGCCCCACTGCCTCCATCCCTACCCGCTCTACGGGTCTTCTCTCAACGGTTTTGGCTTAGAGCAGGTGGGAGGGGGTGCCGGATGGAGCAACGGGGATGGTGCAGGAAGCAGGAACGCAAGCTTCCCCTCTGCCGCTCTCTCAGCCTGTTTGCGCCGTTTCCTGCCCCAGCCCTTCTGGCCCTTCCTTCCTTTCCCACCATGGCGCTTGCGCCAGGGCCTTCCAGCCCTTCCGAGGTGGTGGCTCTTGAGTCACCTCTGGTTCCTCTCCCATTTTCTGGCCCAGGTGCTGCTGCGGGTGAAGGAGAACGAGCTCCAGTACCTAAAGAAAGAGGTGCAGTGCCTCCGGGAGGAGCTACAGATGATGCAAAAGGTGGTGTTTTCCGGGAGTCATTGGGAAATCAGCAGGAGAGGGGAGGGAGGGGAGCACCAGGGCTGCCTATCAGCAGGGTTCAGCTGGGTTTAATGAATGCTGAGGACAAACCCTCTTGTGCTGCTTGTTCTTGCTGACTGCAGAGCACATAGCAGCTCCAAACAGCATGGGCTGGCATAGACTTACCTTGTAGAAGGGAAGTGTCACAGAGACTTTGCTGCTGGTTTACCCAGATATAAGCACATACAAGCATGGACAAGCCAGCAGCCCTTCTTTTCCAAGTGGGAAACCTGGATGAAGCCTGCCTAGCACTCTGCTTCCCTTAGTTATCCCCTCTCTGGGTGGATGTATTTCCTTGGGCATTGTTTCTGGGCGTGCTGCTCCCTCCACTGGCAGCAGCTCGTTCAGAGGGATTTTCAAAGACCCCTGCCAAAGGAGAACATAAAAGAGGCTTTGAGATTCAGTGCTGCTCCAGGAGTTTGTAGCTTACTCACATAAGTTTTTTGCCATATAAGCAGCTGGGCCCAACTCTTTCAGTGGCCTGCATCCCTGGTAGTGTTTTCTTTTCCCATATGGCTGTCCCACATGCACACAAACCATGGTAAAACCCACATTGCCTCCTCAATCTGATGCTGCAGATCCCCACTGCTGCAGCACCAGAGTCTCTGCCCCAGTCTTGCTGGCCCAGGGTTTGCAGAGTGCCACCTCCATGCTCATCTTCTGAATGGTTTCTGCGTGGCCCAGATTGGGATGGGCTTCAAACCCGGGGCTAGCTTTCTCCTTCTCACCTGCTGGGCTCGCCTTGCCACAGCCCTCCCTAATATCAGCCCAGAAACCTGCTGACCCCTCTCCCTGCCCTGGTAGGACAAGAGATTTGCCTCAGGGAAATACCAAGATGTCTATGCAGAGCTGAATCACATTAAGGTGCGCTCAGAGCGAGAGATCGAGCAGCTGAAGGAGCACCTGCGCCTGGCCATGGCGGCTCTGCAGGAGAAGGAGTCGCTGTGCAACAGCGCCAGCAAGTAACGGTGAGCACTGGGGGTGCTGTGACATCCCCTGCGGGTGCAGCTGGCTGAGACTGGCTGCTGCACACTGACAAGGCGATGGAAGCTGCCAGTTTCCCCTGCTCTGCTCAGTGTTGAAACTTTAGGCTTAAACTCTTCCGTCTCTGCTTCTTGCACCTCTGGCCCTCCTGTTATCCCTGACATTCTCCCAAGGGCTTCAGTCCCCTTTTCACTGTGTTGCTCTTGATGCAGCCAGCGCCAAGTGCTGCTCAACCAGGCTGGATGTGGGAGCCAGCTAAATGCTGGCCTTCGCCCTGTGGCTTGGGTGACAGCGGGGGGGCAGTTACGTGTTCCCTGCATAGGCTGTGTTTCTGCTCTTTTCACCTTTGAAGTGGTTTCCCTATCACAGAACGGAAATTTTAGGTCTGCATCAAAGCAGCCCCAACTAGAGCCAGCCCTTCTCCCACACTCACCTGCAGACATCCCTGCCGTGGCTGGGGAGGGAAGCAGGGTGACGTGAACGAGGGTGTCCTGTTATCCGTACTGCTTCTGCTCTTGCTTGGATGCCATGGCCATTGGAATTGGGATCACCCTGCTCCACCAGCGCTTGCTGATGGGCACTGAGATGAGTGGGTGTGTAGCAGGGCACCAGCCAGCCATCTCTCCAGGGAGCAGAAAGGTCGGTATTTCTCATTGGAGTCTTTCTAAACCATTTCTGTTTTGTCTTTCTCTCTAGGTCTGCTCTGCATTTGTTATCTGTTCTAGTTTTGTATTTGCTCCATTCCTCACTTGTGGGGAGAGGGAGGTTGAATCCCATCCGTTATTGCCTTGGCGAGGAATCCCACACACCCCCAACCTCCTCACTCCCTTCCCAAAGCTTTTTTGATGAACCCTTTTTGCCTGCATACCTGAGCACATTGTTTGGACTGGCTCCTTACATGCACCTTCTTCAGGATTTTATATGTGAAAATTATATTTTATAGAGGAACTTTTCCCCCACAGGAAGAAGGGGAAGAGGAGGAGGAAAACTTTTACTACATCACCAGCATTTTTCTAACCTGAAAAAGAGAATCTGTTTTTTCCCCCTTCCCCAGCCCTATTGCTCCCAACCACACAGCCACCTTTGGCACGTATTCCCTCTCTTCCAAATGTCTCCACGGTCCCCTGGGATGTAGGGCAAGGACCATGCTCCCCCTCCCCATGCCACCCCCAGGGACCTGCGGAGAAGACATGCAAGCCATAGGAGGGAGACGCCGGGGCAATCTGCCATGGATGTGCTTGCCTGGGACGTTTGAAAGAGGACACCTTGGCAAGAGTCCACATGATCAAGCTCTCTCCGTATCTGCCCTTTTGGCTCCTTCAAGAACCTGAGTTGGCGGGAGCCCAGAGCCACAAGGCTTCTCCTTTCTGGGGAAGAGGAGCTGTGAGGCTGCTCCTGCACCCGCCGGAGCCAACCTCCCCAAGGTGGCAGCTGCTGTTGCTCTGCTGCACCCTTCAACTTTTAACTTAATAAAATCTTCCCCTTTCGCTGAGAAAAATGTGTTCCTCGAGGGGAAGGTTTGCCATGTGGCCCTAATCCACAGGGGTGAAGGGAAAGGTAATTTTTGAGGTTTGGGGGCATACTGAGCAGTTGCTTCCCTCCCTTATGGTTTGATAAGGGAAAGCAGCGGGAGCACCCCCAGCCACTGGCTAGAGAGCAAGAGGAACCCTGCAGTGCCATTACCCAGATGTTTTCACCTTTGGCTTTGAGGGGGGAAGTAATCTGCTTCACCACACTGCTCCCAAAATTCCACGTAGACCCTCAACCTCATGGAGGAAGAGCTGAGCCTGAGCTCCGTTAGTAAATCCAGTTTTGGGAGGGCAGATGGCATTGCAAATTACTGGCAGAGTAAACAGTATATATAGGTCCTGGGGGAGATCAGAGGGATCTCAAATGCTTTCCTCCTTCTCTTTTTTGGGTGAAGCATATTGCTTTTTTATCCGGATGGAGGACCTGGGGGTGACTATTTCTTGTTTAGCCCCATTCTAATGTAAACAGGAGCTGTTGCTCAGATAGGCTGCTGGCAATTACAGAAGAACCCCAACTGCAGGTACATGCTGGGGCTGGAGGCAACATCTGAAGAGGGGAAGATGAAGGGGTCAAGGAGGATTCTTGGATAGAGGCGACAGATGTGTCAGCTGGGAGGCTGGAGTACTGTGAGGCATGGGGATGGAAGCAGGGTGTAAGAACGTGGTGGCAGCCAGAATGAGGGGAGTTGGGGCAGCACCCTTTCCTCAGCATGTGATCACCTTGCCATGGTATTGGCATCCCCTGGGACTGGGTGTGCAGACAAATAGAGGTCCGCTCTGCCACTGAGAAGGGCTATGGGAACTGCTTTCCCTAGGTAAGGCAAACCACTTCGTAAGTCACAAATTGTGGTAAAATCAGGTGGCAGGCTTTGGTCAAGTGCACAAGGCCCTTGGGCAACCCAGTGGATGGTGCAAGAGTCCAAGCAATGAGCTCAACTCCCCACTGCACCTGTGGAGCACCAGGGCTTGCTATAGATGGTTCTTGGCCTCCTGCCCCTGGCCTAAAAACCGTCCTGTCCCTGTGCTGCTCAAGGTCCAGGCTTTTTCCTCTGCCTCCCAGCAGGACATAGCTGTTGTTATTGAGTTTGGGATGGGACAAGCATTTGGCACACGGGAAGCTGGGATGGGAAGGAAGGCAAAAGATGGTAGAGCAGGTCAGGGCAGCTGCTTCCAAGCTGCAGGGCTCAGTCTTGCCATGGGGATTGGTAGGAACCAAAAAAGAAGAGAAGAAAAACGGGGTTCAGAGCACAGTGTGGCAGGCTGGGGTATGCCTGTGAGGCTTTTAGAGAAAACCACTGAAACAACAGTCTGTATGGTTGTACCTACACCTGGGGGACAAAACCCCCAAAAGGGGGACATGGGGCAAGCAAGGGGTGAACTACAAACTGCTGTTTTGCACAATGCTCACCCACCTCTTCCCTGAAAAGCTCGGTATCTTATGTTTGGGTTGGTTTGTTGGGGCGGTGTTGTTTTTTTCTGCCTTTCTGACCAGGGCTGCTTAACCCTGATAAAAGTGTCGTGTAAGCACAGGCGAAATGTGTGGGCGTGTGACATGTGGTGGAATTGTCCCTCCTTGAGGCTCTGTGGCTGCAGATCAGCCACCAGCAGGGCACGAGCATCCCGTCATCCCAGGGTGATGGGGGACGCCGCCTCCAAAACTGGCGTGACATTAATCGGGCTGGCCCTGTCTCGCCTGCGTCGGGGCGATACGGTCACCCCGTCGTCTGTGCGTCGTTATCTCCTGGGTGCAGGGGAGCCGGGTGGGGGAAGAGTGGCAGGGAGAGGAGATGACCAAAATCCCCATGGACGATAGGCGTGATGGCCGGCAGAGCCCAAAAAGCATCCCAAAGCGATGGCTGTACCCCATTCACTTGCCCCCAGCTGGATTGTGGCTGTGAGAACCATCCCAGCCTCAAGCACAGGGAAAACCTGCAGCTGTACAGCACTGTGGTTGCATGAGAGCCAGCATCCCAGCTCACACAAGGAGCTTGCCCTTAAAAAACAGCTCATAAATCTTTTAAAACTGCAGTATTAAGTCCAGCAGCCAGAGACAATGCCCCTTTGCTGTTTGTTTGAGTCCTTCAAGCCTGCTCTGCCAGTGGCAGTGTCCAGGCTGAGCAGCTTCATGCTGGGCTGACCACACTGCATTGTATGTTGGGGGCTCAGGGCTGAAGCTCTGATGAACATGGCTGGAACATCAGCCAATTTCGCAGTTTTGCTATTAAAAAAGCACAGAAGCACTTGGATCTGACTGCCACCAAGACCAAGTCCCACTGCTGGTGATTTTGAGTCTCTTTGAAAATGGAAACTGGGTAAAATGAGACGTTGTCACTGGCATTAATCTCCAGAAGTGCCTTGGTGTACTCGGATGCCTCTGCACAGCTGTTCTGCCCCTACAAGGCAGAGGCTGTTACCCAGCAGATCTGTAGCACATCCAGAGTGGACAGTTTGACCATTTAAGACAAAATCTGCAGCTGGAATTGTGTAAATCCCCATGGGGTCTGGTTGAACACAGTGCAGGGAGGGAGGAGAAGGTAAATAGGATTACAGAGAGGATTCTTCTGCCAGGCTCTGTCATCTGGAGTTCATCGGAGAAATGGTATTTCCCAATCTCTGCTGAATAATGCCAGAAATGGGAGGCACAGGAGGCTTGGAGTCATTGGGTAGCTTTTACTGAGGAGGAAAGTGGCTGCAGGGGGTAACCTACCCCATCCTGAGAGTGGTGGCAGGTTTCTATGGCCAAAAACACAGGCATGAGCCCAAGCTGGCATGAGTGGCCCATGGTGTGAGTGGCCCATAGGAATAACTTTGCCTTCTGGATGAGCCCTCCTGTGCTCCCTGCAGTGGGATGCCCACAGTCCTGGAACCCACTTCCCAGAGGCAATAGGACTTTCACTGCTCTGCAGCATCTGCACTCCACCTTCAGCCTTGACATCCGACCAGGGGCTGGAAAATCCTCTAATTCTTGAGTAGTTAATGTTAAGGATGCATTGGTAAAACAGTGCAAGGTTCAAGGGGTGTTTCCAGTATCAAGTGGGGTTACCCACCATGTACAAGGCCAGCAGCAGCCTGATGATCTGTGACCACCTGTCTACCTTCCCTCCAGCAAGTCACTTGGGGTCACAGGATCTTCCCTCTATTCTGACTGCTCAAAAATTAAGGAGCTAGTCTGGATGAAAGGGCCAGAACCACTATGTATGGGGAAGAGGGTGTTTGTTTGCCAGCAGCGGCACCCGCCGGAGGAGGCTGAGCAGCCCAGATCAGCTGCAGGAGCTGCCCAGGTGAACGGCAGAGATTAGATCCCTAAGATGTCCAAAGTTAGGTAAAGCATCTGCCTCCTCCCTCTCTGTCTCCTTTCCTCCCCCTGCCTGGCCTTTGCCTCCCCATCACTGCACTATATTGATAATGACTGCCTGGGTTTTAAGGCTGGAGGTTATGCAGTCAGCCTGTGGCGCTGTGCCAATGCCGGGGGCCAATTCCTAAACCCCCCCTAAACCTTCTCATCTATCCCCAGAGCCTGGAGTATGGGTGAGCTGCTTCTGACGGTTAAAAACTTGGATGCAAATAAAAGCAGATGGTGCCTTATCTGTGTGCGCCTGGGTTGCCTACGTGCAGGCAGCCAGTGCTGGCAGTTTATTCCCAGATAGGAAAAATGAGAGGTCCTTTGGCCGGGCAAAGTGTTGTACAGAGGTCACCAGAGCCCCAGGCCCGTGTTCTCCATATGGGATGGAAAGCCATGTATTTGCTAGGTCTAAAAACAAAATCAAACCCCAGGGGAGGCGAGAGGGTGGTTATTTCTCTCTACCATTAGGAGCAATTGGCTCCTAAAAAAGTCAAGTGCTGAGAAATTTTCTCACTCCCCAAATGAAATGGGGCATATGAAGAAGCTGCACCAGGGAGGGAGGCACAAGGAGATGCACTCGGTGGCCTTTCCATCTGTGGGAAAGCATCAGAGGCCTGAGTATCTCCTCCTGGGCTAGGCCCTCACGTAGTACTTGTGTACTCCAGGAAGGGAGTATCAAAGACTTCTATTTCTATCTGTATGTAGTGGTAGGACAAGGAGGAATGACTCTAAACTGAACAAGGGCAGGTTTAGATTGCATATTAGGAAGAAATTCTTTACCGTGAGTGTGGTGAAGCACTGGAACAGGTTGTCCAGAGTAGCTGTGGGTGCCCCATCCCTGGAAGTGTTCACCGCCAGGTTGGATGGGGCTCTGAGCAACCTGGTCTAGTGGAATTTGTCTCTGCAGAAGAGCTGGGACTAGCTGGTCTTTAAGATCCGATGCAACCAAACCATCCTATGATTCCACGATTCTATTTCTAATTTCTATTATCTCTATTTCTGCTATTTCTATTTTTCTATTATTTCAATTTCTAATATTTTGATATTTATATTTGTATTTCTATATCTATATTGATTTTTATGTGTACTTCTCTGTGTCCCTGGCTGGTGGTTTTCATGGTCCTGGGCACCCAGGCCACATAGAGGTTACTGAGATGTTCTCACTGTGTATGTTAATGCTATGCTGGGGCGTTGTGGGATTTGGAGGCACTGGGGTTCACCTCTGAGCACTTCATGGCATGTCAGTGGGCACCAGGTGGCTGCACCCACATGTTTTTAAGAAATAAGGGGAAAACATCATTAAATACTACTGGCAAGATGATGATAGTGGCTACATTTAATCTCCCAGGAACAGCCGACTGCTCATCCAGTGGGGAAAGGATGGCTGATTGCCACTGTTTCATGTCCCTGCTCTGTCCCCTCACAAAGAGTTGTGTATGTCCCCTAAAAATAAGGGGCCAGGCTGTTATTTGTGACCCCTCACCATACACATGCAAGGGCTGAGCTGGTGTCCCCAAAGCACCTGGTAGAAAGTGAAGGGGCAGAGGAGGAGGCAGAGGCATTTGGCTGTGGGGTACTGCTGCTGAGATGATTTTGCATCCAGTGCTCCCCCTTTTCTCCTTGGTGCAACTCTCGGTGTCTCCTCTTGTGTCCTTCTTTGTCCCCTTGATATCTTGCCTAGTGTTCTTTCTTGTCCCCTAATATTTTTCCTGGATGTCTCCTTATGTCCCTGCTAAGTATCCTTCCCTAACCCCTTATGTCCTCCCTAAGTGTCCCTCTATGTGACTTTATGTTGCCCTGAGTATCCCTGCCATGCCTGTCCCTGTCTTCCCAGTGTCCACAAGTGCTCCCCACTGTCTCACCATGTCATTCAGTGTCCTTCCTCATCCCTGCCCAATATCCTTCTAAATGCACATTGTCCCTGAGTGCCCCACTCAGTGTCCCTTTCAAGTGCTTGCCCTTCATTGTCCCGCACTGACCCCACCAGCGTCCCTCGCTGTCCCTAGCCAGTGTGTCCCTCGCTGTCCCTAGCCAGTGTGTCCCCCAAGCACTCTTCTTGATCCCACACTGTCCCCCGCACTGTCCCTGCCTGTCCCTCCCGGCGGGTCGGGTCTGGGCGTGGCAGGGGACACGCGGGGACACCGGCGGCGGGTGGCGCGCGCGGGGAAGTCCTCCCTGCGGTCCGCACCGCGGCTTTAAAGGGAGCCCGCGGCGGGCGCGGCCGCAGAGGCACCGGCGGGGCACGGGCGGCAGCGCGGCACCGGCTGTGCTGCGGCTTCACCCATCCACCGCTCCCTTCCCAGCCTCTCCCCGCCCAGGGGCGGGGGTCGCCGGTCAGGCGGACCACGCTTCCCGCCGCGAGGGCATAGCGGGGCATCGCGGAACGAAGCACTCGCCATGAGCGACAGCCCGATCCCAGCCCCGGCTCCGGCCGCCAAGCCCAAGAGGTCCCGGTCAGCGAGGCGTCCGGCAGCCCACCCCACGTACACGGACATGATCACGGCAGCCATCCGGGCCGACAAGAGCCGCGGCGGCTCATCCCGACAGTCCATCCAGAAGTACGTGAAGAGCCACTACAAGGTGGGCCAGAACGCCGACGTCCAGATCAGGCTCGCCATTCGGCGCCTGCTCGCCGCTGGAGTCCTCAAGCAGGCCAAAGGGGTCGGTGCCTCCGGCTCTTTCCGCCTGGCCAAGGCCAGCAAGTCGAAGAAGTCCCCGACCAAGAAGAGGAAGAAGGCAGCCAGGAGATCCACTTCACCCCGGAAAAGAGCTAGGTCCAGGAAAGCCAAGTCACCGGCAAAGAAGCCCAAATCTGCCACCAGGAAAGCTAGGAAGAAGTCGAGGTCCAGCCCGAAGAAAGCCAAGAAGCCAAAGACTGTTAAGGCCAAGTCGCTGAAGGTGTCCAAACCCAAGAAGGCAAAGCGGTCCAAAGCCAGAGCCAAGTCCAGCACCCGGAAATCACCCAAGAAGTGAAGAAGTCTAGAGGCGTTTCGGTACTCTCCCTGTTGGTTCTGTAAATAGCTGTTGCCTTTATTTTTACTCCTTTCTATTGCATTTTATAAAGAATTGATCTATTGCTGAATGGAAATCACTAAAATAAGAGAGTTAATGAATGAAAAAAAGGAACATCTTTGGTATGGAGAGTTCCCATTTTTAAGAGTTACTGGTCTGGGTTTTCATTTTGATGTCTCAGAAATTTCTTGTGTGTATGTCTTGAGGT
Source organism: Platyrinchus mystaceus (assembly GCA_035041135.1). NCBI lineage: Eukaryota > Metazoa > Chordata > Aves > Passeriformes > Tyrannidae > Platyrinchus > Platyrinchus mystaceus. The sequence continues at coordinate 51,224,760 of JAWWLV010000045.1, read as the reverse complement.
TTTTTTAGTGCTGCGCTGCTTGTTGTGTGTTGGGAGTGATAGTGACTCCGTGTGTCTGTTGGGGCCATACAGGATTTCAATTCCTGATCCTGCCCCAGTTCCTGGGCGTTTGTGTGTTTGCTGGGGCCAGGCAAAGACTCTGCCGACAATGGTGGAGAAGTGGGAACATATGGCTACAAAATCCTTGGCCTTCCCTGGAGGAGGAAAAGGGGCTCCCTCCTCTGCCCCAGGTCTCCACTGTGGGGCTGAGGTTAGGTATGTTGGGCTGCTGGATGTGAGGTCTGGCTGGTGCTGGAGATAACCAGCAGCTAGCTGGGCAATTGGGCTGCCTGCCTAACTGTGGAGCTGCGTCAGCACAGCTGGATGGTGACAGGGACTCTTGGGGCAGGGACGGGACGGAGGAGGTGGAACGGGGCCAAAGTTTGTACACCTTGGCTCTCAAAGAGTTGGAGGTGCCCATCAAGTGGGAAGTGGGATCACCCTGGGTAGAAAGGACAAACGTGGCCACAAGTGGCTTTGCTCCCTAGAGAGGAACATCCCGAGCACAGCAGTGGTCAGCTCTGCAGGAAGGCTGGGGTGCACAGCCAGGGCAAAGTGAGGCAGGACTGCTGGGCTTGGCCCCGCTGTCACCCGGGGCTCTGGCTTTGTGCCCAGTGGGGGCTGGCAGGACTCCAGGGCATGCCTGGCCCCTGTCAGAGCCCCTCCCTGGGCAGGGCAGGGTGATCCTGACAGCTAGGGCTGGCAGGGAGCCTGCGGGGCCAGCCCCACTGCTCAGCAGGGTCTGAGCTTCAGGCAGGAGTTGCCTAATCCTTCTTGGCTAGAGACATCTAACCTCTTTGGACATCAAGATCCCCAACCACCTGGGCCAGGAGCTCTGAAATCCCAAAAGCTCTGGGTACCCAGTCGTCTTGGGCTTGCTGTGCCTAAATCTTGTAAGCCCAGGGTCTTTACCCTCCCCAATGGATCCCAAATCCTTTGGCCTCTTGTTCCTAAATCACTTGGGCAGACAGTGCTCGACTCTTTCAGCCATGGAGGATTCCCAATTGTGTACTTCAGGGTACTGAAATCCTTGGCCTGGAGGCACCTAATCCCTTTGGGCTCTTGTTCCTAAGGCCCTTGGACCAAAGGCACCCAGACCACCTAGGCTGAAGACCCTGAACACCTTTCAAGAACCTGGTGTCTAATTCCCCTGGAATGAGTGGCCTAAACCACTCTGGCCACAGTATTCCACAGTCAGCTGTAGTAGAGGATGGAGATGCCTGATCCAGCTGGAACAGGTTGCTCAGAGAAGCTGTGGATGCCCCATCCCTGGAAGTATTCCAGCCAGTTGGATGGGGCTCTGAACAACCTGGTCTAATGGAAGGTGTCCCTGCCCACAGCTGGGGTGTTGGAACTGGATGGTCTCTAAGGACCTTTCCAACCCAAACCATTCTATCATTCTATGACTCCTTGTGTTTAAAGCCCCTGGACCTATTGCTCACTTTGGCCAGAGGCACTCAGATTTCTTGGGCTCGGGTATCTAATTTTTACCTGGTAAATCCTAAACCTTCCGGTCCAACAGATCCTCAGCTGGATGCACCCAATCCTACAGACCCTTGGTTCATTATCCACAGTGGTGGGCACCCATAATCCACCTAGCTGTGAGGATCGAAGTCCCTTTTTCTGAGGACCCCAAATCCCTCAGGTGGGAGGCACCTAGTGCTCCTGGGCTTGTTGATCCTTAAGGTCCATGATTCCCTTTTGCTCCAAAGTCCCCAAACCCCTCAGGCTCTAGTCCACGACACCCTTACAGTTCCTAAATCCCATGGATGCCTTTTCTGACTCTGGGCATCCCAAATCGCCTGGCTTTGGGCTGCCTAAACCCCTTGGGACAGAGCCTCTCCTCTAAAGAAGATGCCGAACGCCTCCCAGGGAAGGTGTCCGAGTGCCTTCCAGCCAGCGGAGCCGCAGCAGCCGCAGCAATCCCACCCCGCCCAGTCCAGTCCGGCCCGGCCCTCCCCTCCCTTCCCTTCCATTCCCCGCCCCTCCCCGCCCGGCCCCGCCGGCCGGGGGGCGGTGCCCCGGTGGCCAATGGCCATTGGTCTGTAATTAACCCGTGGTTAATTAGCGCTGCCTGGCCGCCGTGGCCCCGCCCCCGGGCGGCCCGAAGCGGCGGAATGTGGCGCTCGGCAGCGGCGGTGCGGGCGCTGCGGGGCGGGGGAGCCGGCGGAGCCGGCGCCCCCCGGGCCGCGTCCGGAGCGGCGGCAGCTCAGCTCCGGCAGCGGCTGGAGAACGAGCTGGAGGACATCCGAGGCGCCGGCACCTGGAAGAGCGAGCGGGTCATCGCCTCCCGACAGGGTCCCCACCTCCGCTTGGCGGGCGGCGGAGGCGGTGCGTGCGGGGCGGGCGAAGGGGAGGGGGGCTCTCGGCGTCTTCTTCCCCCGGTGCGATGTCCCCCCTTCTCTGTGTTCCCGCAGGGATCATCAACTTCTGTGCCAATAACTACCTGGGTCTTTCCAGCCACCCCGAGGTGATCCGTGCCGCCGTGGAGGCCCTCGAGAAGTTCGGCGCTGGGCTCAGCTCCGTCCGCTTTATCTGCGGTACCCAGGTACCGGGCATCCGGGCAGCATCCCCTGCACCGCGGTAGTCTTTTGCAAGGTGTCCACGTAGACTCCCCTCTCGGCACTCGCATGCGTGCACAGCCCTGAGGTACACGTGGCCCGGTGAAAAAAAAGAGCCTGCTAAGTCCCCACTAGCCAAAGATCTGGAAATACGCCAATTTAAACCATTACAACACCTGAGAGCAAAGAAACAAAACACCACTCTGAATTCAGAAAATTAACGTCTTTTTCCCTCTCTTGCATGTCAAAATTATAGTGAACCTGACTTGAAGTGGCTCTGTCAGACCCACTCCAGTTTATCCCTGCTGGAGCCCTTTCAGAGTGCTGGCTGGTTAAGTGCAAAGAAAACTCAGAGCTGCTCCCTTGTGCATGGGGAGTTCCCTGCTGAGCCTTTGGCATCCAAAACCATAATCATATTTTAGGGCTGCATTTGCTGAACACAACTAACTTCTCCCATGCACACACACCTTTTCTGGATAAAACCTGGCTGTTCCCTCCCCTTGCAAGACAGCATTTAACCTCAGTGGGCAAGCAAGAACTTGTGCTGCTCCACTGCAGACTTTCACTCCTCTCTTCTCTTTAGAGCATACACAAGGACCTGGAGGAGAAAATTGCACGCTTCCACCAGAGGGAAGATGCCATTCTCTATGCCAGCTGCTTTGATGCCAACGCTGGTATCTTTGAGGTTCGTAGGGCTAGGGCTTCCCTTATGTTGTTCGTGGAGGAAGGAGGTGACAGCAATGTGCTTACTGTGCCTTCCAGAGGCTCTGATGTGAGCTCTGTGGGCCAGAAAAGATGACAGTGACTGATGGTGAAGAGTCCTGACTTAGAGTCCTTGGACTGGGGAAGCCATGCAGAGGCATTTAATCAGCGCTCACCTTCCCTGTCCCCAGCCAGCTCCAGCTTTTGAGGAGGGCTCTTGTTTCCTTGGAGATCTGTAGTCCCCCTTAAAGTGTAGGTGAGGGAACGGGTGTTCCTCCAGGCTTTCTAGGGAAGGGGGGAGGTTTTGAGCTCAGAAGCCACAGCCAAGAGCCTGGCCTAAAGAAGTCAGGGGATAAGGTGGCTGGGAAGGAAAGTGGAAAGTTTAGCAGTGCCAGGAGAGATGTGGCAGCTGCAATCAATTGCAGCCTTGTCCTCTGTACCGAGAGGAGCTGGAACATCTTGGTAAGGTGCCACACCAGAGCAAAGGATGACCCTTTTTGCTTGGTGTGGCCAGGCCCTGCTGACCCCAGAGGATGCAGTGCTGTCGGATGAGCTGAACCATGCCTCCATCATCGATGGGATCCGCCTGTGTAAGGCCAACAAGTACCGCTACAAGCACATGGACATGCAGGACCTGGAGGCCAAGCTGCAGGAAGCGCAGGTATGGAGGTCTGCTCCCACCCCAACACAAGGGCGCTCACTTAGCTGTGCTGCCTGTGCAGTAACCAGCCCTGAAGGGTGAGCTCTGCCTTTTCCCATTCAATAGGCATTGCTGACAGGCAACGATAGGCATGGATAGGCAAGGTGGCAAAGCAGCTGGTTGCAATGCGAATGTCCCCCATCTCCGTTAGATATATCCACTCCCTACAGGAGTTAAGAGCATGTCTCTGTCTCCTTCACCAGCCCCTCTTCTCAGGGTAAGATCTTTACCCCTGGGGATGCCTCTTTCCCTCTAATAGAAACACCGTCTGCGGCTGGTGGCGACTGATGGTGCCTTCTCCATGGATGGTGACATCGCACCCCTGAGGGAGATCTGCCAGCTGGCCCAGAAGTATGATGCCCTGGTCTTCATTGATGAATGCCACGCCACGGGCTTCCTGGGACCCAATGGTCGGTAAGTGACTGTTTCAACCCTGTTTCTCCCCCCTAGCCTGACTAATTCTGAAGCAAGGTCAAAGGTGCTTTTGACCAATATATTTTGTGTGGGAACTCTCGGAGTCACCATTTCTTGAAGGCTTTGCACCTCACCTTTGGGTTTGAAAGGAGATACTTTAGCAATGACCCATCCCAAAATAACAGGTGCTTCTCAGTGTGTAAGGGATAGTGGGACCATCTCATCTGCCTCTCCTGACAAGCAGTTGGACTTCCTGATTTCCAAATCCTTTCCCTGTCAGATACTAATTTCAAATTCTTGGGTTTGTGGAGCTAGCTTGCACAGATTGATTAGTTTCCTCAGGGCAGCTTTTGCCTCCATCCCCTGGAGCTTCTCCAGATGCCAAGCAGTGCACATGGTGCAGGTGTTTGCCAAGAAGAGATGCTTCATGTGTTGTTTTGAGAACTAAGCATGGAGACTTGCCTTGTTTTCTCACCAAGGCCATAGCAGGTGTTTCATCCTGCATCAAAATGGTGCAAACGGCATCTTTTAAGAGAAGGAATACCACTCCTGGTGGCACTTTGTCAATAACAAGAGAGGTGGCAGAACTCAAATATGTTCCAGACACTGTAGTTGTACTGAACTTTCTCAAATTTAAGTCATCATAAGGAAGGAATCATAGGTCTATTTGTCTTGTAGTCTTCCTTCCTTGGGGCATGGTAGTCATCCCATGAGTTGAGGTAGATCTTGTCACTCTGTCCCAGTGGTCTCTCTGGTCCCACAAGCTGCAAAAACATCTGTCTGACTGCCCTGAGGTGTGTTAATGCACAGTGGCTTGAGGAAGACAGAACAGTTACTGAATGCTTCATGAGCTGTGCTAGTCTGGGTGTGAACCTGGTGGTGGTGTCAACAGCACTGTTTCAAGACAGCTCACAGCTGGATGGCCATGCCTCATCTTTCCTTTTTGGGCTGGAGAACATGAAGCTGCAGAGCAGGTTTACTACATCTGGTTGGTTCCACTACAACCTACAACAGCTGGTGCTTTGTTAGGACTATTAAACTTGTGTGTGGGAAGTCTGAGCACTCTCCCATCTGTAAGGGATGAAGAACCCATGCTCTTGTCTTGCAAGATCCCAGCATAGCCTTTCTGCAGGAAAGGAAGGTCAACACTTGTACTATCATAGGGGGGGCTGTTCTTCCTTTTCCTGAAGGGGGGACACCAGAGACCTGGCTGGTTGGGCTGTGTTTCCCTTGAGGCGTCGGGCAACTTCACTGGTGTCTGCTGTTACAGCTGATAATGTGACATTCCTTTTTCTACAGGGGTACTGATGAGCTCCTGGGAGTGATGGACAAAGTCACCATCATCAATTCTACCCTGGGAAAAGCTCTTGGAGGAGCTGCAGGTGAATGCATTTTTCTGTTCAAGATTCTGCATACCCTTAAGAGCTCCACAGCATTTGCTTATATTTTCTTCCTCTACCTAATGATACAGCAACAAATACATGTTGTCTTCTGCTGGTGGCATGAGGCTTGGTTTGTTATGCTGCTGCAGGGTTAAGGGAGATCCTAGCACATGCTCCTTCCACTGTCATCTTCCCCATGCATTTGCCTTTGGTATCAAGGTGGAAACCTTTGGTCAAAAGCACCAGCTGTGATTTTTAGGCCTGGTTTGTACTGAAATTCCTGCCGTATGTGCTAGTTCGGCTTTATTGAAAAGTCCCACTCTCAACAGGTCACCCTGGGGTGCCTTGTCCAATTCTCTCTCCTTCATTTGCAGGTGGGTACACAACTGGTCCCAAACCCCTCATCGATTTGCTCCGACAGCGGTCCCGCCCGTACCTCTTCTCCAACAGCCTACCCCCCGCTGTGGTGGGCTGTGCATCCAAGGCCCTGGACCTGCTCATGGAGAGCAATGCTATTGCACAGTCCATGGCTGCCAAAACCCAACGGTGAGGGGGCCATACTGGGGTGGGAGCAGGGACAGCTTCTTTAGAAATGAGTTGTCTATGTGTGTTTATTCACCCCCACTTCACTGGTGATAGCTGTAAAGGTAGCTTGCAAGTCAGAGCTCTGGGGTGCTCAGGGAAGCTGGCAGTGTGTGTGTGTCAGACAGGTGTGCAGGCAGGTATGTCATATCTGGATGCCCTACGTGCTGGGACACATCTGCCCCTCAAGGATCTGCAGTACCATTTTGGTGAGCAGGACGTGGCAGGAGGTCACTCCAGGAAGGGAGATCTCTTCCCTGCCCAGGGGATGCACAGTAGAGCAAACCTTACCCAGCCCCGGTGGCCAGGGCTCCCAGGGGAAAGAAAGGCAGCAGTCCCCAAGGACAGGGGTGATGAGGTTTTTTACTAATCCTCTTGTTCTCTTCACCAGGTTCAGAAGCAAGATGACAGCAGCTGGTTTTACTATCTCGGGAAAAGACCATCCCATCTGTCCGGTCATGCTGGGGGATGCTCGGCTGGCTTCAGTCATGGCTGAGGACATGCTGAACAGAGGTGAACTGGGGGGAGAGCTCTGTGTGCAGACACATTCCCTGAGGGAGGGGACAGTTGGTGGTGCCACCACCAGCCCTCCTCCAGAGGATGTTCCTGCATGAAATCTCAAATTTAAGTCATCATAAGGAACTCTTCCACTCTCCAGCTGCAAACATCCTTTTGGTCTCCCCCCGATGTTTCTTCTTTCTCTGTTGGGGAGAGGGTTTAGACTGATGCTCTAGTCCTGCCGTGCTGGATTCCATCCCTCATCACTGGCCCTAACCCTCATTTCTGTGCCTGGGAAAAGATGGCACTTGAAAACCCTGGAGGCTGGAAGTGGTTATTGAGAGGGGAGGGAGGATCCAAAAGCCCTTCTATCACCCAGTACCCATCAACCTGCTTCTCTCCCTCCCAGCCAGTTCTGACTCTCCCTATGTTTCCTTCCCAGGCATTTATGTCATTGGCTTCAGCTACCCCGTGGTCCCCAAGGGAAAGGCCCGCATTCGGGTCCAGATCTCAGCCGTGCACAGTGATGAGGACATTGACCGCTGTGTGGACGCCTTCACTGAGGTGGGACGGAAACATGGAGCGCTGCGTTGAGGGGCCAGCAAACACCTCCTCTGGCACCATCCCTGCCCATAACCAAGTGCCTCTGCTGGGGGAAAGGCTTGAGCAGCATGCTGCCAAAAGCAGGACTGATCCTCAAGGCATGGCAGCCTGTGGGAGGCTGTGGCTGTTGCAGCGTGCTGGCAGTAGCACTGGCAACCAGCTCTTGTGTCATTAAAGGTGTCCTGCAGTGCAGTGGATATTTGTCTGCCTCTTGTTTTCTCATTCAGGAGGTGCACCTCATCCCCATCCTCTTGTGCTGTGACTACACACTCTGCTATCTTCCCTGAAGCCTCAGTCCATGTGCTGAAGCACTGCAGTTCATGTTCTCTCCTGCTGATGGAAATACAGTATTGCTGGTGTGCCTTGAGGTTGCCTGCTTCCTCTGTTCTCCTGTGGGTCCAGCAGCATCACTGGCAGATCTGCCTGCTGCAATTCCCCACCAAGGCAGGGGTGTTTCCCAAGCCCTTTACAACCTGTGCCACCAGCATCTGGTTAGGGAAAGACAACATGGGCCAGCCAAAACTCCAGTGTTCCTTTCTCTTCTTCTCACTCTCAGGTGTTAGATGTGAGGCTTGCTTGGTCTCCAGGACCAGCTATAAGGCTTTGCCAATTGCTGTGGTGCTCCCAAAACTGCCCTGCATCTTGCCCTAGACAGGCCATTGGGCAGTGGGCAGAGGCCAGCAGCATGGCAAGAGTGTCTGTGTCAGCCAGGGGCAGAGCAGGGGACAGAAACCTGTAATTTTCCAGGAATCTCTGGATTTGTTCCTCCAAGCTGTGTAGACGTAGCATTTGAGCAGGATTCAGGCAGGAACAAGTGGGTCTTGGGCATCTCACAGGATTGCTTTGTTTGCATCAGTTTTGCTTCAGAAGTCATGTGTGTCCTGCCACCTGCCCATGTGCTGAATGAATATCTGTAGCTGGGGACAGGTTCCAGCTGAAACGGAGTGTGCTGTGCCTGGGTGCTGAAGCACTGCGTCACATCAGCAAAGACCTGCTCTGAAATTGCTACATGCCCTTGGGCAGTCAGGGAGTGAGCTACAGGGCAATAGCGTGTCTGACCTGAACCAGAGCAACTGCAGAAGAATACAGGAGATAGTCCAGGGTTGCAGAGGGCAGGGGAGAAATGCGTTTTTGACAGGGCTGCAACCAGACCTTGTTAGAACAGCTGGTAGCATAACTGCTGATTTTATTTAATTTGCCTGCTGATATGATATGGAGTTCCCTTTCTGTGGCACCGGGCACACTCACAGTGCTGCAAACCCTTTTCAGCAGGCAGTATTTTGGCATGGGGAGAGTAATGGGGGGATGTGCTCAGGCCCCTCTTGCAACCTGGAAGAGATGAAGCTTCAGCCAGATGGGCTCTGGTACAGGGGGTTGAAACCCTAAACTGAATCACTGCTGTTTTAAGTCCAATGCATGTGCACCTCCCTTTGCTCCCCCCTACCTGCACACCTCCACCGCACACCTGTACCGTGCTCCTCTCTCCTGCTGGTCCCAAGCCTTGGTCTCCCCCTCTTCCTGGCCTCCTGCAGGCAGCCCTGCTGTTGTCTCGGCTCTGCTCAGGGCAGCCAACCCAAGTAGTTTAACCCTGCTCCAGCTTTGAAGTCCTCCTGAATGGGAGAACAGCCATACGAATGTCTCACTGTTCAGCTGCAAGCCAGAGCAGCAGCAGCCTCACAACTGTTCTCATGTGCATATGTGGGCTCCCCCCTTTTCCTCCTTCTTGTCTCACCAGGTGCACTGACCTCCCTCTCCCCTCCATATCTCTCAGGCTACTCGGCAGCAAACTCCCTGCACTCTGTTCTGCCGCTCTGCCTGCTTCAAGGCCAAGCTCTGACGCAGACTGTGGGGCTGTCTGGGGAGCAGACTGGGAAGCACTGGAGCCCTGGGAAAGCAGGAGGGGCAGATGATGGCATGCTGGAAATGAATAATGCAGCGCCCATCAACTGCAGGAACCATGCTAATATTGCAACCCCAGGCAAAGCCTCCAGCTCTTTATTTCTTAAAGGCCTCCCAGCCTAGATCTGATCTACAGCTCTATGCAGCTTTTAA
>JAWWLV010000045.1:51113491-51215127 GCA_035041135.1 Platyrinchus mystaceus | reverse complement strand
CAGGCAAAGCCTCCAGCTCTTTATTTCTTAAAGGCCTCCCAGCCTAGATCTGATCTACAGCTCTATGCAGCTTTTAACCCAGAAAACAGAGGACTTTTTGCTGGGTGGAATGTACAGGCAGATGCCATTTTTCAAGAATGTTTCCAGCCTGGGCTCCCTGACTCACCTCAGACCTTATATGCTACTCTGACTGTCCTGAGTCTGGAGCTGTCACACTCTGCATCATGCGATAGGTGGAAGATTCATGTATCTTACCCAAAGTAGAGGACTGTCCTATCCCATCCCGTTTCCATATGCACCCAGCCCTACAAATGCTTCCAGCCCTGGGTCCCTACCCAATTCTATTCTTGTTAGGCTGCCTCGTTGCAGTCCCAAAACTGCCCCTCTGCCCACTGATGACCTGCAGCTTCTCTACTCACCACTGATTCCACCCTGAGCTGTGACCCACCTCCCTCTACCCCTTCCCTGCTGACATTCACCTGCCCCTGTTCCCTGCCTACTGCCCTACCCAGGCAGGAAGGGATGCCCCAGCTTAGACTGAGCCAGCCGGGGCTGATGCAAACAGGGTCTGAGCCTGCTGTTTGGTGCCACAATTTTCCCATTCCACATCCTTTGCTGGAGATAAATGCTGCACAAGGGCCTCCACTGGTGCTAATGCCTCCCTGCTGTGGGTGAGGGGCAAAGCAGCTGCATCCCACCCAGGGGTTTTGGCAAGAAAAAGCAATGACAGCAGCCATCCCCACTTCCTTTCTGGAAGTTTATTTCTCCATCTGGGGATTCCCCCAGATCCGAGGGTGAATCCAGGCAGACTCTTGCCTTTTCAGGCCTTTTGGCTACAAAAACAGGTACCAGGGGGTCCCTCCGTAGCCCCCTCAGCGGCACGAACACTTGCAGGCAGCCACAACGGGGTAGGGGATCTGCCGCCAGGTGCAGTTTGGTGGGCCGGGGTGCTGGGGGACCCAGCAGTGCCAGGCCAGCAGCTTGATGTGAGTGAGCTGTGTGGGGCGGCAGGTCATGCCAGGGGGCCAGGAGCAGCCGGGGGCTCCGGTGTCACAAGCGGTGTGGCGCACCCAGCGGGGCCAGAAGACAGGTCCCAGGTCGACCCAGGTGGAGGTGAGGCGGCAGGCAGCCTGTTCCACCAGCCACTGCCGCAGGCGGCGGGCCAGGACCACCTGTAGCTCAGGGGGCAGCCCTGAGCCAGGGGGCAGCAGGGTGGGCAGCTCCAGCCCCTCCACCTCTCGCCACAGCTTGCGGCGGTAGCGCCCAGCACCCTCTGCCAGGTCTCTGCTCATGGACTCCAGGTTCTCCTCGAGGATGCTGCTGTTGCGACCCCGGGGCTCCTGAGTCGCCATCCAGAAGGGGTCGAAGGCCGAGCCCAGGAGCCGTCGCAGCCGCCCGGGGCGCAGGTGCCGGGGCTTGGGGGAGTAGCGGTAATCCTCAGGGGACAGCGAGAGGCTGTAGGGCCGCACTGGGGCTGAGGGGCGGCCGCGCAGCAGGTGAGCAGTGGGATCAGCAGTGCTGGACAGTGCTAGTGGCAGGTCCTGAGGTTCCTCCAGAGGCAGTGGTTGGCCTGGGATGCCCAGTGGTGGGAGCAGGCAGAGGAGAAGGAGGAGGAGGCAGCTGCAGTGTGGTCCCTCCATGGTGAGCAGCGCTGTGGCAGGGTGCAGGCTTGTGCTCCACCGCATCCCCTGGGTTATCACCACGTCCCAAGGCATGGCCTTCCCCTTTTCCCTGGTTACAGCAGCTGATAGTGAGCTGGCGAGGACACCATGCTCCCTTCTGCCACAGGGGCATGTGGGATGGAGAGGCTGTATGATCCCTCCTGCCAGGCCAAGGGGTTCCACTGAGCCCAGAGGGGTATCAGGGCTGCTGTGGAGGGGAAATGGCCACCCCCTCCTTCTCCACATCCTGCTCCATCATTGGAAGAGGCACCCAGACCTTCCCTGCGAAGGGAAACTGGTGGCCTTTGAGTCTTGCTGAGAAAGGATCACCAAGCTGCACCCTCGGTCTTAGCATACCTGGAAGTCCTCAGGGTACAGGTCCTGTCACCAAGGCGGACACGGCAGCAGGGTGGCAGGACAGGAGGGCTGTGTGGGTCACTGTCATCTCTTGGCACATCAGTCAGCACCCATGCTGTCCCAGGCAACTGTGATGGAGCTGAACCTCTGGAGATGGAACCTCCCTTGATGGAACCTCCCCACCCTGCAGTGCCCTGGCAGCACTGGTGGTGTGCAAGTCTGGGCTGAATGGAAACCAAAACCTGCATTCTCCTCCTTCCCCAGGTGGGATAGGCTCAATCTGCTCAGAGCCATGCTATTAACAGTAATTAATAACAGCTAGTAATAGCAATTAATTGCTCATGCTCCAGAGGGTTTAGGGTCCTATCCCAAGGACAGGCAGGAACCAGGCTCATTGTGGTGGAATATTCACGCTCCCTGGAGGTGTTGGATAACACATCCTGAATATCCAGCATTGAGGGGTGGCTGCTGGGGTCCATGGGACCCTTCCCCCCTCCATCCTCCCTCTCCCACCAGAGAGTAGTGGGCTTTTTCTCTGCCACCCCCTCCTCACTGGAACAGGGAGCAGCTGAGCCTGCAGGAAAGCTGGGCAGAGAGGAGTTAACTCCAAACCCAACCTCAGAGAAAGGGGAAAAAAAAATCAACAGAGATCTATGGATCAGCAGCAAGAGCAGAGGGAGGGAAAAAGGGGGAGACAGAGAGAAAGGAGAGGAGTTCCAGAAGGAGAGAGAGCGGAGCTGGTGGCAGGCAGGGGGAGGCAGCGGAGCACCAGGCAGGAGCGACTAGGGTGACTAAGCTGCCTGGATAAACTCTTTGGTAGTCTGCATCCTCCTTGTCACCATTACCTGGGCTGCACCAGAGGTCTCCCCCTTCCCGAGTGAGTGGCAAAGCTCCAGGACCTTCCTTGAAAAGGTGAGTGCTGACTTCCCAAGCTGAGAGGTGGCCTCAGGCTCGCTGAGCAGAGACACCCTGGTGCCCATGCATGCCCAGAGGGAGGCCGGGCTCCTCTGCTACACTGAGGAGATATCATGGGGCTAGATGTAGGGTTATCAGTAGGACAGAGGGGACAGAAGAGCCAGAGAGGCAGAGAAAGTCTTTTGGTGTGATGCACATAAGAGCTGGCAAAGAGAGTGGCGTGAGCTGAGGCGTGGGGGAGCATGGGGTGAAGGAGCTTGCATGACCCAAAACCAAGTTAATTGAATGTCAACAGTAGCTAGATAATGGTGTCTTTCTCTCTCAGTTATTGCTCAGAGAAGGTCAATTTGTTCTGGTGATAGCAAACAAGGGGAAGGTTCGTTTGGAGATAGGCTGTTGGCACTCTCTGCCTGAGCACAGTGTTACTCAGGGCTGGAGGAAGTTTTGCAGCAAATCACAATACCTTTAAGCTGTGGTAATAACACACTCCTTCACAATGTTCATCATGTGGTATTTCAGGCAGCTCCTCACATAGCTGCCACCATCCAGCCCATTACCACCTCTCAGTATCATGAAAAGATGCCCTTAACTGCCTCTCCTCTGGAGCACAGCTACTGCACAGGGAGCAAGGAGCAGCCAGCTCCAGAGTGGAGGTGGCCCCAGCTTGAGGAGTTCCCTCGTGACAAGAGTATGTTGGGGTACTGCTGCTGTGGGGTGTGATCCAGGCATCAGGTCCCTGCTGACGGAGGTGGCACAGCCCTGGGCTGAGTGTGCCAGGACCACATGCAGCCCATGGGAGCCCCCTTCCTGCATAAGCCCTGTTGAATACCAGCCAGGGTTTAGACTTGCCAAAGCAAGCAAACCCAAGAGGTTTAGCAGCTTTGAGATTATAGGAAGAATATAGAGGAGGCCAGGTGGCAGGGCAGCGGGGACCCTTCGAGGGGCTGGGAGCACAGGAGATGCTGTGGTGGGAATGTGGATCTGGGCAGGAGAAAGGGGCTTCAGCTCTGCTCAAGCCAGGTATGAGCTGACTGATACCAACAGCATTCTTGCCAGCAACATCACCAGGATCTTGGTGTCATCATTTAACCAGGTGGTTGAGATTGGCATCTCTGGGAGAAACATGGGTGTCAAAGGCTGGGATCAGGCACCTTAGGGCTTTCTCCCTTTCTCCCCATGCAGGTCCCCACGGTCAGGTGGGGAGATGCCAGAGGGATGGAACATCTCTTTTGATAGCCTGGAACTTCAAGCAGCAGGGATTATTGTGCCAATCATCTTTTCCCTCATCTTCCTCGTGGGTACTGTGGGGAATGGGCTGGTGCTGGCTGTGCTGCTGCAGAATGGCCAAGTCAAGTACACCACCACCAACCTCTTCATCCTTAACCTGGCTGTGGCTGACCTGTGCTTCATCATCTGCTGTGTCCCTTTCCAGGCCACCATTTACACCTTGGATGGGTGGCTCTTTGGGGCCTTTGCCTGCAAGGCTGTGCATTTCCTGATCTACCTCACCATGTATGCCAGCAGCTTCACCCTGGCTGCCGTCTCCATTGACAGGTAAGTCTCCCCTTCCCTTTGAGTCTCTCGGATCAGAGACAATATGTTTGCCACTGCTGAGCTAAGAGGTGAGAGAAAGGCTGCCCTGTTGAGTGTCCTGTAAGAAGCAGGTTGGGTCTCACCAGGGGCAGAGCCAGCAGAGCCAGGCTCTCAGCTTGATTACTGGCCCTCACTTGGGAAGGAGGAGTGTCCACCATGCATAACCAAGAACAGCAAAAGCCCCAGGAAAGCAACACACCTCAGAGGAGACAGTAGAGTCTTGCTCCTATCCTTCTCTTCCCTGGTTCAGGAGTCACACTGCTTGCCCTTCCTGAGCTAGCACAGCAGAGTGGATGATGGAAATCCCAGCCTCACTATTAGAATGACCCTGATATAGTTGTGAATTTACTGTAACCCTCACTCCCAAGAGGTGTGGGAGGGGAATGATGTGTGGCTGCATGGGTAGGGGTGCACAGATGGCAGCCCCACAGGGCAGGAGAAATACCTCATCTCACCCATCCTTCTCCTTCCCCTCCTTGCCAGGTATTTGGCCATTCGCTATCCACTGAAGTCCCGTGACCTCCGCACCTCCCAAAACGCAGGAGTGGCCATTGCAGTAATCTGGTCACTATCGCTGCTCTTCGCAGGGCCTTACCTCAGTTACTACCAGATAATCCACTACCATGGTGTGCCCATCTGTGTCCCCATCTGGGAGGACCAGCGCCGAAAAGTTCTGGACATCCTCACGTTTGTCTTTGGATACCTCCTGCCCGTGACCGTGGTGAGCCTGGCATACATTAGGACCGTCAAGTTCCTGTGGACCTCCGTAGACCCCATAGAAAGAATCTCAGAGTCCCGGAAGGCCAAACGTAAGGTCACCAAGATGATTGTGGCTGTGGCCATCCTGTTCTGCCTCTGCTGGCTGCCCCACCACCTAGTCATCCTCTGCTTCTGGTTTGGCCACTTCCCCTTCAACCGAGCCACTTACGCTTGCCGCCTGGCTTCCCACTGCCTGTCATACACCAACTCCTGCCTCAACCCCATTGTCTACGCCCTCATCTCCAAGCATTTCCGCAAGCGTTTCAAACAGGTCTTCACCTGCCTCTTCTTCCAGAACAAGACCAGGAAGAAGAAGAAGAGAGCTGGAAGGAAATTCCATATGGTCAATGTGGACAGAGGTTTCACCAACAGCACCAGAGGTTTCTGTGGAGGCAACATTGAGGTGACCACCCAGGTTCCAGAAGACACCAGGAAGAGGGACCATGAAGGTGCCAGTCATGCCAGAGCATGGACTCAGCAGCTTCAAGATGCCATGGTCTCTGTTAAAAAGGGGATACTGGAGGAGGAAAGTTTGGCAACAGCTTGCCGTTCCCTAGACATGACCCCTCTAAGAGGAACTCAGGAGCTTCTGATTGTTCACCACAGATAAACAAAGTGAAGAAACACATTTTCCAGCCAGTGAGTAGCTACTCTATTCCCAAACAGGCCAGATAATGTGAGGCAGAGGGGAACGGATGCAGCAGAGCCACCAAAAGATCCTGTGGCAATGGTAAACCTATTGCCCACTCACCTTCACTTGCTGGCCCACAGCATTCACCTAGGAATGTCACAATCCACCCGACCAGATGCAGAATGGAAGGTTATGTCAGTGTGATGCCAAGTGACCTGAGCAGCATTCCTGCAACACATTTTAAGGACTCCATTTTCCAAATTTCTAACTCGCTAATTTTGTGCAACGACTTGAAACTCTGAGAGGGAGACAACCAAAATGAAAATACCCTGGTAAGAAATCCAGGCTGTTAAGGTCACATCAGAGCATGGGTGGGAGGGGTGGAGTTCACAGGGACCTGAATCTGAATAGAGTAGCTGGCAGCCTCTCTTCCTGAGAGCTCCAAGTGGAGAAACACTGTCCCCTGCCCACATGCCCTTCTTTTCCTATGTGCCAGGGGCAGCCTTCATCTGCCTCTGTCCCCTTCCCTTGCCCCTGCATCCAGATTGAAGGAACTTTGCCAGTACTGACTGGCGTACAAGGAAGTCAGCTGTCTATGCCAACAGACACAATCTGCACAGCAGTCACTGGTTGTACTCAAATGATTTATGCCACTGTAGGAATGATGGAAAGGCTTGTGTGCAGGCACCTCTGTGTGCCTCCCCCTTGCACCTGTGACTTCTCTGCAGTTCAAGGAGGAAAGCACCATCTGGCCAGTCTCTTCTCTCTACCCTGCCTCACCAGAAGTATTCACTGGAGGGTGATTCCTAGAGCTCTGCCCCACCAGGCTTCAGCTCTTGAAAGCAGATCTTGTAGGTCACTGGCCCAATTCCTAGACTTGCTTGAAGTTCAGAAACATTTCCTGATAGCCATCCTCAGTTCTTCTTAAATAAACCCAGTAAATCCTCTTTTCACTGCATTGTTCTACCTGATCCACCCCTCTGCTTACACTCTGTTTGCCTTTTGCAAATTCCTGAGGGATTGCTGCCTCCTCTTTGATCTTTGTTTGCTACTTGGAATTTCATCCCTTCCTTCTGGGGCTGAAGGTCCTCTTGCTCTCAGAGCAGTGACGTTATTCAGAGATATTAGCTGCACATGCACTGTTTATTCACTTGGCCAGACACTTTTTTTCTATGTGATGTTGACGATGGTGAGTGAATTGATGGCTTTCATCAAAGCAAAAGAAAGTAGCTAAGCTGCAAAATGAGCTGTAGAGCCAAGTGACAATCATGGTGAGGCAAAGGAGAAAGAAACAGGCCCATAACATCCATGTGTACTCAGCTCAATCCTTAGTGCTCCTTTCTACGTGGCAGGGAAGGCTTCCAGGAGAGGATGTGGCCAACACCACTGAGGGGGTTAGGACATCTGTTGTGGGACAGCTGTGGGACCCATGTCCACCTGGAAGAAAAACTTTCCCCTGATCTGTCCCTGCTGCCCCGAGCAGCTGCAGAGGAACCTTTGGCTGTGGCAGCAGCTCAATGACACCCTGCAGCAGGGCCAAGAAACCTCCCAGTCTGACACCGGGAAATGCTGTGGGGGTGGCAGGGCGGGACAAGAAATCAGAAGTTGCTGGAATTTCTCCCCTGCTTGACCTTAATAAACCTTGCCTTCTCCTGCCTTGTTTGCTGTGTGTTGGATACAATCTGTGCTGTGCACAGGGCTCTGCAGTTTGGGTTGGAGGTGGTGTAGGCTGCATGAGCCGTCTGACCACAGACTCATTAGCATGGCAGCAATTGGTTTATTTGACTTTGCAGACACTGCAGAAGTGCCCAGACTCAGCAAAGCTAAGGGTTTTAACATGACTCCAGCACTGCTGGAGTGTTTAAGAGAGTCATAGGAGGAGACAGAAGCAGAGAGAGGGAAAGGGAAAGGGAAAGGTGAGAGTACATGGTGGAGGGGGGGGCAATACAAATGAGAAATGTGTGGGGCTGGGTGAGGGTGAAAGCCATCTCCAGGGACAGAAAGTGGTGATGAGAAGGCAGGGAAAAATGAGGGGCTACAAGCAGAGGGCAAAAGGGCGGACAAGAGGGCATGAGGGAGGTGAGAAGCAATGTGCTGGCAGAGCGCTCATGTTTTGGCAGGAGACTTTTCCCCACACCAGCAGTGTCCTGCTGCTCCAGAGCTGGGATGAGCATCACTTGGCTGTGTTGGGACTCCAGTCTCACAGCAGCTTTCTCCAGTGTTTTTCTGCATCATCAGGCTGCCAGAGAAGCCCATGAAAACAATGTCCAAGCAAGGCCTTTGATCAGTCTAGTGCATGTGGGACGGAGGGAGGGAGCTGGTGGGATTTGCATTGCTGCAATGCTGTGGTTTGCTGTGGTGCCTGGCAAGCCAGGTCTGAGCATGTGGCTGACCTCACGCAGCTCCTGTTTTGTCACATGGCCATGACATGAGTCATGAGAGGGGAGGGGGACCAAGCAGGATACTCAGCTTTCCCAGTGTGCCGAGTCCATGTGCTGCAGGTGACTGCAGCCACCCAAGGCCATCCTCTGCTGGATGAGACAGCTTTGCTCTGGGGACACAAGGTGTGTGATGCCACCTGACTTGCAAGTGTGAGCAAGACAGATCCTATCTGTCAGCACAGACAGAGCCCCTGAGCCTCAGTCCTGTGGCCTGGGAGCTTTTGGTGATACTGTAGAAGAAAACCAGAAAGAAGCCCTAGAAAGGGTCTAGAGAGGAAAGAAAGAAATCTCCATTAGCATCACAGTTTCTGACCACATGACAAGGGTTTTGCTTTCCTCCAGGATCATCAGACCCACACCTTATCCCCACTGAGATGGTTTTATGTTGGCAGTGAGAGATGAGCTCACTCATTCAGACCCACTAAACTGAGTTCAAGTCCCCCAGACCTCCTCAGCCACCTCCTCCACAACTGTGCAGCCACATCTGAGACCTGCCATCACCCTAGCTCAATATTCACAATAAACTTTAAGTGACTGCAACAGCCCTCCTTTTCCTTAATTGCAAATGGCATTCAATTAGTGCTGTATGGATCCTGAGTATGTAACTCTTAACATGAGGCAGATCTGCACCCATAATTTTTTAAGAGCAGGTTGAAAGAGGGAAAGCTTGGCAAAAAGTGTTTAGGGAAAGCAATGACATTGTGGGAAACACAGACTTCCACGTTGAAAGACGGGAAACAGTTACAGATAGTCATGGCACCAGTAGGTTTCAGAATAAACACCTTTGCCCTGATAAAGGCCTTTCCTACATCCTGTTGCCCACAGCCAGCATGTGCATGGAGATATCCCACTCAGCAAACCCCTATGGGCTGACTTTCCAGGTGGAGATGCAAGGACTGGGTGCTACAGCAGACTCTCTAGCTTGGAAATCTGGAGGGACCGCACTCCTCTCTTTCTTGCTAATTAAACAATGAGGGAACTCATGCTGGGGAGTCCCAGCTGGCAGAGGAGAGAGATCATCATTGGGAGCCAATTGCCAGCACGAGGCTGCATCAAATGCAAAGTTGTGGGAGGCTATGCAGCCCCATTGGTGGTGTCCTGAGCCCTGCACGGGCTGCAGAATCTGCTGGTGTCCTCACTTGTCCCCATGCATGGTGCTGGAGGTTGTGTCAAAAGTAAAGGTGTTTTGGTCCCAGCAGTGCCCTGCAACACTGTCAGTGCTGTAGACATTGTGTGGCAAGGCTGGGTGACATCAGGCAGCTTGCAGAGCTGTGACGTGTGTGAGCAGAGCTACAGTCTCCCCCTTATTTCTCTTCTTTTTCTGTTCCCTACTTCCATTTGCGTAAATCTTTCTTTATTGCTTTGTCCTGCCTGCTCTTAAATTCCCAGGTGACGTGGTATTTCTAACGCTTACTGAAGCTGTTGTACGCCTTGCTGGAGCTCAGCTCCAAGGACACCCCTTTTTCTGTGTGGAGGCCAGCTGAAGAGCTGTGCTGGGAATTAGTTTTCTTTTTCCATTCAAGTGCTTGATGTTGCTTTCAGCATTTTGAGCCTCCCTTGCCTCCTATCCCTGTTTGTGATTTTCCCATCTCCCTCCCTTTGTGACAGCTGCCACTCCTCTGCAGTTGATGCTTTTCAGAAACATGTCCAGATTGCCTTACCCACTTTCCTGGGACAAGTTCTACAGCCACCCTTTGCACATGATGTCATGGTTGGTGGCCGGCTCACATGGCCTCAAACCCACCGCTGGGCAACACAAATACATACATCATTTCTACAGGTGAAGACTCACTACACAGCCTAAAGCATTGGAGGGAGAAGGGAACAGGAGCCAAGAAGTGATGTGGCCCAGCTGGATGCTGCCTGTTCTTGCCCAGATGCGGCTGGGCTGTTTCTCACCCCTGATCCTGTGCCTCCTGGTCCCAGCTTGCAAAGGAAGCAGATCAGCTCAGAACTGACTGCTGCACATTGGGGTGAAGCCTAAATAAAACAGGACAGAGAAGACAAGGAAGACCTTGAGGAAAGGTGCATTTAATGTAAGTGGCTGCAAGCCCTGGGCCCCTTCCCTAAGCTCTGCCTGGTGCTAAGCCCTGATTTTGGGGAGCACGTGAGCAGGATGGGCAGGCACTGAGTCTCGGTTAGGAAGGCTCTGGAGCCAGGAGGGAATTCCTGTCTGCCCAGTAACAGTGTACATGCTCCAACCAGTTTCTCAGCTCAAAAGCAGAGGTGAAACAAAGATGTCACATCCTTGATATGGTTAGATTTAATTAAAGCTGAAGGAGCTTGACTGCTGCTTGACACGCAGCCTTCCCTCCAGACTGATTAGCATTCTGCAGTCTCTGCTCCCAGCTTCTTGCCTTAATTAATGACTCCTTGCTTGTATTTTCTTTCCTACTTGTCATCACCCAGTTTTAACCCTACAGAGGCTGGTTTGCCACATTAGCTGAGTGCTGCTGTTCCAAGAGCTGAAACAGAGTAGATGAAATGGGAGCGGTGTGAGCAGGTTGGGGCTTTACAGCTAGTGGTCAGCATCATCTCCTCTCCTCTCTGTGGAGAAACTTAGTCCTGCCAACTGTGCACTGGTTCTGGTGTCTGGCATCTCTCTGGCATGTGTGACATGAACCCAACACTGCTAGGAGGTGTCAGACCCAGGTGCCAAGAAGCTCATCCAGCTTACACCCCTGTGTGCAAATCTGGCAGTCCTGGAGTGGGACTTCTGGTTACTTGCTTTTGGGTTTAGCTGCTGGTTGCTAACCCACAATCAGCCTAAGCAGGTTGACAGCTGATTATGTTAATTCTTCCAACAACCACCTGCCCTCTTCCCCTTTCAGAGCTTTCAGAAAAAACCCAAAAGAACGCTGTTTGCCATACCTCTTTTATCAGCTTCCTAATCAAAACTTACTGACTCTTCCACCTACTCACCCCCTGAGCCCTCAGCTGCCTAGGGCTGCTCTCCCACGTGGGCCAGGCACACCACATGAAGAAGGCATCTTTCTGTAAGTACCTTTCTGTGATGGAGAAGAGATCTGTCTTGCTCACAGAGTGAGCAGAGCAAGCAGATGAAAGGGTGGGAGGTTTGCCAGAGATGCTTCATGGGGCTTCCTTAGCAGCACAGATAATTGCAGTGCTGGATTTGGCGTGTGCTAGAAAGGCAAAGGTGGAAGGAATAAAGGACTTCAGATGTCAGAGATTAATTATTTTAGCTGCTGAAGAGCCGAACAAATTCTCGATGTTCACACACGTTACAGTGTGCGCTTTGCATTTACTTGCATGGGTGAGTGGCTGCTTCAGAGAAAGGCCTTTTGCTTAGTAACATCCATGTGGCTTTGTTGGGAGGCTTTGTTCAGGGCTGTTGCTTCTGCTGTGAGTCCTCAGTGAGACACAAGCAGGTTTTCAGTCTTCACTTGTTTGGATGAGCCAGATCAAGCTGGCTGGTTTTGGTCGCATCTTACAGGGCAGCAGTGGCTGGAGAGCCAGGGAGGTTGCTGCTGGGTTCAGCGGCTGGGGATTCAGCCCATCCCTGCAGAGCCATGCTCTGAATGAAGAGGGGAAATGGAAGGTATTTGGAGGTCAGGTAGTGGTGAGAGGGAAGCAAGGCCTAGAGTCAAGTCCCAGTTGATATCACAGCCCTGAGGACCGGGATGCATCATTGCTCAGGAAGGGATCTGGGTCGTGCGTTTGATGGTGTAGCACAAAGAAAATGAGGAGGTTGAACTGATTATAATGGCAAAACAAATAGCAGAGGGAAGCCTGTGCTGTTGTTTCTATCCTCCATTACTGCAGCAGACACCACTGGGAGATGCAGAAAGCTTCCACCAGCCTCATGGGTTGTGCAGGGAATCTATGCACGGAAATCTGTGGCCCAGGGTGCAAGGACGGAGGGAATAGCTGCTGGGAGAAGCTGAAGTTTCTAGGCCAGGAGCAGCAAAAAAACCAAAACAGACAGTGACAGTGAACAGCTCTTGGCAGTGTGAAGCCACCTTCTCCTCCTCCCCTGGAACCTCTTCTTTCATTCTTTCCCTCCCCAGCACCTAACTTGTTCTAGATATAGCTGCTGAGCATGACAGGGTAGTTAAGGTATGACTGGCTGACACAAAGAAATATAAAACTTTTCTCCATCCAGTGCCAAACACATGATATGGCTCTCAGCAGCCCAGTGCTTCAGCCCTGAGGCAGGAAAGCAGAACCAACTGCAGTGATTCACAGAATGTGATTCCTATATGATGCAGTTTTTTCCCCACTGAAAACCAGATACCCTTTTCTCTTTCTTACCTGGTGTTACTGTTAAAGCAGCAGCAAAACTTCTTATAATCCTGCTCGTTTTATTATTGATTGTGCTGCCTCTCCTCCCATGGAGGGAGCAGTGCTGCACAAGAAGCAAGATAATTGTTCCTGGCTGTCTGCAGCACCCCCACCTTTCCCTTGTCAGGAGCTGTTATGAAAAAAAAAACAGCACCAGGAGAGACAAAGGCTTGAAGAGCTGTGGACAAGATCACGTGAGCTGAGGCTAAAAGCTTCACTCTGAGTCCCAGCTAGACGTATTCCCGTTTTGAGGTAAGCTTCCAAGAGGTGTCTAGTTAGCAGACAACATCAGCAACTAAAGTAACTGCAGGGTTAAAGAGCATTTCAGCCATCTGCTCTTTGAGCACCTTAATGGTCTCCTCAGCAACAAGGCTGTTGAGGGCAGAAGCACTGACAGCTCGGTGTATATGGAGAGGCTGTGAAGACAGGAAGAAATAGGGTAAGTAAAGATTGGACATGAAAGTCACCTGCTCCTCACACAGGGACCACACTGGAAATTCCCTGCATTGCCCAGCTGTCCATCCCCAGCCCCTCATCCCTTTGCTGTCTCTTCACAGCACAGCCATTTTATCCAGCATGGGGCAAGGCACAAATTCAGCCACCACCTCCCCACCAGCTCCATACTATTGCAAGAGTGCAGAAGCACTCCTGCTGAGATTCTCTCTCCTCTGTTTGTTCAGTTTTACAGCAACTGCCTAGATTTAAAGTTTGGATTTCTTGGCTGTGGGAGTCAGGATCAGAAAAGGTCAGTCAGAAATCATGTACTTCGATCTGCAAACAGAGCAGTGTTTGAATTCAAACAACTCTGTGTTGTCACTTCTGATTTTGGTACCAGCTATGAGAGTAGCAATTACCAAGTCCAGTGCTGTGTGTGGGGCCTGTAACATATGATAAAGAAAGAGAAACGGGCTGCTCTGAAAAAGAGAACTTGGCTGAGGAGTCTTAAAAGGCTGACAGGATTTTATTGAAGTTTAAAATACAAAAAGGTCAGATTGTCTCCCATCTCCTCGGCATCCTTCCCATCCAGCACATCATAATGAAGTGCCACTATTCACAGTGACAGCTCCAGCTCAACCACAAGACTGCTGATCCCAGTTGTGTCCTCCAGCACTCCAAGCCGTGCCTATTTCTGGTATCTCAGCTCTGAACACAGAGGTCCACTTAATCTCTTCCTGGACAAGAGGCAGATATCAGAGAGCATGCTGACCTAAAGGTCTCTGAAGAATGCTCCAAACTGTGGCTGCTGCATGTTTAAGCTGAATCCTAACAAGGAACTCTTCCAAACCAGTGATTCCCAAGCTGTGGGACTGGTATGGCTACCACGGTGTGGTACACATGTGGGAACTC
Organism: Platyrinchus mystaceus; assembly: GCA_035041135.1. Lineage (NCBI taxonomy): Eukaryota > Metazoa > Chordata > Aves > Passeriformes > Tyrannidae > Platyrinchus > Platyrinchus mystaceus. The sequence goes on along the minus strand of JAWWLV010000045.1, from coordinate 51,201,121 downwards.
AGATTACTCTTGGGCATGTTCCTGTTACTCTGCTGCTGTTGGCACTCTATCAATGGGATTTCATGACCCCTGCTCCAAAACAATCAAAATCTTCATTACTAACCACAGGGGCAGAAGTGAGAGAGCAGCAAAATCAATTCACTGCATAGCTTCATCACTTTAAGCTCCCAGCAGAAGTCATTATTTGTTTCTCACACTGCACTTAAGGCTCTCCATGACAAGCAAGAAAAACAGGATGGATGAGCAGCGGGTTTGGTACTGCTGAGGCAGACATAAACCCACCTCCATCCCAGCCCAATAATATGGGTGCATGTGCAACACCTCCTGTCACAACTTGGACCTCCTGCCTGACACTGCCAGTAACAGGAAACACAAAAGTCAGTTATGGTGGGGGTTTTTTTGCAAGATGTAGATGTCTACCTAAAACTGTGATAAGATTGTCACCTCCCAAACCCTATTCGTGCATCAGGGCAGCTCTTACCTGCTAGCTGTGTAAGTGGGCATTTTTAGCAAGTGTTACACTGTAGTATCTAAGCACTAACTCGCAGCAGTGATTTAAAAAATGAAGCCAGTGAAAGCTGTTAGTCTAGTGATGAAAAACTTTGTATCCCATTTGTAACCAGACAGATTCTCTGCCCTCTGACCACAGGCTCTGGGGCAGGTCAGGATTAAGCCTCAGTGCATGTTTCTCAAGGCGGTATGTTTGCTCAGCTGCTAGCATGTAGAATTAAGCGTGTGTACTTCTCACAGCGAAAAGCCTTCTGTTGGCCAAGGTATTCACTTTCTCCCTCATGCAATTGAGCACTGTGGAGGTGGCAAAAAGTGCCTTTTCCAAGCATTTCTTTGAGGATGGCCAGCTGCTGAGTGCATTAGTCAGGGCTGGTGACTGCACATGCCATCAGCCACCATCTACATCAAGCTGAAGGACTTAGGAGAAGGCAAAATATCTCTGGAAAAGGTATCCTATTCATCACCAGCCCATCTGATAAAAAGTAGAGCAGCTCTTTTACCCCAAAGTCACAGCTGCGGCACTGTTGTCTGTTGCCTCTGTTGTCCAAAGCCTGCTACCTCCCTGTGAGGCAGCTGTGGCAGCACCAACAGGAACAGTCTGAGCACCACTGGAGAGTCAGTCTGGCAGGAAAGGCCGCTGGCAGCAATGTTTATTCAGCTTCCTTTTTTTCTTTCTAAGGCTTCTCCCACTGCATCAGGAAGATGATTTGGAAGTCCATTACCTGTTCTCCATCTTCTGCATCTGCAGGCTGAGCGATGTGAAGCTGGCCAGGAGGTCTGTAACCTCGTCCACCTGACAGAAGAACACAGCTGGCTGTCAGGCAGGGGAATGCAGCTGTGCAGCCACTCACCACCACAGAACAAACCCTGACACAGCAGGCACCACCCCTGAACTAGGATTGCCAGTAATGCCCGTGCTGAGCTTATGCTAGGACAGGATGCCTTTGGTCCCAACAATCATGTAGAAGGGCTCTTATCCTCATGATCAAGCAAGCCCTAATGTGAGGCAATGGGAGTTCTCCCCCTTCCTCTGGAGATCAATGCTTGACCTCCACCCTGTGCGATTTAGCCAGTACTTAAAATAAAAGCATGTTGCTGCATTACCCAAAACTCAGTGATATCAGGGCTGTTTCCTCTAAGCCTGTTTCTAAGGACCAATCCTTTGCAGGAAAAAAAAACAAACAGGCCCTGAAACCCAGTGTGATTGTGCTGATCCTGGCCTTAAAATGACTGTGCCCTCAGCCCATCCGATGTACAGCTTCTCTTCTGAGCTGCTAGGCACAGCAATGCTTTCTGCATTTTGAATTCCAACCTAAAGGAGTACCACGAGTCATCACGTAACTTGCCCACTTGACCCAATGTGAACAAGAACATTTCCATAACCGCGTCTTCAATGTCCCCCACTGCTCAGGTAGTTGCATCCTCCCACACACAGGAGCCACAACACAAGGTGAGTCACAGTAGCTCAACGCTGCCTACCTGCTCCTTTGTGCTTGTCTTCTGTAACCTGGAACAGAGGTCATCCAGCTGTTCCTTTTGCTCATGCCTCCCCAGACGGTCCAAGTATTCCCGCAACATCTGGATAATCTGAAACCAAGAGGTGTTAAGAGGCAAACATCAGAGAGCTGCACCAGGTTGGGGTGTTTTTACAAGATAAATTGAATTGCAGTTAAATCACCAAGCACACAGCCTGGATGTTGCAGCACGTGGCAGAGTACGTGATTCTTAGAGAAGAATACATGCAAAGCAACCGCATGGCACTAATGGCAGCACAAGAGCCCAGTGAGTCACCAGAGGCATTCATCAGCCACAGACAGACTAGTTGTGATCCTTATGTCTGGTTTAGGAACAGGAAAGAAAGAAAGGCCCAGCTGAAGCAGCATAAGGTCTAGCCCCAAAAGCACCAAGCTCTTCTTTATTGCTAGCTAGCTTCCCTCACTGTGAGGAGCAGGGACTTCCCACTTCAGCAGGATCTGCTTGTGCACAGGGGATGAAAATCCTTGTGGCTCCTATAAGGCTCCCGACATGTGACCCATGCCCTGTGCATTTGTAATTCCACAAGTGCTTTCCTATTCCATGGCTTCACATATTGGAGCAAGGTAGGCTGTGCTAGAAATACAGAGTCCCTGGATGTGTACACCATAGCTACAGCCTCATGCTGCAGTCCCTCTCCTGCCACAAGGCATCTCTCTTACATGGTGGTTGAAGAAAAGGAGTGCTCCATACAGCCCGAGAATTAAGATATTCAATGCATCCTTGGCCTACCAGAGCCAAGGGAGGTCCTGCAAAAATTTGGAGTAGACGCTGGGAAAAAGGAAGGTCTCTGAAAATGGAAGGGAAAGTCAAACTCTCCCCACAGTGGTTAAGAACCTACAGACAGGTATTTAAATAAAAGGTGTGGGATGCTGCCAGCAGCTGCACCACCTTACCAGAACATGGCACTGTTTCTTTTACCTGTTTCACTTCCAGGCGTACGGCCTCCAGGCTGTGGGACAGTCCTTCCTGCAGGATGTTCAGCTTCGATTTAGCGAGGTGCAGCGGGGTTCTGCCAGCTCGATCCAAGGCGTCAACTCTGGCCCCTGCAAGATGCACAAGCAAGGATAGAAAGTGAGATTTGTTGCCAAGATCTGGTGTCCCTGGGGAGTATCAGCAGGGCAGGCAGGAAAGGGACAGGCTGTAATTGTCATAGAGGAAATGTTACCTCCGCGCAGCAGCGTGGTGATGACAGGAACGTGGTTCGTGCAGGCAGCTGGGGAGGGAAAACACAGGACACACAACTCAGAGGTACTAGCAAAAATGAATTCCTGCTCAAGCACAGCGCTTGCTGCTTCCCAAAGGGCTTCTTTGACACAAGAAAGAGGAACAGCCCAAATGCTAAGATAACCTCACACTCAAGCCTGAGTACTCCCTCTGGAACAGAGCTTGCACTCCTTGGGGCTGGCAGAGAGAGGGAAATCAATTCTCTCAAACCTTTTTTCTTTACCCTAAACTTGGTGAGGAGCGAAGCTAGTGAAATTCAAAGAGTCCCTTCTAGGTCCTTAAATCTGGGGATGCATACTGTGAGGCACAGGGAAGAGGAAGGTGGAGAGGAAAGGAACAGTAAGGTGGTGTTCACCTCACCTCTCTGCATGCAAAGCTCATCTTTGTGGCACTTACCCAAATGCAGTGGAGTGTTGCCCAGCCCATCTCTCTGGTTTGGGTCAGCCCCATGGTCCAGAAGCAGTTGCACTGGAAACAAAGCCACATCAGTCCCTTCCCTTTACCCCACAGGTCAGGCCCACATGGGCCACATGTCCATGCTGCAGCCACCAGGCTGCCTTACAGGTGCTTCTGTTCAGCTTATCAGCTTCCTTACTGAGACAGAGAACTGGGGTTTGTGCAGCAATGCAGAAGGACCCAGCTCAAAGTCAGGCAGTGCCACTGCCCCTGCGCTCCCTGAGGGGAAGAACTAGGTGGAAGGACACCATTCCCTCTGCATCAGTACAGCCCTAAAACTGGGAGGTCCTGCTCCCCCTCCAGCAGGGGGACATGGCAAGCCCTGGGGCCAGAGTACAGCTGGCAAAAGAGCAATCTCTGTCACATGCTGAATCAAAATGAAGAGCATCCTTTGAAAACTCGGCCACAAAGAGGCTGGAAGGCAGAACTCCCCCTCCCCACTCACCGATGTGATCGTTGCCATTGCAGGAGGCGAAGTGCAGGGCTGTCCGGCCTTTGTCGTCCGCAGCACAGGGGTCAGTTCCATCCTCCAAGAGTTGCTGCACTGACAGCACCAAGGAGAAGAAGAAAGCAGGTAAGCTGAAGAGGCCCCTGACTGGAGAGGGGTAATGCTATCCGCTCTTCTGGGGTAGATATATATAGCTGCCAAATCAACTGGACTTGAACCAGTTCCCACCAGCACCCCGGCTCAGCAGAACCAGCTGAGGCAGCACAACCTCCACCCTCTGTTTCAGCCTTTACCACCTTCCACATGTTGCCATGAAAGGTAGGCCAACAGCTGTAATGGCTAAGGATCCATCTAGCCAAACTTTCAAGCTCCAAGGACAATCAGCAGCAAATGCCTAGAGAAGAGTATAAAAAGACAGGAAGGATGTGGGGCCAACTCTCAGCTTTACTCATCTGTAACTCAGGCACTTCTCAAGCTAGAGTTAGCATCCTGTGCTTACTACCCCTCCGTGGGTTTTCCCCATGGATTTGCATGGTCCTTTTCTGTGCCTGTGTAAACTTTTCACACCAACATGGACCCGTGGTCAGAATTTTCACAGTGCAACCATGTGTAGTGAGAAAAGCCATTTCTTCACACCTGTTTTGACTATGTCCCTTCCTAGATCCCTCTGAAACTCCTGTTTTTTTGCCACACAAGGTGTGGCAAAAGTAAGGGAATGGTGGCTACAGTATGGGAAGCATGCAGGGGAGTGCAGTGACCCTCCAAGAGCAGTGCAAAGAGACTAGTAAAGGCTGCAAAGATTAGGGACATAAAAATAGCATCTATTGCAACATGGGTAAGAACAACTGTAAGGGTTATTACTCCTGTTGTTTTGAGATCACCCTAATAGAGTAACCCTGATAGGTGCATAAAATAAAGCTCACTACGTAGCTGTCAAAAATGCTGACAGGTTCACTATATTTTGAGATCTTTAGCAGCATATCCTGCAACAGCCAAGACTGTCAAGTACTGGAAACAGAAAGCTCAGACCACTGAAAATCACCGTTCATCTCAGCTTCCAGAGATTGAATTATAGCCACATTTGAATTTTTTCCTGTACACCTCCTACTTTAAGTGTGGCACAGAACTGAAAGGAACACCTGAAAAGATGGAAGTGGGATGTTTGATGCTCCAGAAGAAAGACAAGAAGACTGGAGTGCCCCCAGTGAGAACCATTAACGGGGAACACTTTACCTAGTCCTCCCCTGAAGCCTAGAGGAATGACATCCAATGCCACCAGAGGAAACAGCAAAAATGTTTACTTGTTGATGAAGAATAAATTAATCATTAGACACTTCCTCAAGCTTCAGAGTACACAAAACACATCAAGACTGTAAATAGGGGAACCTGCCTTTCACATCCAAGATGGATTGAAACCAAGACTTCCATAAAGAGACATTCTTTCATTCTCCCTCTTGACTAAAGCCCAGCCCTTCTGTACTGACAGAACTCACAGATGAACTTTACCCATCAGTTCATGAAACAAGGTGTATTGTGGAGCTGAAGGGTGAGGCACACCAGAACCCCCCCCAGTCTGATGGGCTGGGAGTTTCTACAGGTTGAACCAGTTTCCAATTCTGTTCACTGACTGGCCAGATAAAAGGCCAGCACAGCTGAGGGGACAGCACAGTCTAAGGAGGGACAATGATAAGGGGTAGATATTGTTGCTGGACACTTCGTATCAAACCCCACCTAATCCACAGTCTAGAAAGGCAAAGAGAGTAACAGATAGGCCATGAGCCTTCCTTGAGGTCACTGTGAGAGGCAGAGTCCATCTCTGGTGCTGGTTCTAATCTACTGGGTCACACTGCCTCATCTTATAGGGCATGGCTTAGATAATCACAGCTTTTCCACCTTAACCAAAACACTGCTCTCTTGCTGCTTACAACTGGGCAAAAGGCATACATACCAAAGCAGCTGGAACAGTGCAGTGTTGAACTAGCTCAATGCAGTTGGGAAATTAACACTATGAACCAGCTGAAGTGAAAAAATGAACACTATAACCAGCCTCACTCTGATCAGAGAATGAAACTGGGCTCCAAAAGAGCATTTTCTAGATCTGAAGCATCTAAAGCAACATGTCCACAAACTATCAGCACCTACTTCGTCCTCTCCTAAAATAAGAGTCCTTGACATACTGCCCTTCCAGGAAGAGATCCCAAGCGGGACTGACAGAAGCCTTACCTGTGTCTAAGTCATTGCTATTGGCAGCTTCACGCAGCCTTTTCAGAGCTGTGGAGAAAAGAAAGCAATTACTAAGAAGCACAGAGAAAAAAGGTGCGTTTCCCTACTGAAACATCCCAGTAGATTGGCCCAGGTGTGGGGCCAAATCGCGCTGCTGCTCCTGGCTCAGCCCAGAGAAGGGGAAGCCGGAGATGAAGCCACCAGGTAAGAACAGCTCTCCTCCTGTCCTCTGGAAGCCCTCCCACTCCTGACCGGCATCCTCCTCTGGCAGAACCAGGGATACATTCCCAAGCCACCACCCCCCAACAGATTCGACCCCATTCCCCTGCGGAGCCGGCCGAAGGTAGAACTGTCCCGGGGTGGAACAGCGGCTCCTCGCCGCTCCCCGCTCACCGTGGGCCTCCTTGCCCGTAGGCCCCAGCCGGCGGTGCAGGCGGGCGGCCCTGCGCAGGCGGCGGGCCGGGATCTTGCCCGCGGGCTCCTCCCGCTGCCACAGGACGTGCAGGTACCCGAGGGGCGCGCCCGCCGCCGGCCCCAGCGGCAGCCTGGGCTCCAGCAGCGGCAGCCCGGCCAGCGGCTGTGGCTCCGGCTCCGGCTCCGGCCCAGAGTCCGGCCCCGGCACCGCGCCGGGCGCTGCGTCGGCACCACCGCCACCCTCCATCCCATCACGGGCCGGGCCGGGCCGGGGAGAGAGGCGGGGCGTCACCATAACAACAGGGCGGGCCGTATCCGCTCGACCAATGGGAGACGCCTCGCCCCGTGCGTGCAGCCAATAGGGAGGGCGCAGGTAAGGAAGAAGAAGAGGAGAGAGGCAATGACCAGGAAAGCCTGACGGGCAGGCGCGTTCTCCAGTCAGAGGGAGGGACGACCACAGGCAGCCTATGGCGACTCAGAGAGCTGAAGACGGACAGTTGCTTTAACCAATGGAAGCGATCAACCGGCCGCTTCGAGCCCCGCCCCTGTGCCCGCCCCAGGCTCCCGTTTCCGCCCGGCGTTCTTTCCGCGCCGCGCCGCCGCCGCCATGGCCTACCCGGGGGAAGACTACGACAACGAGGTGCGGGCGGGGGGCGCGGGGGGCGCGGGGGGCGCGGCCGGGCTGCTCGCGGGCACTCACTGCCGCCCTCTCCCTACAGGCTGCCTACGACCCCTACGCGTACTCCAACGACTATGATATGCACACGGGTGAGTGCCGGCCTGGGCCGCGCCGCCGTCGCGGGGGCCCCGGCGCCCGGCTGGGTCTGTGGGGCCGGGCCGGGCTGTGCGGCGGCTGCTTCACTGCTGCGCCTTCCCCGCAGGAGACCCGAAGCAAGACCTGGCCTACGAGCGCCAGTATGAGCAGCAGACCTACCAGGTGATCCCCGAAGTGATCAAAAACTTCATTCAGTATTTTCACAAGACGGTGTCAGATCTCATTGACCAGAAGGTGTACGAGCTCCAGGCCAGCCGAGTTTCCAGTGATGTTATTGACCAGAAGGTGTACGAGATACAGGACATTTATGAGAACAGGTACAACACCATCCTCCCTGCAAGTAAGAATCACTGTTTAAGCTGTGATGACAGTGCTCTCTGCCTTTAAAAGGAAAGGCTTACCAAATCTTGCTGCTACCTGTGTTGTTCCAAACTTGGGTTTTCTCTAAAATAGGTTTGGTTTGGTTACTGGGGGGAAAAAACCCCAAATATTTCTAGTCTGTTAGGCTGACGTAAGTATAGGTGAGTTGTGACCCCTCTGAAGAAGAATATCAGCCCTGGCCTAACAGGTATGGAGGCTGCAAAAAGGGACCTCAGTCATGCTGGCCAGGCAGTTTGCAGAAAGCTGCGAGGTGTAGCTTTTGTGTCTGTTCCCTACAGATACTCTTCCACTCCTGCTTGTAGCTGTTTCACCTTGCCATAAACAAAATGTGGAACTAACATCCACAGCTGTTCTGTGCCTGAGGGATAAATTGAAGACTAACTGCTTAGTTTGCAGCTCTTGTTCTTTGCCTCAACACTGGAGTTATGGGGGAGGGAGGTGGTGCTCAGCCTTCACCAAGTCCTAGGCCTCTCTGTTATCACCTCTAACTCCATCACTGTCATACTGAAAAGTGGTTTTTCATACCATGTGTGTCTGTCTTTCAGCTGGACAAAACTGACAGAAAGGTTTTTTAAGAACACCCCATGGCCAGAGGCTGAGGCCATTGCCCCTCAGGTTGGGAACGGTAAGTCTTTCTCTTTGGTTGTCAGAGAGAGAAGGGACTAAATCCTGATCCATGAGCAGGTGCACAGCGTTGCTGCTGCCAGAGTCAGTTGTCTTTGTTCACTCTGGCAACTCCTTCAGCAAGTGCCTGACAATGGTCAAACTGTGAAGTGTCCTTTTTGTGCTTCCCTTTATGATTGTGGCAGGAGGCTAATAGGCCCTGTGGCTTGCTCATGTCCCCTTCTGTCATCTTTTCCAGATGCTGTTTTCCTCATCCTGTACAAGGAGCTGTACTACAGGCACATCTATGCCAAAGTCAGCGTGAGTGTTGGCCTTTTGTCTTCCTGGGGGTTGAATGCTGGTTCCTTTGTGCCAGCAAACTTGACAAATCTTGCTGCCACCACAGTTTCAGTGGTCCCACGGTTTTTGCAAGACAGGATTTATGGGTTTGTGAGCTGTAAGTCACATTGCTTCTAGGGAAGCTTAGAATTCTTGCCTTTTGTTGGTTTAGTAAGGATTCACTGATTGCTGGAAAGCAAGAAAGACTTGACTGTCTGTCTGAGGCTAGTTAGCTGTCTCTTCAGGCTTGGTCATAGTGAGTGTGCAGGGTTCCCTGGTAGCTCAAATTAATCGGAAGACGGATCTAAGTTTTCAAGAAGCTGTTTGTTACTGACATTTAGTGTATTGGTTAGTGAGTTAGGGAAGAAGGAGGTTTCAGGAGGTAATTGAATTTTCCTTTTAATTGCTTTTTTGTGTGTGTTTCTTCGTGGTTCTTTGTTCTTCAGATGAGCAGGTGGGTGAGAGGGGGTGTATTATTTATAAGTGAAAACCCCTCATGGGGTCAGACAAAGAGGGAAGTGTGGATACCATAACAGATACAGAAGAAGGAAGTGGAAGGAATAATACTCTGTGAAACAAAACAAATCCCTCACTTTTTTTTTTTTCCTTAGGCTGCTTTACAGTCAGTGAGAAAATCCCAGTACTTGGGAAAAAGCTGAACAGACACATGACTTACGGGGTATATAAGTAATAACTGCAGTTTTAGTGTGGACCAGAGGGTGGAGAAATGAGCACTTTAAAAAGGCTGCTGTGTTAACCCAAGGCAGGCTTTAACAGGAGAAACTGGTTTCTCAAACTGTGCTGTTAGTGGTTCTCAGACTCAGTGTCTCCAGGTTGAACAAGGGAGATGACTCTAGGAAGAGAATGATTCCTTACCAGTAGGTCAGAGTGTTTAGAAATGTTGTCCAGAAACAGAATTGTTGATTTATTAAGGCTTCTCATAAAGGGAGAAGGAAAGAAAGCTGATGAAGGTATAGGAAGTTCTTAAGTCTGGACAGCAGAAAGGGGAAGAGGGAAAGTTAATGCACAATATTCACAGGAATTTTGACTGCTTGGTTGTCCTGGGAGAAGCTACCTGTACAGGAAAAGTCAGCCCTGTTCTATGGGACAACACTGATACAATATCAGGCTTTCTGGGTGATGCTCGTGGGTGTCCTAGTTGAATACTGGCTTTAACACTTCTGAAAGAGACCCTCTACTGCTGTGACTATTCACTGTCCTTTGTATGCTGTTGCCCATGAACTTCCCTCTTTGGTGCTCAAAACAAAGCAGACTGGGCTGACTTCTCATTGCAGGGAGGGCCCACACTGGAGCAGAGATTTGAATCCTACTACAACTACTGCAATCTCTTCAACTACATCCTCAGTGAGTTGCTGCAATCCATGTCTAGTTTGTTAATTGTGGAGAGGGAGAGGGGATGGAGAGGGTGGAGCTGGAGAAAGGGTCAGAAGAACCGCAACATGTTTGTGTATAGATTACATGGGGAGAAGTAGTCTACGAGCTTTCTGTATGTTTGAGTTTGCTGAATGAAGAGCAATTTACATTCATGAATTTAAAACCATAAAAAGTAGAAATAGCTTTCTGAAACACTGTAAAGAATAAAACTTATTTAGCTTTCTGTCTTCTTGAGAACTGCTTGTTCTACTTTTATTAAAAATTAAAATGAAACTGTAAGCTAAAGAAACTTACAGTGTTTTCACAACTGTTTACTGCTGTTGATTCCCCTTGGAACAAATTTTAGCCTTTGTGACTCCCTGCCAGGCTTTTCGTGGAGATTAGATCAGTTGGGACAAACCCCTCCAGTCTGTGTACAACTTCTGAGAATCGCTGCTGCAGAGCCATCACGCTTTAGAGATTAATCCTGTGCATGGTCATAGTCTTTGAAAGTGAAGGCAGTTGAGGCAGTAGAAGCTACATATCACAGTCCTACTGTAAGCTTCACTCATCTGCTGCTTTCCCTGAAATTCTTGTGTTCTTTAATTCTGCCACTGTTCTTGCTCAAGGTATTGAGCCTCTCATCTATTCTTCTGCAGATGCTGATGGCCCTGCTCCCCTGGAGCTGCCCAACCAGTGGCTCTGGGATATCATTGATGAATTCATATACCAGGTATGTGGCTATAAGTCTGGGCCATTTTGGGGTGGCTTTGCCTTTATTAGTTGTATGAATTTTCCATCTCTTCTCTTGCTGTGATTTTCATAGTAAGGATACCATTGCATGTAAAAAAAAAACTTTGGTGAACTCTTTAGGGAGTCCTGAACTTTTGGGGATATTTATGTTTCAAAACACAAGTTTTGTGTTTCTTAGGCAGTAGGGCCTTTATGCTTGCACTGAGAGATTGATGACCTGATTTGAAATAAGCTGTGGTTTAAGATCTTGACATTAAGAAATATTTTTACACTTATTGTTCTGAGTGCGGCAGTACAGATCTCAAATACTATTGATTTTTCTCTGTAGATTCTTTTATCTGTAACTTTTTACTATAGAGCTACCTATAATTCTTCAAATGCTGTCTTGTCAAGCTTGAGGATGGAAAAAAAAGGATATGTGCATATATAGAAAAAATATGTGTGTATGTAGACTCATCTTCTGATTTGGTCATTCTTTTTGCTACCTGTTCAGACAGCAGATTTGTGTTTGGTTGCCTGTCCTAATTGTCTAAGAGATCTTTCTCTGCTTCAGTCTGTTTTCTGGCCTTTTCCCTCTGTACTTTATCATTTTTCCCCACGTGCTTTAAAGGTGATATAATTTACCATTTTGATTTCCAGGTGATCTCAGATGAAACTCTTTTTTTTCATACAACTTTTAGTTTATTGTATTGCATTTGTGTGAGCAACTTGTAGGCTTGGTGCACTCAGCTGAGCATCTGCAAACAAGCTGCTCATCACTGAATCTCTGCTTTTCCTGTAGTTCCAGTCTTTCAGCCAGTACCGCTGTAAGACAGCCAAGAAGTCTGAAGAGGAAATTGATTTCCTTCGTTCCAACCCCAAGATCTGGAACGTCCACAGTGTCCTTAATGTGCTGCACTCTCTGGTGGACAAATCCAACATTAACCGACAGCTGGAGGTCTATACAAGTGGAGGTGAGCTAGCTGGGTGGTGCCAGGCAGCACTGGTGTCTGTGCTGCCTTGCTTTGATTTGACCAAACTCAGTTAACTTTGTTGGGAGCTGGATTAAACCCGTTATCAAGGGTTGGATTGGCTGGGACCAGGTTCTGTTGGTCTTAGGTGAGAAGTACCGGTGATAATTTCAGGTCTTGCTCTTTTTGCCTGTAAACACAGAGGTGCTGGAAGGCAAGCTTGCTTCCTTGGAGGGTGTCATCATGGTTCCTTATTTTCCCAGGTGACCCTGAAAGCGTGGCTGGAGAATATGGTCGCCACTCCCTCTACAAGATGCTGGGCTATTTCAGCCTGGTTGGGCTACTGCGTCTGCACTCTCTGCTGGGGGATTACTACCAAGCCATCAAAGTGCTGGAGAACATCGAGCTCAACAAGAAGGTAGTACAACATGTTCTAACCCCGCTCCTGGAGTCTTCCAAATGCCTCTGTTCAAAGATGCTGGTGAAAGATTGCCATAATGAATCTTCCAGCTGAGGGTACTGTTTGTATGTGCTGTAGTTGTCAGGAGTTTGTAGTTGGGCACAGCTGGAGCTTTGGCATTAAATCAAGCCATATGATAATGCCTGATGCTGTTGCAGCACAATTGCCTAGTTTTTTAGGATGTTTGCTGTGTTGGGAAGGCCGTGTTGTTACAGGGAATATTATTGGAACTGTAAGTGGTAGCACAGTGGTAACTAGCTGAACACACTGTTCCTGTCTTGGTCAGTGGGTCATTCTTGTACTTTTGACTTCTGTTCTCACCATGCCTGTTCCCACCTTGTGTGGTTTTGCCCTAGAATTGGGTGCTGCTTGTGGCTAACTAAAGTCCAGCAGCAACATGGGCTTGGCCCAGTGCTTGGCCCAGATCTATGTACATGCTGTCGTGCTGTCTGGCACAGGATATGGAATGAAACAGGGGGAAAGGGAACTGAGCAGACCAATGTTAGGCACGCTGCATGAGTTCTCTGCTTGCAGGAAGCTGGAACTGGAAAACATAGGAAATGGGATGATCTAATTAACAGTGAGGAAGCTGCTTCGGGGATGGGTGGGAGGTGAGGTATCCTGAATTAACCCTCTCTTTTCTGTATTTGGGAAGGGAGTGAAAGCAGAGGCCACTGGCTGGGTTCTGGGTGACAAGTTGTTTGGATTGTTGTCCCCCCTCTAACATTGCATGTTGATCCTTCCTTCTCAGAGCATGTACTCCCGGGTGCCCGAGTGCCAGGTGACCACCTATTACTACGTGGGCTTCGCATACCTTATGATGCGGCGTTACCAGGATGCCATCCGCGTCTTTGCCAACATCCTGCTCTACATCCAGAGGACCAAGAGCATGTTTCAGAGGACAACCTACAAGTACGAGATGGTAAGAGATAGAATAGACTAGACTTCCCAAACGAAAAAGCTTGTCTTTCCTGCCCCTCCTCCAGCACCTGATTGCCTGTGTTGAATAGTCCAGCCTTATTTTGCTGGTGGTGGTGACTGGAGATCCCTTGAACTCCTTTGCCATGTGTGGCAATATTTCCTCTTAGCTGTGTTAGTAGTTACTTTAGTTGTTCCCCACACTGTTGCCCCAACTTCATTTGAACTCTCCCTCTAGGCAAGGTTGTTACTAAGTATCAGCTGCTAATGATTTTCTTGTTGATGCTTCTTTAGACTGAGTCGTGTTCTTAGTCCAGTCCTGTGCTTCAGGTTGCTACCATTGTTGGATATATTTCCATTATCTGATAATCGTTCACAGATATGGCTGTAACAAAAGTTCCTTTCTCCTTCCACCTAATCTCTCTGGTGCCTGTTTTACCACCTGCTGCTGCTTTCTTCTTTTCATCCTCCTGATTTATTTCTAACTCTTTGTGTAGCCAAATCCTGCCAGTCTTAATTCTGTGACACTTCAAAAATTTGGTATGTCTCTTTCAGCCACACAACTGTCTGTTTCATTGCACACTCACATAAATCTTCCTTCACAGTTTTTGCTTCACTGACCTTCCTGATAACTGTCCCTTGCCAGAGCATGGCTGTTAAACTATCTGTCCTCCCTTCTCTGCGCTTCTTTGCACCAAAGCAGTCAAACCTGCTTCTGGCCATCCAGGTTCTGTATGGCTCTGGATGCATTCACTCTCTACTTTCCTCTTGTCCAGCCCTCTTTTTCACTGGTGAAAGCCTTGATCTGTCTGCTTTGCCCAGAGGCATTGCTTATTGTGCTGTCCCCCTTGAGCATTAGGACCATCAGTGCTTCAGGTAAAGGTCTGTCTCTGGAAAATGCAGCTCCCGGCTTCCCTTCAGCACCCTGGAGCCTGAGCACACTGTCAGACTGACAGGTTCTCCTCTCTGTCTCAGATCAACAAGCAGAACGAGCAGATGCACGCGCTGCTGGCCATCGCCCTCACCATGTACCCCATGCGCATCGACGAGAGCATCCACCTGCAGCTGCGGGAGAAGTACGGGGACAAGATGCTGCGCATGCAGAAGGGCGACGCACAGGTCTATGAGGAGCTCTTCAGTTACGCCTGCCCCAAGTTCCTTTCCCCTGTGGTGCCCAATTACGACAACGTGCACCCCAACTACCACAAGGAGCCCTTCCTGCAGCAGCTAAAGGTCTTTGCCGACGAGGTTCAGCAGCAGGCCCAGCTCTCCACCATCCGTAGCTTCCTCAAGCTCTACACCACTATGCCAGTGGCGAAGCTGGCTGGCTTCTTAGACCTGACAGAGCAGGAGTTTCGTATCCAGCTGCTCGTCTTTAAGCACAAGATGAAGAACCTGGTATGGACCAGTGGCATATCTGCCCTTGACGGAGAGTTCCAGTCTGCCTCTGAGGTTGACTTCTATATTGACAAGGTTGGTATCTGCCCTTGCTGGCTAGGAAATTCTTTCACCCAGGAAATTCTGGAAGTGGCAGCACCTGGTTTTACTGCATCCTGTGTGAAACATCCCTTTTTCCTTTGCCGTCTGAGGGGCTTGGCTGCCCACAGTGAAGTCGTAGCCCTGCTTAATAGGAGTGTCAATGAGTAAAGACTGATGAGATGTCAGAGGCAGCTTTGGCAGTTGTCATACCTAAAAAACAAAGGTCCTAAATGTCTTTCCCTGGACAGACAGAACTGTTTATTTGTCATTGTTTTCTGGGATGTGACAATTAAATGACAGTGCTATCAGTGGGCCAGGTGGAGTTGTCAACTTTGTAGGTGTCCCCCCCCACATCTCTCCTTTGCTTGATGAAGCAGGGATGTTTCTTGGTCATGTTACAGGTCCACTTTTCATTGAAGGAGCATTTAGCTCCGGCTAGGAGGAATCTAAACACAAGGTATATGGACATGTCACCATCCTGCCCCTGGAGCTCCAGCAGCAGAGGGCATAGCAAAGAGTCTTGGAGAACTTCATTTTCAGAGAAAATAGCACTAACCATTAGGGTTTTTGCTAGGAATGAGACTAGGTTGCCCCTTGTTCTTAGTTCTTAGAGCAGATCTCTTCCTGCGAGGTCTCATACTGTGTCTCAGCCTAGTGCTCCTGTTATATAGAGAAACTCTTAGCTGCTGAAAAAGGGAGGCATGAATTGGGCTTGGAACTGTCAAACTACTGCAAAGAGAGACAAAAATAGGCAGAGTATGCAAGAATGTGAGATGTGAATGCAGTGTGATTTGAAGACCCATGACAGGCAAAGGTACAGGGAAGGCCGCCCACAGAATACTGAATGGTTACTGTGGGACTAGCACAGGTTAAATATGTGTGATGCTGAACCAAGGCTGGAGTGAAGCTCCTTAGGTTGCTCCTCATGTTTAGCAGTTCTTGCTGTCTCCATGCTAGCACAGTCCTTTTCCTGACCTCATGCTGTTCTCTTCCCAGGACATGATCCATATTGCAGACACAAAGGTTGCTCGACGCTATGGAGACTTCTTCATCCGCCAGATCCACAAGTTTGAGGAGGTGAGGCCTGGGCAGCAGAGCTGTGTAGTTCTCTAAGAAACTTGGAGCAAGCATTGGGCTGTGCAGGCTCTGGAGGAGCCATGCTTGTGTGAGACAGCTGTATGATTCCTTGCTGGGGTGAGCCCTTGCTCTGCAAGGCTCTGGGCAAAGGCAGGTGTTCTAAGCAGCAGCTGCTGGCCTTTGAAGAATGGTATGTTTTTCTGTAAGAAGTGGTCATTTGAACCACAGTGGAAAAAGAGGAGGGTTTTACTGTCCAAGGACAGTGACTCCATTGTCCCTTGACTGTTGTGGTGTCCCTATCAGTAATACAACCAAAATCATGTCTCTAACCTCATAACTATGGCTCTAGAAAGTAGCCTGAAATATTCCTGGAGCACAGATGTCTTCGGCATTAAGTTTGGCCAGGAGGTGAAATTCTGTCGCTGCTCCACTTTCCTAACAGAGACTGTTGTGCACTGGAAGCTCAGACAGCAAAATCCTGAGATTTGGAGACTTGAGCAATACAGGGTTGCAATACCAGTGCTAGAAGTTTGCATCATCTGTTCTCCCCACATCTTCCTCTGCTGTCTTGGAGAGGAGGAGAGAGTTTTACTTGTTCCCTTCTACTTCACACACTGCACTTACTCTCTGTCAAGGAGGTGGAGAGGAAGGAGTAGAAGCATTGGATAAAGTCTGCTGAGGGGAACAGTAGTGTATGTGAATCACTATGTATTTTTCTGACCTTTGCTTTCTCTAATTCTAGCTGAACCGAACCCTGAAGAAGATGGGCCAGAGACCCTAAAACTCCTGTGGATGCAGTGCAGGCCTCGGCAGAGAAGTGGGTGGGAGAGATTATTCTCTTTGTGTTGAGCAAGGGGAGCTCAGGGTTCTGGCATTTCTGGAATCTCATGTGACTCTAAAGGTTTTTTGTATTTAAGTAGGCAGACTTGTTTGGCTCAAACTGTCTCACCAAGGACAAGACATCTAATAAATTGGTGGAATTTTTCTGGTGAGCATTTGGTATCTGATGTACTGATTTATTTTTCCTCTGTGGAAGAATATGACTGCATCTGGAGACATAGGCAGCTGCTATTGGTTAGTGATCTCTTTGGTCTGTGCTGTTGCAGGAAACAGAGGGGAACAGATCTCTTTCAAGGCCCTGTACAGTCACTGTGCACAGCAAACAGGGAAGGCTGCAGAACTGGTTAACTGGGAGAAAATGAGCTGTTCCACAGTGTCTTCACAGGATATGGAAAGAGCTATTACACCACACATTGAATAAGCCTGAGTTGTCGCTGCTCTCCTAGAAGTTTGTATTTTTGCCTTTCTACCCCTCTTTTTAGTTTTAGTTGCTAAGATGTAGAAACACTCTGAAAAGGATTGGTGTGTTTTTAAAGGAAGGGGAAGGATTTTTGTAAACATTCAACCAGTATTAACTAGTCATCTGATGAGATGTCCTTGCTGCAGGTTGTGTTTTATTTCAGCACAAGTGATGCCCAGGACCTGGCCTGTAATTCAGTGGAATTCAGTTTCTCTGGAAAACTCCCCGAGGGCCTTTAATTTATTAAAACCCTTTAAATGCAAATTTTGCCAGTTCTCCAGCCACAAATTTGCAGTGCCTTGAAAGAGGAAAATGTTGAAAACTAGCCCCATAAAGGGAAGTCAAGGACTTGTAAATACTGGGGAAGAGAATGCAAGGAATGAATCGCATCCCTCCACACCCTCTCTCCCCTCTCCTCTTGCTGTCTTTAAATAGTTTGGTGTTTGAGTGGTGGAAACAGGTGCAGGACGAAAACCTGCATGTGTAATAGGAAAGCTACACAAAGCGTGTTTCAGATACACAACCTGGATCTCTGTACCTCTCTCTCTTGTTCCTTTCCACTGAGAGAGGGGTCCTGGCAGTCCAGTCTGGCTCTGTGTGTGATTCTGTTTAGAAGTAGGGAATAATTAACCTTTGTTGGATTATATGCTGTTTGAATGAGGGTCAAGTTTCCAGTGTCCTAGATACTGCTCAAAAGTAAACTGTTTCCCGCCACACAGTCAGGTATCCTGGACGGGCAGGGTACAGACAACACAGAGTGAGATTAAATGGGCAATTCCTGTTGGCCTTCTGGCTACTGCCATTACTGTTATGGGTGCTAAGAACTTACTACGTCCAGTTCTGGAGAGTTTGAGGCAGCCATACCAATAAGAAGTTAAAAGACTGAGATGCCACTGCATTGCAGCATCCCAGGGGAGCTGTGTTCATACCAAGGAGAATCTGCTTTCTTTTGTTTTTAGGGTTGTCACTTTAGCTTCTGTATATTTACCAACAGCAGCACATAGCTGTCAACAGCAACTGCCCTACTTTCTTGTTACCCAAAGCCTAAATCTTTCCCAGAACATGTGCTCAGGTGGATGTGATACGCAACAGGAGAACCTGTGGCAGCTATCTCCATGATCAATTATAGTTCATAGCATAGCAAAGGAATCCAATGTGTTACTGGGATTTGGTCTGGTTTTAATCTGTGATCGGCGTGTTGGAATTGCAGACTTTTAATGCGTATATTTTTCATCTGAAATGCTCCAGTGGTTACAGGCTGATCTCAGGTGGCATAAATATGCTGCTGCTTTGTTTCTGTCTGCCAGAGCAGCTTCCACTGATCTCCCTGGCTCCACGCCTTCTCTGAGGGACTGCCGAAGGTTAACTGAGCGGGACTGGCACTTGGTGGAACGGAGCCAGGAGGAGCTTGCAGCTCTCACAGGGTGGAAAGATGGGCTCAGTGAGCTGCGGTGCCTGGCACTGCTTGAAGCTGGAGGAATGCAGGGCGTTCAGCAGCATCAACAGAGCCCCGCTGCTGCTGGGGAGGCGCTCAGCAGGGAGATGGGGGGGTGGTTGGAGCTCTAGCCTTGCCTGCTTAGTGGAAGTGGTTCTGGACAAAATGGTTTTATCAGAGGGAACCACAGTATGGGGTCATGTACTCTGTGTCTCTGTCTATGACCTACAGTTGTGAAGGGGGTGAGTGTGATTATGGAACCTGGAAGAGACAGTCAAGAAAACATCCCTGATCCTGCCGTCCCTTAGGGTACATCAGGAAGACGCTGTCAGGCAGGCCTGAGCAATGCTGAACAGCCAGCTCGGTGGTGACAAAACTGAGACAATGCTTCATTTCCTTTTTCGCTACAGAGTAGTTTTTCTTGTGATTTACAGCACAGCTTATCTCGGGCACTGAAGTAGCAACTTGTGCAAGCCATTCAGAGAATTTATTTTTCACTTGTTACAGTTGTGGGGCCATGGACTGATACAATGAAACAGTGTAATAGGGGAAAGAGGTGCTAAGGAGAAGATCTGCCGGAGAAAGGGCTGGAGAGGAGGGACTCTTACAGATTTGGAACTGGCAGCAGTAAGCTCAACATCAGTGTGACAGTTTGGTCTTCCAGAGAGGTAGCTATTGCCCCCATTTGCCAAATTGGGAGTGAAAAAAACGTTTAGCAAAATAAAGTAGCGTTTATTAGTGTGCTTCCCTCCCTCTTCTCAAACCATCACACTGAGCGTGCATGCCAGCTCTCGTGACAACCCGTCCCCTCGATGTCGTGGGTTCCTGAGATTGTATCGCACTCTTCCTCCGGTTCTTCCAGGGCTTCCTGTGAAGCGCTGCCTGTGACTCCAAGTGTCCTTATCTTCAAAGCTCTCCCTGGCCCTGAGCCTACCCTGGGAGCCACCTACGTCCCACACGTACTCCACTGCCACGGCTTATGCCCCCGGGACTGCTGAGAGGGGGAGCAGCCGATGTCTAAGCCTGAGGAGGATCCATAAATGAGGTTGCCTGGTGGGTTTTCCAGTTCCTGCCTGCAGTCCTCCCCCTGCTTCTGGGACTGAGTGTAAAAAAGAGGCTGCAGCGTTTGTCCGGGGCTTTCCTCTGGGGTTCAGCCTTCCCCGAGCGGGTGCCGTCCCCAGGATCCTGCCCTGCTCGCGGGAAGCGGACAGCCCGAGGACGCGCCGGCTGCCGCGTGTCCGGCCCCGGCCAAGCCCCGCCTCGGTAAGCCCGGCCTCCTTGGGCCCCGCCCCGCCCCGGGCAGGCGGCGGCGGCGTCGGTGGGAGCGGCCGCGCCGATGTCGGGTCCGCGGGGCGCCCTGCAAGCCTGGTGCCGCCGGCAGTGCGAGGGCTACCGCGGCGTGGACATCCGCGACCTCAGCGCCTCCTTCCGCGACGGGCTGGCCTTCTGCGCCATCCTGCATCGCCACCGACCCGACCTCCTGTGAGTGCAGGCCGCGCCGTGCCCGCCGCTCCCGACGGGGCGCCGCGGGGCCCCGGCCCCCTCCCGGGCACCGGGAGGGCTCGGGGGTTTTGGGGGGCAGGGGCGCCGGGAGCCCTGTCTCTGGAGGAGCTGGGCCGCCCGTGCCTCTTTGCAGCCGTCCCGGGGGCTGCCGAGGGGCTCGCAGAGGGCTGGGGAGGATGGAGACGCCGTGGGAAGCGGCTCCAGGCTGGCTGGCAGGGAAAGACGGAGTCTCCCTGGGCACGGACGTGAGGGACCCAGGGGCAGGGAGCACAGCCGTGGCTTCGTCGCCTTCTGAAATAATTGGGTACTGGGGGTGAAGGATGCCATGCTCCCAGGAAGTGCTCAAGGCCAGGCTGGATGGGGCTCTGAGCAGCCCGGCCTAGTGGAAGGTGCCCCTGCCCGTGGCAGGGAGGTTGGTACTGGATGATCTTTCATGTCTCTTCCAACCCAAACCGTTCTGTCATTCTGTGTTTCAGCAAACAGCTTTCTGACCTGGTCCTGCAGACCCGTCAAGGTCAGGGTTAGCAGAAGTTGTGTGATTTAAGGCCAAGGAGAGCATGGAGGCGGGCTAGGTCCGTACACCCCACTGAGAGCTGTGCCTGCCAGGGAGGAGGCATGGTGTTGGCAGCTGGGAGTGGGGGTGTTTCACCTCAGCAAGAGGTGGGCATTCACCCTTAATGAGGACCAGAGGCCTGCCTGGCACAGGGACATTCCCAGCTGCCAGAGGCAGCCACTCTGAAACGTGTAGAGCCCTGAACCAGGTTGCTGCTTGTATTTGCTTCCAGCTTGTTTTCTGTAGATGCTGCAGTGAAAGCAGAAGGTAACAAATGCCAGTAGGGGTATGGAGCCTCACTAGCCTCCCCCAGCTTGGGTGTCTCTGAGGGGGAATGTGAGTTTCAGGAGGCAGACAGTGAGTTTGGGATTGCTTGGGGGCACGGTGTCAGGCTGGAGAAACTGGCTGAGCCACTGCAAAGAATCTGCCCTGACCTGCCTCTGTAACCCTGTGTGCCCCGGCAGTACTGGGAATCCGGCTCCCATCTGTTCTAATCCTTGCAATGCAGGTAGGCATTGCCCCACCTTGCCGTGCCTCCAGCATGCATACGCTCCTTTGCCAACAGAGGTGATGTGTGCCCTGCCATGCTCTGCTCTGGGACTGGCAGTTCCTCCTCTGAGGTTGCCCAAATTGACCAAATTTTTTTTTTCTGAGATGGCCATGGGATGGCTTTTTGCCATGACAGCAACCTCTGTCAGGCAGAGGATTGACTATGAGTCCACTGTGGAGCTGCGGTGCCTATGAGAGGGCAAAGCAGGCCTGTGTCCTTACACACAGAAGCTGAACAGGTAGGCTAGAAAACAAACTCCTGCCTGCTGTATTTCAGGTGGCTGCCACAAAACCGTCAGCATGATGTTCTGGAACCACTGGGGGCCAAGACACACGGTGCCTTTGCATCCCTCTGGGTCTTGAGGGAGCTGTGGGGTCTTGTGTCCCAACAGCTCCCAGGTGGTATGGCTCGCTCTGACCGGCTAGAACAGAACTCTGAAAATGCTCCCAGTTGCAAGGCTGCTGGAGGGGAAGACTCAAATTAACCTCAGGAACGCTTGCATTTATTGATTTTTTTGTGTAAGTGGCATGGTAACTGGGAACTGAAAAGCAGAGGTTCAGCAAAAGCTTACAATAAATACCACTAAAGCCACCTGATGGTTTCCCACTAACCATATTTACCATCCCATTAGGCAGCAGCCGCTGCTCTTTAGTTGTCAGTGGGCTTAAATCTGCTCCTGGCAGATGTCCTAACTACAAGCTTCACAGGTCCTCTGCACAAGCTGAATTGTAGAGACAGAGCCCAGGGCCTTACAAGGACATGGCATGTTGTAGAAGGATTTTCAGACGGCCGTCGGGAGAGCAACATCATTTCATCTGATTCCAGCTTCTTCAGCCTGTCCCGATTTGGAAGTGGGAAGATTGGATCAGAGGCAGTAAATCTCCTGACGGCAGAGGAAAAGTGGTTGCCCTTCTTTTCTTCTAAAGTGCTTTTCAGTCAGCCTGGTAATGGGACTTGGCAGGCATCTGTAATTGTGTTTCTGGCCCCGCATGGTCTTCCTTTGTGCGGGGCTCTCCTGGCCCACACGAGGCAGCTGCGCTGCTCCCCAAAGGCTGGAGTTCCTCTGTACGCAGCTGCTTCCCTGCTTCCTGCTGGCTTCCTCTGGATTGCATAGGGGAGGAATAGGCTCATCCATTTAAAAGCTGAGCTGAAGCTCTTTTCTCTACCTGTGTGACACCACTCCTCTGCCGCTCTGATCCCTCCAGCCTTTTGCTGCTGTGGTGGCCGTCAGCCTGTCCTGGTTGTCTGACCCTGCCCAGATGCACCCACATTGTGCTGCTGTGCTGGTAGGGGACAGGCTGAGGAAGAGGCTGTCATGAAAGACTGTAGGGGTAAGTGAGACTGAGGGCAGTTTTCCGCATGATCCTTGACTTGAACACAGTTGCCTTGGGATAAGGCAAATGGCATCAGAGAGATGCTGCCCTGGAGAGCGTTGGAGGAGGTCCCACAGAGCTCTTGGAATCAATATAGGTTTGGGTTTTTTTAAAGAAGTAGACTGGAAATGCTCAGTGTCTACTGAATCTAGCTAAAGATGTCTTTAAGTGACCACCAAGACTGAGGTGCACACCTGTGGCACCTGTGTGTTGAACCATGAAGATGAAAATCGCTGACTCTAGCTCCACTGTTGTACACACCTTGCTGGACTTCACAGCCTCACTGTCCCAGTCAGGGAAATGGGAAACCTGGATTTAGCCACTGACCATGCTGCTGGCTATGTGAGCTCAAGATGAGACATTTAATCTCTCCTTTTCCCTTGTCAGTTAAGCTGGAAACATCCAGACCAACTTGACAGTGGACTCTGGGGATTAATGAGTTGGTTTGCTCAATGCTCTAGAAATCTGAAGCATGAAATTAGTGTTTACAAGGGCATTTGCTGCAGCTTAGTGAAGCAAAGAGCATCTTTCAGCGTCCCAAGCAGTACAGCCTCCCTGGAGCTCAGGGGAGGATCTTGGCATTCAGGAGTGAGAAGAATAAAAGAGCATGGCACATGCCTTTTGAGTGCTGGGAGAGATGGAGACTTGAGGAAAACAGGAGATGAGAGCTGTTTTAGAAATGCTGTTTTGTGTCCCTAGAGCCGAGGGTTTGGTTACAGGCAGGATCACAAATCTTGTTTGTTCCTTCCTATGTACTGCCTGCATTTCCCTGACAAGACCTGGAAAGCTGAATGGCTTATTATGCAGCACTGCCGTTACAGTGCTCATGATTTATTTTTGAGGAATCCAGGAATTTGCTCTGGTTTTAGCTGTACGGCACACCCTTCCCCCTTTCCCGGGTCTGCTGTGCTGCCTGGCAGCTGCCCTAAACCCCAGAGTGCTTAGTGGCTCTGCATGTATCTAATTAGGTAAGTGCCTGGGATGTTATTTGCATGGAAATATTACTCCAGGATATGGTATGACGCTGGGGTTTGCTGAGTCAAGACAGTTGTTCAGCTGGGATAGCCAGAGTCTTTCCTGTTCTTACATCCAATCCCTTGGACCAGTGTGTTGTCAGGAGAGGAGTCTGAGCAGGGCTGGATTAGGGCAAGGAAATAGTGTGACATGCAGCCACATGTCACAGAACTGCAAGATGGCAACTTCTGGGCTCTCTGCAGAGGAGGGAGTTTATAGAGAGGACAAGGATGTGTCTGGGATGGCTTTCCGCCATGCCTGAGAGACCATGCTCCTTGCACGTTGCTACAGGGAATGTGCCTGGAGCCACACGCATGCCACGTGACCAAGTGGCATATGGGAGTGCTCATGTGGGGAGTGATGCAGGTCAGCATGCTCCTGCTTGGCTTGTTCAGAGAGGGAGCTGGAAAACGCAGCAGAGAGGAACTGAATAAACTGATCCCTGGGGCCTTGTGTTGATGGACTTCAATATCTTGGGTAAAGCTGCGAGTCTGCCATCCTACGTTAGTGGAAAAAAATTTTCTAATGCCTTGCTGCTTGCTAGGCCCTCTTCACATATTGAGCTTCACATCCTCTCTGCTGGCATCCACTTTCCCTGGTGGATTTGCCTTGGTTTACTAAAACAGCTCTGGTGTGCTGGAGCAGAGTGGAATGGACATGTTTTTTCTGACAGAAAATACTCTCCCAGCCCAGTCCACCAAGGAGTCTTCGTGCTTCCAGCTACACCACTCCCATATCCTGAAAGTGAGGGCATTCAAAATGAAGGTCATGAATGTTTAGAGGGCAGTTGATATATAACTGGGTTGTCATTGCTTCTCCTGTGTTCCAAGCTGGCATTTTCTTTAAAAGAAAAAGAAACATAGCAAGGTTAAAGGCATTCTCTAGGCAAAAGCAAAACAAAAACTTGGGGAAAAAAACACTCACAGTGGAGACTATTTATAAGTACAAAAAAGGCAGTAGTTTTCACATCAGATTGAAGGCTGCAGCTGAAGCCTTTGCTCACCAGCGTGTAGAGAAGGAAAAGTTGTGGTATATTGAGCAGGCTTAGTTCTGTACATGTATTCACATCAGCTTTCAGAAGGGTGACAGAGCTGAACATCCAGCCCATCTTCTGCGTGTCTGCTGCATCTGCTCCTGCAGCAGTGAGCAGCTGCAGCTTCGTGTACCTGCAAGAAAACAGCACCAGCAGCCTCTTGCTTTTGAACAGAGGAAGTGTAATATTATGGTGGTGCAAGCAGCTGGGAAAATCTTCCTGAGCTCATCACAGACTTCCTCTGCATCTTTGGGAAAGCTGCACGAGGGGCTTTGAGAAGGGGCTGCTTGCTCTGCCACGTGACACCGGGATGGGTTGTGTTGGTGTTACAGGAAAAGGCAATAAAATCCAGAGGGAGATAGAGGAAGAGAGGTTCCTGTAGCCCCTCTCCATGGGTGAATGGCTGAGGATTTGCCATCTTGCACGATTCCTGCACACCACCTTTGGGGTGGGGCTCACACTCCCCACCTCTAATCTGAATTGTCTTTCTGGGTCGGTTTCCCAAGCTTTGGCACCTCTCTGTGGGCCATTGGGGTGGCTTCACTGCCAACCTCTCTGGACTGTGTCTTCCCCTGTGAATCCAGTTCACAGCACACCAAGCTGTTGCATGAGGGGTTTTTTTTTGGTAACAAAGCTGATATCCTTGGCAGGAAGGGGCTGTAAGCAGTTCAGCCTGATGCTGTTTTCACACATTATACCGACATGCACATGCAAAAAACTTCTTCCTGTATTGCTCCCCCTCTACTGAAAGCCTACAGACCACTGTAATTCTCTGACCTCTGCTCCTATGGTGAAGGACAGTTTGTCAGTCCCTGTGGCCTGGCTGACTTGATCCCCCAAAGGGGTCCAGGGGTACAAGAGAAATGCACAACATGCCTGGGTTGGGAACTGCTGGGGTTCCCCTGTGTGTCCTGAGCACCTTGCATTCAGCTCTAAAGACTGCAGCTGAGGATGTGTGCACTGCAAAGGTTGGGGGGATAGCAAGGACAGAAGAGCAGTTTAAGATCTTCTGTGTCACCCCAAATTCTGGAGTGACCTCAAATCCCTTGAGGTGGTGCAGGGAGGTTTGTCTAAGGACCCTTGTTGGAGGAGCAGATATATCACAGGTGCCTCTTCCTCTTGAGGTAAGGGGTCTGCATCCCATTCCTCCTGCTGTTGTGCTGGTGGCCTCAGAAGGACAGGTTTGGGGTGATGTTGTGCACCCTTCAGTGCAGCAGTGTTTGATGCTAATTGAAACATGGCCCTGGTATTTCTACAGCCTTTAATCTCAAGGGCAGAAGAAGCGGGTAACAAGAGATAAGAATGACATTTTAATTTCCTGGTCACCATCCATTTGGGACTTGCTTTGTTTTTTTAATTGCAATTTCCCTTTTATTTCTTTGTCCCTTTACAACCTGAAATCTGCTTTGCCAAGGTTTTGTTTATCTCGGGTCTTAAGTGTTGAGTGTTGTAAGGTTGGCTGTCCTGGGAACCTGCATGTGATGGCATAGGGGCACTTTTCCTCTGCACTTCATGTGGCTTTTTTGTGCTTTCTCATTTCAGAGACTTTGATTCTCTCTCCAAGGATGACGTCTATGAGAATAACCGCTTGGTAAGTCCCTGTTCTGCAACAGAAGGAAGAAGGGACATGAGAATGATTTGATGGAGGTCATGCAGTGTGGGAGGAGTTTGTGACACTGCTGAGGGTGTAAGAAAAATCTGTGTTTGTAAGTAACAGGCAGGAGCTTCTCTGGAAACAAGGGAATCGGAAACATCACCATCCAGCCTGTACTGGTTATCCTAACAGTTGCCAAGACAACATCTCAGGTGAAGATTTAAACAGTGCAACATCATCTTGACCTCAGTTGTTCCAGACTTGCAGGCAAGCTAGTTTTATTCCAAGCATAAGCAGAGAGGAAGGTCATGCTGGAAAGCTGGACTGCTTGGGACAGCTGGAGCCAGTAGCAGAAGCAGGCAGTGGGGAATGGGGAGGTGTCACACCCCAGGAGCTATTGGTAGGACAGAGCAGCAACAGCCCTGGTTTTTTAAATGAGAGGAAGACCTAATTGCTGCAGGCTCCATCTGATAGTGTGTGGAGACACCTGACCCATCATCTTCCCAAGATGAGTTGAGCTACATACAAGTATCAAGAAGATGAGGCCAGACTCTTTTCAGAGGTGCCCAGTAACAGAAGTGGCAACAGGCACAAACTGGAAGTTCCATCAGGAAGTTCCATCTGAATACAAGCAAAAAAAAATCTTTACTGTGAGGGTGACAGAGCTGGATTGGGATGCCCAGAGAGGAAGTGGAGTCTTTTGCTCTGGAGATACTCAAAACCTGCCTGGACACAACTCTCTGCAACCTACTCTAGGTGAAACTGCTTTAGCAGGGGGTTGGACTAGATGATCTCCAAGCTCTATTCCAACCCCAGACATTCTGTGATTTGGATTTACAGGATTAGGACTCTCCAATTGTGTCCTGGCACACTATTTCCTAGACCAGTTTGCCTCTTTCAGCCATTAGCAGCTATCTTTTTCCATTCAAGACCCACACCATGGGTATCTTGTCCTGTTAGGTGGGGTCTCTCCTTGCTCCTGGCTGCTTGCAGCCATGTATTCAGCAAGGCTCAGTCCAGAGAACCATCTTAAAGCCAGGCTGAGCAGAACAGGGTGTGAACAGGGGGCATTTTTACACCCCTAGTAACTGTAAATATCCACTTTCTTTTATTTCTCCATCCTTTTTCTTTAGATCTCACACCCTGCACAGCATCTCGTACCCCAAAGATGAGGCACCCTCAGCCTTTACCCACACTGTGCACTTGGTACCTCACCATTCAGTGTCCAAAAACCTCTTATCTCCTCCTGGCTTACCTTCTCTTCAGTCCCTGCCATAGTCTTGCACCCCTGCTCCCTTGATGATGAACGTGGGTATGCTGCCCTTGGCACTGGTATAGACAGTAATCCACATACACTGCTAAGTAGGAAGCTCTCAAACAGCTTTTCCCCTCCTTCATTCCTTTCTTTCAGGTAGCTGTGTGTGCAATTAGAGGAGCTGTGTGCTTCTTATCACAATATCCTTGTTTCTGCTTGCTGAGACACAGAAAAGTATTGAAGTGGCTTGTGCATGGCAGGCTGCTGGGTGTTGAGTCAGGATGGCTATGCTAGTGGGAGGGGAAGATGTGGCCCCCCAGAGCATGAAAGGATGGGCAGTGTCAGTGTTTCTGTGGGATGAGGATGTGGGGTGGCTGGGGACACTGCTCAGTAGAGCTGGTGTTTGGCAGTGTTGCTGGAAGTGTCTGCCAGCCCTCAGCCCTTCACGGTGCCAGCCAAGGCTCTGCTGGGCTCTTCCATGAAGGCATTGGTGGTGTGTCCTTTTCATGGGTTGAAAAAACACTGGGGTTTTTATTCAATGAAAAGTTGGAAGGAACCTTACTTCTGATGCTACCTTTCTAGTCAGATGGCATGTCTGGAGCCTCTGTCCATCAGGGATGCCATAGGCTTGCTACTTAACCTTCCGCAGGGCCCTTCCAACTTGATTTCTTTGTTACTTTCCATAAAGGATCAGTTTTCTTTCCTTAATGCCTCTGTGCTGTTCTTCCAGGCCTTTGAATTGGCAGAGCGGGAGCTGGGCATCCCAGCCCTTCTAGATCCCAATGATATGGTCTCCATGAAAGTCCCTGACTGCCTCAGCATCATGACTTACGTGTCTCAGTATTACAACCATTTCAACAACCCCAGCCAAGGTGAGTGTCGTCCCACCCTTCTGGCTTCCAGTTTGCCCTCATTTGAGTACAGGAAACCCAGCGTTACCTTATGCTTCCTCCTTCCTATGGCAACTGGGAGCTGTGTGTGTTTGTGGGGAAGGGGAGAGGAGCAGGTAGTACCTGCCTCTCCTGCATCTTGCTTGTGCCCCTGAGGAAGGCCTGCAGGAGGGAGTGCATTAGGGTGAGGTTTCACAAGAGGTGGGGAGTGATGTAACAGCTCAGGCTGTGGAAAGAGCAACGCCTTTCTCCTCCCTCTGCCTGCATTCCTGCTGCTTGGGTTGGGCCACCACCCCTGGTGCTCACCAGACCCCTTTGTGGTCTGCTCTAACCCACTAAAATTGGAGAAAGCCAGATAGGAGCCTGCCTGATGCAGCTAGTTTTTATCACATTGGTGCATGTAAAGGGACTGGAGGAAAGAGGGAGTGGAGCCAGGACAGAGTGTTTCAGATCAGTTCATCTGTCCCTACAACTGCAACTTGAGCTCACAGATGAGGGCTCCAGGTCTCCTCTGTTCTGCTCTCGAGCCACAACATCAGATGAATCTCTTCCACTTGCATATACTTCTCCAGGGGTGCTGGTTTCCCAGCCAGGGAATCCCACTTGGGACTGGTATGTGAGTTCCAGCCCTGACATCAAGAGATGCTTCACAGACCTGCTGACAGCCTGGAAGCCCTGAGGCCCAGTGGGTCACAATAATACATCAGCAGCTACCCCAGGTGCTCTGGGCTTTAACTGTTGCTTAGGGAGTCAATTACAAGGAAGCCAAGTAGCATTTGATGAGTAAATAAAATCACAGTGGGAGGCTGGTATACCTGGGCCATAGAAGGGGATCCACAGCACAGCCAGGTTCTCTGGCAGCCTTACAGCTGACCCATTATTAGATAGTGTTCGTCTCTTCCACTTAAAATAAGCACTGAAGTGTTGGGAGCGGCAAGTCCCGTCCTATGTCACAAGGCTGGATGATTTTATTTTTTTCCCCTCCCCTTCCCCCACTTGGCTGGTGTGAGTCACCGCTGCTCCCGGTGCCTGATCCGCCTTCCCTTCTGCCTCCAGCCAGCGTCCCTCCGTCTATGAAGCGCCCAACTGCTGCCTCCTCACCTCCTCTGCTGTCCCACAAGACACCTGTGGCTGCAGTCGAGAGTCCTTCAGCACCACAGGTACCCGAATTCTTGATTCAAAGCCAGCCTGAAACAGTGGTGCTCCCTGCACTGTGGATGAGGAGACAGGAGAGAGCCTGTCACAGTGTGATGGATCTTTGCAGGGGGCTGCCTATATGCTTTGGTGGGGGAGGGGTGTTTGGGATTTTGGTTCCTTGGGGGATCCAGTGGAGAGAGTGATTTCTCTCTAGGAGTCTGTGAACTGTCATTTGTCCCTTGGCAGGCAAGAGGCTGGGCAGATTGGTGCTGAATTGGTTCCTTGAGCCACCCAGGGCATTCTCCTTCCTATTTGAGGATAACCCTGTAGATGAGAAAAGAGCAGGAATATGGTACTAGAAGAGCAGAAAAGATGCCTTTTATTTCAGATTTTAGCAGATGTCTGGGAGGGGATATTTTGCAGTGTTTCGCAGGGCCCTGCTGCCTGGGGTATAGATTGGTCCCTTCCACAGCCCTTCAGCCATAGATGGGGGCAAGGCACCTTTTGAAGTGGCCCGTTCTAATTTGGGAAGAGGCAGCCTGCCTGTGCCTGGCCTCGGGGGCAGCTGTTCTGTGCATTGTCAGCCCCTGAGGTCAGCCCCTGAACTGCGCCACACACCCTCAGCGGTGGGCCTTGCACAGGGAGCAGCTGCTCTGGAGGATCTGTGGTCTGGGGAGCAGCTCGTGGCCCCCACCCTGAGCTTCCTGTGCGTTGTGTCACAGGACGATGCCCCCTCGGAGCCACCGGAGCGGTCCCAGCGCACCACGCCCAGCAGTACCTGCGCAGCCTGCCAGCAGCACGTCCACCTGGTCCAGCGCTACCTGGCCGAGGGCAAGCTCTACCACCGCCACTGCTTCAGGTATGTCGTGGCCAGGCATGGTGGGGCGGCCACTCTCCCCGGCAAACTGCAGGTCTGTGGCCAGCTGCACCCCGTCTTTGCATGTCTGTGTCCTGGGGCAACGTGGAGCATCAACGACAGTGCTTGAAATGATACTGAAGATGCTCCATTTCCTGCCAGCCCCCTGTCCGAGAGGTCTGATTAGCCCCTTGTGTCCAGCCCTTTACTCGATTCCTCCCTTCCTCCCTGCCTCCCTTGCTGACTTGTGGTTTCCCTCTGGGATCCCAGCCTCTTGAGCTTCTCCCTTGTCACATGAACAAGGATGCTCTGCCTCTTTACCACCTGCCTACCCAGGACCACCCCCCTTCACTTTTCAATGAGGTCTAAGTTATGACATCATCCTACAGACCTCCTTCCACCGACACTCCACATCCTCAACTGGATATACAGGCTTCCATGCTGCCTGGGTGGTGCTGAGCTGTCAGGGAGCATTTGGAGAGCTACAGCTGTTAACAAACTGAGGAATGAGAGTTTAGACGTCAGCAGTTCTGTGGTTACTCCCTGTGTGCAGGTCCTTACCTGTAGCACCTGTGAAATCATTTCACTTTGCTTTCCCTGCCCTGATGATGAAGGGATGAGATCTCTCCCTTGGGCCACAGGAGAAGAGCTGGCATCTCAGGACAGAAATATTGAGGCACTGGGAAGAAACAGGAGGCCTCTTTCACCTGCCTAAGCCAGTTGGGGATGTGCCATAGAAATAGCATTGCAGGAGGGGAGCTAAACTGGGGCCTGTCAAGCTTCTCATCTGCAGCTGGGGCAAAAGCAGGAGTTTTGGGGTGCAGGTACATCGTTCCCACTGTCCTCATGGGCCAGGAGTAGGAGAGATGCCATATCTGCCATAGCATAGCTGATGGCCCTTCAGACTGAGCAGTGAGATCCCTGTAATTTTATCCCAAATGTTTTGCCTCTCCTCATGCTTTTCTTATCATTTTTTCAGTTTTGTTTTTTTTTTCCTGTGCTAGTTCATGGATGCTGCTTGGTCATGAAGTCCTTTGACAGCATTTCCTGTGGGCTGATGGAGATAAATCCAAAGCAGATCACTTTCTCCCCTTGTCTGAACTTGCCACTCTTAATTTCATAATACCCCTTCTCTCTAGAGCTTCTGTGTCCTCACACTTCTGCTCTCCATTTCAAAGGAAATCCCAGTCAACTGGATGCCCAGAGCAGAATTCCTCACCAAAAGTACCTGCTTGCAGTGTAGGGCAGCCAGCTGCTGCAAGCACCAGGTATTCAGACAAGAAGGAACAAGCTTAGTTTTCATGGGAGTGCTTGATCAGCCCCTTGCCCTTGGCTGTCTTTCATGTATGCTGTTCACCTTCCCAGGTGGAAAAGGGCTGACTTGGTTGCCAGTGCTGTGCATTACTCTTGTGCCTGAAGGGCTTCATTAGGAAGTATTCAGAGGCTCAGTGGGGAAAGAGTGGATGATCCAAGGAGATGTGGCAGACAGCAAAGGACAGGGGAGCTATTAGCCCAATTTCAACAGGCAAGGCAGAATGTATGAATGGCCCACTGCTTAATTCCCTTGTCCTTACAGCCAAATGCTGTGGCCCTGTTGGGTGCCATGGTCAGCATTAGTGACGGTGACCATGAGACCAGGCCAGCCTTCTAGGCTGTTTCTCCTGTCTGCTCTTGAAGCCTCCAGTGCAGGAATTTCCTGAGTTGAAAGTGATGTCATTTTATTTAATAATTGGAGTTTGTGGGGTTTGGTTTTACAAACAAATGTGTCTGATGGTTCTTTAACCCACCTGGACCCTTGACCCCTGCAAAGGAGCCCATAAGCCTCCCTGTGCCAGTTCTGAACCAGCTGCTCCCTAATTCCAGTTGATACTCCCTGTTTCGTGTTTGTGAATTATCCCTCTTCCTCTTTCAAGTCTGGAAACCACACCATATGCCAATACCAACTGTTGCCCTTCTACGTCTGTTAAATCCTTTCTGAGTTGAAGGACGAACCCAAATGCACACAGTATGTGAGTTGTGAACTCCCCATGGGCTCATACAGTGGCATGGTGACATTTCTCTGTTCCTGTTCTTTCCCAAATGACTCCCTCAAGACCACCCTAGGATTTAGTAGCAAGGTTGGGAACCATGTTACTGCAAGGATCTCCCAGGTGCCTTGCCTTCCATGAGAGACAGGATGGTATCCCCCATCTGATGGAGCTCTCTCCTCTTGTTGGCAGGTGTAAGGAGTGCTCCAGCACGCTGCTCCCGGGGTCATACAAGCCCGGGTCAGAGGCGGGGACTTTTGTCTGCACACAGCATCGCGGCAAATTGGCCATGAGTGGGAAGGCAGAGAGGAAGCCCAGCCCAGACCAACAGTCACCAGAGCTAAGAACTGAGACTGGGGCTGACAACATGAGAGAGGATGCCCTCCCTGCAGGAGCGGAGGTGGGGAAGGACAATGGCAACTCCCTGGAGAGCATGGCAGAGACCCATACGCCTGCAGAGAGCCTGGCTGGCCCAGCAGAGAAGGACAGCACACCCAGCAAAGCAGAGACAGCGATGGCCCCTGCTCACGCAGGCAGTGGGGCACCAGTCTCCCAAACTCCTTCCAGACCTCCCCTCCCCAGCAAGCCCGCAGTGCTCACCCAGGACAAAGCCAGCTCGCTGGATGGACAGCTGAGAGACTCGCGTCCCACCCCTGCCCCAAGGAAGGCCACCGATGCCTCGGCCCTCTCCCCTCCAACCTCTCACCCTGTCCCCCGGCCCAGGTCCACTCTCCAGGGTGAGAGCAGCGAGGGTGGGCCTGGCATCATGAATGGTAAGAGGGCACAGTGGCAGCACATCCCTAGCGGCCGAGGTGGTTGGCTGCAGGTTGGATGAGTTTCATTCCTTCTCTGCAGCCCAACACTCTTCTACCTTTGAATAAATCTTGGGCTCAGACACTGAGCCCTTTACTGCTAGCCATCTCTAAAGCAGGGAGAGCAGTGCTAGCTTTCATGCCTGCCTATTCCCTTATATTTCTCCAGAGCTCTACAGAGTTTGCTGCCAGTGTGGAGGGAAGATGGCAGTGCTAGAGCAGTTTGCAGGTGTGGGGATAAAAGGGTCAAGTCTCCAGGTGCAGCTCTGAGGGTGAGGTGGGGAGGAAAAGGCAAAGGGAATGTTTGGGGTTAGCTGGCTGCACCAGCTGCAGGAGAAATGCCTTGAGGTCTTTAGAGAGTGGGAATAGCCGCCCCCACCTGTAGGAAGATGTGTAAGAAGTGCCTTGTGTTGATTTAACCTCTTTCTTCATGTCCTTTTGGTGTTGTGACAGTCTGACACTGTGTCTTTCTAGGTCGAGCACCTGAACCCAGTCCCCCTGTCCCAAAACCTCGAGGAAGACCCTGCTCCTCTGATCGGTATGTCCTTCTGTTTGCAGATCACCTGAAAATCCATAGCAAGCTGGGGCTATGGGAACAGCACAGCTGTGGGTTTCTCTACCACCTCCATCAGCCCCTGCTCTTAGGAGGATGTAGGCTTTGACCATGTCCCTTTCCTTATAGGTGCCAGCCCAGCATGGTCAGGCTAACAGTGTTTGTCCATACCTCCCAGGCCCTTTGTCTCTTAGGGTTTGTAAAGTGTTTGAGGGCTTCAGGAAGGCATTTTTGTGGTAAATGCAAATGGACAAGTGCCTTCTGAAATGGCTCTGCTTGCGTGTGCTGAGAAGGGGATGGTTGTCTGCCTTGTGGAGGGTTTATCCTGGGAAAGGTCCAGTCTAGGGTCATTGTGAGTGCCTAGCTGCAACCTTTACACTTTCTGGGCTTTTACGCAGGAGTTCACTGGTGTTGGTTTGTTCTTGCCTGCCCTTGGCACAGAGGTTGCACAAACACCCAGCATTTGCAATGGTCAAAGAGCAGGTGTGTGCGGCAAGTGGTGGCCACTTTTCTGACCAGCACCGATTCACTGAGCCGTGGTGTGGGCTGTGCACCCAGAGGACTGTGGGGGTTTTGGGGTGAGGGTCTCCCCCCCCCACTGCCCGTCTCTCAGGGGGCCGAGACGGGCAGCGGAGGCTCCAGTTCCGAGACAGAGAGCATGCAGGAATCCAGCAGCAAAGAGAGAGTTTATTCAAAATTCCTGCAGTTTATAAGGCTGCAGGGAGGGAGGGGTTTGGCCACTCGGCTAGCCAATGCGAGGAGATGGCACAGTGACCATGGAAACCAATGGGAACACAGGATTTACATACATAAGGAACAAAACATAATACATACAATACACAATAACCAAAACATAGAGTTAACAATTTTCAAACCCCAACAGAGGACCAGCGGTGTTTTCAGCCACAGGAGTTAGCAAAGAGGAGTGCATCCCTGGGACTTGCGGATGAACAGCCCTCTGCATGTTGGAGGGGAATGTGCCACAGAGGGCAGATATCTGATCTCAACTCCCCCTCTGTCCATAGCCTGAGGAGCAGAGCTGGATGTAGGAGTGGTGTCAGGGAGGGGAGACCAGCCATGCCCATAAAGCTCAGCCTTTACCACTGCCTAGCAGATGGAGGCAGAAATATTTGGAAACCAAAACACTGGGTCCAGCAGGCAAGTCAGGCAGGTTGTGCTTCCCTCAGGCCCATAGGTTTGCCCATGAGAGCAAGACACTGTGTCTGGGGAAGACTCCTTGGATGAAAAAGCTGCTTCTGATGGGAGATATCCTGTTCCATCTGTCCTTTTCCCCAAGAGCTAAGTCCCTCTCCAGTGCCTCGCCATCCCTGCTTGTCTCTGCTCCCTGCCACCTCAACTTCTCTTTCTCTTCTACCAGTGGTGGAACTGCTGCAAGAGCCAAGGACCCACCATGGATGGCCTTAGTGCAAACAGAGCCCAAGAAGAAGCCAGCTCCCCCTCCTCCCCCAGGCAACAGCCATGAGACTCTGAGTAGGACTTCAGAGGAGGAGGATGGGGAGGAGGTGGGGAAAGTCAGGAGTGAGGAGAGCAAGTCTGATGCCACAGAGCCCAAACCGTACAACCCATTTGAGGAGGAGGATGAGGAGGAAGAGGAGAGTGCTGATGCCCAAAAGAACACGCCTGAGCAGGAGCAGAGCGAGGCTGCTGCCAAGCCTCTCCACCCCTGGTACGGCATCACTCCCACCAGCAGCCCAAAGGCGAAGAAGCGGCCAGCTCCACGAGCTCCCAATGCTTCCCCGCTAGGTGAGCTTCCCCTTGCTCCCTTATCCCTCCTCTGCAACCCCCATGCATCCCCTTGGAGGCTTCCCCTTCCCAGGTGCCTTGGCATCACTGGCAGGCCAGGCCATGCAGTGATGGTTGTGCTAAAACTTGCACTAGCCATGTCCTCTCTACCCACTGGAGCACAGCATTTGCAGGCAAGACCTTTGTGCTGACCCCTCTCTCCAGTGTATACCACCCTTCCCTTCTCTCCTGGCTCTCCCTTCACTCCTCCCTGAGGTCTCCCTTTGCTTTGCAGCCCAGCACCCTATCTCCAGGCTGTCACACTCTGAGCCATCGTCCTCCACCCCATCTCCAGCCCTCAGCCTTGAGAGCATCAACTCTGAGAGTTCAGCCAAGGTGCTGGGAGACACTGATGAGGCCTCAGTGCCCAAAAGCTCCTCCGAGCCCACTGTCCACACGCCAACAGCTGCCAAGACCTCTAGTGCTGATACGCCACTGGCCAGCGTCTCTTCCAGCGAAAACCCTGCTGCCCCAGCCAGCCTCTCCACCAACTCCTCCTTCTCCTCCTCCAGCGAGCTGGCCAGCTTCAGTGGGGAGATGCAGCCCAGCACCCCACATGCCAGCAGGAGTGTCTCCACTGGCAGCTTAAAGACCAGCCCCAGCCGGCTGCCCCCCAAGCCTCCAGCTGGGGCCAGCCCTACACCCATCCTCTTGGCTTCAGAAGGGGGAGCTGGAAGCCCTAAGACACCCTCTTCACCCAAACCACAGCTGAAGGTGAGATGGTGACCTTCCTCCCATTGAGATCAGGGGGCTTTTCTTCCCTATTCATCACTCGGTCACAGGGGGACTGTGATTCCAGGCTTGCCCCTTTGGTAGGTTTGATGTGTGACCCCCTGAAAGCAAGGTTCAGGTTTGTTAAATGGTGATTCTGCTCGTACTCTGCCTGCCCCATGTGCTAGAGAAGAGGCAGGATGTCATGTGGTCAGAGCAAATAGGAAAGGGAACTGTGAAGGAAAATAATTCAGTGTGCTTGTTGGAAAGAAGCTGGGGAACTGATGCCAAACAGGAGCACAGCTGGCTTTTTACCCCATGGCTTGTCTGCTGGTGGAGACGAGTGCTGTGTACCTCCTTTAGGAGGATGTGGGGCAGGATAAACCCTAGGGCTGCCCTGTCTGCTCATTCACAGCTGGTGGGATGCTGTATCCATTCTGTTTCCTGGTGGGATGCTGTATCCATTCTGTTTCCTGGATGCCCATGTATCTCCTTTTGTCCCTCCTCTCCAGTCTTCCTGCAAAGAGAACCCCTTCAACCGGAAGCCATCGCCTGCCGCCTCCCCCTCCGCAAAGAAACCTCCCAAGGGCTCCAAGCCAGTGCGTCCTCCTGCACCAGGTCATGGCTTCCCACTGATCAAGCGCAAGGTAAAAGGACCCTTAGGAGCAGGGAGGGAAAAGCCAGCTCTGTGCTACCCCCCAGGGCTGTAGCAGTATACGTGCCCCCTGCTGATGCATCTGTGGGCGGGGATGCAGAAGGTGGCTGTGGCTGGGGAGGATGGTGTGTAGACTAGACACTGTTCATGGCAGCACCATGGTCTCCCTTTGCTCCAGAGTGGGGTGGGGATTTCAGATCCACCCTTAGGTGGAATATTATGTTGTTCCTCTGGCCCTGTTAGTGTTGACCAACCTTTGAGTTACCCCTGGAAACTGGAGGTTAGTGGTTTATGATTTGGCAGGTGCAGACAGATCAGTACATCCCTGAAGAAGACATATATGGAGAGATGGATGCCATTGAGCATCAGCTGGACCAACTGGAGCACCGTGGGGTGGCTTTGGAGGAAAAGCTTCGCAGTGCTGAGAATGGTATGTGGGGAGGGCTGTCTATGGGTGTGGGGCAGGATGGACCTTAGGGCTGCCCTCTCTCCAGCCAAGGAGATTGTAGCAGTGACTTCCTCCCTGATGATGCTGGGGTTGGAAGAGCAAAAGAGGATGTGCTGGGCTCCAAGATTGGTCACAACCATACCCTGGACATGGAGATGTCCCTAAAACTAAAACATGTGGCAGAAAAGCTAAGGTCTTTCTCTGGGACTCAGGAACAGGCTGAGGTTGGGTTGGCCGTAGCCCAGAACCCCTCTCCTGGCTTGGCAGAGCCCAGCCTGCTGCAGGGTGATGGGATCCTCCATCACCAGGGCTGGGAATGGCTCTGAATTGTCCCTTTGTTTGGCAGACAACCCTGAGGACAGCCTGCTTGTGGACTGGTTCAAACTCATCCATGAGAAGCACATGCTAGTGCGCCATGAATCGGAGCTCATCTACATGTGAGTGTATGCAAGTGTGTGGAGAGGCACTGACACTCTTTCGGGGAGCCCTTTCTCAGCCCTCCTGAAATGGTGTTTCCAAGGGAGAGCTTGACAGGGCCTCCTTGCCTAGAGAAGGGAGGGAGAAAGGGCAAGCAGACAAATCTGTCCAAATATACTCAACTGATCCACAGCAAGTCACGAGAGCCCCTGCAGTATCTCCTCCAGGAAGGCCTTGAGCAGACAGGACTGGTCCTTGCTGGTGTTTGGCTCCCTGGATATGCAGGACGAGATCGGCATCTGGGTGGTTCTTTCCAAGCTCACCCCATACTTTGGGATGATGTTCCTCCTTTCTGGAATCTCACAGTGGTTCCTGACAGTTTCCCCTTTCCTTGCAGCTTCAAGCAGCAGAACCTGGAGCAGCGGCAGTCAGATGTGGAGTATGAACTGCGGTGCCTCCTCAACAAGCCAGGTAAAACACCACTCTGGGTATGGTTACCCCTTTTTTCTTAGTCGGAAGGGACTCCACAAGGATAATTTTTCCCCTGGGCATCATCTCCCCTCTGTCCAGGTGGGTCTCAGGTGAAGAGAGGCAGATCTGTAGGGATGCCAGTGCAATCAGCTGGGTCTAGAGCCACTGTCCCATCTCCTTGTGTGCCCCAGCCTTGTGCAGGGACATGCGTCCTTTTGTCCTGATGGGATGCCACATGCAGGGCTCTGTCCCCAAAGCACTGCCAGCTCAACTGGCCCCACAACATGGCAGGGTAGAGGGGATCATGCTGGGGATCTCTGCCCCAAAGCTGTGAATTTCGGCGCTCCTTCAGCCCTTTAATTGCCTGTCCTTCCTTGGGGTTTGGGTGGGTAGAGAAGGACTGGACTGACGAGGACCGAGGGAGGGAGAAGGTGCTGATGCAGGAGCTGGTGACCATCATTGAGCAGAGGAATGCCATTGTGAATTGCCTGGACGAGGACCGGCAGAGGTGAGTGAGGAGTGGGATGGGCTGGGGGAGAAGGGAAAAGCATAGCCTGTCTGACTCAGCACTACATGAGCAACTTGTGGGGGTGTCCCAAGATGTCCATCTTGCTGATGTCTTTCCCAGGCTTCCCAATATTTGTCTCTTTGAATGCTTTGTGTGGGAAAGACAGGACAGAAAGTGCAGCATGTGGGATTTAACCTGCTGGTAGCAAATGCTCACAAGACAGAGATGGATCTGCTCTCTGTGGCTTCTAAGTAGGAGGCCCTCTAGCCTTTAACAATACAGCAGCTGTTTTCAGGGCTGAATTGCTGAACTCTTTCCCATTCTTTCTTTCAGAGAAGAGGAGGAGGATAAAATGTTGGAAGCCATGATTAAAAGGAAAGGTAAGAAACAATCGGGAAGATTTTTGGAGTGATGTTTTCACTGCTGACCCCAGCAAGGGGCAGCACGAGCCATTTGTGAAATTGTGTGCAAGAGAGATCGAATCTATCCTCTGTAAACTTGGTAAAATTTCCTGTAGGGCCGCTAAAGTTCGGGGCACAGTTGTGCTGCTCCCAACTGCTATCAGAGTGTGCATACAGTGGAGGGCTTTGATTCATGGCTCTCACTCTTGGCCCTGTTGTCATGCTTGTGTCTGTACCACCACTGACATCCCACAGTAACAACCTCCCTTTGCAATCCCAGAATTTCACAGGGAGACGGAGACTGAGAGCAAGAAGAAAGGCAAATTCAAGCCCATGAAGGTGCTTAAGCTGCTGGGCAACAAGCATGACTCCAAGAGCAAGTCACCCAAGGAGAAAAGCTAGAGCAGGGGAACACCAGCAGTGGGAGGGAAGTGCTTGCCAGACGGCCCTGGCCTCCCCCGCAGCTGGCTTGCCTCTCCCCCTGCTCCCTCCCAAGGGAGACGCCAGCCCTCAGCCCAGAGTGGGGGAATCTGACCAAAGCACTCCCCTTCCCAAGGCTGCAGAGGGGCATGGCCATCCCCTCCATGAAGCCTTGCTAACGAGGCGGGGAGAAGATGGATTTGCTTCTCAGATACATTACCCTGTTGCGCGTTCTTGTCA
The DNA here is from genome assembly GCA_035041135.1 of Platyrinchus mystaceus. Taxonomy (NCBI): domain Eukaryota; kingdom Metazoa; phylum Chordata; class Aves; order Passeriformes; family Tyrannidae; genus Platyrinchus; species Platyrinchus mystaceus. Next base: position 51,161,242 of record JAWWLV010000045.1, on the reverse strand, counting down.
TTAACTGAGAAGCCAGCCAAGGAGTTTCGTGTTTGTGGGAAAACTTGCACTAACTGTGCCCTGTCCTTTCTCCCGCTCTAACTGTGACAGTTCCATGTGCCTCTGACTTCTGCCAGGAGGGGACTGGGCCTCCCTGTCCCTCCCTGCCTGCCTGCTCTTGTGCCCTTTCTGTCCCATTTTTAACTTCGGGAGAAAACTCTGACATTAGAATCAGGATTCTTTGGGTTTTACTGGCCTAAACTAAAAGGTTAAGAAAACACTCCCGTGTCACAAGGTTCTAGAGCCATAGCCAAAAAAATAACGGATGCCCTATTTATTTTGAGCTGTCCCCTCCTTCAAGCACCAGGGCTGGGTGGGCTCTGTCAGAAAGGCTGAGAGGACTCAAGGGGACAGTGTACAGCACATGCCCTACTCAGGACCCCCACTGCTGCTAAACACCACTGCTGCCTTCCTGGGGAGGGAGGAACGTCCCTTTTCCGGGCAAGGACAGAAAAGCTCAAGACTGACTCAGCGCTGGCAAGGGGCACTAGGCTGTGTCCCTGCTCACCAGTGCCACCCTTGAGCGGCTGGGGAGAGAGGCGTGGTCACAACTGACCTTTACCCAGCTTTGTCTGTGTATACTTTAAAAGTGTGCAGGTGTTGGCTGGTTATTTTTTACACCTCCTTTACTAGATGAATTCAAACCCATCCTAAAACTTTAAACCCCTTATTTTATTTGTTGTGTGTGTGCGTGTGTGTACATTGGAGGAGGGAATGGGGGGCGGTGTTCTTCCAACCATCCCTTCTTCCTTCCATTTTTGTTTCCTGCCTTCTCTTCCAAGGCGAGGAGAATTATTTATTGAATTGTTGAATCAGCCAGAAGTAGAGTTTCATGGGTGTTTGGTTGGTCAGCTGTTCATCATGCCTTCTCATTAGCAAATTAGACATAACCAGCCCTGAGCCATCTGCTGCAGTCCCTTCTAAAAACCCAACAGGCTTTAGCCAAAATGCTCTTGGAGCAGTGCCTTGCAAGGTGGCTGGCATAGCATTCTGGAAAGGGATCCTCATTTCCCAAAACCAGAGGGACCCGAGCCCCTCCTCAGTCCCAGTGTGGCCCTCATGGCTGGGAGTTGGCCAGCTCAGCCCTGCACTGGTAATGCCATCTCACCCTTCCCTACCCCCACAGGCTGATGAGGAGCAGTGGTAGGGGAGGGGAGATCCCAAAGCACAACTCTTCTCCAAGGAGAAACAAACCTGCTTTAGAGCCTGCTGTCATGTCACTGTTGCCAAAGGCCATTGGGATCACTGCAGCCCAACACCCCTTGGCCCCACGCCCGGTCAGAAGATTGATTTGTAAATTATACTGTACTAACTCCGTGACTTCCATTCACCTGAACAGAAATAAAAGAAACATTGGATTTAAAAAATGATCTTGGCTTAGGTTTCTGATTCCTTTGTGTAGTCATGTTGGACAGGGCATGCTGCCTGGCTTTGGTGAGTGGCTGACAAGAATATTGCTTAGAAGCAGAGGATGGGATCTTAAGGAAATCGGAAACTGGACTTTATGCTGGGATTTGCACAGGAAAAGCAGGGCATCATGCTTCAGCCTGCTGGAGTACAAAGATGTGGGTATGTCTGAGGTGACCAAGCAGCCATTTCCAGTCTCTGTGGGAAGCCGATGGCTATTCTGCATACCATGCTTTCAGGAACCAAAAAACCACAGCAAACCCGCAGCCAAGAGCAGCAGGCACTGGTCTGAAATCCCCTCTCCCTGCTCAGCACAGCTATGTTCCTGAGTGACTGCCCAGCTCAGCTGCTGCCAGAGGTTTGCTGATGCACAGTCACACTGACCTGCAGCAACATCGCGGGGAGGGGGGGCGGGGGGGGGGGGTTTGTGCTTGCGCAAGGCCACACAGCTGCATCCTCCTCCCTGCCTTCTGACAGCAGAGCCATTCCGAGTTGTTCCCCGAGTCGGGAGGGACAGGAGCGAGTGGGCTGCAGGCGTGGGTGGCAGCATGTGTGTTAGAATCATGCTGTCACGAGAAACCTCCACCTCTGGGTAGATGGGAAGGAGTGACATTTCTATGGGTGGATTGCTGTACTGAGGCACTGCATAGGCAAAGGAGGCTCTGCTTTGTCATCTTTTGATTGCCATGTGTTTCCATGTCTTTAATATTGTTGAGCAAGAGGGGATCCAGTGTGTGAGTAGGATTTTACAACTTCTGTCACCATTTATGTACAAATTGGTCCTGCCCACTGGGCAACAGATGGTGCTGCCCCCTCTTTGGGAATAGACTAGTCCTTAAGACTCCGATGCCAAGAGTCTGGGAAAAAGAGGTGGGAACAAATTGCACTTGTGTTTTGTCCTTGGCCTAGTCATGGGGATCAGATTTGCTCCCACCAGGGAAGTCTTTTGTCATCATCTTTCTAATTTCCTCACTTCTTTTCTTGTCAATGATCTCCATCTCATGCATTTTCTGCAAAGTACAAAGGGAAAGGGATGAGCAGGGAGAAAGCCAGCAGCTTTTTTTTTCTTTCTTTTGCCAATCTCAAGAACAAAAGTTCAATTTCCCTGATTGAGTTACATGCAGAGATGAAAAGAAAGGCTGAAAAACCTCTACCCACCATTCCCCAAATTCACACCTGAGCTGTGTCATGAAGGGAAACAGCTCTCTGCCCCCCTCCCCTGCTCAGATACTGGAGGTCTCTGCTTTATGGTCTCTGACACAAGGCATTCCCTCCACTTACTGTACAGACAAGGCCCTTGCGTACCTGTGAGATTTCAGCAAGGACAATCCCTTTATACTCCTTGTCCTGTCCTAGAGCTTCCATCTGTGCCAGGAATTCCCTCCTGTCCTGAATTTCTTTCACCACTAATGGATAAGAAAAAAACTGTGGAAATAGGATGCAGCCAAAATGCAAGAAAACATGTTTCTGTCTCGTTCTGAACCAATTTCCTAGCTCTGCTTGAACAGTAGTCCCACCAGAGGCAGGGTGATGTTCTTAACACTCATTTTGCATGTCTTCACAATACCCAGTAGTCCCTTCCACAACGGAAAATGTCCCCTCTGCCCAACTTTTTACTGCTCCCCAACTTCCAGGAATGGTAGGTTTCTCTGTACAGACAATTCTCTGTTGCTTGTGGGCAATTTAACCAGTCTTTGGTTGGAGAGCGAACCTGCTGTTGAGGTTCATTAGTTGACACACATTACCCAGTTATCTCAACCATCTCTGCTCCCAGGACCAGGCACGGAACATTAGCTGATGCTTTGCAGCACAGCCCTGCAGCCAGCTGGTCCAAATCCTGCCACAGACATGCCAAGGACAACACTCAGCTTGTGACAAGTTTTGGAGGATACCAAGCATGTGTGATGCCAGCTGCACTGGCTCCCTGCAGTAGGGACCAAAGCACCCCTTCCGTACACATTATTCTGGTGTTGCCCATCTTTGTACTGTCCTGGCTAGCAAAGGGCTGGCTGGGGTGTACACACATATTGAAGATCCAAGCACAAAGAGGTATTAGGCAGGGTTCTGCTATCCCAGAATACTCTGCAGGCCAAAGGTTTTCACTGCTTAAAATTTTGCTCAACATTTAAGCTTTTCTGTGATCCTAGAGTGAAACAGCCCAAATCATGGTCAGGCTGGAAAGTCACCTAATCTATGCTGAGTTATGCTTGCTGGGGAAAGGTCCCACAGTACCTGGGCTTGCTGAACAGGTCACCCTGCACATCCCTACGGTATTCCCCTGCTGGCAGAGTTCATTTTGTGCAGGCAGCATAGGCAGCTTTAATCTGCCAGCAAACCTAGGCAGTATAAGCTCTGCAAGGATGGCTGGATCACAGCAGCACAGGAGCAAGTCCCTTCTCTTGGAAACTGGGCTTTGTGCCTCCTTCTGCAATGGGCTTCAGGTTACTGGCAACACAGCCTGCCACCCCAGCCCTCGGCGGGAGCTGGCTTCCCAGGCTTCCCCCCTGCCTCCCTCCAGGGGATATAAAGACGTACATTCTTCAAACCGATCAGGCTCAGGTATCTCCTCTTCCTTTGTCCGAACCAGCACCCGCTCCACCTCATCCTCCACCTCATCCTTCCCTGTCGCTAAGATGTTTTGAAGTCTTTGCTTCTCCTTTTCCAAATCTCCTGTGAATGCCAAGGGAAAGGAATTTATTATCAGCCTGTCTCCTCAGGGAGGAGCCTGGCTATGCCACTTCCCTGCTAACGGTGACAGAGGAAGTATTACATTAACATCAGTCCATTCCAGGACTGAACTGTGCAAGCACCACACAGGTGGACAGAGCCAATCAGACTGACATCAGAGGTTTGATTCACATTTATGTGCTAGAAAGTCACATAGTGCTTCCTTCTTACTCAAGGACTGTGCAGGTCCCTATTGCCTGTCCCCGCCCTGAGCTGGGGGGCAGAAGTCAGCAAGCACTTAAAGTAGATGTTGCCTCAGAGATCCATTTCAAAAGCATCTCTGAAGACCGAAAGCATGAAGACATGGAGCAATCCAGATACATCCTGCCACTACTGAGACTGCAGGCAGGGGATGGACAGAAGGGGAAGAGAGGGTCCAGGGGTCACCATGTATTATATTAGCAAAGTTTGCCAACTTACGTGTGGGCTGTGGCTTGAACTTCTCTCGAGTGTAGGCATCTCCTGCCTGGCACACCTTGGCAGGTCGGAGATGTGGTCTAGCTGGAAGCCTGCTTGGCCGACAGGCTGGCGGGCAGGAAGCAGGCACTGGCTGTTTGCTGGATGTGGGGGGCCACTGGAGGGGCAGGGCATTTCCTCCTGGGGAACAAACCAAAAATAACAGTGAATGAGACAGAAGGGACCACAGGGATCCTGGCCTATTGCCAGGAGAAGATCTGCCTGTTGATCTACTGTAGCAACACAAGCAGACTCCAGATGCCACAGATGCCTCACCCTGGTCGTTGGTACATATGGACATGAGACAGACTGTGGTTCAAGTCACTTTGTTTCCTGGATGACCCTTAGGAATACCTCACCCCTCACATCCCAGCATGTCAGCAGCTGCCGTGCTGCTGTTTTAAAGCACTTGCTCATCCAAGCAAGGTGTGGACGAACAGCCCCGTCTCAAGGTGAGCGGCAAAAGCTCTTCACCAACAGCACAGCAGCGGTCGGGAGAGCCCGGGCGCCTCACTCACGTTTCACACAGTCCATCAGGTATCGCCTCTGGGAATGCGTCAGCTTCAGCTCCTCCATCATCGCTGAAAAACATGACGTGTGGGTGAAGAGGCAGCGGGGCCGGGCTGGGGAACCCGCCTCGGGGCCACCCCCCGTCACGGCCCGAACCCAAAGGGGAACATGCGGGTTTAGGAGACTCCAGCCGGGGCGGCGACACCAGCGACGGGCCCGCCCGGTTCCCGGACCGCGGTGGGACGCTCTCCTTCGGGCGAGTCACGGCGTGCCGGAGCACGGGGGCACGGGGGGGCCCCGCTCCGCCGTTACCTCTCAGCAGCTCCCGGGTGCCTGGGCTGTACCGGGCCGGCTTGCCCGTCCCCGAGCCCCCGCCGCGGCCCGGGGTCCCCAGCGCCTCCATCGCGACGGGCGGCGAGCGGCGCGACCGGGGTGGCGGATGGGACCCGGCGGCGGTCGCCATGGCAACGGCAGCGGATGAGTTCCGGCGGCGTCACGGCAGCGCCCGGAATTGGCTCCGGGGAGCGGCTCCCAGTTCCGCCGGGCGGGCAACATGTCTGACAACGAGGACAAGTGAGAGCGGGGCGGCCGCGGGCGCGGAGCGGGGGCGGCAGCGGCGTGCCGCGCCTCGGGGCGGGTCGGGTCGGGTCGGGGCGAGGCGGCGGCCCCGCGTGTGACGTTCGTGTCTCCCTCGCAGCTTTGATGGCGACGACTTCGACGATGTGGAGGAGGATGAGGGCCTGGAGGACCTGGAGAACGCGGAGGAGGTGGGTGCCCCGCGGCTCTGCCGCTCCCGCTGGGCCGGCGCTGGGGAGGCCTCGGAGGCCCTCCTGGGACCTCAGGGCCTCGGCGGCGGGCGCAGCTGAGCTGCGGTGCCGATCTGCTTTCTGCCAGGAGGGACAGGAGAACGTGGAAATCCTGCCCTCGGGAGAGCGGCAGCAGGCGAACCAGAAGCGGATTACAACACCCTACATGACCAAGTACGAGCGAGCCAGGGTCCTGGGCACTCGTGCTCTCCAGATAGCGTGAGTACTGCCCGCTGCGTCCGCACCGCCGCCACAGCTGCACCTCCCTTTGCGCTGAATCGTGCTTTTCTTTTCCCTTAAACACTCATGGATCCTTTGCATGACTGCTGAGCTTGCATGTCGTCCTCTTGGTCAACACTGATGCCCAGGACCGTGGAGCTCTTAGTTGCACCTGAAGTCTCTGTGTCTCTCCTTGGCTGCGACTGTGCTACTTGTGCCTAGACAGGGGGAGCATTTAGTAGCCCCAGTGAATTTTCTTAGGTCACAGGCAAAAATTAGTACGGAATGGGACATGCCGATTCTGGTTTCTGTCTTTCCTAAGAGAGCCAATGTGGACTGGAAAGCTTATAACTGATTTGGAAAAGCCAGTTTGAAAGCGGGATGCTCTGAAATGTTTTCAGTTGATACCACTGGGCTGTAGGAATTGGGAGAGGAGAAGACAACCTGAAATCCATTTTAAGTGCAGTTGTGTTGTGGCAAGCTGTAAGTTTTTTAAAGTACTTGCAATAATAAGGCCTCATTTATAACAGGTAATAACATTTAGAACCTATTTTAAGTGCTGTCAAGGCTTGCTGCTCTCAACTTAGTTTTCCTATTTAGACTTGTTATAATAATAAATATCAAAAAGTTTTGTGCTTTTGGAAAAACTGCATTTTGTATTAGATTGTTAGGCAGTGACAAGGTTTTGAGTTTCATCTTGGTTATATCCACCCTCGAAATGAGGCCTCTGTTCTGCATTGTTTAGAAGCTCTCAGGTAGTGGTCAGAGCTTTCCTTATCACTTTTCTAAGCTGTTCTCTGCACAGCCTCTGCTCTGTGAACCTGTTTTGTGCACCTTCTTTCAATTGGCAGAAGGCCAGAAAGGTGGGGGGAGATGAGATGGGCCCATGCCAGGCCTTTAATCCACAACACTCCGCTACCTGGTTCTACTTCACCTGCATCTTGGTGCCGAACCCACGCGAGCAGCCCCTGTGGCCTCACCCACGTATAACCTGAGCTTTCTCTGCTGCCACTGCCCAGTAGATGGGTGTCATCACAATCCATTGCAAAATGCTTAATTTTTTTGCTTCCTAGAGGTAAAGTATGTTGTAAATCTACCCCCTCTCTTCCCCTGATCAAAGCCTGGGAGCTGTGAGCAAGTCAGAACATACGAGATGTGCTGGAGTTGCAGGAGGCACGCTCAGTATACAGCAGTTCCACCCTTTCCATTGGATTAATTGTAGAACCGCTCTTTTCCTCATGTTTAAGCACAGCAGAGGGCAGCGAGAGGGGTGTGGGTTTGACCAGTCCTTGAGAAGGAGCTGGTCAGCAGAGGCTGAGGGATGGGACAAGAAGAACATTAAAGTAAAAGTTCTTTCTGTAGCCAGCTGGGAGAATTTTCTTGAAGCGCATAGCAGAGCAAATCAGTTTTGCCAGTCCTGCCTTCCTACTTTACTGGCAATTGTGTAGGTGACATAGGCAGGCAGATGTTTAGCTGTCCCGTTTTCTTTCTCTGTGTGTTTACTTAAGTGGTCGTTGATGTTCTTCCCAGGATGTGTGCCCCTGTGATGGTTGAGCTGGAAGGAGAGACAGACCCCTTGCTGATTGCCATGAAAGAACTCAAGTAAGTCACAGATTTGGTGGTAAGTGGATTGACTCCCATAAAGTCAGCAATCCTTTCCTCATCCCAGCATTTAGCAGTTTATTCCAAGACAACTTTGTCTTCCTTCAGTAACAGTGAGCTCTACAGTTGCCTTCTGCTTTTTTCACCTTGGAGCTTCTCCAGAGCTGCTCTCTTCCATCCTAGTTGCTTGTGTAAATACTGATGATTAGGAGTGCTCTGGACCTCTTCTACTTCACAATCCCAGGTGTTCTTTATTTCTGTGTTGGGAACTCAAGGTCCTCATCTTTCTGGATTCAGTTTAATTCCCCAAATGGAATTGTTTCAAAGAAGCCATCTGAACAGACCTGTGTTCAAATGAAGTCCTGGCAAAAATTAAAATAAGGGTCAGTCTGGTGAGAATGTTTGTTTCTTGCACCCTTGCACACTTGGCTTATTGTGTTTGGCCCCTATTTACAGAAAGGTAACTAAATCCTTTCTGACTGTAGCAGAGGCAGCTTTTGGATGACCACTTGCAGGCCCACTTTTCCACAGCAGAGCTCCCTGCTGTCCCACAGTTTGCCTTCACAGTCAGTGATCTCGATCACATGCAGGTATCCTGTAAGCAACTGGACTCCGTAAGTTCCTGTCCTTGAACTGAATTGTCCTTCTGCTCCCCCAGTTTCACAGTGCGTTGAAGTTGCTCTTGCAGATTTTATATCTTATTACAGCTCCCTTTGTCATTGCCAGAAGCTCCTTAGGTCATGTTCCTGTCAGATCTCCAAGCTCAGACTGATTTGCTTCTGGTCACTGCCTGAGCGTGAGCTCTGGAAAATAAGTCAGGGTGTGATAAAATGTGGTGGCATCCTGTTCTATGCCAAAATTCAGATGTAAGTCTTGGAATCATGGAGCTACTTTGCTACTGGAAAAACAATGTCCCTGAATGTAAAGAAGTTGCATTGCTTTTCAAGTCTGATAGAGTTGAAACCTGATGTTTTCAACCTGGTTAGATTCCAGACTGATTACTTTTTGCTGACTTAAATCTACTTCCCTTAAGTTACATTGTGTTCAGTATTTTCTTGATTTCTAATTGGAAGCACTGTTAGCAGGTGCTGTGCTCCACCCCAACTGTAATAGGGTTTGGTACCTGAATAGTCCCTGTTTCATATCTCCTTAAAATGTAGCTGGTGCTCTCAGGATGCAAAATTCTCTGTAAATATCAGTTTGTCCTGGAAGTTCTCAGAATTCTGCCACTTTTATAGTGTCATGTGGGGAAAAACCTTGCATCAAACAGAAAGTGGATTTGTTCAAGTCCCTTGATTTATTTTTCTCCCCCCTATATCAGTGTTAGATGCTTGATGTTGTCTCATAGGTTCAGATCACAGGGCTCAATTCCTGCACTGGCAACAGAGGTCTGACCTGTAGGTCTTTGGTGCTTGTAGTCTGAGGGTGCTCAGTGCATTGCACCTACAAAAGACAGAAGGTTGTTGAGACTTCACTCTATCGTATCAAATCACTGGTGTTACACACCTCTCAGTTAAATATGATGAGCTTATTGAAGCCACCAAGCACGTCAGTTCCCATTGCCTGCTAAAGTGATGCAGTGAAGCCTCTGATATTTCTGTTCATCTCTCTGTCTTCCCTTCAGAGCACGCAAGATCCCCATAATCATCCGTCGTTACCTGCCAGATGGGAGCTATGAAGACTGGGGTGTGGATGAATTAATTATCACAGACTGATCAGACTCCAGCCACCATTTTTGGTTTTCCTTTTCCAGAGATGTTTTTAATTTTGTTTAGTATTTGTGTAAATAAATTATAAATCTCCCCATTTTAAGTTAAATGTGTTTGGGTTTTTTTCCCCTCCCACTTCCTCGTTCATCTCAGTCCTACATGCCCAAGAGATGACTTTCTTACCTCTGTTAGAGACAGCTTGGCTATTATTCTTTCTCTCTGTGTCATGGGCTATATTAGTAAGATTAGGGACCCAAGTGCAATGCTTTTTTTTGCAGCTTTTTTTCTCCCTTATCTTTTAGCTGGGCTGAAGTCTGCAGTAACTACTTCCTCCTCCTCCAGCACTGCTCCTCCCTCGTTATTGGACTGATACACAATTAAACTCCTGCTGTACAGAAATGATCTTGCACGTACTCTGACTTCTGAAAGGCTCCAGCCTTCCACCCTTGTTCCTTCTTAAAACCGGAGTGCTGAGCCACCTCCATTGCTTCTCCCTAGACAGTTGGGCCTTTGTGCCCTGAGCAGGTTGCTGTGGAAACTCCCAATTTCCTCTTTGGCCGGTGCTGACTGTGGGGCTTCTCAGGAGTATCGTAGAGCAGCTCTCATCAAATCACCTATTGTTTCCCTGCTCCCACTGCTTATCAGAAGTGGGGATCCCCTTTCAATGGCACTGCCCCAGCCGGAAGCGCAGTCGCCACTCGCAGCCCCACCAGCTTGGCAGTTGTAGGTTGTTGGTTCTCGCTCCTTGTGCAGCCGTCCTCTGACACGCGGTGGGACTGATCATCCGGAGGGGTGGGTGGGTGCTCTCCAGCCAACTCACTTGTACATACCCTGGCGGTTCTTATGGTGGCAGAACAGTAGTCAAATCCTGGAGTTCCTTTAATCTGTAGTGTGATGAAAGATCAGTCATTTGGCCTCTTTAGGTACCTGCACTCTCACCTCTGATGTGCAGGGAGGTAACATGCTCAAGTCAAGATTTGGGTGGATGCCGTACAATCTGCAAGGGCTTCCAGCCAGCAGCTACATACTTTTCATTTTTTGTTCTGAGTGCATCAAAGTTCTTGCTGTACATGAGGAAGGTCTGAGCTCTTGGACAGAACGTACCAAGTCTCTTAATTATCTTACTAAAAAGTGCTCTCAGAATTTCGATTTTTATTTTTAAAGAGAAGAAGGGGGAAGGTGCACCTCACCTATGGTTTCTGCCTTACATTAATTTTTTTTCTTTACGCTGGTCCAGAAAGAGTATTTCCAATAATTTGTGTTAAAGCTTGTGCTTATATATAAAGTGTTTATTCTCCATTCTGTACATGTGGTCAGTGCCTGCACATGAGCATCCATGTCCCAAAGGGAGTTTATACCCACCTGCCTGGGAACTCGGCTCATATAACCAACCATGAATGTCATTCTGTTACTGCTCCCTGTAAAAGTACCAGTCTGAGCATCTTCTGTTGATGTGCACAGGAGGGGCTGGTTTTCAAGGCAATAATGCAAGAATTGAATGGGTCCCTGGGCAAAATGGCAGGTCAAAGGGGATGTGAAGGTGCTTGCAGGTGTGGGAAGGGGGTTGACTATGAGGAACACAAATGCTTCCTGGTCCAGGCCATCCTTACCAAGAAAAGGTTAATTTGCAGCACTGTGGCCTTCGGCCCTCTCCCCCCACCCTCCATGGAATCCTTTAATCACGTTGGTGCGGTGAAATTTCAGCCCTGAAATGGTGCCTTTGTGCAATCATTTTGGCGTCTGCCATGGAGCGCGGGGTCGTTTTCTTGTCCTTTTTTTTGATTTTTTTTTTAAATGGCTTCTTTGTTCCCTACCCGCCTCCCCTCCCCAGCCTTGCATCTGTATCAGATACGATTAAAGGGATAGGGAAGGATGCCGGGCCAGCTCCTGCTAGGCTGCAAGAGGAGTGATTAACCCTTCTGTTACCACTGGCATTCTCCATCCTGTCTTAGTTGTGAGGACCCTCCTACGTGAGAGGAAGTGTTTCCTTCCACTGGAGAATGGTTGAGGCAGAGCCTTCTTGCTTTCTTAATTTGCTTTATGAGGAGCTGGAGAAGGGTACTTAAGTGTGGTTAAGAACTTTCTTTTTCCACTCTTCTGTTCATCCACGCCATGTCACTTCTCTCTCACACCCCTGCGATCAGCTCTCATACCCCTAACTCCACCATGGCTTCCCTTCCTCCCCACACACACTCCTGACCAGATCAGCAGTGCAGTAGTTCCCTTCTGGGCTCTTCCTAAAACCTAATTTGGGGTAGAGATTTCTCCTCTCCCTGAATGGTCAGTCCTATTTTGCATGGAACTCTTTAGTTGGCATCGCTATTACTAGATCCATTAAGCCATTCTGCTATAGATGTTCTTGGCCCTATACAGAACTTCATCCAAACAGTGCTGTGCTTTTTAAAAAGCTTTAAATGTGTTCTACAGTTCCTAGATGTCTGCTCACTCTACTCACCCATAAAGTGTTCAGTGAACACAAACTCACTGTATTTGCTTACATGCATTAGCACTGAAAACCTTTAGAATCAACCTGTAATTGTTGTGGAGTCTGTTAATTGGGCTCCTATCTTCCTGCTGTTGGCCTCAAGAGGTGTTCTTAAGCACAGTGATACCTGCTACACATTTTCTTTCCAAGTTCAGATACCCTCTTAGGACTGACTATACCCAGAATGTCTTCAACAAGTAAGAGGGTGTATACATCTAATCTGGAATATACTCTATGTGTGTGAGTTTGTATTTAGATTTTTGCTTGTGGAAGGCAAAGAGGCTGGGGGATTGAGTTTCTACAGAGAAACTAATGGTTGCTTCCAAAATTAAGAAGTTTGTGTACTTGAGGAAGTTTTTTTTTGAAGATATGTCACCTGCTAATTAGTGATGAGGAACCAAGATGAGAAATCCCATACTTCTGTCCTAGAGAGCATTAACAATCACACTAAAAATTTTTTGAGTGAAGCACATGCAAAACAGTGCTCTTATAATTGTGTGTGCTGAATCTCATCTGAGGAACAGAAATTGGTGTTAGTGCACTTCTTACGGAATCAATGACTGGAGCTGTGCTGTGAGCAGAAGATGAGCTTCACCTCCATGAAGGAGTCAGAGTTCTGCCTGTGTCCTTTTCCTGGGAGGCAGAGGAAGGCTGTGCACAGGGTCCTTGTGGTGGTGGTGTGACTCATCATACATTTACTGGGGGGAAAAAACAGAGACTTGCAGAAAAGAGGTCGAAAAAACCCAGACATGTGAAAATGAAACTTTTAAGTTTATTATTTCGTATGTTTAATGCAGAGTTAATGGTGCTAGGACAGCATAGAGACTGAGGAAAGGGAGGTGAGGGAGGAAGGTGCTACTTGCATAAATAAGGGGACAGGGTTGGAAGAGGTTACATGCGTACAAGGAGCAAACATTCTACATGATCTTTTCAGGCACCACAAGGATAAGTCATCCGTATCTAAGGAAGGCAGGAGGGGCATCTGACAGTCATATCAGCAGAGGGATACAGCAGCGCCCATCACAGTCCACGTTTGGTTAAAGTCTCTTTCTAGACTGGAATATGTACTGGAAAGTCCCACAAATGTCTCTGTGATCAATTGGCAGGAGTCATCTTTTCCTGCAGTGATTTTTGTGCCAGTTCACTCCCTGGCATGACAAACCACCCCAGTCCTGGAGGTGACAAAGGAGAAGCAAGCAGACTGTCCTCAGGTGTTGGGCTGAAAAAGGAGATTAGTCTGACTGGGAGAGCTGGTTGCTTCGAGTTTGAAACCCAAAGGGGAAAATAATAGATTCCTTTGCACCTAAATAGGCTTCTTTTCTTTACACCCATCCAAGATTGGGTCTTTATCTACCTTGCTTAAAGCCACAGGAGTATCTTTCCATCCTCAGTGCAGATGGGAGGGAGGTGTTGACTGACTGGGAGACATGATGAACAAACGAGTGGGGACGCAGACCCCATCAGCCTGGGTTTGGAGTGGGGGTTCAAATAGTATTGGAATCAACTCAGGGTGTTGACAAGTGCATAGTAGCTTTCTTGGTGCCTCTTCATTTCAGGAAGGCATAGTCAAAACATGGAAGAGCAAGGACCAAGTTTGCTTAGAGGTTGTTTGGGATTCTGAAGAGATTAGAAAAGACTGAGAGGCCAGAAATGCCCAACATAAATGAATGATACAGAGTAATTCTAAGAAAAGAGGATTCACCCACAGCACCATAGTGATTCACTGATCCTTCCCCACCTCTCCTCCACCTCCACACATGAACACACATGTGCACACGGGCTGTGATAAAGTAACGCTAAGACTGACAATGCTGTTCCCAAGTCCCATGCACTGTTCAGGCAAGCCTTAAAATCCCCATGCCGGAAAAAGTGTGAGATTAAACAGAGACAGGATGGAGAGAGGAGGTGGGAAGAAAAGCTAGGATGCAGCTGTGGAAATCAGCAGGGAAGCAGGTGTAGGTTGTTCTTCCAAGGGGTTCAAGATTCATGCATGTGTGAATCTTAGGCAGGACTGCTGCACAATGCTGATTGCAAGGAAGCCGTCCATGCCATCCTCCCTACTGCTCCCCCTACGCATCCACCAAGGCTAAGCAAGCACCCTTCACCTGCAGTAGGTGACAAAGTGTTGGCCATTGTTGCCTGTTGGAAACACTTGCTAACTCCCTGGAGCAGTTTGGGGAGGGAAAGGAAAGGACAGTCTCTCTCATTGTACAGTCCAGGGTGCACACAAAACCCACCGCAGACCAGTCACTCCATGTCTAGAATCCTCCTCATCTAGAAGGCCGATAAGGTGTGGCAAGCCAGTCGTGTGGCCTGCATGAAATTTGTAAAGGGCAAAAGGACGATAAACCTTCCTCTAGGCGGGTGTGCCAGTGATAGCTGGGGTCAAGAAAGGCACTTCTGTATACTCAGTGGGTTCTGGTGACTGGATGGCACTGAGTGACCTTGGAGTTCAGAGGCTCTTCTGCCTGTGCTGATTCTTCGGAGCCTTTCCATCGCTGCTTCGGTCACCGTTCCCTATTCCCTATGGTCTGGAGAGAGTTGTGTACACAGGCTGTTCCCAATGTGTGGGGCTATGGGACTGTGGCACAGAGGGCGCAGGGTCAGAGATGGCAGTGTAAAGGGGACGTTGGGAAGGTCCCATATAGGAGAAGGCAGAGTAAAGGCCAGAGGCTTGGGTGGAATGGCTGTAGTAGGGTCCCGAGGGCTGGTGGTCCGGGTAGTCAAACTGTGGCCTGGAGATGGAGGGGAAGGCCGAACCGTAGTGGGGCAGACTCAGGGACGTGTAAGCTATCTGGGAGGTGGAGGGCTGGTCAGTGTAATGACCTCCAGGGGTGGACCCCTCCGTTTTCACCTGGGCCTTGGAATCCACCACTGATGAAGTGGCAGTGGACAAGGAGACTCCATGCTGCTTGGAGATCCAGGCAGAGTGTCCGCTGGCTGCAGCCAGGGCGCTCCCAAGGCCGTAGCCAGCAGCCGCCGCTGCCGCGTAGCCCCCGACGTGGCCTGGGTGGCCGGCGTGTCCGTTGGGCGGCAGGTATTGGTCGAATTCATTGACATCAAAGGTCTCCATGTTGGACATCACTTCGTGGCTGATCTCCCCAATGTCCACATTGCCAAAGTCAATGTGTGGCTTTCCCCCTTCCCCCAGGGAACGCCCTTCCCGTTTGGAATCGGCTTTGCCTGCCTGCAGCTCAGTCTTAGGGGTGGTAGGTGGTGTGGGGGGCCCGTGGCTCTGACCTGCAATGTGAAGAACATTTTGAGGAAGAAAGAGAGAGAAGAGGTGAGTTACTGCTTTATGCCTGGCTCTGTACATAGCTCTGTTCTTCCCAGTATGCCAGTAGCTGTCTGCTTGGAGACTTCAGTGGAGGGAGAAAGAAATAGCCTAAACCAAACCTCTTTATGTCATCTTGTGGAAAAAAGGGAGGGTGCAAGGAGAGCAGAGGAATGCAAGTGCCTACAAAACTCGGGCTTGTCCCAGTGCTGCTGACATCAGCAGAGTTCATTGGGTCATGAGCAAGGTGTGAGCCCCCTTGCCAAGGCTGTCACCATGATTTATCTTTTTTGAGCCTCTGAGTTGACTGTAGGTAAGAGATCGATAGATTCAGAGACCTGGGACTCACCTGAGGAGTGTTCTGGATGACCGTCGGACATGGGCGACCCTTCACCGGGATGCCTGTGATCCAGGTGGGCGTTTTTGTAGTGGGCCTGGATGGCAGCAGCCCCACCAGCGTCCCCCTCCACCTGGCCTTCACCCTCGCCCTGTGTGGCCTTGCCATTTTTCCGCCGGCGGGGCTGGTACTTGTAATCAGGATGGTCCTTCTTGTGCTGCATCCTCAGCCGCTCCGCCTCTTCGATAAAGGGCCGCTTGTCGCTTTCGTTCAACAGCCTGCAGAGACCAAGGTGGTAAAGGGGGGAAGAGGGGAAGGAGTGGGGCAGATACACCAGAAAAAACCCGCCTATACGCAGCATTATGGGACACGGCATGTAAATCCAAATGCCAGGGTGTTGCCCCATTGAGGGTACTTCCCAGAACAACAGGAAAAGCTTGGAGTGTTTCAGTGGAGACAGTAATGTTTTCCTCCTACTCATTATTATTCATTAAGCCCTGGCACTGGTTGGTGCCAGTGTTGGGTCCCCCTTCCCCACCTGTGTGATGCTTCTCACCTCAGTAAGTTCAACACTCTCTCTTATATTGCCAAAGGGCAAAGCACAGCCTTTCATAGCTGTGTAAAATAAGGTTGGATGAGCTGCTTTCAAAAACCTTGCGCAAATTAAGGACAGTTGGGATCATCCTTTGGACAAAGGCAGGGTGGCACACCATCACTATCTGTAGTGTTGCCTTCCCCATGACTCTTGCTCTTCCCCAAAACTCTGTTTGTTCTAGGTTAACCTCCCACTCTTCCATAGGCTCTGCTCCAAGTTTGAGACTTTACTGAGCACAAATGGCAGCGATTGGTGTTGGCTCCACAGTATCCATGTTGTTGTGTGGAGCTTGCTAGGCCTTTAATCATCTTGCAATATCCTAGAAGGGACTTAAAGAAATTTTGGAAGGGGCAGAAACAGTTTATTCTGCTACTCCTGTAGCTTCTGCTGCTACTCCTGTAGCTTCTGCTCACCTCAGACAGGGGTAATGCAAAAGGCTGAAGCACAAGGGGCCAGCCTTTCTTGAACTTGGCCAAGCAGTTGTAAAAAATTTAGCCTTATAGAAATAGATGAGCTTTGGTTTCTGGATGAAAGGCACTGCAGAAATGTAAGCTCCTTCTCTGTATTCCTGCTAGATCATGGGCTGCTGTAGTTAGGCTCTCTGAGGAAAAGGTGAAATGCACAGGAAGGATGGCTCAGAGCACTTGAAGATGAGATCAGACTCATAGCTCAAGGCTTCAGCAGCATTTCATCCAGAAGCACTTCCATTTCATATTATGATTTTCCTCCTCAAATATTCTTGTGACTCAAGGTCATTCTACTTTCAACTAAAAACCAGTGCTCTCAGAAGGGACCAGTCTTCTCACGACTGGAAATTCTCAACAGTTGTTAAGGAATGGCAGGGCTCACAAATAGCAAAAAAAAAAAAAAAAAAATTCATTTATATTATGTCCACGCCTTTTTCTTCCCAGCAAAAGGACTACATGGGATGGGACTGTGCCAGTACCTTGGCACCCCTCTAGCCCTTAGCACTAAAACGTGACCAGTTCTGTTAAGCTGTAGGCTCTGAGGAAGATACAGAGGCCTGAACTGGCCCAAAAACCTGAAGATGAGGAGGAGGCATGGCTCAAGGAAAACACGGGTAAATCTGGTGGGGGATCAAAGGGGTCACCAGCAAGTAATGTGTTGGTTCCTAAGCACCCCCTTTCCTCCTGCTCCTTGTGCATCCCCTCATCTGGCAGTCAGAAGGTGTGTGGCATGGGCTGGAGCCCGTCATGGTGCTGACCTGGGTTCACTCCAGGCGGCCTAAGCAGGTCACGGCCACACACCACATTCCTCCACTGCCTTAATCCTGGAGATTAAAGCAATTGAGCCACCATGAATCCAACACCAGCTTTCCTGTCTCCCTCCCGCCACCGTATACCACACTCACACATCCTGGAGGGCTCTAATCCCTCAGCCTGTGCTGCTCCAGACAGCCCTCCAAGGGCCAGCCCTTGTAGGCATCGTCAACTGGGAATGACCTTGCCTTGGCAAAACCTTCGTCCATGCAGAATGTGGGATATGGAGAATAGAGGCAACACCTGCAAAGCTCAACCTCTGAAATCTATCTTGTGTATGGCATTAACCAGAGCTGCTGGAGGCTATGCAGGAGTCAGACCCCTGCCCTGTGAGTTATGTTCAAGTACCTCATACCCTCTCCCCTTGACAGCAGCCCACAGGCAGTGCCACCAGCAGGACAGAGGCAAGTCCACTCCCTGCATCTTTGCCTTCTGGTCTCTAAGGCTTCCTGCTCCCTCCTCCCTCTCGTCGGGATCAGAACTCAAATCGGCTTTAGCAAAGTGAAACTGGTGCGAGCAGGCAAAGGCCAGGAGATTTGGGGGGATTTGGATTTCACTTGCTTCCTGCCCTCCCCCTCCTGCCCCCATGCTCCCCAGGCTATAATGCAAAGGAATCTTGCACGGGCGGAGGAGTTATGGATCACAGAGCAAAGCCTTTCATGGGGCTTATCCGAGCCCGACACTAAATGCTCACCCCCGAGCTGAGGGGAGAGGGGCAAGCATCCAGCGCCGCACTCTGGGAAGAGAAAGAAGGGCTAAAATCTTTCTGCCCACCTCTTGCAGCCTCTCCTGCCGCCTGGCATTGCGCCGCTCTGCGTGCCAGGCCCCTTGGCTCAGCCAGAGGCCTGACCCTGTGCTGGGACTCAGCTGCCAATGAGTCAGTGCGGTGATGGGGTTGGGCACTGGGGCTGATGCAAGGCAAGGGCTGGCTGGGAGCAGAAAGCAGCCGGGCAGGCTCTCTCCTACGTGTCCATGGCCCTAGATTTTGTGCGCATGAACCAACCCCCTGGGTGCTTCTACCCTCATCCAAAGATACCCTCATTGGGGCCCCTTGCTCCTCCCTACCAAGCCTTCCTCCCCTTCTTCCCTTGCTTCTCTTGTTTTCCACCCAAGAGGTGGTGCTGGCTGGCATTTTGGCTAAGAGTCATGCTGACATTTTCAGCAGTCAGCCTCCATTTGAGATCTGCTCCCTGTCCCACTCTGGGGAAGGAAAATATCCTAGGAGAGATTTCCTGACCATCAAGCACAGAAACATTCCCTTCAGTTTTAGTACATCCCATTTGTTGTCTGCACCAATGATGCACCCTAAGTGGGTGCAGACTTGGGAAGGTGAATGGGGCCATAAGCCCCCTAGCACCGCATTTGGGGTCAAGCAGGTAGTGTGGCCATCAGGGCATGTCCTTTTCAATGAGGACTGGGGCCTATAGGGACATGGTGGTGGCACTGAGCTGGAGCAAACTCTGGGATTTAAAAAAAAAGCAGAGGAGCATGTGGGATGGCACTGGGGTTGCCACTCCATTTGCTATCTACCTCTCAAGATTTCCCAGCCCCTCCCAGTTACGATTGCTGGGGACATGCTCGGTTTAATGGTGGTCTTCAGGCAGTCTCTGTGCCCACCTGCATTTGCCTCTCTGCTTTACATGCCCTTTTATCTGTATAAGGTCAGAACAGCCCACATGGAAATAGTAGTAACCCACATTTTCCAGAGTTACAAGCCATGGCAGTAGGGTTTGGGTGGCCACCCAGTAGGGGTGACCTAGGGCCCTTTGCAGGGACCCCCGTCAAAAGTTTGAGAGTAAGCCATCCAGAAAAAATCTTGGCAGCTTGCAGTTGTACTGATGTGTAGGAGCTATACCGGTGGGACAGTGTAGATAAGGGCAGTGGGAACCTCAGTGGAGGAAGACCCAACCATACCATGGCTGGAAGGCAAGGCTCCAGACTATTACCCTTATAACCTTTGGGCTACCTCCCCTGGAGTTTTGTGGCTGGTATTTTCCCCCAGCCTCACAGAAAGGCACACACGAGGTCCTACCGAGGCCAGACACTGACTGTATCCGCAACCCAGCTTTTTCTGCTCTACGGTCTCTGTAGGGGCTGGCACAGCTTAGAGAACCTCAGGCTGCACTAGGGACACTCAGTGACACTCAGACATTCAGCAAAGCACCCAGGTGGCAAATTCAGTAGCACACAAGAGCACCAGGCCTGACCCCACAAAATTCTCCTGGCTGTACAGTGCCCTAAGAAACACGGAGACCTTGACCATTGTCCAGCCACAGTGTCCTACTGTTCTGAGTCCTATGTGGCCAGCAGCGGGAGCCATGCCCTTGGAGCAGGGAGGCAGTTGGGTGCATGGATGTTTGGGGGCTGTGTCTCCCTGCACTCTGCATGCAATACCCGTGGAGTAGCACTGCTCTGTTTTATTTTCAAGGAAAATGCAGTGCCTGGAAGGAGACCATTTCTCTAAATTTCTCTAAAATCTATTTTGCAGTAGAGGAATGATACCTTGAAATCAACATTTTTGGAACAAAAAAGGTGGATTCTACACACACACACACACACACACACACACACACACACACTCCTTCCAACACAGCTTCACAGTCCAGAGGCTGGCAGCAGAGCCCCAGGTGGGAGCAAGTGCTGTGGTACAGGGAAGGGAAGGCAGAGGAGATCAAAGCAGGAAAGAGCGCCAGATTAGACATCTGCAATCAACAGCCTGCCTTTGACTTCCCAAAGAAATCCCTTTTCTGAGGTTACACTAGACACTGAGGAGTCACAGTAAACGGGCTGACATAGCAGAGGGGCAATCTAATGCCCAAGGGGTTGGTCCCTTACAAGCAAGGAGGTTTGAAGACAGAAATTAATAGACCTTGCTATCAACTGCTATACAGAGTGTGTTTTGCTTCTGATTGGAAGAATGTCTCTTGGCCCACCCAAGAGTGAGGGCTTCCTCTGTGAAATGCTGTCAGGGCAGGAGAGAGAATGAGCCTTGGTTTGTGTTGGTTGGTGCGAGGCAGTGGGCTGTACTGGGCACTTGTGTCAGAAAGTGTTTGTAATAGTTTGATGGGGTTATTGGCAGAGACCATCAGATGGGATGGAAGTGGCATGGCCAGCCGGACACGTTTGGCTTGGGCACGACGGCTTTCTGCACAGTCATGGGCCGGCTGCAGTCAGGGCAGCCCATCGGTCTGCTGGAGGAAGGAGGGGAGGGTACATAAAGGACCCAGGATCTGCAGGAAGGCAAAATGAAAATGGGCACACAAACTGGTGGGGCCAGAAGGACGAGTGTGTGTGTGCTGGCAAGAAGGAAGGGCATTTCTCTGGGTGCAAAGGGAGATGCGACTCATTTGAGTCAGCATATTCCAAGAGAGCCTGGTAAGTCTGGGACTGTTGTAGGTCTCTTCCTTTCTGCTAAGCCTCATAACCCCCTTTCTAGCCAGGTCTCTCCTTGCCCATCTCACTGAACCTTCGTGGCCTGCAAAAATTGAGACCATCCTGGGAAGGATGGATGTGGGGCTCTGCCTGCCTGTCTCTCTCCCCCTGACCTTCATCCTCAGCTGTAACTTGGTTTCCCTCTTGCTTTGTGGCACTGCTCAGAAAAGAAACCCTGCTAGCACTGAGACCTGAGTTCAAACAGGCTTGAGGCAGACACCAGTGACTTAAGGCTTAAGTCTTTATGCTCAGCCCATTTCCTGCTAGTGCACAACTTGGCCCAGCAGGGAGGTAAGCCAAGAAAATGAGGTCTCCAGGCAATCAGGCAGGGGAGGACCAGAATTGTCCTAGTTGGGAACAATGGGGAAACTTAGTGGGAAACACACGAAAAGGGCTGCCACCTAGGATAAAGGAGAGCTCTGCTGAGGAATCCTTCACATTCAACCACCACTGTTGCTCCAGTCAAAGACTGTGCTTCCTGTGAGGGGGGTCCCTGTAGAGAAGGAAAGTTCCCCATAGAGAAGGAAAGTCCCCTCAAGTGAAATGCATTCCATGCCACTTAGTCTCCATCCTTCCACATGACCGCACAGTCCTCCACAGGACACCTCCAGACCTCAGCCCTCACGCCCCACACTCTGCCACTCGCTCTTACCTCCAAAGCTTCCCCAAGGTCTTACTGAGCTCAGCGTTGTGGAGGTGCGGGTACTGGTCAGCCAACTTCCTCCGGGCAGCCTGTGCCCAGACCATGAAGGCGTTCATGGGCCGCTTGACGTGGGGTTTGCTCTTGTTACTTCCATTGACCCGGACAGGCATGGGCACCAGGGTCCAGTCATAGCCACTCAGCACCTGGCTGACTGCCTCACGTATGCACACCGGGAACTTGTCATCATCTGCCTCTGAGTCTTGCTGTTCCTTCTTGACCTTCCCCATCTCCCCGTTCCCAGAACCAGTGAGATGTGGGGAGTTGTCCGACGCCATGGAGGGTCCTGGCGAGAGGCAGTGGTGGTCTTCAGAGCCCACTGGGCTCATCTCCACCTCTGAAAGGTCTTGGTCATCAGCCATTGTTGCTCTCAAGCCTTCTCTCTTCCTTCTCACTGTCCTTCTTCTCACTGGGGAGGGGAGGAAGGAAGACAAAAACAAAGGAAAGAAAGGAAAGAGGGGGGAAAAGAGAAAAGGAGAAGCAACCACCAAAGCTGAAAGGGACTCCAAGGTCTCTGAAGAGCTGACCACGAGACAGGGGCTACTCAATGAAAGCGCAAGCAAAGCAATTGCCATGCACACCACAAAACCCGTGATCGATGGGGGTGGGGATGGGTCAGGGCCCCTGATTAATTGGGATATTGCTCCCTATCTCTGCAATTGTATGGAACTGACATGTGCGGAAGGGTCTGCAGTAAAAGGGATAAGGAAAGCTGGGGACCTGAGAGAGACACGGACCATCCTGCCTGGGCACAGCACCCCACAGGGGAGTGGGATGTGGGGGACAGCCACGAAACTTGTGTGGGGAAATGCCCCTTTCTTTCAAAGATCTACAGTGAAATTCCCTTGGGGGGGAGTCAGGAGATGGAAAATGCCAGCACCGAATCAATAAGCCAGAAGGGACCTATATCCCAGATGCCAGGCAATCTGAGCGGGTGGCACCACCATGAAGGTAACCAGCCCAGGCCCTGGATCCACACACGGAGACCCTGATCCCAACTGTAGGAAAGTGCCTCTGCGGGAACACCTCATCCCTCACCCTCCTCTTGCAACTGATAAACCAAAGGCTTAAAATACATCTACCCTGCATCCACACACACACTCCTGTCTATGTGTATGTACGCATATACATACTCACATCATGCATATCTATCTATATATACAGATACAAACACAACCAAGTTTAACTTCGAGACAAGCCAAAGCTTTGGGTTGCCTGCCCCACACACTCCACCTCTCTCCTTCTGTCTGCAGTCACCTCTAAAAGTCCCTGCTGCCGTGCAGCAATTTCCCCCTTGGAGAAAGAAACACTCTAAAAATAAAGGCCTTGCTATCCTCCCCATTCAGGAATTAAAAAAAAAAATAGAGAAGAAGAAATAAATAAGAAAGGAAAAAAAAAGCAATAGAAAAGAATGCCCCTGACTTAACTGAAAAAAAAAAAGCCAGTGCAGAGCAAGGGCTGCTATCCCTCTAGTTTCAGAGGGCAACACAAATTGTTGGGGAAAATGAAAAAAGTAAGAGAAAGTAGGGGGGAAAAAGCGCGAACAAACGTGTGCGCGTGTGCGAGAGAGCTCAGGTAGGAAAACTTACATTGCTGGCCGGTATGCCGGGCAAATCCTGCGAGGGCTGTGATTTGTATCCCAATAGCCCCCCTGTTCTCCCTCCCAGCCCCAGCAGCGTCGGGGCGCGCAGCACAGGGAGGCTCTCAAGCGAGTGCCATTCCTGGAGGGAGGCTTGGTTTTTACTAATACCCTGGCTGGATGTCTCTAGCTGGCTTTGCTGCTTAGCACCGGGGGAGGGAAGGGCGGAAGGTGGAGCCAAGAACTCCTCAGAGCCAGAATACAGTCGGTCAGGGACGGCGGGGAGGGGATGCAAGCAGCCCCCCACCCCACCTCATTCACCAGTATGTTCCCTGCTTTCCGTGGTGCCAGCCTCTTCACTTGAACTGCTGGCATTGAGCTGCTCTCAGTGGCATGGCCACCCCAGAGATGGTGCTGGAAGATTCACCCCTGGGAAGCTGGGGTGGTGGGATGCTGGAAGGGATCTGGGTGGCTTGGGGAGATGGGTGTGCATGCCCAGGACAGGAGTCCCACTCTTTTCCCCTGTTAGTTTGCTTACTCCTGAGAGATCTGATGTTCCCCATGAGCTAAATGAGTCCCCGGTCCTCACCACAGAGTCTTCCGAGGACCCTGCTGCTCTGCAAACAAGTTGGCCCAGGACCCTTTGGTCATGGCACTGCTAAAAGGGCATCGTTCAGACCAGCATCATGTGGGGTGGGGAGGGGGATGCAGGAGATCAGGTGTGTCCTGAGGGTGGAGGACATTAAGTTCAGGGAAAACACCATGCTGCTGGACAGTGGATATCAATTTGAACCTTCTTAAGACTTTTGCAATCTAGGGATAGGCTTGTCACAACATGTTCATCTCTGTGGCGTCTTGCCAAGACAAGCAGGCTCTGCTTCCTCCAACATGCTGAGCTGCTTCTGAAGGCCAAAGGTGGGGTCTTTCACAAAGAAAGGAAGGTCTCCTGATCAGAAGGACTGTCTCACACTCACTATCATTCTTGTTGCTAGTGCACTGGGACATGAAGAAGACCTTGGCACTCAGTGGGTTAGAGTGTTCTCTATCACATCTTCCATTTTCTAGCTCTCTTTCCTTCACAGGTGCCTCTGGTAGTCAATTTCTTCACTTTTCTTTGTTACCAGGGCTAGTATAGACCAACAGCAACCCTTCAACCATGAGAAGTCACCCATGAAAATTCTGCTGATCTTTGCAGGCCCTCCCGAGTTATTAATGAGATGAACCTAGCTCTGGCCCCAGCTCCTCGCTGGAGACCCAACCTGAAGACACTTCAATGCTAAGTCATAAAACATAACAAGATTAATGGATGTGAACCAGGCAACCAGCTTGAAGGGATTTCAAGAACATTTTCAACTCCTACAGCAGATACTCTAGAAACTTTGTGATGACAAGAAAACCCAATGGAGGGCCTAGCAAAACAGCATTGAGACCCTGCTTCCTCTGCCAAATCAGCAGCTGGTCAACATCAAGTCTTGCAGTATGGCATGAGTTCTCTTACCAAGAGACACCGCAGTTGTAGTTGTCACAAGAAGAGGTCTCGCAGCACAGACAGGAGCAATTTGGCAGCAAAACCAGCAAAAATTAGTGGGGCAAGGTCAGTTCGTACACAGTTGTCCATGGCCCACTGGATGCAGAGTCAGGGATACTGCAGAGCTCATGGCATCTTCCCCCATCCAAAAAGGCTCATCCTCAATCTGCAGGGGCCCTGCATAGAAGATGTAGGAGAAGTGGAGTAGGACTTGGTCTCCTACCCCTCAGGAAGGTAGCCATTGCTGAGAAACACTGCCCTGCTTGTTCCCCTGGCTGCAGCCAACCTCCAACATGGGCTGGGGAGGGACAATGACACAGAAAATGGCCAGAAAACTGTGTTTATTTGCCCTCCTTTCAGGTGGCTGGTTCCTGCGAATGGAAAAGGGGCAATGAGGCAGAGATTTCTTGCTTTCCTCCAGAGTGGGGATGTAGAGCCCAGGACATCAAGCAGTAGAGAGCGAGAGGACAGGGGTTCTCTAGTGCTTTGATGGAGAGGATCC
This sequence comes from Platyrinchus mystaceus, assembly GCA_035041135.1. NCBI lineage: Eukaryota > Metazoa > Chordata > Aves > Passeriformes > Tyrannidae > Platyrinchus > Platyrinchus mystaceus. Next base: position 51,136,055 of record JAWWLV010000045.1, on the reverse strand, counting down.
CCAGTCAGGAGACAAAGAAGCCCTACAGGGGCTGAGTGAAGCTGTACAGCTTGCTCAGGTCACACCCCAAATGCAACAGGCAAGTTCTGCAGGGAGAACAAGATGGTGCTGACCCACCACTCCCAACTGGACAAGAAAGCAATCAGACCCAGAAGGGATTTCAGTAACCCCCAGGGCTCTGGACCAGTGTTTGTCCCACTGCTCACCATCCCTGTCAAGGACTGCTGCCACCTGCCAGACAGGAGCCAAGTCCCATTCATGCCTTTTTGGAAGAGCTGTGGGTGCCTCAGCTGCAGAGGCTCAAAGGAGCGTGTGCCAGCCACGCTGTCTCTGCAGTCTGATGTCCCAGTGTCTGCTCATATTTAAATGACAGGGAAGGGATTTTATCCTTCATTCTGCCTTTAGCCAGTTCTTGGTTTTTTCTCCTCTGGTCCAGCCTCCACCTTCTGAACTCTCTTTCTTTGCAGCCTTTTCCCCTCTTCTTCCAGTCCCCTCTCACAGCACTGAGTGTTTGTCCTTTCTCGAGTCTCTTCTGTTCATATATCATCTCTTCTCTTGTGTTACAAAGAGGAAGATGCAGGAGAGAGCTGTGGAAAATAGAACTCTACTGTAGCGGGGAGAGGTGTGATCTTTCTCTTCAATTGAGGTGAGAAGACAGGCAGAGGGGAAGGAGAAGAGACCATTCCTGTTTCAGGAATCACTAGGGTGGCATGTTTCTTTCTCCTCCTCCTGGGTGTACTTTTTACAGTCCTGAGGGTCCTTTTGGAGGACCCTCCAAAAGCGACTGCTGGCCACAGCAGCTGACATTGCAGAAGTGATCTTTCTAAACGCAAGTCTTCCCAATAAAACTGATCTCTAGGGGAATGCTCAGATAGCAAATTTCCATCCCTTCTTTTCAGCATATATTTCTCTGGATGAGGAGTTACAGGTCCATAAGAAGGGACAGTCTTTTGTGAAAGAAGGAGTTCACAAGCCAGACACACTCGCTAAGCCACAAATTTCCCATGACATGTCAGTGAATTGCTTTCTTTGGGCCTCAGTCCCCAATAAGGAAAGGTGGAAGGATGTCACGTATCTACCATAAAGTCACGTGAGGAGGAAAATGGTTAAAAGCAGGTGGGAAGTGGAGGTGCCTCTGTGTGCACACTGCTCCAAAGGGTGATAGGAAAGACACCCTGCTCCAGGCTGACTGCTTGGAGAGCAAGGTGCATCCCTGCAGCAGCACCTCCTCAGTAGGGTTTCAACCAAGGGACCACATTGGTGGGACACCTCCACAACGCAGGTGGGACCACTGAGGTTTCTGGGGAGGGATTGTGCCAGACGACAGTTATTCCTCTGCTTCTGTAGCAAAAGAGGAATAAGAGGGGAGAGCCTGTCCACAGTAGAGGAGCAGCAGGATCCCTTGCACAAAAGCCAGGGCCAGCTTTCGTCCCCTGCCCAACTCAGGGGCACAGGACTGGTATTGTCCCAGGACTGCCTGGGAAAATGGGAGGGGTTCTCCATGAAATCTTTCCATACAGTAAAACAGCGTCAGAGCTGGGGAGCGAGGAGGGGACGACAGAAACATTTGAAAAAATACACATACACACACCCCCCAGCCAAACAATACTCACAGTGTGCTGAGGGAAAGGGAGACCCATGAATTGGGAGTTTGATAAGGATTTGCTCCCGCGCGCACCCGCTCTCTCAACGGCCCCTTCAGTTTTCCCAACAACCCCCCTCCTTCCCTTGCTGGCTTTCTTGTTTGGGCCCTAAACAGTGCACCGTCTTTGTTCGGGATACAGGTGAATGACAATCATGTGATTAACACACACTCACACACACACACGCACGCACATAAAAAGCTTTTTAAGAGCGTCCAGCTTGCTCCAGACCCGAAGACGGGAAAGGAAGCTTGGGCTAAGAGGAGCTGAGGCGGCAGCAGTGGCCAGGATGGGGACGGCCACTGGGATGGATGAGCAGGCGCCACCTCCTCTTTGCAAAATCCCCTTCCCGTGGAGGTGGGCACGTGAGGCAAGGAGGGGCAGGTGGGGTGGGGGGTGGACGGGCAAGATATGGCATTTGGGGGTGGGAGGGGATCTTGCCCCTGCTGTCTTTTTGCCTGCACCAGGCTGGTGTGGATTTGCGCTGGCTGTATCCCCCTGTGATGCTGTGGGAAGGATAGGGAATGACCATACCAACATCGTGCCAGTGAGGGGAGCCAGGTTTCCCCACCAAAGCCAAGCCCTTGACCTGCCCTGCCTCCCTAGTGGGATTTGCATCTTTGCTGGTATGAAGCTTGCTGGTCCTATCTGACATGGCTGGAGGTGAGGGGTTGGTGAGGAAGAGGAGTGGGGAGCCCGCTGCTGTAAAAGGGCAATGTCTTCCTACTCATAAGGCAGAAAGAGAAAGGGAGAGGACCAGGCAACCCAGGTGGTAATGGGAGGGTTGCAGATGGCAGAGACAGTTGCCCCATGTTGGAAGTCCCACTGTCCCAGTCAGAAATTGTATATCCAACATCCTCAGTGAGGACTGCATGTCCCTTTTTGTGTGGAGATGCCACTGGGCCCTATCACAGCTCATCACCATGGCCATGAAATAGTTGGGAAGCTGTTTACTAGTCCTGGGGGCAAGTGAAGGCTAGTGAGGTGACCATCTGAACCATCCACAGGAGAAGTCATGAAAGAATTGGAAAAATTAAAAGGTTTCAAACAATTACCCTTTTAATTTGATGATTGCCTAAGTGTGATGCTCTGTGAAAGAGCAGGGAGGAGCAAAGGGAAAGGCCGCTATAATGCTTGGAAAATCTGTGAGTCTGCAGATGGTCTCACTCGTGAGACATCACGGGACATGACTGATGACAGCCTGGGAGAGATCAGGACCAGGTCGTACCCTTTGCTGGAGCACCCAAGCCCAGCCCCGTCTCCACCATTTCCTCATGCCCTTCTCTCCAAATTCCTTTCCCATCCAATGTCACGACCATCCTCCCAGATTCCCAGTGTGTGGATTGTTTTCAAGGCCTTTCCATGAAGAGGAGAAGCAGAGGGTTCCAGAAACCAATGTTTATGGCACCCTCCTGGATTCTCCATGATTTCCAAAGAGCCCTTCGATTTGCCTTGTGCCATAGACATCCTCCCAACAGGGAGCTGGGCACAGAAACCACTGCTGGGTTCTGGTCTTTATCACCCCGCACCGTTTTTGACTGAAGCTTCCACTGTTGGTCCTAGACCTTCCCAGATGCCTCTGAGCTTCCAGTTGTGGGCACTGGTGAACTGGTTGCTCACAAGGCAGCCTGAGGAGAAAGAAAGTCATGTGAGTCACTCAGGAAGCGCAGCCATACCTGCAGCCATACCTGGGTTTTGGCAGCACCACACAGCATCTGTGTCATTACAGGACAGTTATAGCTGCAGGGGCTGTGCAGTAGAGCTGGTCTTGGAGTATCAGGGGAAACACAAGGCAGGCAATGCCTGGAGTCATTTACTTCTGGATGGGTAGTTTGACAACCCAGTGTCCTGCGCAGGGCAGCAAAAGAAATGTTGCAGTGGCTGACCTCCTTCAGGATTATCATTCCCCATGAGCAACAAGGCCTGGATGATGCTGGTTAGTGCCAGCATGGCCCTGCACTCCCACTACCCCAGGACTGGATGGGAGCCCTCTGGAAACTCTTTGGAGATTGGGTCTGGGACATGGTTGCAGAGTCCCATCTGGCTTCAGAGCAGGAGAAAACTTGTTCCCTCTCCAAGACATGATGAGGGCTGCCACAGGTGCAGGATACCATACCACTGCTGCCACTGGTGTGTGACCTTGATGTGGCCAAACAGACTTTGCTCAGCAGCATCTTTTGCTCTAAACAAGTAGAGTAAGGCACCAGCTGTGCCAAAGAGGAGGTATAGGGAAAATCTTCTGGAGAGTAAAGAGGAGAATCATCTCTGAGCATTGCAAATACCCCAGGCAGCTCCCAGCCCATCACCTTGGCCAGTCCAATGTTTCATGTGCATGGCAAGAACTTGTGAGGGCTAAACAGAACAATTTTCCCTACATTACTGGGGTCTGGGAAGATCAAAGAGGAATGGGGCAAGCATGTCTGTCTGCTACCTGCTTTGATAGGTGGCACAGAGCCTGCCTGGCTGTTAACCCCCTCGTCTCCTGCCAGAGAGGACAAGTGTACTTCCAAAAGGCTAACCTCAAAAAGCATGGACTGAAGGGGTAGAGCCAGGGGAGAAAAACAGATTTCACCTTTTCTTGGATGGAGTCTGGCATATCCAGTGTTATGTAATGGAGGGAACTGGATGCTTTCGGTCTGCACAGCAGAGGAGAGATGCCAAGAGCCAGAAAGGAAGGGAACTGTACAAGGCTAAGCAGAACAACCAGAAAAGGGGACCCTCTCAAAAGGACCTGTGGTGATAGCAGTGCTGAGTGACCCCAGTGAGCTCATTCAGTGGTGGTCAAGGTGGCTCCAGAGTGATCTTCACCTATTGCTGGTCCTCTTGATGCAGGGAGGCTCCTGTGGAGCCGGGGGAAGGGTTAAGTCGCGAAGGCTTCAGCCTGCTGCCTTGGCCCCTGTAATTCCTCCAGAGAGTAGGACTGGGAGAACAAGGAGCCCTTTCTGTTCACAGGAATTAATAGCAAAGAGTCATCTGGGGTGTCATTCAAGCCCTGATCAGCTCCCGGAGGAATGTGAGGGAGAGTGAACGAGGGAGCACGGCCTGAGGCCGAGGCACCAGAGCCAGGGCAAAAGCAGTTCGGCTGGTAACCAGAGTTACCAGGCAGCATTTGGGCAGTGGGACTATCTTCCCCTTCACCCCAGTCTCCATGTCCCCTCTGCCCTGTGCAGGAGCTCACCCTGACACTCATACTCAAAGAGATCCCAACAGCTCCTAAGCTTGTCTCTTGTTACCCATCACTTCAGCCCCAGGAGGGGTGAGATGTCCCAGCCTGTGAACACCACAGCCTCCCCTCTGCTGAGCCTGGAGGGATGTGCCAGGCAACCAGGCACCAGCACAACCCCGCTGCCCTCACACTGCACTTGAACTCCAGGAGGCATCCCCTTTCCAGGGCTCACTCATCACCCCCAGCCTGTGATGGCGGTCAGGTTTGTCCTCCCACGCAAATTTGCCCATAGAGAGGTTTTCCAGGGAGCCCTCAATCACAGCTAGGGATAGCAGGCTGTAGCTTAGGGGACCACAAAGTTCAGTGCTGAAGCCTTTGCTGCTGCATTGTCTCACCCAAACTGCCTTGGTCACTGAAATTTTAGGAGAAAAAGATTAGTCTAAGGACTTGTCATGCGACTGTTTCATGGCATTGCTTCATGGCTACACAGCAAGGCTTGAAAGTGCTGCACAGTGACACTGCAGCATTGCCTGTAATGACAACCAGCTCTGGTGAGACAAGAAGAGACTTTGACCACATCTCTACTATCCTGAGAAGGAGACTTTGGAGGGATCCATCCTATGCCATGACCCCCTTCCTCTTCTCTGTCTGGCCACATCATGGGCAGCCTATGTGACAACGCATGGTAGCACAGGATGACTCCAGGCTCTGATGATGCAATGTGGTCAATTCTACCGTGTGGACTAGAGGGCCTTCAGGGTAGCCCTTCAGGTCAGCCCCAGGTGTGAGCATGGACTGTGACCTGAGCTCACCAGCCTGGCAGCAAGTGTAGGTTGGGCAGATGGTGACCTGCTCCTTGAAGTACAAACAGAGCCATGCTGGAGCGCATGAGTAGCTTTTGCTGGCCAAAACACATCCCACTAAAGCCTCCCCTTCTCTCCCCACACACCAGGTTAGTGTATAACCAGTCTTAAGCACTGGCCCTGCATCTCAGCATCCTCTGAGCAATGCATGGTGCCACCGGGAGGGACTCCTCCGCTCCCGCCCCACTCCCTGTACCACTGCCACCACCACTGCCACAATGAGTGTGCCTTGTTGTAGAAGGGTTAATAAATGATGCAAGAAAGAAGGCCTTTAATGCATGATGACCTTTGGCCTTTCATAAATCACAGTGTTGGGCTGCAAATACACGGGGGGCATGAGGCGTTGGGGGGAGAGGATGGGAGGGGGTCCATGCAGCTGCGCCACGGAGTTGACATTGTTCCCACCATCACTAAAGTGCAACAAATCCCTCTATTGTGTTCCTGGTTTATCTGGTTCCTCTTGTTTATTAGCAGAGGTTGTTTGGCGCTGGCTCCAGCCCTGGGCGGGTGGAAAGAGTGTTGGCACGCACCAGAGAAGGGGAGGGAGGGAGTGGGGGGGATCGGGACTGGAGGACGAGAGCAGTTCATCAATGGCTGTATTGTCCCATCTTTTTTGTTGCTCCTGTAATGATATGTTCAAAAAAAGGGGATTAAAAAAAAAAAAAGAGGCGGGGGTGGAGGGGAGGCAAGAGAGGGAGAGAGACACAAATGGCACAGAAGGACGTGGTAATAATGGCTGGTCTGGGCCCACAGCGGATGCTGTTGCAGCTGGGGAGGATGGGTTGGTACAGAGCTGCGATGGGGCTGCTCTGTGCCTTTATGCTGCTTATTCAGGTTGAGAGTCGTGATCCCCAGTGGCTCAGACTGGGCCCACCCATGCCAACTCTATTCATGGCCAGCTGGGACCACGTGTGCATGGCAGAGAGGATGGGGCAGTGGGAGTGAGGAGTTGGGGCCAGTGGGGAAGGGGAAGGAAGGCTAATCCTCACATCTCTCAAGACTGAACCTGCCTTCATACAGAAGAGGCAGTTGGGAGGCACAGCATTCTCAAAGCACTGTCCGTGTCCTTCATCCTGCTTGGTTATTGTCCCCCAACCTACCCACCCATTATAGTAAGTAACAGGGCCACTTCCCAAATCAGCAGAGATTTTCTTGTGCCCAGACCTTGCTTACACTTGCATTTTTTCACCTGCAGCTGCCTATGGACACATGCCCATGAAGAGGCTCCACTAATTTTCATGGGGATCAGTGGGACAGTGCTTCCAGGATTGCTGGAAGGTGATTACACTTTGCTTGCCACTTTGACTAAAGCTAGTTGACAACATGGGTAAAACTGCCACAGACACAGGGGCTTTGCTCGTCATTGCCCTGTCTGTTGCGACCCATGAAGCTGAACATATACAAACATCCCTGAGAGGTGCATATCCCACCATAAACAGCCTTATTGAGATCAAAGTGAAATTTATTGATAAAAGAGTGAAATTCTGTCTGGGATGCTCCAGGGCATTTTCTAGTTAATTTCAGGCCACTGCTGGCTGGGTTTTTGCCCAATCACACCGTTTGTTTCTGCTCCAGTGACTCCACCACCTCAGAGGTGTCACACAGGGGCATGCTGATCTGGACACACACAGGAGCTCTGTGGAGATTTTTAATTTTTTATTTCAAATGGCATAACTCAGAGATTGAAACATTCTGCTGAACTTGAAATAGCAGGTTTTATTTTGTGGTTATTAGGCTCTTGTGTCTGACCTCTCATCTTTCAACCTGGGTCAAGTTTTAAATGCAAAATGCTGGCTTGATATTAAATGTCAGAAATTCACTTTGAAAATGTCCATTCACAGCATTTTGGCATTTAGAAAAGAATAATTCAGGAAAATTGCCTTGAAATGAAATGTTTTGATATTTTAAAAATTGGTCTCCCACACTCACTTTCCAGTCAGAAGTGCTTGTTGAATTATGTCCTGATTTGCAACTGGTTTTGTTTCCCTGAAGTCCCAATTCTTGGTAAATTATTTAGCAATAAGTGCTTCCCTGGTACCAGTCATTCCCACATTCAGATGATGCCACATCCTTGCCACTCTTAGGAGGTCTCAGGGTCTCCTCCAAGTGCTGGAGTGTGGTTGGGTTCTTGGTTTCCCTGCGTCTCACCTTGGCACAGGTGATCTCGGAACTCGTGGCAGGCCTGCCGTCAGTCTGTGCCACCCACTCTCTGAAGGTCAGTCGTAAAGCCCAGCACTGGCACAGCTGTACCTTTGTGGCCTTAAAAATTAGAGGCTTAAGTTCATTTAAAGTGGTTGCAGATGTTTGTGCAGCTGCAGCTCAGGGTGTTTCTAAAGGGATGTGCGAGGAGTGGCAGCGATGTGAAGGGCTGAGAGGAGGGAACAGGACAGACTCTTCCTCATCACATGGATATACAGCAGCGCATGCCAAGAGACCTCTTTTCACCTGAGAGGAAAATGAAGTGTGTCAAAGCTAAGTAATATTGCTGACTTAATTTAAGCTAACATTTTTCATACTCTCTTCTCCCACATAAATCTCTCCTTGCATAGAGATATGCAAGGTACTGATGACAGATTGTACAGCTGCCAGCAGCTTCCCAATCCCTCATTTAAAGAGTGGTTCAGCTCCCCATGTCCTCCTCTGCCCATCACACCTCTTCAACAGAAGACTTATGATCTTCTCCGCTATAAGAAACTATCAAACCTTATTATGGCTTTCCCCAGTCAGATCCTGCTCCATATCCAGCAGGTACTTCCATACCCAGTGTCAGCTGAAGCATCTTCCTCTGAAAAGAAAGAATGAATAGGCAAGATTCAAGGAATAAACAGGCAATTGTCCAAGCAACAGGACGAGAGGCAATGGGCAGAAGTTGATGCACAGAAGTTCCACCTGAATATGGAGAAGAACTTTACTGTGCAGGTGACAGTGCACTGGAACAGGTTGCCAAGACAGTTTGTGGAGTCTCCCTCATTGTAGAAATTCAAGAACCATCTGGATACAATCCTATGCAACATGCTCTAGTATGACCCTGCTTGAGCAATGAGGTTGGACCAGATGACCTCCTGTGGTCCCTTCCAACCTGACGCATTCCATGATTCTGTGAATGATTCCCAACATCAGTCAGTATCACTACTTGCTCAGATAAGACATTCAGGTCCACTTGTCTTTCCCTTCCTCTAGTCCAGTGAGAGGGGACTTCATAGGACTTCTGCATTACAAACCCAGAGAGTTACAGGGTTTTCCTTGACAAAATCTGGTCACATGATGAGTGTAACAGCAAACTGGAAACAGAGTATAGTTTGCCTATGCCAACTTAAACTGGTGGCAACATTAACCCTTCACCCGTGCTGGACAGTCACAGGAATGTATTGAAGCCAAGTCCCCTCTGAGACTCTCCTGGCTCTCTTTTTTCTCACGGGCAGTCTAAGCTTTGCTTAACCTAATCTCTCAGTCTCATAAACCCTCATAGCAGGTGGTACTTGTGGCTTTGAGGGAGTAGTGTTGGCCCAGGGTAGGTCGTGACATGTCGCAGAAAGGATTGAGCACTGGGACCTGGATTTAGAGCAGGCAAGTGCATCCCTGAGTGTCCTCAAAGGCAAAGTCTAGCCTAAGCTGCTCTCCCTGCAGGCAGCACCAGGATCACACTGCAGATGCTCCTAAGAGCATTCAGTGGGCAGTGATGAGGACCAGTCAGGTTGCCACAAGGCTGTGCCTGCAAAGCACTGCAGTTTGCAGCAGGGAGCACCTCTCCTTCCACATGAACAGGTAATAGAAAAGAAAATAAATTCTCATCACGTACACGAAGAGGACATCTCATCCCAAACCACGTGAGAGACACTCCATGGATACTGAGGTCTCAGCGGTGCTCATGGTGGGCCTGACTGCTTTCAGGGGCATCCCTTGGGGCAGGGACAGGACTGTGGCACTCACTATGAACTTCACAGTCTGAGCAGTTATCAAGAATCTTACCACTATGTTTTGCTTCCCGAACCCCAGGGAAGTTCAAGGAATCACTTGCCAAAGATGGCCTGGAAGTTTTTAAATGGGTATCATCATTAAGCTGGAAATTCTCAACAAGTCCAGATCAATTTCCTAATCAAGAGGTATATTTGGGATGTTTTAAACCTAAGTGGCATCCCTTGGGAACAGCCCAGGCCCTGTACCTCTGAGACAGTTGAACGTTGTGCACTTTGCTCAGGAGCAGGAAAGGAGTCATAGCCCGCCGGGACGTGCGACACGGTGACTAGAGGAGCATGGCACTGCTCGCTGAGCATCCCGGCCCAGATGGCACAGCTGAACCTGGCGGGTGGCAGGACTCCCCGGCACCGCCGGCTGCACCAGTGCCTGCTCCCACGCTGTCCACAGCACAGCTGCCTCATGTCCCCTCCTCTCCCTATCCCTCAGGGGACAACACTGTATCCGTGGTCCCCGGCCACCAACGTGGCCCTTCTGTCAGGGGTCCCCTCGCTCACTGGTCAGCTCTGTTTGAATCAAGGCATGAGAATTTCTTCTTCATTCGCACAATCATTTTGCCTTGTGCCCCCCCCAGCCATCAATATCCTCCTTCCCTGCCTCCCTCCTCCTTCCCGCCGCCTCCCCCTTCTCTCCCTGGAACTTCCCTGCAGCTGCAGAGCTGGCCAGACAATCGGGTGTTTTAGAGAAATACATTTTTGGGCTAATTTGCCATGCATAAGTGTTTCTCTTACCCTTTAAAGGCAGGGAACAAAGAGCACATTCTCTGGGAGCTCTGCCCTGTTGTGAGCAGCCCTGCAGCTGTACAGCACTGTGCTACCCTCCGCTCTCCTGCTCTGCTCTCTGCTAACTGTGCAAAGAGATGGGGCTCTGCTTCTCCCTGGGACCACAACATCTCCTACCCATCACTACACATTTCTTTCTGCTTTGTATTTTTTTTACAGCAGAGCCAGAACAAGTGGGGAGGGAGGGGATTTGGCAGCACTGTCACCTAGACTGACTTGCCAAATCCTCCAGGTAGAGTCTTTTATGTTGAGACATTTTTTATTTAGAAACAGGCTTAATTTTCCTTTGTTTGGGGCTTAATCCTGTGTGCAAGTGAAGTATTTATTTTATCCCCTTGATAAGTAACACTGTGGCAATATGTTACACACCATATTAGAATGCATGAAACCTTGTCCTATGAAGAAAACCTAGTCAAAATGCAAGTCCTGTGAGAGGTTTTCAGGTCCTTTTTTCTGACTTCAAACACTGGCCATCCCAGCCCATCTCTGGAACCGTTCCAGGTCAGGTTATGTGGGGCTTTGAGCAATCTGGTCAACTGGGGTGGCATCCCTGTCCATGGCAGGAAGGCTGGAACTAGAGGATTTTTAGGGTCCCTTCCAAATCAAAGCATTCTATGATTCTATGATTCCCAGTTAGGAGTATTTTCCTTTTTAAGGCTAAGATGCTGAGTGATGAACGTATTTGGCCTGGTGCATTAAATTGGGAAGAAGACACAGATGTTCTGGCATGAATCACTCACAGGTTGTGGGAGAAGGAGATAGCCTGGAGCAGCTGGACACTGAGGAACTAAAGATTTTTGTCACTTTTTGGGAATCTCATTTCAGCACTTGCAGAATAATCCTTTTCCTATCCATAGAAAGCTGTCCAGCAAACTGCTTCCCAAGTGGAGTGACAGGTTCTGGTATAAGCAAAACAAGGCTTTTAAACTAGCCACGGTGAATTCACTCACACCATTTTAGCAGCACTGTATCCAGGCAAATTCTTCCCATCAGCCCACTCCCATCTGCTGTAAATATTAACTCAGTCCAAACCAGGCCCATTTTCAGATCCAAATTCAACACAGTCTAAGGCAAACCCAGTCAAATCTAGCCTACACTGAACATGCCCATCATCTTGCACCCTATGGAGAGGAGAGGAGAACACCACCTGCTCGTAGCTCAGCTGAGGTCTCAGTGCTCTGAGACTCCTGCCTTGCTGTGTTACTGTGAATGAAGTATATGAGGTAGCAGGGGAGAACTTCAAGTTTTTTAGTTTTCAAACATCATTTCAAACTCCAGAACTCTCTCTTCTGACCTTACAGTAACTCCAGTAAGTGCCAATACAGTATTAAAATGATAGTGCCAAGAAAAAGTCTATTTCTGCCAGACTCACACCTGCAATAGTGAAAATCCCATTGAGCAATGAGTTTAATCATATTTAGTATCCCCTCTGGGTAAATGTCCTCCAATCCCTTTAGGAGACTGAATTTGAACATTTCCCTGGCAGGACTGCAGGGGACATTACACAGCACAGGTGGTTTAATTAGCACAGGTAGGTTGGACTCCAAAACCAAGTGCCAACACAAACATCCCAAAGCCCTGGATGAGGTTAGCGGGAGCAAAATTCAACTCCAGCCTTTGTGGTTATACCATCTCAGTAAGACAGAGGGAGAGATAGAAAGGAAAGGGAGGGAGAAGGTCAGGGAGTGGGGGAGGGCTGGGAGCCTGCAGATTTCTGTTGCCACATGATTTTCCTGGTTGTTTTCAAACCGCTGCTCCAACAGACACACACGAGCCCCATGTGATGGCTTATTTACGAAAGCACAGTTGTAAAGCTGTGTGCATCTCACATCCGCTCAGAGCCCACCTGACTGCGGGCTCCACGGGCACCCACTCCATCCTCCCCATCTGCGCCATCAGGCCAAGGGGGATGGGTGACCCATGGTGAGTGGACACTGCTCTTGACCTTGTGAGACAATGAAGCAGAGAGGAGAACTGCCTTTCCCTTTCCAGACAGCTCTTTGCAACCCTTTGCCTGGCACTGTGTTAGGAGGCTTCAGAGGTAGGGTGTTGTCCTTTCTGTACTGTTAAAAGGAGAAAAAGCTTTTCTTTCAGATCTGTCTGTCTTGCTTCTTCTATTTTGTAGAACACCCAGAAGAAAGCTTGTATTCAAACTGACACAGACTATGCCTATATCCACCATGGTCATATAGGTGCAGATCCCGTTTCCTTGGGTAGAACTTTTTCTGGTACCATCATCACAAAAGTCTCCTTTCATCTGAAGATCCACTCAATAAAAGAGGAAACCTCCTTATAAAGAACGGGGAGGAGGTGAAGGGAGAGAGTTCACAATTAAATAAAGATGGTTGTTTCTTTGGAAATGGAGGATTTGGCTTACCTTCAATTCATTTGTACAGAGAACCCCTAACTCCAGTAAAACTGCTCTTCTCGGCCAAAGGGAGGACTAGGACACGAGCAAGAGAGATAAAATGTGTGAGAACAGAGTTTTTGAAGGCCAACAACAGAAACTGAATTCACAGAGGCCATGATGGGACAAGATTATGCTGCAGTAAACCGTATATTTTATGGGTGGTGTTTTCCTTACTCCACAGTCCTAGCTGCCAGCATCCCTAAGAAAAATGTCAATGGGAAAGAGTAATCATTTCATATGCTGCAAAAACCCCTACAGTGATCTTTTCCAAAACCTTTCTTCTATGAAGAAAGGACATCTGACATTTTAAAACTTTGGTATGGTCAAACCACCCAACATCATCCCTACCTCCTTTTCTCAGATAATTTTCTGTCTTAAATTGCCCTAGAGCCAAGACCGCTACCTCACCACACAGATTACGCCTCCCATGGCCATGCCTCTTTCCCTCATGCTCAGTAAATCGTCTCCATGAAGGGTTAATTCAACCAGGGCCTTTTACTCCAAGTTGTTTTCCAAGTAGCTGAGAGAATAGGTCTCTTGTTACAAACATGGCTTCTGGGCATTTGGTGATGCTTTCCCTTTTCTCTCTCTCATTACTACAAAAGGATCTTTTGTTCTCATCTCTCTGTCTCATTTACTCTCCCCCACCCTGCTCTCGCCTCTTCCCTCCATTGGCTGCCAAGTGACTAAGGAATGGCAAAAAATGGCCATAGCTTGGTCATAGCAAATATTTCTTCCCTTATTATCTGATAGAGACCTTGAGCATCTATGTGAAGGGCCCTCTGCCTTCCCCCAGGCTTTTCTTAGACATGGGGAAAAATGAGTCAGACACAACACGGCAGGATATAAGTTGAATCAGCCCAACATGCTAATGGAAATGTCTTGTGAATTGAGTCATGGTGCCTGTTTCAGGAAAATTAAATGATAGGGACCCAGAACTGGCAGGAATCGAGTGGCAGCTTCAGCAGGTCTAGATTTTTATGGGAACTCGGCATTTATTAAAAAATACATGGAAGGCACAAAAAAAGTAACTTTCTTGCCTCCACATTTACTGATTCAGCTGTTTGTAAGCTGGAGCCATTACTCTGTTGGATGGGTTGTAGTGTCCCATGGTTTCTCTGCACTATTGCTGTAAATCTTCTTGTGCATGATCTACCACAGAAAAGTTGTGGCAAATCCCCAGGAACATTATGTCTTCCTACACCCCATTGAAATTATACTTCAGGCATTCCTACAGGCATCCTTCTAGCTATAGTCTGCTTGCACATGCTGCTTCACTGAGTCACCTCACACATACACAGATATGTATAAGATCACATGATGCCAAAGTCACTGCAACTTCAACAGTCACCTTTCTGCAACAGAAACAATTCCTTAACCACATTCCCACCTCCCTGCCTTTTACAGCATTTGGGTATATACTTCACTGATAGTGCCTTCTACAAAAAATAAAATTCTTCAGTCTCACCTGAAGCAAATCCTCCTGCCTTTCTGCTCACCTTCTCTACTCACCCTCTTGACTACTCTGACCACCCTTTGTCCTGAGTCCATTTCAGTCCATATCATCCGTCAGGTGAACACAGTATATGCTGCTTGGGTCCATCTGCCAAGCTTTCTGCACTCTTCTCCCATTCAGTGCCTTAACTGGTTTGGAAGGTCCTAGAAACAATAATGAAATTTCAGCCGGCACACACACATACAATGCTGTGGATGTAAGGCGTTATGAGGAGAATTTTTACTCCTGTAGTGAAGGGGAATGGACTATACAGATAAAAGGGCCATTATATTCCCACATTAGAAGGACTTCTTGTCTGGTGGATTTTAACCAAGCTGGTTAAAACATCATGAAAACGATGCACTGACCAACTCTTTATATTCATATGACACTGCCCACAATAAAGATTTGTGCTTAGTCAACCATATCTATTCTGAAACAGTGTGCAGAGCAGCTTTCACTGTAAAGCCTCAAACTCATCTAATGTGTAACAATTAAGGAATATATAATAATCCTTTTTTCATGCCTCCTGGCTTAATAGCATGTGAACGAATCCTAGCATAGACACAGAGATCCTTACTGCAATCCCAGCTGTGCCCCACCACTCCCGCAGTAGTTCTATGTATAGAGTGCTTGCCAGGAGTGTGCAGTCAGCCTTAGAAGATAAACAGTGATCATCTCCATCACAAAGGACAGCTGAAGGACCCTGAGATGAAGAATTTTACTCTTGTCAACAAACCAAGTCCCTGGAAGATCCAGAAACTTCTTAAATCAAATGTTGTGCATCTAATGCTACAAACATAAACCTCCTTACCAAGCAGGGCCCCTGATGAAGTCATGCATTGCTGGATCCTCTTGGAAACCCCCATTAAGCAATGGTGAAACTTTAAGGAAAAGGTTTTCCTTCTCCCTGGTTCCACTTCTCCTTCACAGGGTGGGATCCCACACTCCCCAAGTGAGCACTACTGTAGTCAAAGGCATTACACTGTCTAGAGAGCCCTTTCAGGGTCATCTTTGCACCCCATGGAGACCAAGAGGTCAGCTGTTGAAGTCTCTTGGAAAAAAAAAATCTACCACCATCTCTTTCACAGACGAGAAGCCCAAGGATGGATTATGGATTCTTGCTTAGATAATTTTGCATAAATCAAGAAAAGAGAGGAGGGATAGCTAGATGGCTAAATAAAGCCAATGAGATCACATGTTCTGCCTTTTTATCTGCTTTTCTCTTTCTGCTTTTGGACAACAAAGCTTCCTTTGATACAGAAGAAGAGGGGGTAGGAAGGGTGGGGAGAGGGGGTGCCAGAGTCACCCCAATGGCCCCTGGTCACTTATCCACGCTCCTTAATGTGATGTTCCCACTGACAGAGACAGAAAAAAACAATGATCTCATGATTCCAGAAATGATTCACGCAAACAACCCTGGGCAATCAGGGGTGAAGGGGACAGGAAAGAGCGGTAGAGGATGAGTGAGAATTAAGATGAGAAAGGGAGAAGAAAGGGTAGAAGTAGTAGGGAGAGGGTACATGGGAATCAGGACCTTGGAGGGCAACTGTGAATGGAGGTAGACTCTTGAGGTCACAATCCAAAAGAGAATGTGTAGAGGGATTTTAGAGAAAAGGAGAAGAAAGAGGAGTCCTGAGACCAAGGGTAAAAAGACTAGCAGAAGAAGGTTAGGTGTGATGTTGTATGGCAGGACTGGGGGCAGGGTCAGGGATAAGACTTGACTGAGCTGTCAAAATGTAGGAAAAGGGAGGCTGGGCTCAGAGGCAGTGTGGTGGGATGATGAACAAGGGCTTGATATGACAGTGAGAAGGAAAGGAGGAGGAAATACCTATGGGGTTAGGAGCAGAAGAGTTAAGACTTGCTGAAACTTGCTACTTCTGCATTCAGCTACACGAAACCAGGACACCAAATCTACCAAGAGAATAATCCTGGTCTCTCTCCATCCCAGAGCCAGCAGATGCCAGAGAGATTTATTACCTGAGGCATTCTGCCATGTCCAAAGGAGGCAGTGGTAAGGCAGTGTGGCTGAAGACAGGCAGTCAGTCTAGTTTCCACTTTGGTTGGACTGATCTCTCTGCAGGAGACCTTCACACCTACAGAGAGGAGTATTACACCTCACCTGCTAGCAGCCATTTCCTTCAGCCTTCTCCCTTTCCTTCCCTCACATCTGTTTGTTCCTCCTTCCCTTCTTCTCTCCCTCCATCCTTCCTCACCACCTTCCCACAGGGAGACAAGAGCTCAGCACAGTTGGCAGGAGACATCCCACTTTCTTCTCCATTCCCCCAGGGGACTGCCACCCCAGCCCCACTTATCCCAAACCAGTGAAGCAGCCAGGGCCACAGAGGAGACTTTTGAACCCTCAGGGCTCCTGGTGGAGCTGGGACAAAGAGTGGGATGAAAGACTGGGGAAACAACTAAAAGTGTCTCCCGCAATGAGCTGCATGTCTCCATGTCTCACAGCTCTCCCCAACACTGGTCTGTCCCAGGAGCTCATCACATCTCCCCCTTCTCTGTCTGCTCTGTGGCGGCTAATCAGTGACCCACTGACAGTCTCTGTCCATCACTCGTCTCTGCACGCAATGGGGTAATTAAACCCTGACCCTGTGCTCCTTTTATCCATTTCCTCTGCACAGTCACTCCCCAAAATGGCAGAGGGGAGGGCCTGCTGTGGAGGCTTCTGCCCCAGTCTCCAGCTATAATGAATATGCAAAGCACAGGAAGGACTTGCTGTGAAAGAGGCTGAAGGGGCAGCCAAAGAGGTATTAAGTGGTACAAGGTGCTGAGCTCTGCTGACCTACCTCCACCAGGCAAGGCTTTTGTAAACCTTTAGTTCTTTATCATCATGCCCACAGGTTGCCCAGCATCCTTCCTCTGCCCAAGCATACCTACAGAAAAGCCACCACTCCTCTGAGTGTTCTCAGAGCAGTGCCAGGTGTGGTGCCCAGTCAGGTCTAGCAAAGTTTTCCAGAAGCCTCAGTATACCCAACCCTGGTGTGAACCCATTGCCTCCACTCAGACTAAGCCCAGTGCCTCAGGCCTGACACTTTGCATTTTCCTCATTAAACACCTGCAGAAGGGCAGAGGGAGTTCTTGGTGACAGCGTGCGTCCCATGGAGTACAATGGAGGGACACAGGAGCTGCCTAGGACAAGGTGACAACATCACTTGCACAGCAGGACAACAGCACCCAATGATAGGCAGGAGTCACAAAATGCCAGGAAGTTCTTATTTTTTTACAAAAACGTTCTTTCTCTTTCTGCTTTCAGGAACTCCACAAAATTTATTACGCAGATTGATAAACAGCCAGAAATGATGTCGAGCAATCCAGACTCCGCTTCCTCCTCCCTACCCCGAGTAGGGAAGCTGCCTCCCTCCCACGCATGAGCGAGAAGGGCTGGGGCCACCCGGGGAAGGGCATGATGGGTAAAGCAGTGCCCCCGAACAATTAAGCACTGTCTCAGGCATTGCACACCCTTGTCCCGGGAACAAAAGAGTCACACACAAGAGACCTGACTGTGAAGCCTCCATCCGCTTTCATCACTGACCCCCAGGGCTATCAGGGCACAAGGTCAGCCCACTTAAACTCCAAACTCAGCCAGAAATAGAGCTGGGAAGTGGGCAAGGGTGGCCAACTGCAGGGGTCTCCAACCATTTGAGGGGTTCTTTGACTGAGCCATTTCATTTCATCAAAGACACATTTTTTTCTGGAAGGAAAATGGAGAGCAGTGGGTGTGAAGGGAGTAAGGGGGAGGCAGGGTGTTCACCATGAATTATGACCAGTCTCAACAAGAGTCTTTTACATTGCAGAGGTGAGGAGAGGATGGGGTAATTGGGCATGTTAGACCCATGCATAAAGAGGGCAAGTCTCTGTCTGTTTCCCACCCTTCACTCTGCCACTGCTCATGAGATGTGATCCCCCATATGCCCTGTTGCCATTCCATTGTGGAGCTCAACACCCCAAGGGCTCATCCCAAGGACCACAAGGCTTGATAGCACCCTGCAAGACCAGCAGTGATTCCAGGCTGTGCAATAGTGTGTGGTCATGGCCCTGGTATGGAAAGGCTGAAAGTTGCATTACAAATAAAAACCCATCAACCAAGACAGGGTTCATGCTTTCCACCTTCAAGGTCTCAGAAAACCTATTAAGCTTTAAGTTGCTGGGTTTTTTCAGGTTTCAGGTAGTGCCTTTGCAAGTAATGCTTCCATAGAGGTAACAGCTGTACCTTGCGGGGGTCAGCACCGAGCAGTGTTTAGCAGTGGGTAAGAGCAGATGCTCTTGAGATCTATCTCTCTGGCTAGGAGAAAAAAATCTGTGGGGGACCGAAACATGTCTGGTGCACGTGGAAATAAAGAGCAGCTGCCACAGAGCATTGTCCATTTTACCAGACTTCCCTCTGGGTAAATCTCTGAGAATCCTAAATGCAAGAAATTTCAGAGGAGGGAAAATTAAAACACCCAGCGAAAGCAGTCTCCTATTCCACCTCAATAAGGCCATCTCCCACCTGCACCACAGAGAGGCCAGTGCAGGCGTTTGGAGCACCCAGCAGAAGTGGGGCAGGGACAGGGCAGGTAGGCTGCAGAGTGGTGGGTAGAGAATACAATCCCCACACTTACTCACTGAAAGTTGCTCCCAAAACAGACAACATGGCTCAAGGGACAGCAATCAAGGAGGATGTTAGCTCAGAGTTAGTTGTGTTGACACTGAAAACAGTAGCAGAAAAGCAGCCAGAAACATGAGATTCAGCACAGCCCCAATACACAGAAATGCGTCTGAGTGCCAAGAAGCTAGCCAGTCATGCAACGTGTGATCTGCTTGCAGACTCCTCATTACACATGATGAAAGACAAGCAGAAAGGAGTTTTGACTCTCAGAGTCAAAGTTTTCATGGATTGTGTATTTGGGGGTAGAAAATATCTATACGTGCAAATGGAGCCCTCTTGATCCAAGCTGTATTGGTAAACTGTAAGCAGTGAGCCCAATTTTCAGGAAAAAGCTGCATTTCACATTTTTGATACAATTACTCAGACCTATTCTTGAAAATTAACAAGTTCCTGGGATTTTTTTTTTTACAGGCTGGCTAGTCTTATTTTTTGGATGTTAGGTAACCATTTTCATCAGTAATTCATTACTTTTTTCCCTTTGGAGGAGGCCATCAGCTGGATTTCTAATACTGAGACAGACATGGCTGTAGGGCACATGCAGAGTCATTCTCCATCTCACACAAAAAGAATCCCATCGATCTTGGACACATTGGGGCAGCTGCGCACAAAAGGCAGGGTCAGTCAGCACACCCATACAAAGGACAGTGTTCAGGGACATACTGAAGGACATGCACAACACGCACACATCGCTGGAAGAGCACAAAAGCGAGGCACGTCAGACCTACAGGTTTTGGACTTGTCAGTGTCAGCAAGTCTGGTTTTTCACCTCAGGCCAGTGCTGTCTATTATCTTTATTTCTAATGGCAGGAGTTGCCAGCAAAGGAGACATTCACTGCTCCTTCTTCTCCCTTGCAGCTCTAGGAGAGAAAGTGGATGGCAGGAGAAATGAGGTTCACAGCTTCTTTTAATCAGACTGTTGCCCAGCCATGCACAAGGCCCTGAACAATCCCCTTGGGCACAAGCAGATTATTTACATTATGCAGGTGTTCTTCTAGATGCGGGGGGAAAACTCTTTTTACTCTATTTCTCCTTGCAGTAAAATAGGAGAAATATCCCAACTTTGCAAACCCTGAATCCAGGCCCCTTCCTGCAGCAGCAGTTCCGGGAAGTGCCCACACGGTGGCGATGCCCCCTTGGAAATGCAGCTCAGCTGGCGGCCAGGGCAGCGACCCCGCAAAGCCCGCGGGAGACAGCGCAGGGACACCCTGGAGCAGTTCTGCCGGGGCATGGGACGGGCAGCAGGCTCGAATTGTGCCTCTGCCGACGATCTGCCGTGTGGCATTTGCATAATGATCTCTCTTCTGTATTAGCTGTCAGCTTTGGGGAGGTTCTGCAGGGTGACCTCTGTGCTTGTGTTGCAGGGTCTCTCTCAGGACCACAGCATGGCAGAGTCTGCCCTGTTAAATTTTCACTACGTTTAGGGATGGATATTCCACCACCTCTCTGGGCTGATGTAACAGTGTTTACCCACCCTCACAGTGATTTTTTTTTTCCCCTTTTATTGCACTGTAATTCCATCTTACAGCTTGCAACCCCTGCCTCTTGAGTTTTGCTATGCAAAAGCCCTGGGAAGAGGCTGGCTCTGTCTTCTCTGTATCATCCTCAGCCATAATCAAGTGCTGTTGCACTGCCGAATCCCAGCAAGCTCCTCATGCAGAGATCAGGGCCTGGCCCATCAATTCTAGAGCTTCACTGATGTAAAACTCCTGTTAGTGACCAGGGTCAGGATGTCCTGAAGGACTGCATTTCTCATTCAGCTTCACTTCATAAATAAATCACTTCTTAGACACAGGACTTCAAAATTATTATTAACAACATGCTCTCGCCCTTGTACTCCAGCATTGTGGGTGGCTTCAGCTGGGTGTTTGATGTACGCAGACAAGAGGCTCATGGGGCTGCACACAGCAAACACTAACCACCCTCTCAGATAGCAAGAGAGGTCATCATCATTGGCCAGTCCTTGTTCCTAGTCATGGAGGTGTTCCCAGTTCAAAAAGTTCAGTGTTGGGGTGGGAAGGGGGGTGATCTGTGACAGTGAGTTGGCTTTGGCAGCCTGGTAATTGCTCAGAAGTCAGCAGTGGCTGGAAGAGATGACACATAATGCAACCACATGCTTCTGTGAAATCAAAGCATTCTTCCAGTGATGGTGCTGTCTTGATGGAGGCAGAAAAACACCCAACTACTACCCACACATACATCCCAGAGGAGAAAAATGCGGGATCCTGCCGCACACATGGAACGCAGTGGTTTTCATGTGGCTGTGCTGACTGGCTCCCACATCACTGCTTCTACAGGTCACTGCAGGCCTGCCAGCAGTAGGGGTGATTGTGCCAACCAGTTTCATGGAATCACAGAATAAATTAGGTTGGAAAAGACCTCTGAGATCATCAAATCCAATATATGAGTCAATACCACCATGGCACTTAGTGCCATTTCCAGTCTTTCTTTGAACACCTCCAGGGATGGTGACTCCACCACCTCCTTTGGAAGTCCGGTCCATTCCTAAGTCTAATCACTTTTTCTGTGAAGAAATTCTTCCTAATGTCCAACCTAAACCTCCCCTGGCACAGCTTGAGGCTATGTCCTCTTGTCCTATCGCTGATTGCCTGTGAGAAGAGGCTGAGCCCCAGCTGGCTACAACCTCCTGTGAGGTAGAGAGTGATGAGATCTCCCCTGAGCCTCCTTTTCTCCAGACTAAACAACCCCAGCTCCCTCAGCCTCTCCTCATAAGATTTGTGCTCCAGACCCTTCACCAGCTTTGTTGTCCTTCTGTGGACACACTCCAGCACCTCAACACCTTTCTTGAATTGAGGGGCCCAGGACTGGACACCAGATTCAAAGTGTGGCCTCACCAGTGCCAGTACAGGGGAAGAATCACTTCCCTGGTCCTGCTGGCCACACTATGTCCGGTACAGGCCAGGATGCCATTGGCCTTCTTGGCCACCTGGGCACACTGCTGGCTCAAGTTCAGCCGGCTGTTGACCAGCACACCCAGGTCCTTTTCCGCTGGGAAGCTTTCCAGCCACTCTGCCCCCAGGGGCCTGTAGCACTGCAGGGGGTTGTAGGGAGCCAAAGTGTAGGACCTGGCACTCGGTCTTGTTGAACCTCAAAGCTCTTTGTGTCCCTGCTGTCATCTGAATCATCAGTTCAGGACGTGTTCACATTCACAAAAGACTTTCTGACCCAGTCAGCACCGGGTGTTTGTGTGGGGTACATCACCTTCCAGAGGTAAAAGCTCTCTTGTTTTGGCAAGTGGCAAGTGCAAGACAGCGTGTTTTCCTTGAGGTGGGCACACTTTGGATGCCCCTCCTGGTGCTAGCATCCAAAGTGACATTGTGGTGATGCCACAATCCACTAATAACACCTCCCCATAACTGCTGTGCCACAAAACCTGCTCAACTCTGCAGTTCCCATCCCCTTCTGCTGCTGCTGCTGCTGCTTCTGCAGCTGTGGAAGCTCCAGCCTGGTTCCTCACTGAGACCAAAAAAAAAATGTGGCCAGTCTTCGCGAACGAAGATCTGGGAAAGGTCTTTTTACCTTTCAAGCCTGTGCAATGGATTTTTTAGG
>JAWWLV010000045.1:51036831-51113391 GCA_035041135.1 Platyrinchus mystaceus | reverse complement strand
AAAGGAAAGGAAAGGAAAGGAAAGGAAAGGAAAGGAAAGGAAAGGAAAGGAAAGGAAAGGAAAGGAAAGGAAAAAGACATCCCAAGATGGCGGCACCGCCTCCGCGCGTGCCCGTCCCCATGGCAACGGGGAGAGAGCGCGCGCAGGGGGCGGGGCTCCGTCGCGCGGCCCCGGCGGTGACGTGTCGGCGGGGTCTGAGGGCGCCGCGCGGCCGCTTCCGGTGAGCTCGGTGCCCTCCGCGCCGCCCCCGCGGGTGCCCCGGGACGGTCCCTGTGGGGCGGGCGGGGGTCCTGCCAACCCCCTTCCCCGGCCGGGTCAATGCGCCGGGCGCTCCCCTGCCCCCGGTCCCTGGGCTGCGGCAGCCGGGAAGGAAGGATGCGGCACGGGGGGCCGCCGGTGAAGCCCTCGCCCCTTGGGGTCGGGTGTGGTGCAGTTAGGAGGCCACAGGCAAAGGCTGTCTGCTGATTGCTGCCCGAATTTAAATGGGAAACGAAGCGGTGTTCGTGCATGGGGAAATAATGAGGCTTTTCTGTGAAAAGCTTAGCGCGGCCTCCCGGGGCAGGAGGTGAACGTCAAAAAGTGACGTGACTGCCTGCGAAGTCAGGAACCACACAGGGATGTGTGATGGATGTAGGGGATAGAACTGTAAATGTCTTTAGCAGCCGTGGTGCAGGTCGAACTTGGGAAGAAGCAGCTTCAAGAAAGAACCACGTTTTGTTCTATGCTTTGGAAGTGCTGCACGTGTGCCAGGGTTTTTTTTTTAAACATACGGGTTTTGAAACATACAGCATTCAGACTCGAGGACTTTCTCCTGTCTTACGCAGAGCAGAGAACCAGAGACATTTGATGTGTTTGTCATCTTTGATATGAGCAGAGACCACAATGTGACGTTCAGAAAAAAAAAAAACAAACCAAGAGAAGGAGGTCAATAAGGGTGACAGGTTGGTTCTCTGCAGTTTTCTATTGAGATCACTCATTTATTGGGGTTTATTCTGTTCTTTCTTCCCAGGGAGTTTGAAATAAGCAGCATCAGACAAGCAGGCTCCTAACTTAACCAAAACAATGTTTGCAGATTTGGACTATGATATTGAGGAAGATAAGCTGTGAGTATTTCGCTTGTCTTTTCCTGTTTTTTCTAACAATGGAAATAGTCTTTGCAGCCAAGACCCAACAAGAGTTGATAAATTTACCTGCTCCTGTCACTGTGTGCTGCACGTCATACTTGCTGTTCAGTCCTGATTTCTTGCTCCCTCTGGAGACTGGGGATGAGGCATCACTATGCTGGTGAGCAAAGGAGAATGTTTGTGTTGCTCTGCAATGGCTGCCTTGCATTCCTGATTGCAAAGCAGTGCTGACAGGTTTTCTGTAAATTACTGGGCTTAGCCAGGGAAAAAAATACTTACAATAGAGGAAAGATAATAAGAGGCAAGAATAAGTGGAAACTCCAGAGTCCTTTAGTCTATAAGAAGGAGAACACTGTCATTTCCTAAGCAAGTAAAAGGTTTGATGAGATTAACAATTAATTTAACATCGAGCACTTGATTTGCATATCATTTATGCTGTGCAAGTTTTCCTCTCACTCCAGCACTAAATGATAATGTTTCCTCAGTGCCTAGCAATGGATGAGGGTATCTCTCCCACCTCTAATCCTTGCATGAAGTCCCAAAAAAGATAGCCCAGAAGGTGTTCCTGCTAGCCCATGCTGATAGAGTCTGTGGCAGAGATGAAGGGATGAATTCAAATGTGCAGCACCCATTATGTTTTCAGTTTGTATCAGCTCAGATACAGGAGTTGTTTCATACACAGGCAGCTCTGCCTACCTGTTCTTTTATTCCTTTTTTTCCTTCTAGGGGTATCCCCACTGTACCTGGGACAGTGACCCTGAAGAAGGACTCTCAGAACCTGATTGGGATCAGCATTGGGGGAGGAGCACAGTACTGCCCCTGCCTCTACATTGTCCAGGTGGGCACTCAGGGAGGAGGAATAAACCATCTTTGTAAAAGTGTTGGCCTGAGGGATGGGAAGCGTGGAGAAACCTATGCTGTTTGTTTTTATCAAAGTGGGAGATGGCATCTCACTTTGCAGTGCATAAGATTTCCTTATCCTAGTACCTAATAGGTGCGGAAGAATTAAATTAAGACTTCTGGAATTATCCTGCTCTTTGGAGAGCATGTTAGAATTCACTGGGGAACAGTGTGACATTCTCAACATCAGGAAATCATACACTTGAGGAGGTACAACATGAAGGTGAGAACTTCCTGAGAGAACAAGATCAGCCCACCTCTTAGCTTGGGAAGGGGGAAAACTGCAGCTTCACCATGAACAAAGTACAACTGAATTAATTAGGAGGAATGTAATTGTTCAGGCTTCATTTTTTAGCCCTGCATTCACCTTTCTCTTCCTCTTGATTCCAGACTCTGCTTTTGTTCTCTTTCTCCTCTCTGCTAGGTGTTTGATAACACTCCAGCAGCCTTAGATGGCACCGTAGCAGCTGGCGATGAAATCACAGGAGTGAATGGGAAGTCTGTCAAAGGGAAGACCAAGGTGGAGGTTGCCAAGATGATACAGATGGTAAAGGTGAGAGGTAGGAGGGGGCCACTGGAGCTTCTGGGTTGTAGTTGACAGTTTATTGTCCTTGGGTTAAGGAAGCCACTGCTACTTGTTTGCAGCACAGCAGTTTTGGATTTGCTCTTTCTACAGGGAGAAGTGACAATACACTACAACAAGCTTCAGGCTGACCCAAAGCAGGGCAAGTCTTTGGATATTGGTAAGACTGGTTTCTTTCACCCTACAGTGTTAAAATGATGGGGAGGGATGAAAAATTGTTCCCAGCTAAAACTAAAGTTTTTCCTGTTTCCTTTCTTGCTCTTTGCTCAGTTGTTTTCAAATGGATACTGTCAAAGAGAATTACAGGCTTAAAAAAATCCAATCCTAACTTCTTGAAATAGTCTTGAAAGTTAAGTTGAGGCTTGACTGTTGTTGTGGGAGGCTTGTTTTTCTGTGCTGTGTTTAGCATAGATGATGAATCTCAACTGCATAATTTGATTTGAGATTTTTAGCTGTACACAGCAACATGTCAATCGACAAACACTGGTGGCAATTTCTCAGCTTGGAGAACAGTGATGAAATACCTATCTACACTGAGTTTTGTACAAATATATATTTAATGGGAGAGAGGGAAGAAGGGAGCCTTTATTGCTAAAATGAAGTGTTTGTTTTGAGCTAAGCCTACGCAGCTGTCTCTCACTTTCCAAAAAAATCCATCTATTCCGTTTGTTCTCATTTCTTTTCATGGTGATTATGGTGCTAATGAATTGACAGGGATTCAGGAAAATCCTAAGTAGTGAGATGGACTTCTGAGGAAACAGAAGTGTGGTGAGAATATGGAATTTTCCAGAGATGCTGAACACTGTGGCTTAAGTTCTTGGGATATGCAGGCACTGCAAGTTTGCCTCTAAATAAATGTGGCTGAGTCATCTGATGCCAAGGAGGGCATAACTGTCTCTAGTAATTCACAGGGTATGATTTGCACCATTCCATCAAGAGGTGACGAAAAGGTTTAACTAGGATTCAAAAGATAAAAGTAAGGAAAGGGGCAACACTGAGCATGAAATTCTGATTATCTTGCTTCCAGCCTCATCTCCTCACTTCAGTTTAAGTAATACAGCAGGTAGCATAAGCAAAGTAGTTCCAAATATCACATTAGGTGATTTTGCTTATAGCAAAGTGATTGATTGGAATAATCTTCCAAAAGAGTTGCTGGAACTCTGTTGATTGAGGTATATAGGATGTGAGAGCAGAACAGATAGGCAGGTTAGAAGATGTGTTATGCATGGGTGGACCAGAACGTCCTGTTTCTGTGGTATTCTCTTTCTGCTTGCCACCTCAGTACTGGGTTAAGTGCAGTTTTATCCAGTGCCTGGGAAACCAGTGAAGTATGCTAGTGAGCTTTTCATGCCCATAGAAATGACACTGATCCCGGTTTTGGCCTTTAGTATTGAAGAAGGTAAAGCATCGACTGGTAGAGAACATGAGCTCGGGGACAGCGGATGCCCTGGGGTTAAGCCGAGCCATACTTTGCAATGGTAAGTATTGTCCAGGAGGACATTTCCTTAATGGAACACTCACCCTCAGGTGTTTGCCTGCTTTCTACTGTAACTTGCATGGTCCACGTTATTCCTTATAATTCTTGCATTCTGCTCTGCCTCACTGTTGTGTTTTCCTCTGCCCTTCCTGAGTGATATAACCTGTCACTGGGGCCATTTAAATGTTAGCTAAGGTCAAATTAATTTGAAGCAGGGACCCACTAGTGAATGCCAATAGCTGATGACCCCACACTGTAAAATAAGTTTGCAGATATTTTAAAAGCTTCCCCCGCTGTTGCACTACAGGACAGGCATTAAGGGGTGAGGGAAATTTGAACCAAATATGTTAAACTGGTGTTTTTCCACTCAATCAGGTCTTAGCCATGTCCTGAATTGGTTTCCTGTAATTCTGTATTCTGTTTCTATTCAGATGGGCTAGTGAAGAGATTAGAGGAGCTGGAGAGGACTGCAGAGCTATACAAAGGTAAACTGCGTCTTCCATCAGACACCAGATGGGAGAGAAGGATGCCTCCATTATGTTTCAGTGAAGTGACTTAAATGTTTTTTCTGGCTTCCTTCACAGGCTTGACAGAGCACACCAAGAGTCTTCTCAGGGCTTTCTTTGATCTATCTCAGACACATAGAGGTAAAGAATCTTGAGCAAAGGGAGCACAAATCTCTGACCTCCAGTTTTGGGAGTTTTAGTCAGTGCTTAGATGCATGATTCCCACACTCAGAAAAAAAGAAAGAGTTGCAGAAGTGAGTGGGAAGGGCCACTCTCCTGCATTAGTGGTCATGGTGCTAACACAGGCCCTGTCTTTCACATGAGACATTGAAGAAATGCCCTGCCAACCTCTGGTCTTCAGAGAATATGCAGCATCATTCCCCAGCTAATTGTAAGATTGTGGGATGGAGTTGTGGTACTGGAGGCAAGATTTTTCTCCAGGGCTGACCTCTTCTTTCATCTGTCTATATTTATTCCACTTATCCAGCATTTGGAGATGTTTTCTCTGTCATTGGTGTAAGGGAGCCACAACCAGCTGCCAGTGAAGCCTTTGTGAAATTTGCTGATGCCCATCGCAACATTGAGAAGTTTGGCATTCACCTTCTGAAAACAATTAAGCCGGTAAAGAATTTAACCGTGGGAGTAAAGGGTCTGGAGAAGAGGGGAATCTAGAAAGGCAGAAGCCTGTCTTTGAAGGTGTGGTCTGAAAGCTTATTATTTGTAGGAAGAACGGTCCTTGTCCCCTTTCCTTCAGGGCACTCTTTGTAATGAAAAGAATGTAAAAGGTAACATAGTGAGTATATCAATCTCGTCCCTGTGACTTTTGCATATGAATATATTCCTCTCCAGTTGGGAACGAGGGGGTAGTTTGATCAGTGTAGTACCTGATATTGGTACCCATAATTAAAAGATGTCACTCAAAGAGTTTAGATAAGCCATCAAGGAACAAGTTAAGGATTTCAGTCAACATATTTGAAAGTCTCCAGGGGATCTGTCCGCTTAGTTTAGCAAAGAGGGTGTTGATTTGGGCACCACTTTCAGTTCCATGTTGGGTGGACAGTGTTGGTCTGTGAGACTTTGAGTCCAGCAGAGCTGTTTTCAGGACCAGCTGAAAATGAAACAAGTCAAAAGCAGATGAATTCAGACTAGAAGTGAGTCATGCATTTCTAACACTGGAACAACTTGCCAGTGACAGTTAGGGAAGCTCTAACCGTGGCAATTCTGAGTCATGATCAGACATTTTCTTTCAAATCTGCTGTAGTTCAAAAAAGAGTTAATTTGAGGCAGTCTTCTGACATACTCTGGGTAGAAGGTTACTTGATGAATTGTAGTCATATATTCAGCAGCAGAGTGTTTCCCTTGCAGATGCTTACTGACTTGAATACATATCTGAATAAAGCCATTCCTGACACAAGGCTGACTATCAAAAAATACCTGGATGTCAAGTTTGAATATCTGGTGAGCTGCTTGCTTTTGGGTTTTCTTAAGTACTGGTTGAAAATAAGTTTCATAGAATCATCCTGAAACTCACAAAGCCTATGCAATCACATATCCGTCATTCCACAGTCCATGAGAGAATGCATTATATTTTCCAGTTCTTTGTTTACTGCCAGATTACTCAGATTCAGATACTTGCTTTTAACCTAATACTTCTCACTGGTAAGAAAAATCTCCCAGAACTCAGATGATTTATTTTCTAAATGAATTAATTCCCTGATTTATTTTTAGAGAGTTCCTATGCAACTTATGCTCTTGAACTCCTCTAAATAGATCTCCAGTCCGTATTTTTCTGATAATTTTGGGTAGTCTTCTTTAGCCAAAATAAATGACTGTCAAGTCATATTTGCTTTCATTTAGACCATGCCTTTTTTTTCTTTCTTCATTCCACTTCCCCCTTGTTTTCTACACCCAAAAAGGATAAGGTTGCTAAGTCCACCTGTTCTATAACTTTAAGAATTATTTCCTTTTATCTGTTGAGAGAAGTATTTGAAGCTGCAGCCCTAAGGCAAAGGAATATGGCAGCATCTCTTCCAACCTCAATCCTTCCTGCAATTAATCTTTTTTTCCCTCTTTATTTATTCCTGTCTCATATTTCTCTTGTACTCTGTTTTCCCAGACAGCAGATGAACACAGGATTTTTCTTTTACTAGATTATACTTACATAAAGTATTTGCCTCTATAATAAAAATACTAAGCACCTTCTCTCTCCCCCGCTGTTCTCTCTCCCCATCTTTTTCTAAATAGATTTTCTTTCCACCTTGGATGTTTAATATACTCTGATCCCACTGTGTTCCTCAGTGGCTCTAGCATTGAAGGAAGGCTTGAAATTATACAACCCTATGGGTATGGGTGATGATGAAATTGCCTCTGATTTTTAATATTTCATTCTTGTTTTGTTTTGGTTTTTTTTAATTATTTTAAATTCTGCAAAGTCTTATTGCCTGAAAGTCAAAGAGATGGATGATGAAGAGTACAGCTGCATTGTGAGTACCAGTACAATTGCAAAAGCCCTCCTGTGCCTGTCAGCACCCCAGCTAGTGAATGCATCCTAAGAATTACACGTTTGTTCTTAACTACTAGAAAGTGGGGATCCTTAAATGCTGCCTGGGAAGCACTGCCAGTGACTGCCATGAATCACTAGTACTGTGGAATAGTAGAGGGAGCAGACATCTGTGCAGCTTGTTCTCTCAGTGTTTGCCTCTCTCAGTGTTTAAGTATGATTAGGTTATGTAAGGAGGATTAAGGTGTTATCTTCACAGATTCCGTTTGTGTGTAGTGTACAGCTTATCATTAATTCTGCGCTTGTTTCTGAGAAATGGAGGTTTAGCTTCTCTGCAGCAAAACTCATGTGAAAGTGCATTTGTAAGTGAGGAAAATTGATTAAAGATCTCTTACCAATAAGATTTTTATAGCTTAGGGGTTTAATCCTTGACAGCTCTGTTTAAGATAGCTAAAGGTGTCCCATACATCCCAGTTTCCTTGCATAAAAGTAAGATCTTTTTTTATCCTAGGTATCGATCTCAGAGCAGGCATTTGATTTTCTTGGAATTCCTATTTACAAAGTGCCAGGAAGGAATAAAACTTTCCTAACGCAATCTTTCATTGTATCTTTCCTTCTAAATAGGAAGGAAAGAATATCAGTCTTGCCCAGCAGAGTAACGTTTCTGGGTTTGGCAGATGCAGTGTGCATTAGCGAACCATAGTCCGTAACATGGATTTTTACGTATGTTGTATTTACAGGTGCAGGGGCAGAATGCTGTTCTGCTGACAGACCTAACCCCTTCCTATCAAAAGTGTTTTGTGGGACACCATATAGGTCTCTTCCTATATGGTTTCCAGCATTGTGTCTGGATGGTTGTAGATACAATAGGGTTTCCCGTGCAATCCACATAGGGCAAAGCTTGCAGATTTTTGTGTGATCGATATAAACTTGTTTGTTCATAATGCCTGTCTTAATAGTCCAGATAAGAAGCCATGCCACTTCTCCATGCTGGGTTGAAAGGTGCCTGTCGTTGCTTAGTAGTGGTGCTTTTCTTTACTGTGGTGGGTGTGTATTTGGCCTTTAAAGTGACATCATTGAGTGCCAGTTGTTGATGTGGCTCAGTGTTCCTCATGTTTCCTGCTTCCTGACTGCAGTTCCCATGAGCCTGAGAGTTCTGTAATAACCCACAGTCACTGTGAGTCCACACTCATAGGCAAACTGTGAACAAGCACTGTTGTGAGAGTCTCTAAAATGGTGCTGTGTTTTTGGCAGGCTCTGGGTGAACCCCTCTACAGGGTCAGCACTGGGAACTACGAGTACCGCCTTATCCTGCGTTGCCGTCAGGAGGCTCGCACGCGCTTTGCCAAGATGAGGAAGGATGTGCTGGAGAAAATAGAGCTCCTGGACCAGAAACACGGTGAGTCTGGAACCTGAAGGGGCCAGGCAGACACCGCTTTGGCCTTCATGCTCCTCCTTCCTCTCGGCTCGGAAGTCTTTGCTGAAGAACCATTTTGTGGCTGTGCCCAGACATCCACCCTCAGGGGCCAAAAGGGATTAGTGCATAGGAGACTGTATCTAATGCTGGCAAAGGAGACTTGATGACAGCCTTCACACTGTTTGGGAAGAGGGTTTTCACTTGATTTTTTTTCCCAACATGTCTCCACTACAGTGCAGGACATCGTGTTCCAGCTCCAGCGTTTTGTTTCCACGATGTCCAAGTACTACGACGACTGCTATGCCGTGCTCCGAGATGCAGATGTCTTTCCCATTGAGGTGGACCTTGCCCGCACAACTCTCAACTATGGGCAAAAGGACACATACACAGATGGGGCAGAAGAAGAAGGAGAAAGTGAGAGAGACGGTAGTGGGAAGGAGGATGCAAATGGAGAAAAGCTCATTGATGATGCCTGAGTGTGCCGGCACGGCCAGAGGAAAGACTTTGCAGACTGTTATGAAAACATGTATTTCACATGGCGATTCATCCTCTGTGATTTCAATGTATGTCCAGCCTGGAATTCCTCCTATGCTTTGGGTGAGGGTAGCTGGTTGGATTGGAACCAACCTCTGCTTTCCTCGCTTTTCCTTTGCTTATTTGCCTGGATGTTCTTTTTGCCCCCAGAGACTTCTGCTACCCAACTTGGGTACTGAGGTGTGGGGAGGAAAACCCCCTACCACACTGCCATGTGACTCTGGGCAGACAGGACTCTGCTGAGCACGTGGGAAGCACCGCTCCCCTCTGGCACATGGAAGCCAGCTAATGGTTTGGAGCTGATCATGAACGGTGAGAACAGCCCCCTTCTGTCCTCCCCTTATGCTCTGGGAAAGTGTTAGCATCAGCATTGTTTTATTCACCCCAGCACTCGCTGTCTCCTTCTAAGGAGCCACCTTAGAACCATGATGAAAATATCCCATCCTTAAATTACAGAGGAGAGGTGGGAAGCCTTGAGGAGAGAGGAAGACACGCACTTTAGGCAGAGGCTTTGAGATTTTTTAGTGCAAAGCATTACTAGCATGCCACCCCATGCTCTCCTCTCTGCACAACCATTTTGTGCTGCCTCTGGACCAGCCAACAGCAGTAGCTAACATCCCATTCCCCAGCAGAAGGGAAGAAGGAAAAGGAAACCTGAGGTAGGTGAGGCTGCTTGTTTCCTTTTCTCTTCCCTTCCCTCCATCCCTGTGGGCCAACCCCAGATGCAGATGGCACTTTCTCTGTTAGTGGGCAGCACAACTGCCAGGAGTGCTCAGCTTTTCGGGGCAAGGCTTTTGACTTCTCTGTCATTACATTCTAGTGGTCTTGAGAAGTTATTTAAGGGCATTAATTTATGATCAAGATGTTTGGTTTGGTTTTTCTCTTTGATTTGATTTTGGAGCTTCTTCATCTCAGTGGGTGCCTGCAAGAAAGCCATCCATGGTCAAGCTGCTCTGGAAAATTTAGATGGACTCCGGTGTACTGACTGTTGTCTCTAATAAAGAAAAATGTGACATTCCATTCCCTGTCCTTCATGGGTATATGTTGGGAAGGTGGGTGTCACGTGCTGGCCATTTTTTTCTTGCTCATACTGGTGTGTAATCCCTATACCAAGCCGTGGTGATCACTGCAGCACAGGTTTCCCAAGGAAGAGGCTTATAAATACTGTAGCAAGGCCAGTCTTCCATGTAATACCAGCTTCTCTGCATCTTGGTTTCCCGGGGGAACACCATCCTTTTAAAGCCACCAGTTGCCTCAGTCCTGCCAAGGTGGCATCCTTGCACCCCTTCATGGCCAGCTTTTCCACACAGCTCAGCTGTTGCATCACAAGCTTCAGCTGATGCTTAAGTCTCTGATCCTCTTTCAGAGCTGGCTGTTGTGTCAAAACATGGAGCAGTTGAGAGGAAGAGGCTTCAGCGGAGCATGTCTAAAAGCCAGCAAGGCAAAGTGGAAGGCAGCATAGCCAAGTTTTTAGGAAGAGTTCTGGGAATCTTGCAGCACCATCTGTAGTGAGATCTCATACCCTAAGGACTTCCATGTGCTTTTGAGAGAAGATTTAAGAGCGGGAGGCTTAGTGGGAAATGCTGACTGGTGACAAGGAAACAGAGAGAGGGGACCTTTTTCTAGTGACCTGCCCTGCTGACAAGAGCAGTTGTTTTCATGCTGTAGACCTTGGACCTCTGGGAACTTGTGAGCTCCTTCTTGGAGGAGGCACTAGTGAATAAGGGAAATGCAGCCTGGGGGGACAGTGGTTTGGGATGGCTGGGGAAAGAGCTGCAGAGCAACTTGGTGGAACAGAAACATGGATCTTGCCTTGTGGGGAGGGAGAACAAGCTTACAGAGCAGTGAATGAAGGCCAATAAGGGCCCCATCACTCTTGCTGCTGCTCTCATTCTCACAAGGCTTTCCATCTGGGGTTTGTTGTGGTACTTACACTGATTTGCAGTGTTTCAAAGTGAGTTTGAATAGGTAAAGGCCCAAAGTCACCACTATGACTGGCTCAAAATCAGATCTAACAGTGGTGTTACCCATGGGGTTTACCTTCTCCCCTCCCAATTTCTAGTTCTTCTGTCTCTTCTTAAACTGACAATCTTCAACTTTATAATAAGCTTTCTTTTGCTTATCATTTACTGCTTTTTGCTTGGGAGCATCTATAATGAAACCCTTTCCTTCATGCTCCTGCTGTGTTTAAATGGCTTTATGGGTCCTGCAGGTTTGGCCAATTACCCGTTAATTTGTAGTCAGTCTGGTGTGGAATGAAATACCTCTTTTGATGGCCCCATGAGCTGCCTTCCCTGTAGCACTCTGCTTGGTTTTTGATCCCTCGTTATAGTCACAGGTTCTCCCCGGGGTCTCTGAGGTGAAGCAGTTCAGGAAACCGGAAGAAAGAGCTTTGGCCAGGGGTGTTTATAAAAGATCCAGTACTTAAAGCAGATTAGAAGTGGTTTAAGCATGCCAGGGAAGGTTGTCCTCTCTGAATCCACCACTGCAGCAGGGGGTGAGGGGGTCATGCCTGCCTTACCACGTGCTCCAACACTCTCTTTAGTGGCACCCAGGGGCTGGGGCTTGCCCTCCTGCCTTACCTTTGATTCCTTTATGTAAGGGGGTTTTCTCTATTTAAAAGGAAAACACAGGCATGTCTGGTGCCATTCCTGCTCAGTGGATAATCGCTTGGGACGCGGTTATTTACCTGCCCTGAAACCCCCACCCCCATAGGGGCCAAGTTGTTCCCTTCACACGTCAACAGGACTCACTTGAGCCTAGATAAAGCTGGCTTGGTGCTATTCCTGTCAGCGAGGCTCCGTATTGTGGCTGCACACCTAATGGCATTAGCCTTTCTTAGATGTCTTCTTCTTGTACCTCAGCAGCAGCCTCTAACACAGCACTTCCCTGCTTGGAAAAGCAGTATCATGTGTCGCTGCCACAGCTTTACCATCCACAAAAGTTGCACCAGACAGAGGTGGTTGGAGCTGGTGGCCCCCCCGGTTTGGCAGTGCCCAAGGGAGACACTGCAGAGAAGGTGGTGTCTACCCCCATGCTGGAGGTAGCTGGAGGTGGCCCAGGTGATAGCTATGATTTACACGACCTCCTAAACCCACTGCCAATGAGACTGATGCTATCTCAACCCTTGGAAATGGGGTGAAGGAAACACTGACACCAGAACAAAGCGTACCAGATCTGATTACAAAGAGTCTCTAATTGTTTGTGTTCAGTATTGTGACAATGCAGAAGGAAAAGGAGAGTCCTTGGCAGCCTCTTCAGAAGATTTTCTCCAGGGCTGGTTTGAAAGTGAGGAAAGATTATTTTTTTTTTCTTTTTGGTGTTTGGGCTGCTTTGAGCCTGTGTTGTACCAGCATGAGTGCAGAATGCAAGTAGATGTATCACCGAGTAGGTGTGTGAACATATGTACTTAAGGGCCAGCTATTATACTTCTCCCTCTTCTTACATCTGCCTTTGTCCCAGCTTTCTCCTCCCCGTATCCCACCTACCCTCCCATGCTGAGGTGCATGCAAGCAAGGCCAGTTTTATACATCCCTGTGCCCCTGCCCTGGCTAGAAACTGTCCCTCTCCACCGTCTGGTCAGCGTTGCAGCCGTCTCGTGCCAACACCTCCCTGTCCCCCGCAGGACACCCGCCTCCCTCCCCGCTCTGCTCCTCTGCCACGTGGTTGGCCTCCTCGTTGGCTGCCACCACGGCATTGTCAGTGCTGTGGGCTGGCTGGTGGTTGTCACTGCTGTGCTCCTCAGCTTCCTGCACATCGGACTCTGCTTCCTCGGTGTCGCTCCCACCTCCCGCAGAGGGGTTGTTCTCTGGGGGAGGCTCCTTCTTCTTCCCTCGGTTCAGGCAGCAGTAACTGGCGACGGCCAGGAAGAGAGCAGAGAGCACCACCTCTGAGCCCGCCAGGTAGAAGATCACCTCATAGTTCTTGAGAGCATCGACCAGGCGGCCTGGTGGTTGGAGAAGAAATGAGGGGGTCAGCTTCAGCCCAGGCGTTCCTGCACAGACAGCCCACCACAAGTGGGCAGCACCTACGTTTGTCTGAGGACCCATTCCTCAGACCATGGAGGGAGGGTTCCCAGTCTTTGGTGCTGGGGAGCCTCAGCACCTGCCCTACTGCAGTCAGGATGTGACCATGGGACTGCAGACTTCATCCCAGTCCTGCGTGCTCCTGAGTGTGCATGTGATCCCCAGTCCCTGCTGCACTACAGTGCATGACCTGAAATCAGCCCCAGAACACGCTGAGGTGCCTCCTGGAGCAGTCATGGGAGGCATGTGGCAAATCCCCCCCAGGTGAATGTGCCCTTATTCACCCAAGCCGGATGGTGAGTGAGGAGCCTTGCGTGCACAAGCAGGCGTGTGCGTGTGTGCGTGTGTGTATGTCTGTGTGTGTGTGTGTGTGTGTGTGTGTGCAGCTTATCCTGTGCCAAACCCCCTCAGCCCCACGGGGCGGGAAGCAGCTCAGGAGGATTACACCAAACAAAGCCACTTTGTTCAACCCCCTTCTCCCAGCCGAACACTGTTCCCCCTGAGTCCTGCTCCCCCCCGAATCCTGCTCCCCCCGAGTCCAAGCCGTCAGGTTTGTCAGCACACTGGAGCTTCCTGCACCAGGGGGGTGTTGCAGCAGCAAGGAAAGTGGGAACCACGACTTGGCTGCTCCCAACACCATTCTTTGGTGACCCTTCACAGTCTGCATTCCATTGTGCATGCACACAGCACTAAGACACAGCTGAACTGAGGCAGGAGGGCCGAGGAATGTCCCCTGTCACCACCCACTGGTGTGGCTTGCTCCTTTGAGCAAGGCACTGTTAAATCCTCCTCTCCCCCTGTGATCTCTCTACAAATGACTCCAAGACACTTATTTCTTGACCCTCTCTGGCCTTGGTCTGCCAACTACCCTACAGCTTATAAGGTGAGACGTGAATTATTGTTAGCATTAAGAGGGCCACCAATTTTTACCTGAGAGCTGGGTGGAGTTATGAGGGCAGGTTTTGCTCATAACTGGTGATGTGTGCTGGGGTACAGACCTTTCACACCAACGTCTTCACCGATGGGCTTTAGCCCATATGTTACAGCTGAAGGAAGGGAGTGCAGGAAGCAATGGAGTAGTTCCTGCCTGGGGATTTGCCCATGGTCTTGTCCCTGACTCCTCCTCACAAATCACACATGAAGGAAATTTCACGTCATTTGGAAATAAGCCTTTGGCATGATTTGGCTTTCTTAGACCTAATCAGACACTTAACATTAACCTACACCAATCTTTTGGGTGAAGGGTCTCTCCATTCAACAGTTTATGGGCAGTTCGTGGGGCACAGACCTTACCAGGGACTATGACCTAGACTAGACAGGCTGAAAAGCTGTGGGTGTCTTAATCCTCTTAAAAAAAAGTAACGGCAAATGCCTCAGGGGGCTGTACAAACTGTTTTGACTTGATTGACACCAAAACACCTGTGTCATGGGATTGGGGCCATCACAAATTGAGGTTGCTATTTACAGTACCTATTAAAAGGCCTTGGACACACGGCGAACTTGAAAGACTCCTGCTTTGTCCTGATGAAAACTCAAAGGTTTTCCTGCAGCATGTACCTGACCCTATCCATAATGTGATTTTATGCAACGTTGACAATGAAGACAGAGATCACCTCTCAGCTTCCAGAGGAAATTTAAAGTTGAGAAATAGGGTCTTTCTTCAAATAGTGTGTCCACGCCCAATACCTGCTATGCTGTGGGATGGCAGCTAAACAAATCACCTTTGTTTTGCAGCAAAAGACCTACCTGCAGAGGGTGGACCGATGAGCACAGCGAAAGCCTCAATCAGTAGGACCAGCCCAATGGCACTGGAGAACTTCTGGGAGCCAACGATGGCCATCAGCACCTCGAACTGCAGTGCCCCCACCATGCCATAAGAGATGCCAAAAAAGACACAGAAGATGACCAGCCCCGTGTAGTTGCTCGCCCTGGCACTGCAGATGTCTGTCAAGCCATTGAAGAGCATAGAGAAGCTGAAGAGGTACGCCACATGCGGGCGGACCCACTTCAGCCCTGCCACCATGCCACAGGCTGGGCGGGCAAAGATGTCTATGAAACCAATGATGGAGAGCAGGAACGCAGCCTCTGTGTCTGGTACACCTGTGTCCTTGGCATAGTTGACCAGCAATATGGGGGGCACAAAGAGGCCCAAGACCAGGATGAACTTTGAAATAGTGTAAATGATAAACCCTCGGTTGGAAAAGATACTAAAATCCAGAAGCTTCTTTCCTTTTTTGGGCTTCTTCTTGCCTTTCTTGGCTTTCTTGGTTCCGTCAGTGGTGCTGATTCCTTCCTCTGATTTCCCTCCTATGGGCAGCATCTCCTTGGCTTCATATTTGTCCTGAGCTTTCCCCATCTTCCGCTTCATGCCCATATCCAGGGGTCTCATAACTGCTCCACAAGTGCAGCAGTTAAGCAGAAGGCCCCCCATGATAAGGAACCCTCCTCGCCAACCAAACTTCTCCAGCAGCACTTGCCCAAGTGGAGAGAGGGAGGAGAGGAAGACAGGGCTCCCAGCAGCAGCCAGTCCATTGGCAAGAGGCCGACGCTTGTCAAAGTAGGTGCCCAGCATGATCAGTGAGGGCTGGAAGTTCAGCGCCATACCCAGACCTACATGAAAATGAGAGCCAAGAGGGCGACAGAGAGTGCAAGAACATGAGTGCGGTTTGCAACAAGCTGAAAACTCCCCTCAGACTATCCTAGTCTGAAGTCCCATGGTCAGATGAATGTGTTCCTCTGTGCCTTCATGTTGGTGGGTTGCCCCTGCAGAAGGTGGGCTAAACCAGTCTGTCTGCCTGAAGTGTGTTTGAATCAGGTGACTGTGGCCATGTTTAGGCAGGATCTGTGCCTTGCACAGGAGCTTTGCCTGTCTCCCCTAGCACCATATACTGACACCACCCCAGTTGCCATGTTCGCTGAGCACCACTTACATTTCTCCTGTCTCTCTCTCCTCAGCCACAGGCCCTGACTGTTTAGATCCAGCAGATGCATCCCTCACAAGTGCAACATTCAGGACTAGATGCTTCCCCTAGCATGTGCAAATAGGTGAGGGGAGACTTGATGCTAGACATGGCAGTGCTAAAGAGAAATTCAACATGGTCTTGGCTCTTCCCCAGGTAAGTCTGTGTTGTCCCCCACCAACTCCTGGGACTCTCACCTGTCAGCACACCAGCTGTCAGATAAAGCTCAATGATATTGGTGGTAAAAGATGCCAGGATCATCCCAGCAGAAGCAAGCAGCCCACCGATGAGCATCACGGGCCGGCAGCCAAACTGGTTCACCATGATGCTGCATACTGGTCCTAGGAGGAAGCAGAAGAGACGGAGTAGGAGACAAGGAGGAGACGGGACAACTGGGAAATGACAGGTAGGCCAAGTGGGGCACTGGGGAAGATGAAACAGTAATGATGGAGATCACTACTTGGCTGCTTAGATACACATCCAAGGGGCCTGTCCAAGGGAGAGAGGCTGTGGTGTGGAGATTTCTGCTTTTCTCTGCCTTCAGACCCCTCTTCCCTGGGAACAAGAGGGTATGGTGTGATGGGGACAACACTTCAGCAGTGGAAGCAAACAACTGTCTAAGAGGCAGGTGGGGTGACCCCTGAGGTCTCCTGGGGCAGAGGAAACAGGGACATGAAATGCAGCACACTTCTAGAAGAGAAGTGATGGGACAATTGTATTCTGCATCTTGGTTCATGACCAGGCCAGTAAGCATGAGAAGGGTCCATGGAGACATGGTCTGGGCCCGTGGCAGAGTGGGGAAGGCACAAGCTGGGGAGGGGGAAGTGTGTCCAAGCATCACCTGTTCCATAGAGCATGGCCAGCATGATGGAGGAGATCCAGGCTGTGTCACTGTAGCCAACATGGAAATCTTTCATGAGCTCCTTGAAGTAGACACTGACGGCTTTTGGGAAGGCATAGGAGAAGCCGGTGATCACAAAGCAGCCAAAGAGCACAATCCAGCCCCAGCCACCATCTGGGGGCTTCACAGGAGCTGGGAGCTGCCCTTCCTCTGGGTCAGGTCTCCCCATCGTCTAGCCTAGGAAGGGAAAAGCAGGAAGGAAGGAAGCAGTGCAACAGAGAGAGAGAAAATCTGAAGGGGCTGAAAGAAGAGAAGAGAAAAACAAAGCAGGCAAATGTTTACTACAAGGCTTCTCTCCATGCCCACCATCTCCGAGCTCTGAGAGCCTCTCCAGAGGGACCACATCATCTCTTTGCACCTTTATCTTGCCAAGCAAGGCAGGATTAATTCTGGGTGCAAGGTCATGCCTCAGCTGGACAAAGGTGGGAAGCTCCCCCTGAGCCTGGGGCAGCCCACAGCTCCAGTCAGACACAGCTGAGCAGTGTCACAGCTCCCAGCTGAGCCTGGAGAGCTGCATCTGATGCGGCATTAGGATCTGCAGCACCTCACTTGCTCCATATCCAGCCTTGCCTGCAGGTGGTGTGAGGTGAAGACCAGCAATGTGAACCCTTTTTGGTTCCCAAAATCTTCCTTTGAGCCTCTCCCATGCTGGTCTGCTCCAGCTGCGAGCCCTCCTGGACCTGCCCTGCTACAGAGACCTCCAGCAGTGAGGCAACGAGACCCATTAAGCCCACTGTGCTTTCCTCTGGGAGGCCCCGGTGCACAGCACTCTCCTTTGCCCTCCCTTCCCTGCTGTCATGGGCCAGATTTTCAAAATAGGTGAAGGGGGAAAGCATGGAAAACTGGTGGTTATTTGCGTGCCAGAGAGATTAGGGCTCTGTACCCACATGGAGGGGCCGGAACAAAGCCTAAGTGGGGAGAAGGAGGGAATTAGAGGGGATGTCTTGTGAGTTGCTCTCAGGGCTCTTAAGCTGCCCAGGAATTTCTCTCCAGCTGGCTGCTATGGGTATGTTTTTCATTTGTCCCTTAGGTACCAGGTCTCTGCCATGCCCCTTGCAGCACCATTGGCCTCAGTTTCTTGGTCATTCAGGCTTATTTTTACACCTGTATGCAAAGCCATCACTGCACTTTGATTATAGATGCTCCAGAGTAGGATCAAACAAGCATTCTCCATGCATGAACTGGGCTTTTTCGGTTCATTTTGTATTCATTTCCATCTTTCTTGGCAGTACACTTCCAGCATGGGTCCTCCCTCCTCCCCAGCATCCCTGGCTGAGGGACTACGAGGTGGCAGCAATGTCACCATCCCTTGACACTGGCAGTCGTGGGAAATGCCAGCAGTCACACACCGACTAGAGACTACTGAGGGGACAAGGACTGTCCTGTGGACGCAACACTCACAGCTAGAACATGGTAGTTTTGGATCTGGGTGCATTTCTCAAGGAAGTACCTGTTCTTAGTGTCCTCCAAGCAATGGGGACAACTTGACCTGATTCCCATAGCTGCTATTGCTCTGCATGGCAAACTAGTGCAAATCCTTTAGACCAAAGTATGGAAGGCATAAGCTGGGGCAGAGCATGTAAAGGGCCCTTGCTTGACAAGAGGTGATTCTATCCTGTCAGCCACTCTCAGCTGTACCCCTCCTTCCCCTACACAGGGGTCTCTTGCTCCTGAAAACACAGAGGGGGTTATTCAGTGCAGCACCCAGATGCCTGTCACCAGAGTTCCCCAAACTTTCAGAAGCCCATCAGCCATAAAAAATGGAGTAGAATCTGGCTCTGAGCATAGACTGGGGCAACTCTGCTGGGTGGCCATATCCTTGCAGCTCTCAGGCTGAACCGCAGAGGCTGGCACAGGCTACTCCAATCTTTCCCTCCTATCCCAGAACTCAAGGACTGTGGCTAGGGACAAAGGCATGAACTGACAACACAGTGCTATAAGGACATTTTTAAAGCAGAGAATAACTGCAAAGAAGATAAGAATGATTATACACTCTCCAGCTACCCATACTCCCATACTTCCATACCATATCCATAACTCCAACTCCCCCGTCACACCCTTCCCGGTGTTAT
Source organism: Platyrinchus mystaceus (assembly GCA_035041135.1). Lineage (NCBI taxonomy): Eukaryota > Metazoa > Chordata > Aves > Passeriformes > Tyrannidae > Platyrinchus > Platyrinchus mystaceus. Next base: position 51,094,392 of record JAWWLV010000045.1, on the reverse strand, counting down.
CTGGATCACTTGCACCCTGATAACCAGATTGAAGTCTCCTCAGCTTCTGCCATTACCTGCCTGCTGTTCCTCTCCCAGCTTCATCTGACTGATAAACTAGATCCAGTTGTACAAAAGGTGACCTGCTGTCAAAGCACAGTGATTTCTCAATCAGTGCTGGTGCTCCAACACTGCACCATGTGCTGCACATAGCTACTTCAAAAAAAAGGGGCTGCCAAACCACCAAACACACCCTGAGACTTTTTATCCAAGCCTCCTCTCCCAGCCTCACTCTTCTTAATAGCATCCCACGCCATAAATCAAATGAATCAAACCATTGCTATTCATCTTTCCCTGAAACCTGCAGCCCCCCAACAGCTTCCTAGCAAGAAAATATTTGTCTATCTGTGACATGCTCTTCAGAGATTTCTGTAGCATCGCCTGTCAATGATGAGTCCACAGCATCTCATTTTGAAGAGCAGGTTAGACAAATATCCATCAGCGCTGTTTGAGTTTGGAGCTGGACGGGTACCTCCACGGGAGCCACTTGCTCAGCGCTACACAACCGTACAGTTAAGCATTAAAGCATTTTTACCTGCCTGCAGCTGTATGTTGGCTGCAAAAGATGAAGTGCACCAGAGGAGCTCACCCGTGGAGATGCCTCCAAGGCCAATATGCTGTAGCACACCTCTGCTGGAGATTTATCCCAGCGCTGAGCCAGGCAGTTCAGAGCTGCCTTGTTCCTAACACAACACATAGGCTTTTCAGCTCACGGCTGCACACAGTGGACACACCAGGTACCCTGCACCTGCCTTTGCACACTCTACAGCTTGCTATCATTTTCTCTTTAGTTAAGGAGCTTTATTCACAGGTAAAAATATCATGTATAAGTTCATATGCACCTGAAAGCTCATCAGCATAGGCACCTATCCTTTCCAGTGCACCACAGAGCTGGCACTGCCATGGAGCTTGCTAAAATGGGTGCAATGAGAAGACTTGCACCAGCACCAGAAGTCACAAGCCTAGGTTAGGAGGGAGAAGACCACAGGAGGTTGAGATGTGGCTGCCAATCCCTGGACACACATGGAGCACAGTTCAGCCAGTGCTGGATGGTGCCCAGCAAAGCCCCACTGTGCTGGACAAGCTGCATCCAGGAGGGTCCACATAAATGCTAAGATGGCTCTTAGTACCTCCACACAGTACGGATGGAGTGGAGGGGTCTGTTTATCAAGTGCATGGGCCACAATTCATGCCAGCAGCCTCCCCAGCCCACAGACAATGCTCTGGGAAAGCATTTCTTAGAGGATGAAATAAGTGCAGGCCTGGGGGAAGCTGTCCCAAAGGCTGTCAGAGCGAGGATGCAAGCATTCCCCCGTGCCACTGACCTGTGCAATGAAACGATGACCTTCTGACAAGCTGATCCTCCAAGGGCTGGGCAGACCCGTCAGCAGCGTTTCCTTCTCCCTCTGGCTGGCACTTCCCAGCTCTAGATGAAGTTGCCTGGTTAGATGGTCCTGCTGGATCTTTGCTCCATGGTGGGCACAGGAATGGTGGGTCTACAGGAATCTAGCACCTGTTGAGCAGTCTCTTGTGCTCCACTTCTTCCTTCGGGGCAGCTGTGTCTTCACAAGACAGCTAATCCTGCTCTTAGCCTTCCTTCCTCTAGTTCCAATGATGCCCAGCAAAGCTGCCTGTGGCCAATCTGAGAGGATGCCCTGTATGGGGGACCCCCTTGCCTACTGTGGGTGCAAGTAGTACCCTACGGCATTCCCAGTGTGGATGTGGGTCAGCAGCTGCTTATGGTTTCAGGTCGGCAGAGACCAGCGGGTGCTGAGCGGGCAGAAAGCACTTCTGCACTTTTAAGAGGCTTTTCCAGCCAATGGGGACGAGGTGGCTGCCTGCCGCAGCCCGAATCCCTTGGTAATCCTGCTGCCCAGGGGCTCCTTGCCTTTCCCCCAGCAGAGTGGGGCAGGCTGGCAGGGGTAGATTCAGAGGGATCAAGTCAGGCAGAAGCAGAGTGAGGGTGGGGGTGTTGCTGGTGGACCCAGCCAGGAGCGAGGGTACTGGGGAGGGGGCAGTGGAGGATTAGTGCACAGGCCCATGTTTCAATAAGGGGCAAAATGGGGGAAGGTGCTGCTTTTGAAGCACCCCACCACTTCCTAAACTGCCAGCCAGAAGGATGAAGAGGAGCTGGAGAGGTTTGGCAGGGCATGCGCCCAGCAGAGAAGGAAGGCAAGGTGCATCAGCTGAGGAATCACTGCCAGCCATGGCTCGAACTACCTGATCCAGCTCACTCCTGGCATCTCAATAATCCCCTCCAAAACAACCCCCTCAGTGGCTGACTTACAAAGAGCATCTGGCAACATGGGGGAACCTGTTTACTTCCAGGGAGGGGGCTGGGACCCACTCCAGCTCATTCCAGCTGGTGTTTTGAGGAGGGAAAGGCTTGGGCTGTAAACCCCCTCAGCCTCTCAGTGGGGGTGCTGCAGGAACTTGGCAGCACTCCCGGCCGGGGTTTAATGTCTATTAATAAGGCTAATCAGCTAAGCCTCGGCCATTGCTCCCACTCCCTCCCTCGCTCACGCTGCCTCTCCCGTGAGGGCTCCCCCAGCACATGTAGGGTATCCCCAGGCTGATGAGGCCCTCACAGGTCCCAGGGGAGCATTTCCCCCTGCACTGAGCCGCCCCAGGGTGGGCGAGGAGAAGATGGCTGTGGGGCCTTGTCCTCCCAGGGAGGACATGCCTGCCCACACACGGCAGCTGGGATGTGGGGCCTTGCTGCCATCCAGTGGCACAACAGCTGGGGGGTCCCAAGGGGCAGCCGGTGGTACAGCCCTCCTGGTGCCCTCCACATCCACCCTGGACCCCTGGACCGGCAGCTGCCCCATCGGGAGCTACAGCGCTGCAGTGTCCAATGCCATTGGGCAGCTGTCATGGCCCCAGTGCTGGTGGGGACCACCCGTCCTCCTCCTCCTGCATCCTCTGACTGAGGCAATGTCTCAGGTGCTGGAATGGCTACACAAGCCATGTTCTCAATTTTATTTTAAAAAACCCACATATTTTCCATAGGACAGTGAGGGAGGGAGCACAGCAGTGATGCTGGACATTGTCACCCTATCCTGCCTTGCTCTAGGGCTGCTCAGCAAGGCAAGGGGCTGAACTGGGAGTGAGAAGGGGCAGGTGCTGCTACAAAAGGATATGGTGTCCAAAGGAGCCAAAACCAGACTCCATCAGCCAGACCATGTCACTGGAAACCTTCTTGTAGCCTCCTCCTTTTGGAGTTCATTCTTCTGGTAGCAAAGGAACTGTTTGGTGAGAGTCCTTCTCTGCCCACAGCAGGGCTAGCAAAGCTTCACCTTCAATATTAAACTGGCAGTGCCCTGTGCTGCAGATGTTCTTACCCATCCACCCCCCGCCTCCCAGACCAGCAGCATCCCCTCTCCCAGGCCAACACCCGTAAAACCAGACTTCTCCCACTCAAGTACGGTAACACTACATGGGGAGGCGGGACGAGGATCAGTCCAAAAAGATCAGCAGGGATCTTCTGCTGGCTAAAGCACACCAGACACCCAGGTGAGACAGGTCCCAATGTCCCAGAAGTAAGGGAGGGGGAAAGAGAGGTCACTCCATGGGTTGCTGCCCAGCTGGACATCACAGGGTAGTCCTTGTCCTCTTCCTCCTTCTCTGCTGAAATTCTTCAATATCTGCAACCCTGCCTCATCGAATGATGGGTGCTGAGCGGTCATTGGTGACTGTGGGACGCAGCTTGACTGTGGCAAAAGGGTTGGTACCGCTGGAAAGGGAAAGGAAACAGGCGACCATGAAAAAATGTGCAAATGCTATGCAGGGATCCTTCTGACCAAGCAAAGGCTATTTAGGCCTTCTGGACAGTCACCTCCATGCCAAGGAGAGCGTGGTAAAGCTGTTTGCTTTCCAGTATGTTTTCTCCCTCCTTAACACACGCTGCTGCAAGTTCCCATGTGGGTCCCCTTGGGCTCTCCACAGGGCTTCTCACCCTTCTCCTTCCATAGGATGAAGAAGGGACATTAGCACATGGCTGTCCTTCCCAATAGCACTCTCTACTTGTATCCCCTGACTCTCCAGGAAAGAAGCCAGGGAGCAGAAAAAGGCCACAGTACCATGCCAGAAACCTGGAGACACCAACCCAACTGCAGGGGGAAGGAAAGCAGGGATTTATGGCAAGTCTGATCTCCACAGACCTGACTCATCAAAATTACAAGCCTTATGCCTCAGCCCTTTCCCAGGCTGGCAGAGCTCCCCAGTCATGTAGCTCCACACTCAGGCTGTGAGCTGCTATTGTGGCTCTTGCAAAATGGATGGGAAGGAGCACGCAGGTTTGAACACATGCTCAGGGTGCTTTGGTCCTACCTCGTGTTATCAGTTAGGATAGAGCCTTTCCAGCCAGCAGAGGCCAGAATGGACCACCTCTGCCTCCTGTCCTGAAAGGCAGACTGTGCATTGCTTTCCTCCAGACACCTCCTTGTTCCTCCCACATTTGATAATCCAAAAGATTAAATAATAAAAACATTGTAATAACGCTCCCCCTGTCTGAGGATTCCAAAGCAGAGCTTAATGTCTCACTCACCGTGGGAAGAGTTCAGGGGGCTGGTCTCCTGATTTCTGCAGTGAAAAGAAAAGCAGCAGTGAGCAATCTGGTGTGGGGAATGGAGACAGAAAAGTGAAGCAGGAGGCACAGCATACAGAGGAAGATTTCACAAAACACTTTCAGTGAGTTAAGAGCCCAAGTCCTTTTAACAGGGCTCTGACTCCTTATTCATTCAAGCTGTGTGAAAGCCCACAAATTCTCTGCTATAGATAAGACCCTGAATTTTGTGGTGGGGGGTTGTTCCTACACCAAAAGTTCATTATTCCCCTAGGACACCTCCCTTTGTCTTAGGGAGGAAAGGAGATGGTTCAGATCCCCGAAGTGTCGTGTCTGAAGAGCACAGCAAACAGTGACAGTCTGAGCTACATTTCACCCTGCCAGCACAGCCAGAGATGCCCCCCTCATGCTGCCCACACACCCTGACAAAGAGTTTATCCTCAGTGCCCTCACATGCTTCCTGCATCCATGGGGAACTCAAGAACTTTACCTCCCTACCCTACACCACATATTGCTTAAATGTGGACAAACTTGATAGAGAAAGATGGACCTAGACCCTGTGGCCCTTATTCTTGGTCAGTAGATAGTGAGGGATCAGTGACAACTGGCCTGCTAAAGTACACCACTATCTGTAGCTGGTGGCAGACAAGAAAGCCACGTGTCTATCTTTGATCCAGTTGTGAAGTCAAATGCACACCCATTTGCTTGTGGCTCAACTGGGGGATGTCTTTAGCATATGTTTAAAGCAAGTCTGACTCTTTCCAAACTTCTAATGAGGCTCAGGCACTCTGCCATGCTGCTCCAAATGCTCCACACACTTTGCTGCTCAATCCCAGGTCTATCCCCACACCCTAGCTCTGGGATTGGATGAAAACCAGTGACCCAGAGGGACAGAGAGGCTGCAGAGTCTGTTCCCCAGTGTTGTGCAGCCTGAGGCTACCTGAAAGCACAGAGCAGGACATAAAGGGGGAAAAAAAAAGAGTAATTAAATGTTGAGGTTTTCAGATCATTGAGAAATCCAATTGTTTGCAACCTTGCTCTGGCCTGGAACCAGGGATCAGAGATGAAGTTTCCCAGCCTCACATTTAATTGTCTTTGCTCTCCCCAGTCAATTCCTCACAGCTGGAAGCAGTGTGAAGTGGAGGGTTTCCTTCTCAGTGTACAATCCATAAAGCATGGGTTGCATATTACTTGTTCTGCGGCTCTCAAAAATGGCTGTGCCCTCAGCCTTTACTCCCAGCCTTTCCCTATCCCAGCTGTGACACTAACTCAGTGATTGCCTGAACTTAGAAGAGGAGCCCTATGAAACTGCTCTCCATTCTCTGAAGGGAGATGAAGGATGGCATCTCTGTTAGCTGGTCACCCACTCCCAGCCCAGCCTGATCACTCCATGGTCCTACTCTTAGCAGAAAGAGGTGCTGCCCTGGAGCCACCAGAAATCAGGCTGGGAAGTCATGGAGAAAAGGACTGAACTGAAGGGTCCCTGGTGAGCAAAAAGAGAGAGAAATGAGAAGGGCAGGGGCAGAAATGCAGTCCCTTGTGGGAGCAAAGCCAGGCACTGAGGATCTGCACACACAAGGCTGGCTGGCAGGGGTCATGAGGACACAGTGGCATGCGAACAGACTGGGTGAGCAAGGCCAGTGCTAACATGACCCTTTAACTCAGGAAGAGAGCAAGTCCCTTCACCAACATGTGCAAGGTGATTTTCTCTCTCTACTGGGCAGAGCAGAAAAGGTGTGCCTTGGAGGATGAAAGTCAGGCGTGGTCCACTCCATACACACCCACCAGTCACTCCTCCTGCACTCACCTTGGAGCCAGAATTGACTGGGGTGACTGCCCCACTCTGGTGACTGCTGGCACCCATCGAGAGGGGAGGTGGGTTCGGCACACCGGGCTGGGCAGTGGCAGGCCAGTAACTGCTAGAGGAGGGAGTGCTGGGACGGTCCAGGATGTCATCCATACTGTGACTGCTGCGCAGTGGGAAAGACCTGAGCAAGAGAAGAAGAAAGTGGGGTAGGAGTCAGAGAGCAAGGAATAGGGAGTACCACAGGTGCTAGCCACCACCTGGGATGCCTCTGGAAGAAATGCACATGGCTTGGACTGGCCCACTTACAAGAACCTTTGACAAGACACTGCACATGTTGGGGCAAACCACCTAGGGTAACCACCTAGGGAAGCCTGAGAGATCTCAGGGCATAATGAGTCTCTTGGCAGGTGCTCCAGCGTGGGAGCCATGCAGCTCTCCATTGGACACACCATAAACAATTACCCCACTGGCATATAGTGATATGTCAGGAGCCACTCCAGCTCCTGCCTGGCCAATTGCCCTCCTGTTACCTGGTGTCTGGCTCTTCCATCTCCTGTGCATCCTCCAGAGGCTTGACATAAGCTTCAGGGAACCAGCCACACCTAGGGCACAGGAACAGACAAATGAGGTCCAGGCAAACATGGTTTGTGGTTCTTCAGATCCAGCTGCCCAGCACTCCTGATCTACACCCATCCCACATATCAACCAAGCCACTGCTGACACTACCACGTGTGATGGGGTTCCTGAACTTCTTGCACCCATAGGTGGGGCGTGGTGTTATTGTGAGACAGACCTTGAGCTTGGAGCAGGACTTGCTTATCTCAGGGGCTGTGTAAAAATCTGTGCTCCTGGGAGCAATGTTGGCACAATACAGGAAGAGACACTCCAACTAACTGCAATCACAAGGAAGCCATGGAAAACTCTTCCTAGGATTTTGCATCAGCTCCACTCCATAAACCCCCATCACAAAGAGAGGCACTGCTCTCGTTCATCTCACGTCTGAGGTTGAGCATTCCTGCAGAGCCCGGTGCAGGGATCCCATGTGAAATGGGCCAGGCTTTGCACACAGGTGTTGGCCAGCAGTGCCACAGGGAGTAATTCAGTAAGTGTTGGGTGCAGCAGTTTCCATGTCCTGCCTGTGCTGGAGGCTGTGGCAGCAGTTGCAGTGTGAGCTAAGGCCTCTCAGGTAACTCCAGCAGTTCATGGCCCTGAGCTGGATCCCATGACAGGAGTCACTCAGTCATGCAAGCCAGGAGGGGAGGCACTGCATCCCTGACTCTTCCACTCAAGCCCCTGGAGCTTTCCCAGGCAGCTCATCCATGCTGGCCCTGCCCCACCACACCTCCTTGGCTCAAAGAGCCCCCAGCCCTGAGGACATGGTGATGTCCCACTGAGATGGTGGGTGAGACACAGTGTCCAGACCACACCAGGAGGGGAGGATGGATGATAATTTTGGACTTAACCCCCCCCAGCTCCAGACCCAACAAGCCTGCATCAGGCCAATTTACAGCACCAGAGTCACATACGTGGACGAGCCCTCCAGCTTGCCGTACAGCCAGCCATTCTGCGCGTCCGGCATCAGCACCGTGATGACATCCCCGGGGTCGAACCGTAGCAGGGTCCGGTTGGCACCCGTGGCATGGGCCACAATAGCCTGCACTCTTCCCTTGCCACTCCTCTTCCTGCCCTCGCTGCTGCTGCTGACCTCGCTGAAGGAACCCGAACGGGAAGTACGGCCCGTAGGGAGCAAACCTGCAGGGAGGCATCCAAGGAGTCAGGCTGGAGTTTGGCATCCTCCTGTAAGACCCACACTGCCTCAAAGGGACCACTGCTTCCTCAGGCAAGTAATTGCTCTAAAGGAGGAGTAGATGGACTTTTTCTCATGGAGAAAGCAGGGCATAGCATGAGCAAAGCATGGTAAGCATCTTGCAGGAGAAAAATCAACTGAAGCCAAAACAATTTGCTTTTCACTGTGTCCTCTTCCGCCAAATGTCTAGAACATAGACACTGCACGCCATGGCTGATGCCCTGCCTGACAATCCTCTTCCTGATCCTGCTAGAGCTACTAACTATTTGAGTAATTTTTCTCTCCCCCTGCCTTTTTTTACTTTTTTTAAAACACTTTAAGCTGAAATTTCTCAGTAAGGAAAAGGAGGTATGTCACGAGGCAAGTGGCTGGGTTTCATAGGGCAAGCTAATATTAAATCTCTAGCATGAGAGAAGGTGCTTTACTAAAATGGAACTCCAGCAAGAGCCAGGTCTTATGGTCCAAGGAGCCTTGAAAACTGCACATCTGTGGGTTCCCCACTTCATACAGCCAGCCAGGAATCCTGGCTTTGCCCTGAATGGACCCTGCCCTGAAGGCTGAGCTCACCTTCTACTTCAGCCTTACCCTCTCCATCTCCCAGCACTCTACTCTCACCATGCCCAGGAATGTGGCTGAGGACTGGTGGTCTGACAGAGTAGTAGTCCCTTCCCAAACCCAGCCCTCTTCCCAGAGAGGTCCAACCCCTTTGTCTCCCCACAACACTGCTCCCAGATATGGGTCATACTGGCTGATGGTGTCCTCCGCAGTGGCCGCCTGGGGGACTCTGGCTGAGGAGACAGTCTCATTTCTGGAGAGTCCGGAGAGAAGATGCTGGATCTACTCCCAGTCATAGAAGAAGCAAAGTCCCCGAGGGGTCTCTGGGGCTGTTGGAAGGAAAGGAGGCTGAACACACATCCACAGGGGCTGTGTTAGGCAAAAAATACTCTGGGAGATCTGAAGTTCCACTCACAAATCCAAACACAGCACATTCCCCCAGTGCAGCCCATATGCATGCTTCTCTTCATCTTGGCCAAGAAAGGCCATGGAAGCTGGACAAGGCAGCAAGTACCGTGGTCAGCCCAGGCCTGGCCTTGCCCTGCAGCTTCACCACCATAGAATCATGTAATAGTTTGTGTTGGAAGTGACCATTAAAGGCCATCTAGTCCAACCCCCTGCAGTGAGCAAGGACATCTTCAACTAGATCAGGTTTCTCAGAGCCCTCTCCAGCCTGACCTTGATGGGGCATCCACCACTTCTCTGGGCAACCTGTTCCAATATTGCATCAAACAAGGAGAAGCTGTGGGCGCCTCACCATCTCAAGGTGGGTGGATGTGAGCCGTCCAGATGGATACCCCTGGCCATGGGAGGCTGCGAGCAGCCCCTGTGAGTGGCTGTTGGAGGGGTTGCGGCTGGCCTCCAGCTGCTCCTTCCACCGTGGGGCCTTCGTCTGGATCATGCCCCGAGCCTGGGCACAGAGAGAAGAAGGGGTGATGGACAGGGCAGAACAGCTACAAAGGGAGCCTAGGGCTGACACGTGCATTAAATTAGGGACCAGGTCCTCCCACAATTAGGTTTGTGGGAATGGCCAAACAGCATCCTACAAGACTGAATTTTCAAGATGGCAGAGATTCTGTGGTCCAAATGACACTGCTACAAACACATCACCCTTCTCCATCACTCACACACCCAGCTAACCCTGTGTCAGCACCATCCTCAGCCCCAGCCATGTTCTCCCAGCCTAATACAGGCAGCCCGAATCTCATAGCAAGAAAGGAAATAGAGTTTCCTGCCCAGTCCATGCAAAAATGTTGCCTTCACCTAAGGGGCAGCTCAGCCCCGGCTCCCTCTGCCCGCATGCTCCCTCTCCAGCCCTGCTGCCTGCTCCCCAGTTCTGCTCCCCCACATGTCAGGGCCATACCCTGCTGTAAAACTGGAGGAGAGTGTTGTAGAGCATCTGGTGCTTTTCAGCCAGGAAGCGGTAGCGGCGTTTCTCCTCCAGCTCGGCCTCCCTCTGGCTCTCGGAGACAAACACTTGCATCTCCGAGCGCAGTCGCATCACATTCTCCTGCGCCACAAGGGAAAAAGGGAGGAAGGGATCAGTGAAAATCCCATTGCATGGGAAGGGTTGAAAGGGATCATCATGTCAATGAGCTTCCCAGTTCACGTGGGGTGCTGGAGCACCACAGAGGAGATAGAGCAGAATGCCAGGGATTAGAGCCTTGCACACTGAGGCTTCCTAAGTGAGGAAAATGCTTGGCAGGATTGAGCACCACAGATCAGTATCACCCTTCTGGAATAAGAGTTTCTTACTTTCCAGATAAACCTTCTGCCTTTTGAATATCGAGGGCAACTCCTTGGCTAAGGTTACTGAGAAATCAGCCCTGGCTCCACAGAAACCATCCAGTTCTTTTTTCCAGCTCCCCTTCCTGGAATCACTGCTTACCTTCATCTCCCGTGTATTTTTATCACGAGCCCTCTCCATTCTCCAGAGCTCTGCCATGCACTTATCCAGGTTGGAGGCTCTGCGCTGGTACTCCAGCTCATAGTGCTTCTGGCTCTCCTGCCAGGGAGAAACCAGGCTCAGTGAGGAATTAGAGACTCAGACACACTGTGAAGCAGCAAGGGTCCTGCTCTGATGCATGGTTGGACATCTGAGTCCCCCTGAAATCAGGCTTCACCTGGACCTCTTATAAAAAAGTCTTTCTTTACCTTTCTTTTCATTTTGAATGGCCTCAGAGTGCTGATGAACCTCAAGATCTCAGGAGCAAGAACTGGCACCCAGCTCCCCCAGGCCTCTGTCTCCCTCCATGACACTACCTACCAACATAGCCAGCTGGGCCACAATGGCAGAGGACCCACAGCCATGCAGAGGCTGTGATTTGGGAAAGCTGGGAACTCTGTTATTGGGATGGTGAGTCTCTCAGCCCCGCTGAAGCATGTGGCAATTCTCGCTACAGAAAGAACAGCCACCTGCCCTCTTCAGCTCTCTATCATCAGCCAAACAAGGGGGGTTTGTTCCTTGATGGGAGAAGAAAAGCCATCCCAACTTCTCCTGAGAAAAGTCAAGGAAACACTTCAAGTGCTCAAGCAAAAACCCTTGGGTAGATGGGAGAAGGAAACAAGGATGGCTAAAGAGGAGAAGGGAGTTCATCACTCACACTGATGAACTGCACATCCATTTTGCTGTTCTTCTCCATGTGCTGCAGCAGGTCCACGTGGAAAGTCTGAGCCTGAAAGAGGTGAAGGAGCCATCATTCTTGTCCCTTCACCAAGTGGAATGTTGCATGCACTGTGGTGAGGGGTGGCTCATAAAACTTGCTGTGCTAGAGACTCCCTTGCCACCTGCCAGACTCTGCCAACCCAGCTGCAGTGTCAGCTCTGTGGCGTTCTTCTGTCACATGGGGTAGCAGGGAGCCAGGCACCTGCCTGTGGGCTCATATGAGGGCAGGTGAATTCAATAAATGCTGATAAGCTGTGCTTAAGGAAGTCCCTTTATTTCCCACCTCCACCAGCCCTCAGGAAAATCACTCACCACAACTTCCAAATCAGAGCTCAGTAATCTCTGTGTATCGGACATTTGCATAAGAATTTCACCTTCAAGGAAAAAGACAGGAGAAGGTGTAAAAATCCTGTGGCCATTTCCTTGTGTGCCCAAGGAGGCAGACCAGCATGATGCAACTCAGGCTGATGAAACACAGGTGTGAAAGTCCAAGAGATATCACCAAGCACTGCTCTCTGCACCCTGAGAGAGGGTGGTAGTCTTCCTCCCCAGGCACTGGCAACACAGGATTGCTCCAGCCCATGAGGTGGCTGGACCAGTGCTCTGTTTTGGCACCAGGTGCCAGCAGGCAACCTCACCTCTGCCTTGGGCTCTGGGTTTTTGCTCTGCCATAGCCCCTACAGGTGCCATTTCTAATGCCAATGGCACTCCAGCAGCTGTGCACAGTTCTGGCTGTGCTATGGGAAAGCAGCCACAGCAGCTGCGGCTGATGCTGTGCACGGTCCTGCTTCACCGGTGTCAGTATTATGAAACCAGGAAAGGAAGAGACTAATGACAGGGAGCAGAGGAGCTAACTGGGAGGTGCATACGACAACAGGAGTCTGCAGAAGGGACACATCTGCTGGAAGCTTTTTACCAAAATCTTCAGCAGTAGACAGTTCCCTGAGCATGTTTTCAGCATCGCCACTAGGCTGCAGAGTTATTTGCACTCCTGAGTGTAAGCCTCTCAGCCCCAAGCTGCCATTCCACATGGTTGCAGGCTCAGGAGGACAAGACCCCATCAGCTGTTGTCAGTGAATGCTCTCCAGCTTTTTCCCCACAGCTCCAAGGAGGAACAAAATGGTTCCTCCATGATGAAAATTTCATCTCTCAGGGAAGAAGGTCTCAACAAGGACTGGTTTCCATGAGAGGTCCGTCCTTGGAGGTCCATCCCACGAGGTGGGCTCAGTCTTTGATCTTAGAGAGATACAGGGACCGTGAGAGATATTCAAGGACACAAAATAAATTTGACTCTCACCACCTGGACAGGGCCTGGTATCGTGAGACACCATTTAGAGGAGCTGTCTTTCTTCCCTCTATACCTGGAAAGAGACCAGCTAAGGGAGAAGGCCAAAAACATCTAACTGTGGCTCATCACAGGACAGAATATGGTGTGGAGGAGAGCCTTACCCAGCATGTGTGAGGTGGAACTCTGCAGAGCTTGCTCCCCAATCTTCTCAATTGCCTTAAAGTACACTTCAGCTGCTTTGGATAATGCTGTGAGGAGAGGAGAGGAGAGGGGAGAGAGATAAGGGTCTGGCCTGCCTTCCCACCATCACCAGCTCCAGCAAGCAGCACACAAAACAGCCATTCCCTGGTACCTTGCCTATAGGCAAGGGCACCTCATCTCTCCCCATCAGCAGCAGGTCCTGGAGTAGAAGAGTGCTTAAGAGCAGCTCAGGACATGTCAGAAGCGGCGGATCAACCTTGCCCTGGGTGACAGCACAGCAGATGCCCAGGATGGATGCAGCGGTATGGTCTGGAGCCCTGCCTGGGTGGGACTCCACTCACCGTGGAAGGCACGCAGGTAGTTGTTCCCCAGGTACACCAGGTTCTCCAGCGCAGGGTTGAACTGCTCCAGGATACTCTGTGGTCAGGCAGAAGCACGTTAATGCTGTTCTTCCCCACATCCCAGAGACTTCGGCAGGTTGATGCCCCCCCGCTGCGGTTTGGCTGGATGAGAGCTCCCTCAGCCACAGCACCGGCTGGCCGTGGGGATGTGCAGCCGAGCACAAAGTCAGCTCCCTGCAGTGCAGGTGGCTAGGAACTTTGGCTGCCCTTAGTCTTCCCAAGCCAGCCAGGAGAGGAGCAGTGCCAGAGGGCAAGGGAGCCCACTGCAGAGCCAAGGGGTTTCCTGAACAAAGATGGCTTTCTCCCAAGGTCCCACACCCACTGCAGGCAGGGGAGTAAGTGCAAGGGGATCTGAGCAGCCTTTCCCCTCATCCCAGAGCCGGCCAGGGTGAGGGCCACTGTTTATCATCCAGGCATGAACACAACTCTTTCCTGGCCAGGATGTGGTGCACTACCAGACTCAGGAGCTGGTAAGAGAAGGGATAGACTGCTTCAGACCAGCCTCTCTGATTTTATTTCTTGTATTTATCAAAGGTGTTCACTGACTACAGAGAAGACCAGAGACTGGAATAAGCAGCCAGCCCTCATTACCTTGGTTCAGCACTGAAGTGTGTAAGGAAACATTTATGAGACAGCTCTTTCCAGTGAGGGGGAAAACAGCCAATTGAACTTCTTCCTACCAGCAACTAAGGTATGACACCCTTCATGCTCCATGCCCAAACCACCCTGGTTGCCCAATTCCTTCCCGAATCTGCCTCTAGGACCCACACCATCATCTCCTCCTGCCAGCCATCTGCTCTCAAACATAGCCCGGAGACCACAGGAGCTGCTGGAGTTCTGACCGCGAAGGGATTCAGCCCTCAGCTGTCCACCCAAGGGAGCCTTTGGCAGAAAACAGCTCTTCTCCCACCCACACGTCTCCCCTACGCCAACAGGAGCGGCCTTTGATGCCGGCACTCACCTTATAGATGGAGATGGTGGATCTGTAGGACAGATCCATCTCTGGAGCCTATTCCCTTTCCCACAGAGAAGCAGGGAGCAAAGGAGAGTACCAGGTGCTATAATGACCTGGAGGGCTCTGCTTCTGCACAGCCAGCTGAATGGAAAGAGCCCGTCACTGGCAAGGAAGGACAGCAGGAAGACACAGATGTGGTACAAAGGGAGCACTGATGTAGTTTAATAATTCACCAGCAGAGAGACTGGAACTTGATCTCTGGAGGTAATCAGACTCTGGGGAGAAAGGAATCCTGTGACAGCCAGCAACGACATGTGACCGCCTCCTTGCATTATTGATTGCCAGCTTGGTACCCAGCTCTCCCTGTCCTGACACCTGCAGGGCCGGCCACCTGCCCAAGTATCCGCCTTATGGCTCGCTGCCTCCGTCACTGCCACTGCTCGGAGGTGGCTTGTCCAGCCTCAGTGTGCTAGTGGAGCATCCTCGGGTCTCTCTCATGCAGACACCTTGCGAGTCAAGAGATCCCCACCAGCTTGCAATGGTAGGCAGCAAATCGTGGCAGGCAGGGAGAAAGCAAGGAAAGCCCAAAACAAATTTCAACTCTTCCCTGCCCACTATTCCCCCTCACCAGGCTCACTCCCACACCCAGTCTCAGTGAGACTCCCTAACAGCAGGAACAGGCTTCTGTATGAACCCTTTCCCAGGTTTCACCTCTGGTGAGCTGGGACTGGCACTGCCACTGCAAGTGCTCCTGGCACACTCCTGGCAGAGAAGGACAAGCCAAAGCCCAGTCAGAGCCTCCCCTGGCAGCACTCATCACAGCCCAGAGCGGTGGGCATAGGGCTCACAACCTCTTGCTCAGGATGGGTCTGGATGTCTCCATGGGCACCGTGCCACAGCCTGGCTCAGGCAGGTGAGGAGCTGATGGATGCAGACTGGGTCACACAGCCTACAGCCCTCACACTCCCCAGCATCTACTACCAGCAGGGGAGCAGGGATGCTCCTCTGGTCTCCAGACCAAGGGCACAACAGCTGAGCAGCTCACAGGGCCCTCACGCTGCGCTGCCCTGATTCTGGCTGGGACTGGGTAAATTTTCTCACCAGTAACCAGTAACACAGTGCTGTGTGTTGGACTTAGTATGAGAATAATGTTGATAACACACCAATGTTGTAGTTGTTGCTAAGTAGTGGCTTACTACTCCAAGCCAAGGACTCCTGTTTCGCATGTTCTGACAGTGAGGAGCTGCACAGGACACCCGGGAGGAGCATGGCCAGGACAGCTGATCTGAAGCAGCCAAAGGGATTTTCCATGCCACAGAACATCATGCCCAGTATATAAACTGGGGGATTTACCTGGAGGAGACAATCACTGCCTGGGGATGGGCTGGGCATTGGTAAGCAGGTGGTGAGCAACTGGCTTATGCACCACTTGTTTCTCTTGAGTCCTGTTACTCTCTCTCCCTCTCCTTATAATTTTTATTATTATTATTATTTTGGTTCAATTATCAAATTGTTCTTCTCTCAATCCACAACGCTTACCTTTTCTTTCCAATTCTCCTCCCCAGCAGGGTTGTGGTAGGGTGTGAGTGGCTGGGTGGTACTTAATTGCCATCTGGGGTTAACGATGGCAACCCTCCTGCTCTCCCCATCTGCATGCAAGGAACCTGCTCCAGGAAGTCCCTGCAGACTTATAAAGAGGGAGGTTGAGTGCAAGCCAGGGGCAAAAAGCAGCTCAGGTTATCTTCATCTCAAGTTTTGTTTTTCTACAAGAAGGTAAGGCCCATTGTTATATAGGAAAACTTTTACTCCTCCTAAAATCCCCTTAATTCCACAATCTTATTTGTGAAACTGAAGATCAGAAGGCAGATAATCAGTTTTTAGCCCTATTCATGACTCAGCACCTCAGTGGTGTCCTGCTGGAACCACTGGGCAGCAGGTCCAGCAGGCTTGAAGCAGTTACCTTGTCTGGGAACCACTTGGGGACACCAAAATTAAAGCCCCATCTCCAGCCTTTTGTATCCCAAAGGCTTTTAGTGTTCTCCTTTTTAGGCCTGGCCAGCCCCAAGAGGATCCTCATATTGCAGCTGGTCCAAGGCCTTTTTCCTCTGGTTGCAACTATTGTGGAACAATCAGCCACTCACACCACATACGTGCTACCAGGGCTGTCTGCGTGGACAGGTCATTCACCTCTTGGTATAATCCTGTGTCTCAAGGAGCCCTTTTCCTGATTTTCTACCTGTAAGAAATTCAGAGGCTGCAAGCTCAGAAGTCCTCTGGGAACTTGCAGGATAAAGAGAGAGAGAGGACAACCATGGACTGCATGACATCAGAACCAAATGCAAATCCCTCTTTATTTCAGGTCATGTCAGTTTTTCACGGAAGCCCTGTCAGCAACAGTGGTCCATTCAGTCAAAAGCAAAGGATTAAAAATTCAGTTTTTTGGGATACTTCTTAAAATGCCTCCAAATACATACATAAGTTATTTATAAATATGCAAAATTTACGACAGAAACAATGAGTAGTATAGCAGTCACAGTGAAATTTCCAGTGGTAAAAAAAAGTAAACCCAAATTGTCACAGGGTCAGCTTCTTTGGAGGGAATGGATCTCAGAGCATTTTAATTCCATGTTAAGATAAATGATCTCTCTACTAAGCCAAGGCTCTTGTCCCTTACCCTGAGCTTGCTGTGAGTAAAGTCAGGCTGTCACATCTCAGCCCTTGAGCAAAGAGCAGCACAACAAATCAGGTGGCACAAAAAACCCTGGGTGGGGGGACTCTGCTCCCACCCTAGGCACAGTCAGTACCTGTGTTGCCAGCCCATCTCAGAGGGAAAAGAAGCTGCTACAGAAGACCCGTCTCAGGAAACGTTTGCCCTTCTCCCAAGACCAGCTGCAACATTCTGTGTCGTATCTACTCCAAAAAGTTGCAGCATTTCTGCTCCCCATCAAACTTGGTGTGTTGAAGGAAAAATAATCCCTTTTTCCCATCCTATACACTCTGAAATACCTTGGCCCCAGTGGGTCAAGCAGTCCCTGAAGCTGTTATCGGGTCTTTGCCCGTTCTGTGACGTGGGAAGGTGCACGGTGCTTTGTCAGTGGAGGTACTGCACAGACAGGAGACATTCCAGCTGCTACAGCTCAAGACAGGTAGGTGAGGGCTCTGGATTCTGAGTCAGACAGCAGGGCAACAAAACCAAGCACAGCAGCAGAGATGGGGCTACAGAACAAGGATAACTGTCAGCATTTCGTAGCTGTCCGGGAATACAAGTGTATGGTGCACTGTTGTCTATTAAATATTATTAGTACCTCATAATCATTATTACTAGTCCCTCCCCCACCTCAACACCTCGGTTGAAGGGCAAATCTGAGCCATTTCAGTGTCTGCTGCTCCTTGCCTTTGGGATGCAGAACAGGAACCTCCAAGTCAGTCATCGGCAGAGATGTTGCACCAGCTGCTCGAACTGCTCCCGGTGCTGGTAGATGTACAGCTGGGTGTCCCAGAGGGCGTTCACCAGCACCGTGTCATTCACCTCATCCAGCATCACCTCCGTGTGCAGCTGAGGGCTGAGCCTGCAGACACCAAGACAGCATCACTGGCTGGGCACAGACGTGGAGGTGGTCAGGCGCAAGCCTGCCAAGCAGGAGACTTTTGCCAAGGGGCTCCTGCCACTGAGGTGCTCACTGGCCCTTTATCTGTCAGACTTGCAGAGCCCATGAGGGACAAGTCTAAAACAGGCTGTGCATGGTGGAATAGGGCAGGATGCACATCCCAAAGGACCATGCAAGACAGCAACCCACAAGCCTCCACTAAGTGTCCCCAGACCAGGCGTGCTCGGTGTATCAGCTCATGCAGAGGGCCAGGGCATCCTCCCTTGTGTCACCGAGGTGTGAGGGGAGTGGGCAGGGGACAGGTCTGGGCAGGCATGCCTCTGGAGGGGATGCTGTTTGGGATGACGCATGCCACAGCCAGGTCTGAAGCGAGAGGGATAAAAATAGACCTGTGCAGAGAGTGGAAAGGAAGCTCCTACCGGAAATATGGGACATCCGTCATCTCACACCAGGCCCTGGCACGATCCACAGCTGGGCCATCTGCGTCAGTGCACTGCAGGAGAAACAGGCCCACCGTTACAGCCTGGCTGCTCTTCCCCTGCCTGCAAGAGGCTTCCCTGGCATCAAGTTGAACCGCACAAGCTGCAGAGGGAAAGGGAAAACCAGGAGCAAGTTCATCCTGGATGGCACTGCTTGCCGCCAAGAGTGGGACAGCTTTTTATTTATTTATTTTTATTTTTAACATAAGAACAGTGCTCCTGATCTTTGGGATACAAGGAATTGCACCCTACAGATCCTCCATACATCACAGCACTGAGTAGACTCCCTTAAAAAAACTTCCAGGATGACATGAATGACAGCCTCCTTGGGATTTTATCCGTCCTCTCCAAGCCCTGTAACAGCATAGCCTGTGATTACTACAGGCTTCCTGGGCTATCCTGGCACAGCTTCCCTGGGAGCCCTGAAATAAAAGACGGGGAAGTAGAGGGACTCTGGGCACTTTCTGACTTTAGGAAGCTACAAAGCAGAATTAAGATCACAGTCAGAACTTCTGTTCTGATCCTTCTGGCTTTCATTCATTTGGAGTGTTTTCATGCACAACAGTTCATGATCTTCTTTCTGAAACACGCAAGCTCGTATTCCTATTACACACTCCTAACCACAGCTCTCGACAACTGCTTTTTATTAGTGACTCTCCCACTTCTCTAGCATTTACTGATTTCCCCAGTGGGGACAACGAGGCTTTTCTAAAGAAAAATGAATTGCTATTTTCCAAGGAATGACTTTTTAAATTTTTTTTTGCCCCAGGTTGCTCAGATGATAATCAATGCTGCAAATGTTCCTAAGGGTCACTGACCACCATCCTGTCCTCAGCCCCTTTCAGCTGCAAGAACCTGTCTTGGAACTCAAAACCCCAAAGAAGCAGACAGTTCTTCAGACCTGCTGTGCTCCCGCAATTCTTAAGTTACCCACTACATCCATGGTCAGAGCAGTTCCAAGGAAACAGAATTTACTCCCAAAAGGAAGAAGCTGAAGTCCGGAAACCTTTTCTCCCTCCCTGCAAGCAACCCCAGGGCTCCTTCCCCATCCCCTCCTCCCAATACTCACACAATCCACCACCATCTTGCCGAGTTCCCTGGCCCCAAAGACAGTCTTTGCCAGCTCCCAAGGGTTGGAGGGGCGGAAAACATCCACAGAGCTCACTGGGACCTGCGGAGGCTTCCCTGTCCCCAGGGAGACCACCAACCCCAATTTTCTTACTTCCTGCCTCCGACCCTGTGGACAAACAAAAGATTTGTTTACTAGAGCCAACAATGAAGGCAGAGCATGTCTTTCACAGCAGTCCTGGGGAAGCTCTGAAAGCCAAGGCAAAAGGCTCAGTAGTCTTTTCTCTCTCCCTAAGTACGGTGAGACAGGTGTAACCCACAGGACTTCAGCAGTTGCACTGTTCTGTCCCTTATCCCCCTGACTGCACCCAAACCCATGACATCACCCCGGAGATGAGTCCTGGGACCAGATGATCATAAAACAGTACAACTACTGTCTGTCAGTCATTCTGACAACACACCTCCCCTTTCAGCTACAGGGAACAATAGCTGCCAGTAGTTATTAATGTTTTTTAAGAACTTACCACACCACAGAAGGCATTCCCTCTTCAGTCTCAGAGAGTACCCTACCTTTGTCTTCTCCACTTATTTTTGGGCAGAAAAAGGCCCTGAAGAGCTGCATCAAGGGCCACACACAACCATCAACTTAATCATCCTTGTTCAAAGTAGCAAGGAGAGGCTGACGAGACTGTCTCCATGTCTCACACCCTTGTCAGAAGAGGTATCTTCCCTCCCAGCCACCATTCCCAACACATATCCCCCTCCCTGCACTTCCTTTCAGGGTGCTGCACTGCTAACTAGTTTATCCACTAATATGCATCCATTGCCAAACCCATTTCCTCTTCAAGAGAGGCTCAGTGGGGCCAAAAACCCCCAGTTACCAGTCATGGCTAGGATTTCCCTCACCTTTTTGATGAGCGTCTTATTGTACTCGTGGATCTCCGCCATGGCGTCGAGGGTGGGGTTGTTGGCCAGCAGCCCTCCATCCAGGAAGCGGCCGATCGGCCGGAAATAAGTGGGAGCCGCACCACTACAGCGGGCAGCGCGCCACACCAGTTGGTCTGGAGGGGGAGGAAGCAAAAGGCCTCTTGCAGCAACTCTGCTGTGCACAAGGAGCACGCCACCTTCACCAGCACTAAGCAGGAGGGCTTGCAATCCCCAAAAACCCTGCCCGTCACAGTTGTGCCTCTTTCTCCCAACAGCAGGGCCTCTGCTTGGATGCACAGGATGATTTGGGAGGGGGGCTTCAAAAGATGTTCTCATAACTTTCTACATATCCTGGGTAAAATTCACTCTCTATCTGCTTCATTGATGCCATTTTGATAATGAACCACTTATGTGTGCTAGACAAAGCAGGGACTGCATACTTCAGTTACATGGCTCTTCCACGTTTTCCCATGAGAGCCCAGGGAAAGGTACTGACTGTATGCAGGACTGCTCTAGCAGACCCCTTCCTCACGAACCTTGCCAGCCAGCCCCTGTTCCTGGTACAAGAGAAGCCAAAGGAAGAAGAGAAAGGAGAAAAGCCAACCACCATTGGGACTACGCTACAAGTCAAGACCAGGGATGAACCACTGCTGGGACACCCTGATTTTTAGAGCAACGGAGGAAGAACACAAAAATGTCCCCGTCAACCTCCCCTGCCAACCACGGACTGACTTCTGTGCACCATAATTTACCTTCTGGCCGAGTAAGTGGTTTGAAAGATGCGCTTGTCTTGTATTCAGTGGAGGTTTTTGTTTCTGGTACAGGGTAATTCCGGAAAAGGTGGAGCTCAGCTGGCTGTCGGTCACACAACGTCCCTGTCACCATAACCCTAGGAAGAGGAATAAGAGTAAAAGGAAAAACAAGTACTTATGGCTTCAACAGTCTGCACATCACACTCCTGCAGATCTGCTCTAAGGAGAGGCTGAGCATGTCTGCTGAGAGGGGTCTAGAGCACATGCAGAACAGCATCAACCAGCACAGCCCCAGGCAAGACTTACTTGGGTTTTTGGACATCTGTCATTTTGGTGTTTTCCCCAAATTCCTTCTTCAAGAATTCATCCAGGGGCTCTGACTCGTAGGGCCGAGACCCCCGGAACACCATGTCCTTCATGCGGAAGTATAGGCAGCGCATGTAGTCCATGGACTTCCCTGAGACAGGCAACAGCGGTGGCAGGAGCAGGAGGAAGGGCAGGCAGAACAAACAGCATATCAGAGCCAGGACTTTCCAGGACAAGCAGGAGATGGGAGGCATCACTCCCAATCCCCTCCCCTTCCCAAGCTGCTTGTCATCTGCTTAGTCTTCAGCAGCATGACTGGAAGGATTACAGAGGAAGAGCAAACTTGGAGCACAGTTTCCCACTACCAGAAAGTGACAATTACCTTGCTCTAAAGCCCCTGTGGAGAGCACAGAAGAACAGAATATTGCACTCTGTCACCACTCACTTCCCAAAACCCTGAAAGCTGCTGATAGCCAGATGATGTGAGAAGTGAGCACAAAGCCAGGTCTAGGCTTTCCTTCATTGAGGAACATCCCATCCCTCCCTCAGCAGGTATAAAAGATCTGCATCAGGACTCAGAGAGGCAGCTCCCACTCCACATCCACTCCCCACAGAGATGTGCTCAGGCCCACAGGAGCGAGGGGCCCAATTTTTGCGCTGTCCTTACCATGTACAATAGCCAAGGCCAAGATCCCTCCAGTGCTGGTCCCTGCGATCCAGTCAAAAATCTCACGAATGGGACGGCCCGCAGCCTTTTCGATAGCCAGGAGGAGCTGGATGAGCACGAGGCCCCGGATGCCCCCTCCATCCAAGCACAGGAGGCAGTCCTGACTGGAGAGAGACAGACACAGATGACTGGCAGCTGTGGGACAGATTACAAACCACAGAACACTGCATGGGAATGTGGCCTTGGGAGCAGGAAACTATGCCAGCAACTAGATTGCTGCAGACAGAGTAATCAGTGAATTAATAAATCCAGCAGTGGTCTCTCAGGTGCAAATAAGACATGTCCAATAAGCCTGGCCAGAGGTGGTGCAACATCCATTGCTCTTGCGTAGCCGTCTCTAACCTCTACACCAGAGAGTCACCAGCCGAAACCGCACCCAAGTCCCTTACTACACAGTAATGGGTATTGTGTCATAAATAAAAAGCAGACAGCCCTAAATCCTGCCAGCAGCACTTCAGTGCCAACCCCTCCTCCACCGCATGCAAGATGAGGTCCCGAGGAGCTGGATGAGCATCAGGGCAGTGTGTGGAGATGGGGAAATCACAAAGCCAAAGCAGCATTGGGTGCCCAGTGGCACAGTAGAGGGACAGAGCAGGGGTTTCACTTGCTGAGCTCAGGCTCCACTGCAGCTCCAGGGCAGCACACAGGACAGGCAGTGGTCATTTATTGAAACTGAAAGGTGTTGGCAAAAACTGCAACAGCAACGGACATTAAATATCAGCTCTGAGGAAGCCACCCCCACAGGTGTGGGAGGGGAGAATTCACACAGAGATTTCACCTTCAAGCTGCACGGGAGCCTGGACAAAAGCTGTTCCTCACTTACTTTCTTCTGTCCTCACTGGACATGTCCACAACATCTGGTGCCTTCAACAGCTGTCCGAGAGTTGCGGAAACATACAGAATGTCCTGGTACCCTACAGGGCCATGAACACGCAAAAGGAAAAAAAAATATTAGGGACCATCAGTGTGGTAAACGATTTCCACCATAATCACAGAGAGAATATCCAACTACCTTCCCCACTGAATAAAGCTGCCTGTAGGAGACACAAGCCATCTTAACCACAGCCAACAGGTACCCCCCACATGAAACTCCACACCAAAGAAGAGCAACACCATCCTTAGAATGTGCAGCTGGAGATGCACTGGTGAAGACAAAGGATTTGTAGAAGCAGAAGATGAGCACAGTGGGTGAGAGAGAAGGCAGAGCCCAGCAGTGTACCCACTAAGCAGTTTACTGCAAGCTGCTAAGATAAAACCTAAATCTACTCCTTGAGGTAACCTAGGCAGGAGAGCTGTGGAGACAGGGTGGCTTGTCATTACCCCTCAGCTGATGTTCACCCAGACTGCACTGGGTGCAGGGCACTGATCCAGGCTAGGTGAGAAGCCAGCCTACGAAACCAAAAGAAGAATAGGGGGAGAGAAGTTACATACTCCTGCCAGCACCCAATCCAGAAGGCGGTTGTGTTTAGAGCACATGGAGACAATCAATGTGGTGAGGAGTTTCTTCAAGGGCCAGAGTCCAAGACAAAAAAGGGTCTTGCTCTGTCACTGCCCAGCTGAAACTGGGCAGGGGTTGTCTTCACCAGGCCATGGTGAGAAGAAAGTCCTGGTGTCAGCAGCCAGTGAGATTTGTGGTGATGGGAAGAGGTCCACAAGAAGCTGCTAGCCCCCTCCATGCTCCTCTCATGAGAGTGAGAGCCTCCCTCCAAGTCAACTCACCCACTACTCCATAACCCCTCCCGCTGCCTTTGCCTGAGCTCCATGGAGATGGAAAGCCCAGCACTTAGAATAGACCCATGTGTTTATTCACAGTCTGGGCAGTATGGAGCACAAGCTATGACGCAGTTGTATGTCCTAAAGTAGGCTTTTCCCCTGCCTAACAAACCCTGTGACCAGGGTTACTTATCCTCAGGCTTCACCCCTTCCCTCTCCCAGCCACTGGCCTACAGGATCTGAAAACGTCACACTTCTAAATCCCCTTGTGCCCAGCACAACATTGGGTGATCCTCAAGGCGGACCTAAGTACATGACCAAGTGGATAAAGTACATGCCAGCAACTAAGCGCTACACCTCTTCCAGAGGGGTGAGGGAATCAGTTTTCCCACTCCTTTTTACAGAGCTGCATCGTGTCAGTTCTATAAAACTAAAGTCTGGAGTACACGAGTTTAGAGTACACACACAGGAAAAGCAGAGAAAAGAGATGGGATCCTGCAACGGCTGAATGAGGACAGGGTCACGACAGAGTCACCAGATACTGAGAGCTACGACAGTTCCCAGAGCACGGCCCATCTGAAGAAGAGATCTGAGACAGCACTGTGAAGCAAGAAGGAAGGAGAGCAAGGGAGGGCCAGGGAAGGCTTTACCTAAGCTGTTGAAGCTGCTCCGTGAGGAAGGTTGGCCTTCCAGGAAGGAGGCGGCAGATGGTGCCAGGCTTGGGGAGTCAGGGTTGGGTGGTGGGTGGCAGCGTTCAGTCCCTACAGTTTGCAGCAGGTCTAAGAGCACTTTCCGGTTCGCACCTTAGGTGACGGAGGGGGAGTCACAGATCAGAAAGAGAATCAGTGCACGCACACACCGGGGGATAATGTGCTCTGCCAAATTCTCAGCAGGCCTGACCCTCACAAAACCTCTGGGACGACCTGGGGAAGGGGAAAGCACATGCCGGGTATCTCTCCCCAAACACCAGGCAGCAGGACTTGTGCACAGTGGGAGTACCCAGTGCTGTGCAGCTTCAAGGGGGATGTGTGCCACACACTTCTTGCCACTGAAGAACCGCCCGTGTCTGCTCTCACCTGGGCAGTTCAGCATCATCCTGTTGTGAGCCTGCAGTGCCTGACACGGTGGTGTGAAAGAGGGGGAGTGCAAGTGCATGCCAGCTTTTCCTCTTGCATCTTTGTCTCACAGAAGAGAAACTGATCAAGGACTAATAATACAAAGCCTACACCACTAGCAAAGGAAGCGCCTACACTGTGAGCGACTACAAGCTGGAAAAGCATACTGGAGAAGCATCATCCATGCATGGCAGGTTTTCACCTCTCCCCAAAACACTGTTTTAGCCACCAAGGGGAGACCAGATGCTGGGTTCACCCTCTAAGTCTGCTGACATGCTCCCTCACCTTTGCTGCTCCTGGCTGCCAACAGTCCTGGTGTCTCCCCAAAATCATTGGGGATCTCGACATCTCCTCCAAACACGACGATCGCTTTGATCATATCCAGGTGGTCATGCTAAGGGACAAGAGAAAGCTCAAGAGCCGCTACATGATTTCTCAATCCTTCCCTCCTCCTTTTATTAGCCAGATCCACCCACAAGGGATGACCACATGGAAGGCAAGAGCCAGAATTTCAGAGGAGTCTGTCCCTGTTTCAGCCCTTCAGGAACACCCTCTCTCTCCTTCCCAGAATCCTCTGCAGAAAGCTCACCTTCATGGCCAGGTGCAGGGGTGTGTTGCCATCCTGCCCGCGGGCGTTGGTGTGGGCGCCGTGTGTCAGCAGGACCATGGCGCAGTCGAAGCGTCCCCTCTGCACCGCGATGTGCAGAGCCATGTCGGCCGTCCGGCTCGTCACGTTCACCTGGGAGCCGTACTCCAGCAGCAGCCGTGTCATCTGTGCCCAACGTGCAGGTGCCAGGTCAGGAAGAGATAAAGCAATCGTGAGGACAACCGCCTGGGCACTCAAATCATCCAGGTCTCACGGCGAGCAAAGCAAGGGAAGAGGGGGGAGCCCTAGGCTGGCAGATCCCAGCTGAATTTTCCAAGCACTGGAGGTGGGGTTTCTGGGTCTTTTACCACAGAACTAACTGGTGGTTTTGCAATCTGGCTAGAGCTTCCAGATGCTTTGGGATTTATATGCAACTGTAATGACTGGCTGAGATCAACTGAGAAAAAACCAGTTCTTACTCAGGCCAGGATCCTTTCAGACTAGAAGGAAAAAGTTTGCTCCCTGAACTTCTCGTTATAAGCCAGGCAAATTTAGGTCTGCTCTGAAACTCCACAGAACATTTCTGAGCAGGATGTGATACTGGAGGAGGAAGAAGAGTCTTGTTATAGGAAAGCCCTCTGCTTGCAACAAGCACCATTCAGGTGGCTCCAGCACGGCACATCATTGACCTGCTCATCTCTGGTAGAACATGGACTGTCACGCACATGCCACCACCCTGTCCCTACCTCACACTTCCCCTGCAGTCTTTAAGGCACTGATTTGTTTGCTCCCAGGAAACTGTCAGGTAACAAGAAAAGAGCTCCCTCCCAGGGCAACTGTGCTTCAGGGACAGTGCTGCAATTTCCTCAACAAAAGGGAAAAGGAACAAGCTGGCTGTTTCATAGCCACTGATGAAGTACTAGGGATGATCCAATCAGTTTATTTCACTGCAAGGCTCCACTGCTCTGTCCCCTGTGGCAAACAGCAGTGACTGGCACAGGGCAAAGGGAATCAAACACTGGGCTGATGGCTGGACTCTGACACTCCCAGGGCTCTGCACATGCACTTGGAAAGGGACAGGTTAGCAGTGGGAGGAATTAATTGCATGCTGAGTGGCAGCACAGGCTCTCACCATGGATTGGCTCCATTTACCTCTGCCTTCTTCGCCCAGTGCAGTGGAGTAGCTTCATAGCGTGGGTCCTTGGAGCAAACCTGGCTGGCATCTACCTCGAGGATGGCCTGGGCACACCTGGCAGACAATGAGATGATGGGATGGGTGGCTGCTGTCTTCACTCAAGACCTCTGCCCGCATCAGTACCTGCCTTCCACCCAGAGGAAAGCCAGGAAACCCTTCAGCAGCAGCAGGGTCTCTGCAACACCCGCAAGTTCATCAGCTACACTTTTATTTTGCTCTTTATAGAAAGGGTGGGTGCAACAGGAAGCATACAAGCAGTACACGTTCAGAGCAGGAGAATCCCTTCCCAATTGCAAGCTGTGGAGCAACATCTGGATGCTTCTCTGATACAGGAATATGGCATTTCTGGAAACTCTCAAGACCTGAGAGGAAATTCTTCTCTTCTCCTCTCTTTCCATGGGAATACGGGGATAAAACTGAAATAGTTAAATACTTGCTGAAATTAAAAATGTGTACCTCTATATGAGTGAAAAATCACACCTCTTGTGAATAGACCAGTATCTGATGCCTAGAAAGTGGGGTAGGTAGACTTAGAAAATATAAGCATATGCTCTCCTCCCTAAAATACCACCAAACAAACCCTGCACAAGAGATCAAGCCCCAGCAAAAGCTCAGTGACCTAAGCACATTTTGGGCTTGTGAACGTGTCTCTAATGTTCGGAAGCACTTTTCAAAATGCTGAAAAATCAACTAGCTGCAGACAGCGTTGGCTCGAGAGCCCTATTTGCAGAGATCAGACACCCTACAAGCATTAAGTATTGTAAAGCATATACAAAGGGAATCAAATTTCTCCAGGGAAAACCAAAGAAAGAGTAAACATTGTGCCTCTTTTGATTCAGTTCCAGAGTGTATTATTAAGAGTCAAGAGGACCTCCAGCCTATAGGAGATGGGAAAAACTAGGCTCTGCAATGAAAGCTTATTAGGATCAGAGCACTCAAAGACAGAGGTGCATCAATTAGCAGTGCTATTTAAGCATCAGTAAATCATCTTCTCACAGCTCATTTTGAGAAAAAGTATTTCACAAAAGGTTTTTTGAAATCTGTCATTTTCCCAATGTCTAATACTGAATAATATATGAATTCAGGAAAAAGCCTTTCTCTTCTGAAAGCATTTCTTTCTTTCCCACACCAGCACTTCCCTGTTCCTTTGCCAGTTCAGTGCTGCAGCAGAGGACTGCACAAGACATCTTCTTACAGAGCACAGCCCTGAAAGGGGTCCAGTGTTGGACAGTGCTGAGCCAGCTGACAGGTCCCCAGACTGGAGGGAGAGCCGTGTTCTGGCAGCCCAGGTAGTTACGTACCCCTTGTGGGAGAACTTGAGTGCTGTGTGGATGGGGTATCCCAGCGTGCCCACGATGCTGCAGCTGGCACGGCACTTCAGCAGGGACCGCACCATGTCCTCTTTGCCCAGCTGGCACGCGAGATGCAGCGCGGTCAGCCCCTCGTGGTTCAGGTGGTCCAAGCCAGTAGTTGGGGCTCTGCCCAGGAGCTGGAAAGAGGAGAGAGTAGATAAACAGACAGACATGGAAGAGCACCATCTCTCTTCCTGAGCTATGAGGACAGACTCTGGAGCACTGGTCTCCTCGTGATGCTACAGACTGTCCTCTCCACACTTCCTTGCAACACAGTAGCTATGGGAGCACTCCTTGTTTTCTCTCCCCAGAGTGGAGCTCTCTGTGCCCTCTTCCTCTGGCCCAGCTCCTTTTGAGACACCCCTCAGCCAAAAAGGGCTCACACCACCTTGACTGGCACAGTCCAGCAGACTCCCACCATCTCACCATGAGTCAAGCACAGCCCAACCAACTGAGAGCACAAACTGAAACCAGCAGTTTTCCCTCCTGTTGCAGCCCCGTCAGTTGGCAGGAGATCAATCTCCCCTCCAAACCCGCTGCTGCTTTCAGATGAAAACAAGATTCTGTTTAAAACATGCACGTGAGAGTATGTTTGAAGGAATTTTCCTATTCTCCCTGTAAATTTTAGACCTGTAATCTGCTGGCTGGTTTGTTACACGAAAACATCCCACTGCTGTACTGGGGAAACCCTGCAAGCCCTGGTACACACAAGAGAGAGAAGTGGGATTTTAGTTTCTTTTCTCCGGTTTAGCAAGAACTCAATAAAGAAAGAGACAAGAGACTGATCAGACCTGGAAGTATTTCTGTAACAATGAGCCAAGTTGATGCCTTCAGAGAAATAAAGAGGATACCTTTTTAACACTAAGTTCCTAACTGCCCTGCTCCACACGATGGCAAGCCCTGATCCTCATTCCTCCCCCATCATACATTAGGAAACCCCAGCACAGTCTGGGGGGCAGAGGGAAGGCTGTCACAACGGGTATTGGGAAAATGTCGGGGGTGCAGCCATAGCAGAGAGTCAGTCTCAGGCTGTCACTGAGTCTTGGGAAGCTGATGGATCTCAGGAACCACATGTAAGGCCACCCACACCTTTACAAACCCCATCACTCTGCCCAGCACTTCTCAGCAATTGAGAACACCTCTGGTTTCAGAGTGTCTCTGCCTCGACGCTCTGATCGCTGTCCCCTGTGCAAAGCCACTCAATTCAAACAACAGGTCCTGCAGCTCAGGAGAGCCCAGGGCAGCTACAAACTGTCCTACAGTCTGTGGGCAACAGATGATCCACCAGGGCAACACGAATACACATTTCCCTACGGGAGCACTCTGCCCGAAACCAAACACCCTGCAGGGAGGAGAGACGGAAGGGACAGCCACGGGCCTGAGGAAAGGCAGGATGAAGGTTTGATGCAAATAGCAGCGAAGGACATTTTCTGAGGAAACTTGCTTAATATCCTTGTTCCAGTGCAGGGTGGAATCTGGAGCCCCTTTACGGGAAACAGCACCAGTAAAGAGGGGAATAAGAGACTGATATCAGACTCAAGCATTAACTAGACACGGGGAACTGACTTTCTCCTCCCCCATCTGCAGATGTTTTTCCTGTCTCTCTCCTGATAGCACAGAGAGGACCCGTTCTCGTCCCACTTTCCCCCGGACTAGAAACTGCCCCCACCTCAATGATGTGGGGGTTGTTCCCTCGCACAGCGTAGTGGAAAACGGTCTCCCCATTCCTGTCAGTAATGTCCACCCGCGCGTGGCACTCCAGCAGCTCCAGCAGACACTCCATGTCTCCCTTGCGGCATGCCAGGTGCAGTGGGGTGCAGCCATCCTCGCTGTCCGTGCTGTTCACGCAGCTGCAAGAGACAAGTCGGCGTGAGGACAAGGAATGGCTGCAAGGAGGAGGATGCGCAGCCGCTCCGGGAGCTGATACAGACGTACCTGCCCTATCTACCCCATCTGGTGTGAACCACGAGGGTCACAGAAGTCCAGCCTCTTGCCAGGGAAGAACCACGGGGAAGGGCCATCAGGCAGCCCTGCCCCGGAGTCTGTCCCTGACACGGTGCTCCTTCCTCTGGCCTCTGTATGGAGTTCTCCCTGCACAAAGGCAGGCAGCAGATAGCTTACAGTCAGCAACCTAGCGGGGCCCTCCAGTCCCCTAACTCCTCACTAGTCTTGCCTATCCTCAGTGAACTCCACCATGGAAAGAGAGCTTGTGGCCAAAAACTTTCCAGTCAGTCCTCCTGTGGTTTATAAATTCAGCCACGACACCCTCCAAAGAGCAACTCCACAAGGGCTGCGATAACCTGATCAGCATCTCCGGCAGGACATTTCAACCTTTTTCCTCAAACACGAGAGCTCTGGGCTCTGCAGCAGGAGCCTGAAACCCGCCAACCGGCCCCACAGCAGCCACCAGGGCCCTCTGCCACCACCTCTGCCACCGAGGCACGGCGCAGCACTTCCAAAGTTGCCCCTGCAAGAACCACAGGCGTAAAGCTCCACCAAGAAGCAGCCTGTGCTGCTCTGGCACATCAAGAAGGGATACTTTAACATGGCCCGGCCCAGCCTGCCCTCCCAGCACCAGGGACCCCCTGCTCCTTGCCTCAGGATGTGATTGTGCCGGAAGCTCTCCCGGCGGCCGAACTCCACTGCAACGTGTGCCGCGGACCAGCTGGGGTGGCTGCGGAGGAGGTCGCTGAGCTGCTGGAGCTCCTCCAGGGACAAGGGCTGGCACGAGCTCTCGTAGAAAGGGCGCAGTTGCCGGGCATATTTCTCAAAGAGCACCAGGGCGTCTGCTTCGTTGTCCAGCTGGAAAAGCCTGGAGAAAAGGCAAACACAGGGTTGGTCCTGCTCAAGGGAACAACCCTGATCCCATGTTTCTGAGAGGAACAGTTCTTCTCCAAACAGCAGCGCTGGGAACTTTCCTGTTCTTCCTCAACTGGTGTCATGCTTGTTCCAAGGGAAGCAGGGAGAATGTTTCATTAGCTGAGAGCATCTCCCATTCCTGAGGAATGTTAGGTTCTGGTCTGAAGCACTCTATGTTCCAGATGCTGAACCTCCAACAGGTGTGATTGGAGGTGCATGTACCTATGGATGCCCTGAACTATTTCGCAGGTGCGTGTTGCCACAGCGCTTGGATCCTGCCCTGTTTCGATGGCAGCTCCTCCAGCTGCACACCCAAGGGCCTCCCGCCGCGCACAGCCACCTGCTGCTCAAACGCATCGCCCCGCAGCTGTGAATCAGTCCCGGCAGCAGCAGCCATACCGGGTCTCTGGTTTCCCTCTGCAGTAGGGATGGCTAAAGGTCTGCCACTCACCGGAAAGCGACCTGCGGGCTCTGTGGATTCACCAGGAGGCAATCCCAGGAGCGAGCGAGGCTGTTCTTGTACAGGGCCACCCTGCCCTCCTCCCGCAGGCAGGTGTGACCGGCGTACTCCGCGGCCGGCACCTCCTTCACCCGGTACGGGTTGCTGAATATCTGCGTGACGCTGCTGATGGTGTCCACCAGCCGCCCCAGGAACTGCATCTTCCCGCAGCCTCAGGCGGCTGATCCCGAGGCAAACGAGGCCACAGGCTCCGCCCGGCCGCTGCCCTTCCGCAGACTGTGTGACTCAGCGCCTGCGTAGGAGAGCCCAGAATCGCGGGGATGACACGGGGTCGGGAACGGGGCTGGGGACGGGGACGGACCGCGGGACGGGGCCGGGCAAAGCACGACGGGCCCCCATCGCCCCCCGCGCGCGGCATCCCGCGCGCACCGCCCTCCGGGACGGGCCAATCATCGGCAACACCCCCTGGGACGGGCCAATCAGCGGTGCCTCCCCTCGGGACGGGCCAATCAGCGACGCAGCTGCCGGGGCGGGGCTTTGGGGGCGGGGTTCGCGCCACACCCGCCGCTTTCCCGAAGAGGGGAGGGCGGAAGGGTGGGGGGCGCCATTTTGTGAGGGGCGGGGCGGCAGGGGCGGGGCGTCACCCCTTAAAGCGGCAGCGCCCATCTCTGTGGGCCCTCCTGCTCCCGGCATGGTCGTTCACCGGGCGTGCGTCGTCCCCGAGTCGGGTTATAACCGGCGCTGTTAGAGCTTGGCTCCGTTCGTACCGCAGCGTGTTTAATACGCTGGCAGTGCGCGACGAGGGCGCTCACGCCGGGGCTCTCTAGGGGCAGCGGCCGCTTTAAGAGCAGCGCCCGCCCCGCGCGGCGGCGGCGGGGAGGGGGCGCGGCGGGGTGACGTCACCGCATGACTGTGTTTTTATGAATGAAAAGAATCCGCGGGTGAGTAATCGTGGGGAGCGGGGCTGGAGCCGCCGCCCGACGCCCCGATCGGCACCGGCCCCGCGGCACCGCCGCAGCCGCCAGGTGAGCGCCGGCCGGGCGGCCCCCCTGCTCCCCACTCCGCTTATCCCCCCGCGGGGCGGCCGGGACAGGGAGGCGGCGGGGTTCGGCACCGGCTGGAGGCCCCTCTGCCGCCGCCGAGGGCGGGGACCGGGGCTGGGACGGGACGGGACGGGATCGGACGGGGCGAGTGGGGAGGTGTCCTCGCTCGGCGCCTTCCGCGCTTTCCTCTCAGGTCCCAGCCACCGCCCTGGAGGGATCCGCCGCCGCTCCCCCGGCTCCGGCGGCGACTCCCCGGCCCGGATTGCATCAGCTTTCAGCCGCCCCGGCTCCACCTTCCCCGCCTCCCCCCTCCAGCCCCTCATCCCTCGCGAGGCGTTCCCGGCTCTGTCCCGGCCCCAGTCGCCCCTCCGAGGGCTCCCCTGACGAGGACGGAGCTCCCCGAGGTGGGGAAGAGGCTCTTGGGCTGCAGCCTGGGGTTCTGGACCCCTTCCCACTCTCCGAGCCCCGGACGGGGAAGAACCGGACACCGACGAGGGGACAGGCGCCGCTTCGGTGACTTTCTCCCTGTGCTGCTGAATCACGGGGAGGCCACTTCTGGCCCGCCCACCTGCGTGGCCCCGACCCTTCGCCCCCCGAGCGTGTGGACGTCCAACCCTTGGGCCGGGAGCCGCGGTGCCCTCGCCCGCCGGGGCAGAGGGGCGGCACCTCCTCGCGGGTCCCCGCTGGTTGGCCTCGCCACAGTGTCGCTCCGTGGGGCTGCTACTTTTCCTTTCCCTTCAGCCTCGAGCGGATCCGTCCCGGGCTTCCTCCCCGCGGGGAAGCCTTGGCCTCCCAGCAGCTGGATGGGGCGTTTTGGGTCCCGTGGGCAGAGCAGCGTCCCCACCATCTCGGGATGGGATGAAGGAGGGATGGGAGGTCCAGCCTTCCTCTATTATTATTATTATTATTACTTGCAGTCATCGTTGCTATTAATATTATTACTACGTACTTTTTTTAAACGAGTGGAATGAGTCACACGACCCAGGGTGGGGGGGATGTGGGCAGCGGGCAGGGAACCAGCAGGGCCGGCGTCCTCTCTGCCGTGGTGAGGGCCATGGGGCTGGCTGTAACCAGCTTTTCTCCTGGCTGCTCAACAGGGCCAGCGTGAGGGAACGATGGCTGCAGACGGGCTCTCCAGCAAGGCTTTGAAGGTGAGTGCCAGTGAGAACAGGGGTTTGGGAGGCAGGGGCCTGGTCTGAGGTGCCTCAGGCGACCGCCCCTCTCTCCGGCAGGTGAAGCGGGAGCTGGGGGAGAACACGCCGCTGCTGTCGGATGAGGAGCTGATGGGGCTGTCGGTGCGGGAGCTCAACCACCACCTGCGGGGCCTCTCCAAGGAGGAGGTGGCGAGGCTGAAGCAGCGCCGTCGGACACTGAAGAACCGGGGTTATGCTGCCAGCTGCCGGGTGAAGCGCGTCTGCCAGAAGGAAGAGCTGCAGAAACAGAAGATGGAGCTGGAGTGGGAGGTAGACAAGCTGGCCCGGGAGAACGCTGCCATGCGCCTGGAGCTCGACACTCTCCGTGGCAAGTACGAGGCCCTGCAGGGCTTTGCCCGCACCGTGGCCACCCATGGGCCTGCTGCCAAGGTGGCCACTGCCAGTGTCATCACCATCGTCAAGTCCGGCACCAACCAGGCCGCCTACTCCTAGTGCTGGCCTTCGTCCCCCGGCTGGGCACAATCCTCCCCGGGGCGCCTTCCCCCATGAATTGCCTCCCAGCCCTTCCTCGACCTCCTCCCTGCTGGGACTTGTACCCAAAATCCTCCTTCTCCTCTCCCTTGACCTCCAGCTCCCCCAGGTGCAGAGGGCTGCTGCAGTGTGGGTGCTGGGGTGGAGGACATGACCCCACTGGTGGCCCCCACAGCCCCCTCCCCTCCTGGGGGTGCAGACAGGAGAGAGCAAACCCACACAGGCAGCAGTGGGGAAGTATCCCATGGCTCCAAGCTGGTGGGAAAATACCAGGTGCCTCCTTTTAGGGAGAGGGCATGGGAGAGCTGAATGCAGGCCAGGCAGTCCCAGGAGCCAGAGAGGGAAAGAAGGGGAGAGAGGTTTTGCAGTGCAGGGGAAGAAGGCATAGGAGAGGGATATCAGCATTGGGCACACAACTTGGACCACAGCTGGAGCAGGGAGGGAGGTGGCAGCATGGCTGAAGTCTCGGGGGATGGAGATGGCAAGGGAAGGTTGGTAGGTTAAGGCAGGAGAGAAAGTAGCTGCACGTTGATGTCTGGTAAGCGTGAATGGAATGGGAAAGCACCGTGGCAGCATGTGGTGCAGGGGACCCCAGAGGTGACAGTGATGGAGGGTCCCTTGGGCAGGGGAGAGCTGGGGGACATGAGTGGGTCAGCCCAGGCTGTTGTCCACAAAGGGGAGAAGCAGTGGTGCTGTTTTATCTTTCACTATCACGCACATCCTTCACGCCTCTTCCTGCTGACGGGACACTCAGCCTGGCCGGGTGTCTCTGAAATGCAGCAGCACCGGCAGGAAGGAAGCGGAGGCAGCTGGAGCAGAGATAAACACTGTTTTGCTCAGGCACAGACCAGCTTGTAGAGCCCCACCAAGCACTCCCCACCGCCTACAAAGCCCATGGAAAGGTGCTTCTGGCCCTTGAGGGACAGAACTGTGGAGGCAGAGAGAGGGGTGGAGGTGCAGGAGGTGGGAAGGACGGAGAGAGAGCTCCTGGGAGCTGCCTGGCAGGCAGGTAAGCTCCTCCCTTTGGTTTTCCTCCAGCTTGGACACTGGTGTGGGATAACGGGCTCTTTGGCAGGCTGAAATGCTGGGAAAGAGCTGGATTTGCTAAATATGGGCAGCACAGGGGAGGTAACAGGAGGCAGACCTGTCTCGGCATCTGCAGCTGTGGATGATTCCCCTGCCCCTCTGTTCTGCCCCTGCCTGGGTATTCCCATGCCAGCCACCCTCGGCTGCAGCCTCCATCCCTCCCCAGAGAGAGGGGCCTGCCACTTGTGGAAGGGGCACTGTGGTGAGCATCCCCCACCCCAACTCCCCTTGGGTTTATTTATTGCACGAACATAAGTTATTTTCACGTCCTCTTTGCCATTCCGCCTCTCGGCACAGCCAGGATGTTGGTACAGAGCCGTACTTTATATTTTATATATGCAAATCACATTTTATCTTATATAGAGCAAAAAAAAAACTTATTTATTTTCTGACTTACAGTATGTGTCCTACCCGACTTCTCTGTATTTTGTAGACTTTACAAATAAAGCAAGTTCTTTTTTTTCCACGGGGAGAGTGTGTTAGTCATTCTTGAACTTGGGACAGAGCTGTGTCTCAGTGAGACCAGATTTTCTAGCTCCCTCTAGCTTTACTGCAGGACGTGTTCAAGAACGTGCCCAAAAAAGATGAGATGGGGGACCACTCATGACTCCTTAGAACAAAGACAGATTTATAGTCTCTGAAAGAAAAGGGCTTGGAAAGCAAGCTTAATGCTGAACATCACTCCCCAAAGCACTTGCTTTCAGGAGCAGTTCAGCTGTGCTGAATAAAGCTTTTCTTAGGAAAAATAATGCTTTTCACTAGAAAAAATCCCTCTGGGCTGCCCTTGGACTGGATGCTGGAAGAGAGGTAGGTGCAATTAGGGCAGCTCTGCCCAAAATCTTCCCTGCCAAGTGACCTCACTGCCTGACTTGGGAACAGGGAGTAGGAAAGCAGTGAGCTTGTGTCTGCGGGTGGCAGAAGGGGAAGGAAATGTGGCAGGCACCTTACCCGGAGGTGAACCCTGACCTCCTTGTGTGGAAAACCACCTTTCCTCAGAGCTGAGGCGAAAGTGTTGACCATATTCCCCTGATGCCCAGGGGGGCCTGGTCCCCAGCAGGTTGCAGCACTCAGGATGTTTCGGGGGTTTAACATTCCCATTCCCTCTGTCACTTTGTGCCCTGGCCCTAAGGCTGCTAATGGAAGAAAAGCCCAGAGCCACTGTGTGTATGGGCCCATGTCAGAGAGCAGCCCCCTCTCTCCCAGAGGTGTTTCTCACTGAGCACCTAAGGTAGGACTCATTTCTACAGGTTTTTGACACATGCCTTGAGCCACGAGTGGTGTCTCAGCCCAGAGTGCTGCAGTGATGCTGCTCCATCAGCTCCTACAGACACCTGGACCTTTCCTCCTGAGGACAAAACATCCTGACTCACCCAGCATCAGTCTCTGGAACAAGCAAAAACTTAAAATCAGGTCAGAGAAGTCACCCAGGACAACACCACGCAGAGGCAGTTTAAGTACAATCTATATTATCTCTATATTTTTTATTTGTCATCATATTTGCTCATTTCTGCAGAGTATAATGTCACAAAGACCAAAATAGAGAGAGCGGCTTGTCGCTGAGCTCACATCAGTTAAACACAATAGGTACAAAACTAGGTGACTCTGTCTTATCATACTTTTTTTTTTCAGTCATTTATATACAAAGAACTACTCTATATGGAAAAATAATAAACATATCCCATGGGTATGTTACATGGTAAACAAAAAGGAAGGAAGGAAGAAGAGCGGAAGCAGGTGAGGGAGAGCAGCTCCAAGGGCCTACTCCTGGAACTGACACATTTCTTGGGGCCCTGGGCTACCATGAGCAGACCTGCAAGACCACAGATACCTTGGCCTTCTTGGTTTCAAGCTCTGAATCTTATATTTGCTCCTCCAAGCCAGAGCAGCTTCAGAGCCAATCCTTGCTCTGGCACCTGCCTGTCATAGGGAGAGCAGCAAGCTCTGTGATGGATGATTTTGTGTGGTGTTAAAAAATATATATGTATATAATACTACAAAGCGGGGCAGCTGGCTGTTGTTTGGGCACTAGTTCTTCACCAGGCTTCTCCGAAGCCTTCTGCGAAAGGATTATACTTGAAACTGCTACATAAAGGATGCTTTGAGAATATCCAGACCCTCTGCAAAGCATATATATGCAGGAGACATTTCAAAGTAAGTTCTAAGAAACGCTTCTCCAAGCCTGGACCACCTTCATGCTCAATGAGGCAATAACTGAGATTTTGGATTTCAGCCACCCAAATGCAACAAAGATTGGGAACAGTCACCAAATGGGTGACTGGGACATCATCAAGACCTGCAAATGCAAAGAAAGGGGAGGGTAGGATCATGTCCTACACCCTACTTTCCTGAGAGGGCAACTTTAACATAAGTACCTCATGCTTAAAAGCCATAGAAGACAGAAGGAAAGCCCATTCAATCTTCAGCCCTGCTTTCCAGGCAGCTTATGCATGAGCAAGTTTTACACCAAGCCCACACAAACCCTGGCAGAGTGTATCTGCATGTCCATTTAAGCAGACACAGACTTAGGAAAAGCAGTAACTAACAGCATGGCATTGCAGGATGTGTGCAAATGGGGAAATCCAACAGCACAGAAGCTGCTGGATCCACTGATCCTGCCTCCAGCTCCTTCAACAGTCATCACTGTTGCTCCCACCTGATTCATCATCCCTCCAGACACAAGTACAGAAGGAGACATTGTCCTTAAGCCCTTCTCTTATCTTATTCTCACAGCAGGGAGCAAACCTGCCTCTCTTTAAGCCCTTTTGCCCGGCTTGAGCAGGGGTGTTGAGGAAATGAGACACTCTTCACTCGCTGTTGCTTCTGAGACACTGAACAAACAAGCAGATGGATTAGGAAACAAATGGAGAGGTAACCTGCAGGCACTAAACCAGCCTCCAGTGCTCCTAGCAGAGCAACGAGGGCAATGTGGAACCGCACAGGTCTGCTGATGGCAGGGAAGGCAAGTGGGAGAGGAACAGGGAAACTACAGCTGAGAAGAACACAGCAGCTTGCTCCAATATCTCCATTTGGCTTCCTTCTTGCAGGCAGGAGCATCTGATCTGTAGCACTTGAGCATGCTGCCCCCTCTTCCCCTAGATAATTTTTAGCAAGCAAGAGGCATTTTCTGGTCCCTGGATAGATCTACAGAGGGATCACTTCTATTGTCGCTCTACTAAGTACCCATGGGCCCATCCAAAACCCAACAGAAGCAAGGGAAAGCTTCTCCCACTTCCATGGATGCTGGTTCCACCCTTGATAGCACTCAGTTGCAGCAGGGTCTGTGAAATGTGCAGCAGCAGCAGCAACTGTGGCCTGGGAGAATAAAAGGGACAATTTCGACCAGCCAGGTCATGTCAGGTTTCAAGTCTGCTCCAGTTTGGCCCAGAACAGCTATGGAGATAAAAAACAAAGGAGTGTGCAACGTTCCCTTCTGAATATTCCAGCCTAAGAGCAAAATCTGTGCAGCTCACAGGGAAAGTCAGTGATAAGAAGCATGGGGAGAGATACCTGTGAGAGACCAGGACCTGCTCTGGCAGCTACCTGGTGCAACCCACAACTTTAAGAGGGGCAGCTGTGATGCTGGAGAACAGGAAACAAAAACAAAAACTGTTTTTGTGTTTACATATCTTCCCTTCCCAAAGAGGAGTGAAGGGGCCAAAGCTCTACAAACTTCCACCACCTATCGTGGGCAGTCCTCAGTCTTGTTAGCAGGAGACAGATGCTCCAGGGAGGCTTCTAGCCACAGGAACACAAGGGAGATGGGAAGCTTGGACACTTAGTGATTAGAAAACTCCATCCTTGTGAGAAAGCAATTCCATCCCCACTGAGCCTCAACAAGCATCAGCTTTGATGGTGAATCAGGGGATGTAGGGAGCCAAAGAAAAGGAAAAAAGTCCTGTCCGTTTTCCCCTTGCTCACTCAAATGACTCCACGGCTCAAAACCAGGTGCTCAGGAGGGTGGGGGCAGATATTCCTTACTCAGCATTCAAGGCAATGGCTATACAGACCAGTCTCTGGTCTGGTCCTCAGGAATGCTTATCGCTGCATCCCAATCCCATTTCCCAAGGATCATAGAGATGTTAATACCAGAGAGTTGGGGAAAAAAACTGTGCCTACATCAATCATTTGGGAAAAGAAATACAAAGCAGTCAGGTTGTCCTGTTGGGAAAAAAAACAAAAACATTTTTGGCCACAACTCCAGGCTCTGGCCAGTCACGCTTCACACCAAGCTGTGCAGGTGTGGAAAGCTGGAGCCCCAACCCTGGAGCTTTGCTTCAATTAATTTGATTGCTGCTGTAAGGAATGGGCTCGAGAATAGAGTCCTGGCCATTCCACCACCTCCACACTGCTCATCATGTCCGTACCCACGAAACTAATGGGAAGTGCCCCCACTTCTGCAATCTGTACTCTCTAGGAAGTGATATGACTTGTGTGTTTCTGCTTTAATAAATTATTAAAAAAAAAAAAAAACAGAGGAAATTGACAGCCTGTGCCGGCAGTTTCCCCTCCTAGAATTCATCATCAGAGCTCAGCAAGAGGGTCTTCTCGTTGTCACGGGCACCAGAGCAGCTGTGGGAGCGCGAGATAACGTGACTGCCATTGCGCCAGGGTGGACCGTGCTCCAGCGTTGACTGCTGGGTGTACTGCTGGTAGGCTGGGGAGAAGTTGTGGATCGCATCTTGGACAATGTCGTGAGGGTTCATGGTCTCCTTGAGGCTGCTGGAGATGCTCTTCATGGGAGCACAGCGACCTGTTTGGGTAAGACAGGGAAGGACAAGTGAAGAACACTGCTGCCTTCCCCCATGCCCCTGAACGTGAAGGTAAGGAGAACAGGGAACATGCAATCCTAGATCCTGCAGATAGTATGTTACAGGCTTCCTTAAGCAGCTGCTGAGAAAATGCCACACAAATGGTTCTACCAGTGGTGCTCCTAAATTCAGATGCTGTTAGCCAAGTGAATCCACCTCAGCACTAAACAGGGGACACACTATGAGAATGGGACATACCCACAGTGACAACCTCCACTACGCTCTACCCGTGCTGGCTTGGGTGTGCAATGAAGACAGTCAGGCAGGGAGGTACTCCTGTAAAGGGTTTCAGAAGACAAAAACTAAGGAAATTCTAAAAATTCTGGAAGAAATGTCATTTGCCATTCCCACTCACTGGAAATTACACTGCTGGGTGGTATCAGTGTCCATAGGAAAGAGATCATACAAGTGGGAAAGCAGCACAAAGGAGGGAAAGGAGGGAACAGGCAGTACTAGAGGCAGAACCACCCCTTGGGTAGAGGGTGTCACAGTGATATCATGAGGAAAGCAACAGTTGGAGATGGTCCCACTCAAGTGCTGAGCACAGAGGAAGGCAATGTCTCCTTCTAGGAAATGCCATTTCTCGTAGTTTTTAGGTTCCATTTCCCGTGTGGGTTTCTGGCTCTGCTCAAAGCTGGGGATGAGCTCCCCAGAGAAGCAAAGTATGCTGACCATCTTTGGGAATTGCAAAAGTGAGGGGAGTCTGGGGTGAGAGCTCCTTTGAGCCCGCACAGCTCTGACAGGAACACTCTGAAGCTGTGTGTTACTCCACTGCCCACACAGCCATTTTATTGCTTATAATCCAGACAACCCTAAAGCAGCTGTGTGAGGCAGCAGAGTTACAGACCTACAAGGAAGGGGGAACAAGAGACAGGGACAGGCTGTAGACAAGCTGGGAATCAGGAGGGAACAGCATCCCAGCTAAAAGCCAACTGAGACAAACACACAATGCATGCTGTACCTACCGTATGGCCCATATGATGGAACAGCTGCATCAGGGACCAGTGGCCAAAGCAAGGGAGAGATAAAAGGAAGAGAAGAGAGAGACAGAGACAGAGAGAAAGAGGAAATAACAAGAACTGAACAAGGCCCACCACCAAAACATTCCCCATTTGTACTTGCCAGCAGTTTACCCTTTCATCACCAACAGATCTCATCTCCCCCCACTGCAATCACTGTCCTTCCAAAACCTCTGGGGTTGGCTGGGATGGAGAGGTCATCTACAGGTTAATGTCTTCCCACACCTCATCGCAGATCTCCCCCAGCAGGAAAGAACCCCTTTACTTGGAAAACACTGAATGTACATGCATAGACTGGGCACAAAAACCCCCTTTTCCCAGAGATAACATCCACCTTCCTCTTCCCTAGAATAAGACTTCTTGCAGCCCAGCCCTCACAAAGTCATTACAGGGAGATCCTCCTCCTCCATGACAAACATATTGCCAAAGCAGTCTCATCTTCCCAAGCCAGATTCAAAACAGAGCCTGTTTTAGGCCCTGTCTCTCTTGACTTCGGTCTGTTGCACAATGTGGAGCAATGGAGTTCCCCTTTGGTGAGACAGGAAGAAGGACAAACCCACTCCACCGAAACGATGCAACTTGTTGCAGCCCTCAGGTCTGCAACAAGCTGTTGTGGGTGGCACACTGGGGAACTGAAAAGGGAACAGTGCAATTCAGGCGAGGTTTCTGCTCTGTGGAGCCATTGCACAATGAATCTGTTCAGACACCATGGAGGAGGGGATGTGACATTTTCAAAGCATTCAGGTTGGGAGTCATATCAGTGTGCTGGCTGCCTGAGGGACAAGTCTCCACCCAGTCTCACTACCGAAGAGACAAGCCACATGCACTGGCATACTTCCTACCTTGGGCATCAATTCTCTTGTCCACATACACCTTGTATGTGAAGGCATGGCGCAGGGCGATGGCTGCAAAGAACATCTCCACACAGATGATGAAGTCTTGATACCCAGCAGCTACCGTGCCTTCACCCACAGACACATTAGCAGAGTGGATTTTGGGGATGGCACCACACTTTTCCAAGATGGCCAACAGCATCCCTAAACAAAGCAACAAGCTCATGTAAATGTGCAGAAAACATGATTGCATGGTAACTGTCAAGAATAGCTGTTTGTGCTGTATGTCCCAGATGCAACCCCACAACACAGGAGCTACAAACAGAGCGGGCTACATACACCCACCTACAGTCACTTGTGCAACAGAGAAAAGAGGAATAAAATGAGATAAATACGTTTAAGCAAAGAATGTTCAAACACTGACCCTCTTCTATTCTCAACTGATGCATAAACTGTGGAACTAACTGCTGCATGACTTCTTCAAGTCCAAAGCAGTAAGAGCAGTCAGGTATTTCTGCAAGCACTCCTGTGATCTCTCTGTTGTCCCAAAACAGGTTCTTTCACATGGTGTGCAATAGGCTAATCCACACACACAGCCTAGGTATTTGATTCATTTACAGTTCTGTGCAGAAAGGGGTGCTGGGGGGCAAACCCACAAAGGCAGCACAACAACTACCAAAACTCACTTGTTTATACATTTTGGCAAACACAGCCATTAATGTTCCTTGGCTACAAGTTTCCTAGTTAATTAGTATTTTATCTCCTATTGGTTAACAACTGTCTCACTTCTCATCCTAGTTAGTCTTCTTGCTCAGTCTTTCTCTTTTTTCAAGTCAGTGGGTTTTTTGGGTCGGTGGTCATGATCTCCCCCTGCCAGAATTACCTTTTAATCAGTCAGAGCTGATTCAACACAGTTGCTGAGTTGTCTTTTTAGTTTCTTCCTTATCTTTGGGGTTCTGCCTAATGACCTTGGGGCCGTAAATTCAACATTCTTTGCGTCCCCCGTCAGTGGTACATCCTTCTTCCCAAGTTTTATTAACCTCCCCCTAGGTCTGAGATCTGAAACATGTCAAGCCCAAAACCTTAACAAGGTAATTCTACCAGCAAGTAATTTGTCTTTCTAATACCTGGACATCACTTAGAGCTCGTTAGCTGCTCGCTGTTTCATGGATTAAATCTCCTTTCTTGTTGATTAGACTTGAAAGTATACAAAGATCAAACAAAGAACTTCCGTAAGAAAATTTTTACATATTCCACATTTTACAACATCAGCACTTCCACTAGCTAGAGCAAAAATTCAAGTAACAGAACTTTTCATTTAAGCATATGGTATTTTTGACACACCACCGCAAGAAAGAGGTTTTTCCCTGTACAAAACCATGGTGGCTGAAGAATTCCAAAGAAGACAAAAGTGTGTGACCAAATGACTCAAGATGATAAACTACACGCTTATTAGTTTGTCCATAGAGAGGGAGGATGGGCCACACTACCAACAGCCTAAATTCCACCCAAGTTCCTACTCAATTAGTCTTTGAAGTAAACCTAAGTAGGGCACTGAACAGGGAAATGCTTAGAGCCAATTAGTAAGAAGCACTAAGCTTAGGTGGAATTTCAACCTTCCGAATGTGCCTCTGCGTCATGTGTATGAATTCTGAAGGTCTCGCTCAGCGGTGGGTCTGTGGCAGCACACACTGCACTCAGCCAGCTTGCTGCTTCACGTAAATCACAGACATACCACTAAAATTTTATTTATAGAGCACTAAAAAAAGTACTAAAAATTTTGAGATGTGCCGCTTTAATCAATAAAATGGCAGCATGCAGATAAAATGCTGGCAGATTGTGCTTTATGACTGTTCCAGGAATGCAAAGGACTCTTCATCCTATCAGATGATTTTGCCAGGTAGATATGCATATACACACGCAGGGACAGTGAGGATTCAGGAGCATAGAAACAAAAATGAAAATGAGCAAAACAGGTTTCCCAGAGAAGAGCAATGAACAACTATAAAACAAACAGAATACAGAAATACATTCTGTCTATTCATCAACATCTGCTCTACCAACTCTAGTGTCTGAGGTCCTGCAGAGAGCTCTTTGTGCCTACCAAGGGAAAGGAAAAGCAGCTCACCTTGCCAGAAGGACAGGAAGATGACAGACTTCACCATGAAGAACTTGAGGACTGGGCTATAGGGACTGAGTAGCTCACGTGTGGCGAAGTAGAAAAGGAAGAGGGCATAGAGTGCCAGGCTGACAGAGATGTTGTAGATGATCGTCACATAGAGGTAGCCACTGGTCACACTGAAAAGAGAAGATATATGAATGGCTGAAGCTTCAGCATGATCTTTTCCCCTTGCCACTGTCACTGGGGAGTTTGAAGAGTCCATTTCCTTCCTGCCTCCCTGTCCCATTCCCTCCCCCAAAACGAGATAGAAAAAACCTGAAACTAAACTAAACCTGCCCTCTTTTCTCATGTGCATCAGCCCATGTTGCCCCATCTTTTCCCATGGCCCAGCACAGACAGACAATATGCAAAGCCAGGCAGAAAAGGGGCAGCCAACTCTTGCATGCCAGACAAATAAACTTACTCAAAGTCACCATCCTGGTACTTGCCAAAGGCCTGAAGGATGACTGTGCTGATCGCCATGAGAGGCTTCACCACA
This sequence comes from Platyrinchus mystaceus, assembly GCA_035041135.1. Classification (NCBI taxonomy): domain Eukaryota; kingdom Metazoa; phylum Chordata; class Aves; order Passeriformes; family Tyrannidae; genus Platyrinchus; species Platyrinchus mystaceus. The sequence continues at coordinate 51,049,829 of JAWWLV010000045.1, read as the reverse complement.
CAGAACTGCAGGGTAGCCTGCAGGAATGAGAGAGGAAGAATGGTAAGGCAGGAGGTGCAAGGGCCCAAGTCCCCAAACCAGCATGACAATGTAGTGTCCACTAGGACAACTCAGCAAGGCAACACAGTCCAGACCCAACAAGGAGTCTGACCCTGCCACTTCCTAATCAATTGTGCTTGAGGACTGCAACACCCAAAAAGAGACAGAGGAGACTCAGAAGCAGTATATGGGTATCTACTTGTCCAGAATGGGAAGAAAAACCTCTCTGTAGGGTTGCTCCTAGAAGCTGCTCAGGTCCTCTCTTCCAGAGCTGCTTTTCACAGGCTGTGCTGCAGCACATTTATGCATGGCAACTGCTCCTATTGGGACAAGTGCTCTCTCAAAGCCACCCCATTCTTCAACTTTCTGGAGATGTTGAACTTCAAAGTCCTAAGAGAGTGAAGGCTTATGACCCTAAAAACGTTTCCCTGAAAAGACACGACCCGTGTCTCCCTGAAGGAGGCTGGAAGAGCCTTGGCAGGTGCTGACCTGTGCACATGTGGGGAGGGCTATGTAAAGAAAGAAGGCAAAACCAAACAGTAATAATTGCTTTGGATACGATGCAATTTGTTAGTGGTCATAAGACTTCAAGGAGATTAAAAACCCCAGCACATGCCAGTTAGTGAGTCACTGTAAATATGTGAACTGGAAAAGGTCAAGCTAATTGGTAAACAACTCCATCCTCTGAGCTTCCCCTTCTTCCAATCTGGGATGTTTTAACCATTTCCCTGCAATCCAAACCACCATGTACTATTTTTAGTTGCTTCCCTAGAAGATGCTACAGCATATGGGAAGCACATGGATGGTGTGTGACCCATGTGTGAGGGTCATCAGACACAGGCCCAGTAAAGAATCTTAATCAAGACATCTTTAAGGAAACAAGCTGTTTGGATTTCACGCTGCAGCCACCACACTGCTGGATGGCCACAGGCAACACAGGCAGACTCGCTGACCCAAAACCGGCACCTGCCTCAGAAAAGCTTGTAGTGGGGGTGAAGACAGAAAGAAAGAATGATTATAGTACAGATTCCTTCAGGATGAAAGGGGCTGGAAAGTGCAGAAAATGGGCAGGTGTGATGGGAGGCAACAGAGGTGCTGGAGATGCTGAGAACAGGGCTAAAAAGGGCAAGGTGTTTCTTCCAGCACATTCCTCTCCCTGACCATCATGATGGTGGATATTGCCCAGATCAGTACTGACATGTGCTCTGTTGCTCTTTTGCACCAGCCTTCCCAGGAATTTGCCTTGAGGGGTCTTCCTTGGCAATTCTGGAAGTCTAGAAGTACCAGAAAGTGAGTCTTGCTGTCAACAATTTCTCACCAAGCCAATATTTAAGCTCAAGCCAAAAAGGACAGAAGTATTTAAACATCCATTTGCAAGATATCTCCTTCACAGCCTCCACAGCAGCCTTAGCAGTTAGCAAAGGGTAGGCCTGACTAGAAGAATGCTGCTAGATAGCAGCAAGGGAAAAGCAAAATATCCACCTTAGCCAGAGTTACCAAATGAGCTAGGATTTGTGGAGGCCGGCAGAAAAAACACACCACCCCCTCCCCAAGGAGTGCTTCTAGTTCTCATTGTGGTGAACAAACTTTCCAAACACAGCCAGGCACAACCCATGTGGTGGTAACTGCCAAAGGCTGTGGGACATGAGAAGCAAGAGGTCTAGGGGAAATTATTTCTCCAGCACTCATTCACCTTTCACGGGAGTTACATCTGCTTATGACATATTTAAAAGGTAGAAGTTAACATTAGGAGCACAAAGAATAGGTAATGCAGTGAATCAACCACAGGGTGTCCAAATGAAACCCCAGAGAAACAGGTGAAGCAGCATACTGGGTGCAGAGTAGAAAATAAAGTATCAGGGAAAAAGCAGGAAAGCTGTAAGGACAAAATATGGGGCGGGGACAAACAGAACAGATAAGCAAAAGATGTCATCCTTTGGAAATGGTCACTTGTGCTGCACTGGATATTACTGAGGCAGCATTTTAACTTTGATATTTCTGCATTTTGCTAAAACACAGAAGACAGGTCATGATGTACAGGAAAAGCCAGGGCAAAGATCTTGTCCCAGTGACTGGAATTACAATGAACTGAGCCCCTTCAAAGAACCAGACCTGCTTCATGCTGTCTCCAGAGGAACCTTGTGTGTTCATTTCAGCAAGTGAGCAAAGACTTGAAATTCACCTGCTGTTTGATGACAGCCAGAGGTGACTGGCCTGGGATGAGCAGACAAGGGCTGTATCCAGGTTTAGATCTCCCTCGCTCCCACCCTCCCACTCGACATACCCAGTTCAGCACAGACAGACACACATGATGAGCAATACTCGGTTCCTCCTACAAAGCAATGTGTCATGCTTAACCTCCGCCTCCTCCTCAACTCCAAACCACAACAGCAGCTCTGGGAATTCAGGAGGCTGTTACACAACTGGGGTGCCTGCGACACAACACAGACATCTTAAAGTTGGGACCTCTGTAATCCATAAAGGGAAAAGTTTCTTCAGATCAGTTCCAGGAGATAACTTGAGTCTTTTGCTAAGGCTTTCCTGATGCAGGGTTGAGTAGAAAACATTAAAATCATTCAAAGCAAATCAACCCTGAAACACCTCCTCTTCTCAGCAGTCTGCAGGCCTCTCAAAATGCTATTACAACCCCCCTCAAAGGAGTGCTCATCTCAGAACTTCAGCAGCAAAAGGCACCATTGCCACCCACATACACTTCATTCACTTCTGCAGGATGGCACAGCCCCTCCAGCCCATACCTGTTTGCAGAACCTCAGGAATCCAATCGAATAGGTCTTTCCCCACAGGCAGCAAGTTCCATACACACAGCTGGACCTGAAACAGCCAACACAAGATGACAGTGTTCACAAGCAAGATTTGGGCTGGAGTGCAAGATTCCTACCGACTTTATCTATCTCTCTATAGCAAAGTTGCAGGACTGGTGCTTTCTCCAACCATAATTAAAGTTACAGCCATACTCTTTCAGAGAAATGTCTAAAACAACATCCTGACTATACACTCCCATTATATTTTTCCTTTAATTGAGTAGCATGGGGAGAAAAGATCCTAAAGGAAGCACAATCAACTAAAGACAGAAAAGATTTAAAGGAGGAGAAGGGAATAAGAAAATAAACAAATGTGTAGGCAGGTGTCCAGAAAAGCTGTGTATCAGTTCAGCTTGCCTAAGAGGATGTGATCACCCTGATCTGTCTCAGAGCAGGGTAGTGGTAAATCATCACCATCCACATTGCCCAGTCCCAGCAGACATTTGCCACATGACACAGTTTTTCAGGGCAGGGATAAGAGGAAAAGTAGTAGATGGGCTCAGAAGGAGGATAGCGTCATGCTGTAAGCACAATAAATACTCACTCAATTGGTTTCCCTCTGATCTCAGACATGATGGAGCTCTCCCCTCCCAAGTACTCATAGCAGAGGCTGAGAAAGTTGTATATTACAAAGGCTGCAACGACATCAATCAGAGTAAAATGACAACCAACTTCAAAACAGGTGCAAGGACCAAGAGTACAGGCAACAGACCAAACATTAGCAGCGACTGCTTATGCAGCACCTTTCCCTTCAAAGCACTCCAGATTATTTTCACTGCATTTATCGTTCTACCTCAGCACTCACAAGACTATCTGAACTGGAGCTTGGCCATGGTCCCAGGCCAGTTCCATGACTCATGCCAAAAGGGTCACAGAATCATTTAAAACTGTGGTCAGTCTCTGTTTTAGAGACATCTGTAAGATGCCACTCTTTACAGGGTTCCTGTGCATTATTCTAGGACATTACACTGGTACTAAGTAATCTGGGAAAGATATATCTGATCCATTAACCATATGTTATCTCCTGTATTTAACCTTCTAGCTGATGAACACAGTTTCTCTCTGCCAGGTAATCAGACTATAGACATAAGAGGTGGAGAAACAGAGGGGTTTTAGTGGAACACTGTTTTCATGTCTGGTGGAGATTTTTGAAAAACAGACTCTGTGCTTCATTTCCTCAGAAAGATGAAATTTCTTGTCTACTGAATAAACTTCTTCTTGGGCCACTTTGCCTTCCCCAGCAACATGGTACAGACAGCGAACAGCCTTCTTGAACTGACCACTAATAGTTTGTCCCATTTCAGTTCTCCATAACTACAGATGTATTTCCTATTCACTGGATCCAAACCCTCTTTAATGCATAGAGTAAGCCTGCATGCGCCCTGTCTGCCACTCTCTGGACTTGTTATAATCACTGTTGGACCCTCAAAGTTGTGAGATTTTTTAGGGCAAGGACTGTACTACTAAGTTTGTTGTATATAGCCCTGGGGCAAAAGGACAGACCAAATGACCCTTCTTTCAACATTACTTTCTATGGTCATCTGTACCCAGACATCCCCTGGAAGGACAACACCCAAATTCTGCTTTTTGCCCCAAACAATTTGGGATAGAAACAGAAGTCTCGAGGAACTTTGAAATAAGAACAGAAGCCTAATAACATACAGCACAGAGACGCTGGTCTCCTCAAGCAGCTGGTTATTAGACCTGAGGTCAATTTTTCCACATGGATGAACTTCTGAAGTCAGACATCAGCTCTTAATTCTTCTACAAGCATCCAAACTATGCCCTGGCAAAGAGGTACTCGACACTTCTCAAAATTCTCATAGTCTCAAAACATTGTATTTATGGTTTGTAGATGTGTCTAGCTGGCAAGAATGCTATGGCACCTAAAAGCCAATGGTATATACCTGCTTCTATGTATGTTATTGGTATACTGTTACTCTACCTGTAATCCTTATTATTGAACAAAGTCCACACAGTAACAACTTTGCCAAAGCCTTAATTAGGAGAGAAAACACCAACCATGGAAAACTCATTTAAATAATTGTGGTAACCCCTTTTGCCTTCAATTTTTCTGCAACTTAGTTGACAGCTCCCAGAGGAAGAAAAGCTGAGCTTTTCCTATTGTCCTCCAGTGACCCCTGCCCTCTGATGTGGTCATTACAATATGAGGCCATTTCACAAGCACTAGGGAAGAGATGACATCAGAGGAAGAAGATAAAACAAAAGGAATAAAAGGGAGGGAGAAATATCTGCCTATCCCTCCCCAAAAGAAGTAAGTGCGAGCAATCAAAGCTCATCACACCAGCAAAAGAACACTTCTCCCATTTCTGATCCACATTTATTAGATGATACTCATGATATCAATGTAACAGAAAAAAAAATCTACTTGTGTCAGTGTTACTGACACTCAGGTTTTTACAGAAACAGAGTCACATGAAAGAGCAACACCAAAATGCTATGAAATGCAGTCTACAAATGGCTCTAGACTGCTTTCAAAATTTATTAGTAGGGTCTTCTCCCCCCATTCCCTAACAGAGCTCCTCCCCACTTCACAACCTAAAACCTTCTCAGTAAAAGAAAGAATAAGGTGTATGTCAAGGGACATACAAAAAGGCTGTTTCAAAGTAATCCCCAGAAAAAGTGAGAGAGAAAACTGCTTTCCAAAGGTGCTTTCACCTCCACCTGTAGTTTTTTCACACAGGCCAATGTGCCAAGGTGAACTCTGGCGCACGGGCTGCCTCCTGAGCAGATGCTCAAATGTTTGCGAACTCCCTGAGCAAGCGAGGCAGGGGGACACTGGCTGTTGCTAGGAGGAGTTTCGCAGAGCAGCAGGCTTCCTGCTAGACCTACACACGCGCAGGGCAGGGAAAATATAAAACCAGGCCCAAACAAAGATGCCTTCTGCATCACGTGTGCACGTTTGCCATCTGCTGCTGCATCTCGGAGCATTGTTGCGGATGTGAGGAGGGCCTGCTGGTCCCTTCAGCTAATTAACTTGTTCACATGGCCAGGGGCACCACTCTGCAATGCAGATCTCACCAAAATAACTGCACCAATGAGTTATCATTTAATGAGGGGATGGTGATAAATTGTCCTCAAAAATACACTGCTAGAGTGCAGTCTCTCCTGTGGGGTGGCTAGAGGTTTCTTTCAGGATAAGATCAGGAGGGAAGTTAAGATAGCATTTACTGGAGAGTAACCACTTCCCTCACATACAGCATTAGTGGCAATATGTTATCTGCAGCAGATAACCAAAACCAGGCCATTGGTAACTCATCCTGAACATGGCACCCTCTCTCCTGCAGGACTCCGAAGCACTACACCTGACCAGCCTCAGCACTTGGTGGCTGTGCTACTCTGTGCAAGCACACAAGTGGCCACAGGATGGGACCAGAGAATACAATGCTAACACACTGCACCAGCAAAACAGGACAAAGCATGTGTTTGGCTGCTGATTAGGTGCTGTTAGAAGAGTCAGAAGCTAAGCAATACCTCGCTTTCTAACACCCAGATACAATCAGATTCTTTGGCTTTACACCTTCCTGAAGCAAGGGACCCAAGAAAACCAAAAACTTTGTCTCTACAGAACACTGTAAAGGGAAGGCTCAACACATCCTGTCATGCTCAGAGGCCAGTGAGGAAGAGGGTCAGGTTGTCCCAGCCCATGGCAGCGGTGCTGCACTAGATTGTCTTTACAGGTCCTTCCTGACCCAAACCATCCTTTGATTCTATGATTTTCAGTCACTAAGCAAGCCATGGTCATCCAGTTAGGCACACCACAAAACTTTGCTTCAGTAGGTGACAGTGATGCTTTCTCCATGTTCTCAACCAGAAACAAAGTTCTCTCAGGGCAGAGACTTCCCACCTCTGTCTGACCCCTCCTTACCTTCATAGCAGTCCCGCACTGTGCCAAAGTAAACATAGTACTGGTCATTGGTGAAGAACAGGAGACTGAGCCATGAGTCAAAGGCATAAATGGGCACAATGAAGAGGATCCGAACGATGTAGCGCTGTTCGTTTGGGCAGCTATAGCAGCGAAGATGCATGTAGATCTGAGAGGACGGAGAGGGGAGACCAGGATCAGCGGAATATGGAGTAGAGAGGAGAAAGTAGAACTGGAGAGTCAATTGGGCCAGGAAAAACAAACTCAGTAAATCACCTCTTGATTGCCTCCAGCAGCCTCAAGGTGATGAAACATAAAAGAAAAAATAAATCACTGTTATCATATGACATTGATATAGCAACCCTTAGTTTGCAGAGGGGGGGAAGGAGAAGGAAGAGGAAATGGAGGCATTTCTAATCTAGTTTCTTATAGGGAATTAATTTACTGTTACATCACCTTGCCCACATTCTTTTGTTCATATCTTTTTTCCAGTTATCAGTCCTACATTCCTGCTATCCTCTTTTAAGTACCTAAGATTCACACCACTGCAGGCTGCTTTTCTCTGAGGAGAGAACGTGCATGCACTTAAGCACATGCTCCTTGTGAACACACTCACTCTCTTGGCAGTTTTGGATGCTTTCAAGACTTTCACCTGAAACAACCTAAGAGAGCCCTTCAGAGCACAGCCAAAAGCTGATAAGCCACAGCCTATATGCTCAAAAAGTGTCAATCTGCACACTGGTGACAGCACAGCCACAAAGTGACAGCCATCAAGGGAGCACTGAGCTCATGCAACGTGCTCAAAGGAACCGCAGAGCCACAGCGTTTGTTTTATCCGACTGTTTGCACACATGCCAATCCCCCTAAGTCACTGGCTGGGGGAGCGCAGTGTTCCCACCCTGCCTGCTCCCACCCCTCACAGTTTGTTAGCCATCATTAAATTCCACATCTAAGATGCTTTTTCACAGAATACCCACCTCCTGAAAAAGGCACTGACCACAAGCACACCCTGAAGATGAGCACAGCTCCTGCAATGGCCTAATAACATGGCCAGAGCTTCAGCACAAGTTGTGGGTACGCTCTGTTGACCACGGAGTCAGCAGAGGCAAAGCCTCTGTATGGCAATTCTCATCGAGCTGCTGCCCCAACTGCTGGAATTAGTAACAGCTAGTTTATTACATACATGCTTCATGACTGACTGATTCTTCTGCCTGAGAACAAGTGTTTGTACGAAGCTTCACCCTGCATTTGGGGATGTTGTGAGGATTCTGCAGGGTCTAACAAAACACACACTGATTATCTCACCTTTCCCTCATAAGGGAGAGGGGCTTGTCTCTCTCTCTCCAGCAGTCTGTTGCTTATCCCTCCCTGCCTCTTGGCCAGATCTGGTCAAAATCGACTGAAGGGCTCAAAAATACTTCCGTTTCCTCTCCTAACCCTTGAAGAGCTCACAAAAAACTCATTTCCTGAGGAGAACAGGTTGAAAATAAACTAACAAACCTTAGGGATATTTTTGCCCTTCGACAATCCCCGTGACACATCTCACCCAGCACAGGGACAGCTGACACCGGAGTTCAGATGACTCCAAGCTTTGCCCTTGGGATGTCAAAAGAGCCCTGTGATCCGTGCGCCTACGAGAGCACAGGAGCTGCTGCCGTGTGAGAGGACAACAGCGCGTTTCAATCAACAGTGTCTCTCTGGCACTGACGTCCATCGGTTTCTTCGGAGAAGGACATTAATGCCTAACTGTGCAATGCTATACTGCGGAGGAAAATTTCTTCCTACCCTCAGTAGGCAATCAATTTGACAGGAGGATCCATGGCACTTGTAATTGTTACCCAAGCTGGTGAAACCACAGGTGTTACTCTTATTCATCTGTGACTAATCCATTTTTTAACTTCACTAGCCTCTGTACTCCATCAGTAGGCTATAGTTTTCTAGATTCTAGTCATCACTCTGGAATCTACGATCCAACAGGTACAAAACATAGGTTGATAAATAACAGGGCTTGTGTTTCCCCACTGTGTTTTTCAGTTCACATGACAACTGCATGAAAGGGAGGTATGGAACAGGATGCAGGGTTTGACTTGTTCTGGCTCCCAGGACACCTGCCCCAGAAAGCAGAGAGGGGAGAAAAATTAAAATAAAACATTTCCTGCTACTCCTTTCCGCAGTGGAGTTCAGCCTTTGGAATTCACTGGCACAGGAGATCAAAGGAGGAATGTCAAACAACAGGTGACTACAATCTTTTAGCCAAGAGCTGACACAATAACAAAATGGCTGGATTCAGATACAAGACCTGTGAAAGGATGGCCTGAGATAACACATCTTACTGCAAACACTCAAGAGATGGCCAAATGTTTTACAGAGTGTGCTTCTTCTCCATTCACACTATGGAAATGGTCTGTTCCTCCATGTGGGGAAAAGGAAAGGATGAGAAGTACGAGTGACAGGATTTTACCTGATGGCAGGTGATGAGCAAAGCTGTCCATACAAAGAAACCTGAGATAGCCTGAGCAGCAGTGGTCATGAGAAATATTGGCTGCTCCACAGCCGTGGGGCTGCCATCCTCCGGCATCCAGGAGAAGTTAGGAGCCACAGCTGGAGTGGTGGCAGTTGACCCCAATTTGGGGGCTGCAGTGACATCAGTCATCATTATCATGGTGCCTTTTGGTGTGAGGTTCCAGTTGGGATTGCTAAAGAGCTGCCCACGAGCCAAGACCTGTCAAGGAAGAGGACCAAAAAGCAATTGAACCCAGCTGAAAGGAGTCAGGAGCATAACAGTAACAGTGCTTTGCATCTCTCACATGCCTTTCACCAGGCTGCTCACATGTTTTAGGAACAGGACCTAGATAAGTCTGGCACTGCCACCCCTCGTGACACAAGTCATGTGGGTGTTCAGGAACCTCTCACATCCTCCCTGAGATCCTGAAACACTGCCACTGCCATTGTCACCACCCTACTGCAATAAAAATATTTCAGCACAAGATGAATAGAGCATTTAGCTGAGATCACAGAATCATAAAATGGTTGGAAGGGACCTTAAAGATCATCTCGTTCCAACCCCCGGCCACAGGCAGGGACACCTTCCACTTGACCAGGTTGCTCAGAGCCCCATCCAACCTAGCCTTGAATACTTCCAGGGATGGGGCATCCACAACTTCTCTGCGCAACCTGTTCCAGTGCCTCACTACCCTCACAGTAAAGAATTTCTTCCTAATACCTAATTTAAGCTACTCTCAGTTTAAAACCATTCCCCCTTGTTCTATCACTGCATGCCCTTGCAAAAAGATCAGAAGGAAGTATCTAAATCATCCATATTGGAAGATGACAGGCACAACTAAGTTAACAGCTCTGCTTTCCATAAAAGTATGGGCTATTCTGCTGTGTCTTAGTGTTACAGTTAGCCTGCCAAGCAGCAACAGGCAACAACATGTGCCACAGTGTCACTATGCAGCAAGGGGGATGAGGTGAACAGTATCCTTATTCCTTCAGCAAGCAATCCCACCTCTCCTACTGCCATGTTGAAAACCACACTCAGCCCAAAGCACCTTCATTGGAAGGATATGCACTGAAAGCTTTCCTTGCTTTGAGGGCATGAAAGTCATGCTTTTACCAAACATTGTATGGCACGGTACACTTCGCCAGCCTTTTATTAATTCTACTAACTTAGCAGTATTTTCTACATGATGTGAATTTAACCTGATTGGCTTTTAAAAGCCAGTTGACCCATGAAAACACCCAGAACATGCAAGATCTCAAAGCAGCATGACCCTGGGCCATTTCCGGGATAAAAAGCTATCTTCTTTCAATGGAACAAATTCTTGAAGGTCTAAGATCTAAAGTAGCTATTATTTTCAATTTGGTTGTAAGCAGGCTCTAGTGTGACCTCTGGATTGCAGGACAATAATCCACTTAAACCAAGATCACAAGCAGGCAGCCATTGGTTCTACCCATTAGAAGAGCTGCTTCTGATGTGGTTGCAGTAGAGATGTGGCTATCGAGGGGAACAGCATTATGTTGCCTCCTTCTGATAACCTCCTAATCGTTTTTGGAATGCCCTTTCTGTAAAAGCACAAGACATAGATCTTACACAGGCCTATCAGTAGATGGAAAGGGCTTTAGAAAGGCCAATGAGCCATCTCCTCAGTTTACAGCTGCAGCAGGGAAGGACACGCCTGTCATTTACTGACAGGTTATTACACAAGACAAATAAGAGCATACACTTGAAAATGAACTACCCCAGCTCTGCTCCACCTGAAGCCACAGCACAAACTGGCGAACAGGTACCCAGTAAAAGCAGAGGGCCAGTAGCAAGTCCTTTCCAAATGCACACTAAGGTGTGCAAATGGCCCCTCCAGCACAGGCTTTTCCAAAACACACACTTGCAGTAATGGTGTGCAGCACTCTGATGTTACTGGTGCCACAATCCACCTCATTTCTGCTTTCTTCTACAGGGGAAAGAGAAAAATCCTGCACAACTGCTGTCGTTTAATTTACAAACTAATCGTCAAACTTGGCTTTTCTTCGTTCTTTCCAGTTGTTGTTTTTCCAAAATAGTCCTGCTCTGAATTACAGCTTTCCATAACCACATGTACAGCAAGGGTAATTCCTTTCCAGTCCTGATCAGTACAGAAAATACAATGGTTCCGTTTTGAGCTTCAAAACATACATACACACACACACACACACACACACACATTTCATTACCTATACTGTATTTAAAAATTTGGAGAGATGAAGGCTGGATGAGGATGTCACAAGGCAGCAACTGAACACTCACAGTGCTGAGAGAGTGCTTCCACTAAGCTCATAAAGGGCACATCTAGAATGAAATCAGAGCAGATGCACCTGTGGTTAACCTAGGTCTAAATAAAGTCCAGCCAGCTGCAACCTTGCACATCCCAGTGCACTTTGGGAGATATGCAAGAGAGGAAGCTGCTAAGCCCTTCCTAAAGTTCATGGGGGAGAGGATCTGTACATCAGACCACAAGTGGCAGGAGGAACAGGACCTGGACATCCACACTCCGGCTAATCAAACCACATCAACAGCACAGTCCCAAATGCAGCGTCAGTAACATCAGCAGAAGTGAAGATCTGAAAGGGAATTCTTCTGTGTCTCTGCACTTGTTTTAAGAGAAGTGGAAACAGCAAAAAGTGATCAGCAAGCATTTTGACATGAGAAGGGTTATGTATTCAAAAGCAGGGTCACTTATAAGTTCAAGTTGTGTATGTAACCTTAACACTGCCCCCTTGTGATTATACATCAACCACCATTAATTACATGATTGTCTATCACTCTTAACCTAATCCCCTTTAATTGACACAGTCACTGAAATTAATAACTCTTTCCAGCACTGTGTTCTGAAAGAAACATATAAACTTTCCTACAAACTAAGGTTCCACTCCTCCTATGCCAAAACCCAATTCACCTCACCGCCCCTGTTCCTCAGGGTTGCCCGAGGACAGCTTTTTATTCACTTGATACTTTTCACTGGTTCTGTGCATCAGTTGGCAGTTCATTCTCCTTGCTAGTGAAGCATGATGGAATGCTGTACTCCCAAATCTGCAAAATTAACATACACTTTCCAAATTATCCCTTTTAATCTTCTCAAGTCCCACACATCATAGCTACAGTGACAGGTATAAGCAGTGCACAAAGCTGTTATGGAAGACTACTCTAAGCAAGAAGCTGAAGCTGTGAGAGCAAATCTGGTCTATACTTAAGAAAAACAGATAATAGCACAGAGCCTTAACCAGGTGAGTGGATTTCAGCTCATTCACTACCCCAGATCAGCCTTTGAGCTCCTCTTTTGCTTTGTTAAAAAGAACATCTCGAGGGTGGGCTGTTAACTCGCTTAACAGGCCTTTCTTCTGAGAGGCCTCTTCCCCTGTGCAACAGGACACAAGTCTAGCAAACCATTAGAACAGGTTTCCAATAAAGGTGGTGCCTGGGAGCACATCACAGCAAACATGTTGTCTTGACAAGCTACAGATCAAGCACTGTAGGAACAAAGGGGTTCAGAGACGAGCACAGCAAATCAATGTGATTCAGGCACAAGTCCGTCTTCATTGAATCAAAGGCACTCATTTTATACACTTTTGGGATATTGCATACATTTCCAACTTTATCTACTGATAAATGAACAAATTCCATTCTCACACGAATATGACCTTTTCTCATGCGAATATGGTTCCTTCCCAAGTAAACATGGTACTTTCTCATAAACATTTCTCAAAAACAACACCTG
>JAWWLV010000045.1:50985315-51036731 GCA_035041135.1 Platyrinchus mystaceus | reverse complement strand
ACTCATCACTTTAAGCCACAAGATGTCTATAACTAACCACTTTCCCTACTTATGCTAACTTAAGGCCTAGTCATGTCCAGCAAAACTTACCACACATTCACTGGATCGATCATCTGATTATCAAAATATTCCTACAAAGCACCTTGGCATAAACAGCTTCCCTCTTACCTGACACTGTGAATGTGTTTTGGCACTTGTTTCTTGGACACCTACCTCCATCATAGCCCAAGTCAGTGCCACAATACACCTTCCTGCTTCCTCTCACACCTGGGTAAAAAGATACTTTCCAACAGCCACAAAGCTATTCCCTATTCACTTCCATCTTCTCCACTCTCCCTCTTTGCTACTCCAGTTGTGCAATGACTTGACATCACTCAGGCTCCTGGCTGTGATCTCCTTCCAGTGCTCCTCCCAGCTGGCTGTATTCCTCTGTTGATCCTTGCACATTTTAAGCTCCCTGGGACAACTGCCTTTTTGTTCTCTGCCCATACAGTTCCCAGCACTGCAAGGTACCAAACCATGAGGAGGGCGCTTGACATTACCATAGCATTTAGAAACATGAATTACCAAGGCAATACAAACCAATCTAATGCACAATAGATTTTGGAGAGTTCCTTACTCTTCTGCCATATCCTGTCTTCTCTGCCCATCTCTTTCATCTCTACCTCATTACTTCCAGTTCAAGGGAGAATAAAGTTACTTGCACACTTATTCTCCCTCTCTGGAGAACACTCCTAAATATATCAAAGGAAACTATTTCAACGCTTCTAAATTTCACTCTTGGAGCTTTCCCCACCTTCAACTGACTACCTTGCTCCCCCCGGAGGTAACCTGAAATATGACAGGACCAGAACAGAGAGACAGGAAAAGTGCCAAACTTCTGGAAACTGGAAACATGCACACATAAAAGTACACCTAGGTAGGTATTCTTAGGGCTTTCGGACGCAGGCTTAGGTGTATTTCAGGATGGCCACAGGAAACTTGGATCAGAGGTGTACGATTCTTCTACATGGGTTACATGAGCTTCAGGCAGAGCCTAGATCTGTATGAGGTCTTATACCCAAAAACCTCGAAAGTGGAAGGCAGAGATCACACCCCCATCCCCTACAAGCTGTTGCCTGTTCCTGCCCAGAACTCATTACAAGTTACGCACATTAGAGCAAGACAGGACCTTGTACTACCAGGGCATTTAGCTTAAACACCAACCTTAGTACCAGCTTAAACTTATCTAACAGATCTTCTGAAAGCACTTTAGGAGTATTAGGGGTTGCTCTCAGTGCAAGGAGGGGAAAAGAAAACAAAACAAAGCATGTGCTATTTCTATCAAGATAACTATCCTGACAAAAACCTAGAGATGCAAAACACTGTTATTAGGATTCTTGATAGAGAAGAGGTTCTAAACTGCATGGGGACCGATTCTGTTAGAGACAGCAAACCGACATAAAGCTAGCAGGGATGTGTCCACATGGCCTACATCCACAGGGAAACAACAGCACACTAAATCTCCACCAGGAGCAGATTGCCAGTCCTGCATCTTTCGGAAAAAGAGATCTTCTGTATTCAACATTAACACGGCAGCTTCTTCCACTGAAAATAAACTCAGAACAGTAAACAGACAGGATGTGGCACAAGTGAAAACAAAAAACTTCATTTCTGGCTTGCATAAAGGCATGGAAAATCTTACCACTGAAGAGGGGCTATTTCTACATAAACAAACATAAATACGGAAACCTCATTTGTGACACAACAAAAGTGGTGTAAGAGAAGGAAAGAAAGATTCAGGCTTGGTCCTTCAGTTCCATGGGGTATTTCTGAACAAAAATTCAACCACAGTCTAGTAAAGGAGGAGATGGCTGCCTGCTCTGAGTAAGACCTACCCTAGTGCAGGTAGCAAAAGAACCTGAAACAACATGACTCTGAAGCCATTCTGTCTCATCTGCAAATGCAATCTGTGTTTTTAAAATAGATCATCTCATCCAAGGCTGAAAGTATTTAATTTCTAAACTGCTGAGAGAGCAAAGAATGATACACAAAGCTATCCCATGAAAGAGTCTTAACAGCTAAGCCTCCTTCTGCTGTACATGACACGAACCACTAAAACACACATGGCCTGGCTGTAAGGTTCTCCTGGAGAGCTATGAGACAAGAAAATGTTCCTCCTTAAAACCTACTCTACACTTACCCCAGCTTTAAATATCCACCATGCTGAGCTTTTTTTCTGTTAAGATACCACAAAACCATTTTCCACTCCCCTCTTAAGTTCATAGTCCTCCAACAGTTTCTTCATTAAACTATCCTTATTCCTACAAGAGTTTCTCCATTAAATTATCCTTATTCTGGATCCAAAAAGACCAATACAGAAGTCCCATGCAGTAGCGCAATCAAAGTCTGAACTGTCTGCATCTATTAGGACATGAGCAAGAACTTTATATTAGTGAAAGCAGGAGCTTAATGTTTTTTCAGAATGTGCCTTAGACTCACAAGGAATACAAAAACACAGGACAAAATGGTTCAAGGTTTATTTTAAACTATTTTAATTACAACAGTGCCTAGAATTGCCAGCTGGGATCAACTCTTTCCATTGTACTAGGCACACACGATAAATTCTGTAGTTGATAGATAATTGAATTAAGGTCTTTTCAACACCCAAAGGCATGGCATCACTAGCTGATATGGCAAAAGGTAGAAAAGGAGAAGAGGACAAAATAACTCTACACAGTAAGAGAATCACTGGCACAGCTCAAATCAGTGATAGCAATCCAAGAAGAATCAAATGCTTCTACATTTATTACTTATTAAATTGCTTTTGCTCTCTGGGGTGGCATCTAGTTTACTTAGCTATGAGACACGAAAAGGTCCCAACAGTGCATTTTTAAGCTCTCCAGTAGCACTCGGCAAACAGTCTGAGTTAAGTATGTGACCTGGCATGTGATTTTAACAAGTACAACTCATTTATGTTTTACTACTCATGTTGGGCAAAGCTTCCTTAATGTCAAGGCAGTGAAAGTCACCCACAACACACACTTCATACAAAGGCACATGTACATAAGTCCGAACGCATGTGAGCAGTGCTGTGCTCGGCCAGAAGACAGGCAAGACTTACAAACATACGCAGTGATTGAATCTAGTTACTGCACTTCATGTCATGCTCTGTCTGCACAACAAATTCCAGATCCAAAAGCAGTTCTAGTCAATGTTATTTCTAGAGGAGTGAGCAGTCTGAACGCTGAAGAGATGTCCCAGTCACAATTTTCACAGCTGTCGGCACAGTCAGTGAAACAAGGGAAAAGAATCACTGGGACATAAAACCAGTAGCATCAGCACGAGCAGAAGAAGAAGACCATCAGCCTCAGAAGCAGAAGGTAGAGGAGTAAGGCAACTAGGAAGACCAAACTGCAGGGCAAGGTACACACCCAATAAGCCATACTCAAGAGATGATACGATGCCTACATACACGTAAGAGCACATCCTACACACAAACAATTTAACCTTCAACAAGGTCACACCACTTCTTTTCTCATTTTGAGGAAATAAATATCTGAGAATATAAAAAAAATCTTCTCCACTTGCAACTCACAGCCCCCACCCATTTTGCTAAGCCGTAGCCATCCGAAGAGAACACAGCTTCCCCTCCCCATGTGCCCATTTAAAAACCCAGAATCAACAATAAAACCCTTTTACCCTGAGCCATGCACTCTTCTTTCCAGAGTTTTTTTCTGCTCTATTAATTTCTGTTGTCTCACTGTATTAGCACAGCCCTCCTCTCCCCATCCTCCTCCTCCTCCTCTTTTTTTTTTTTGTGGACTGACCAACATTATGATAGGTCAACATCCAACATGCAGTCCCTTTTTTGGAAGGGGACCAGAAAAAGAGAGAAAGGGGGAGGGAGATGAGGACAAGGCATGTTCCCCAACCTTCCAACCGCTCCTTTGAGAACAGGATCAAACACACTTAGGCCATGCATTGCACCCCTTTCCCATACTCCCAGCAGCCCCATTCCACACAAATCAGTCAAGCCCCCTGTTCCCAGGGGAGAAACACAGTAGGCCTACAAAGATATTCTGCAACTGACAGAGGGGAAAGAGACAACAAGAAAAAGGATGTGTTGTAAACAGTTGTGTCCAGCATGACAGAGGAAGTTTGCTTTTCATTTTCCAAATTCTCAAGAACAAAGTCAAATCAGAACTTATTCCGCCACCACTTGCATTCATTGTTCCCCACCTCTGAGTGCCGAGACAGAGCAGAGAACAGTTTTGAATTTGTCACAGGGTATACAGTTATTCTAAGAAGAATCAGAAGTCAAACTCTTCAGCAGCATGGAAAGGTATTAAACATGTGGAAGTCACATGCAAAGGGAGTGTTTTTAATATACTGGAGTATACTTTTCCACACAGAATATAACATATAGAATCTTTCACATGAGATCAATACTTCAATTTACCAAGCAAATGTGCTGGAAGAACCCAGACATCACAGGCCTAGGCAACTGTGCAGGGGTGCACCGAGGGCAATGGCACATCTGACTTCCCTAACAATCATTCTCTGACACAGACATGCAGCAGTGTTGTAAAAACAGTGATTCTCAACAAAGCACCTAAGGCGACTCACTATGAAGCCACTCTGTTATTGCTAAAATAACAACTGGTTGGCTTATTTTTTTTGTGTGTTGTTGCTTCTCTTTTTCTTTTTTAACTCTGACCATAAGACACATACATCCTTCTTAATTTCCAAAAATCATGGACTCCTAATTTCATGGCTCCTGTCTGACATTACCCCCTCCAGTCTCTCCTGCCCTGCTACTCCATCAAGAAAAATAAAAATCCTACAGAGGCAAACTTCTGAAAGTAGGATTGGGACCTTTGTAATCCTAGACTCATGGGAGAGGAGAGTTCCTCCCCACACAAAAATGCCAAGTCCTAGATATATCAGCATTACAGCTTTGCTAGTTAAAGAATAAGCCCAGATACAGCACTTCTCTTACAGAAAGATTACCTCTGGAAGTTCACAGGCAGTGCCTGGAGGAAGAAACCATTCTAACCCTTGATGGCTAAAGCACAGAGAGAAGAGGCAGCATCAGAGGGGAAAACCTTGCCCAGCACCCTCTTCCAAAGGCTACTTACAGCACAGGAGTGGCTAGGAGCTGCTCCCCTTTTCCTGACTCAGCACCAAAGCTGAACACAGACCTTTGCAGAGAAGTCACTGGTACTGTTAGAAGCTGACAGATGCCAACAACTACTAAAACACAGTTCAAGGCAATTCCAACATCCCCCCTCTCTATCCCAAAAGTAATCAACAGCAATGCATTTTCTCTATACAGAGAGAAATACAACACATATCTAACGGAGGGGGTGCACTTAAAAAAAAAAAGATGAAACTTCAACCCAATGTTTCCAGACACTGCAACATTACATTACCCAGTTGCGGGAAGTTGCCTAAGTGGGAATTTATATAAATAACTTCTATCTTAGGACTCTCATAAAATCAGCGCCATCACAAAGTCATTGGGAGGGGGGAAGGAAGTCTGTAAGAAGAGTTTGGAGGAGGAGTGAGGTCACTCCCAGCTCCCATGGGACAATTAGCTGCAAATAGCTTCACCCACCACTCACCAGCCTTTCCTAGCAAAACTGGCAAGGAGACAAGGTGTGGTGAGCCATGAAGAGAAATTCACTGTCTTCTAATCTGCCTCTTCAGGTAGACTTGTCCAGGTTCATTTTAAGCAACCTGGACAGAGGCACAGCTATGCTCATTAGTGCTGCCTGGGCTGTATCTGTGCTGGAGATGACCAGACCGCTGCAGGCTCCCAGCAATCAGCTCAGCAGCCTCCAATCGCATCCATGACATGTTCTGCAGCCTGGGGAGGGAACACTGGGTCAGCAAGGTCAGCTTTTAAGGTATTATCTCATCTTCTTGAAGCCTCACTGCTGAACTACGTAATATGTTGCAGTCATTTTCTTTGCTGAATCAGAAGGACCTTTTTTTACTTTTTTGCCACAGAGCTGATCAGGGGCCACATGTACACCATACCTGGGCAGAGAGGAACACTTTCTAGTTAGACACAAAAAATTAAGGCTATGACGCTATCTCTCTATGCTCTTGGTCACTCTCCATTATACAACATTCTCAAGTAGCTGAACCTTTCAGCATCATCAGACTCCTAGGCACTGTGACTTAAAGATAATAATAGCAATATTCCCATCCTTTCAATGCAGAGACTGACTTGAGGGTGGGCAGATAAATATCCAGGTATTCTGTGGGTTAATGCTGAAAGTAAAGCACGTCAGTTATTTCCCTTTTCAGATTTCCTGTCAATTATGCCCCTCAGAGGCTATAAAGACCTGGTTAAACACAGATACAGCACAGTTCCTGAGCAGCTTGCCTATACACCGCACTTTCCCTGGAGACAGCTTGCTCTGTTGCTTTTCCAGACACGTTACTTACACAATCACAAACAAAAACCCGATGGAAGTTGAGCTGACTTTTAGATTAGACAGAACCTGGCTATGAGCAAGTACTCCAGTTCCCTGCCTCTCCCTAGAGGAGGGAGACTCTGAGGTGAGACTCCTTGAGGGTGGCTGCAACTCGCTGCTTTAGCTGGCAGAATTTTGCTTCCAAAACCATCCTGGGGAATTGCTGCTCTGAAAGCATGTCCAGCTGTTGTCTCCAAAAGTAGTACATAAAAAAGAATAAAAAAAAAAAAAGAGAAAAAATGCAGGGGAAAAAAAAACCAACAACATCAAAACCCTTTCCATAAGGATGTTTTCAGTCCATTCACAGCAATATTTTATAGTAATTTTAGCTAAGTGTTTTAATCCATTTTATCAGAGTGTCAAACCACTTTCAGAGTCTCAAGTGTTCTGGTAGGGTGTAATGTCTTGACAGGAAACCGCTCTTCCACCACAAGAAAGCAAACCCCAAAGAGTTTGGGAAGAAGCGAGAACAGCACACAACACACACACTGCATCAAGCAAACAGCTGGGCAAGTCAGCACTCAAAACTCAAACACAATGATGCTCTCTCTCTACAGCACCTTAAATTTCCAGGCCCTCGGCGAGCACAATCAATGACAACCACTAAAACAGCGAAAAGCTTCTGCCCCCAGCCCTGGCCGTTCAATAACACACAGCTGCTTTGTTACACACACAGCCAGCAGCAGTCCTGGACTAGAAAAGCTCGACTGTACAAAGGTTAAGCACAATTTCTCTCCAAGGCTGTACTATCCTCATCATTTTGTAGACAAGCCACCTTGTACATTCACTGCTGCTTTCCTTGGTTTCCTCGATTTTAGGCTGAAAACACTGAGAAAACCAGTCACAGAAGTGGCTCTTCCAAATCAACAAGTCTGATTTGAAACTTCATATTTTACCTCAAACTTCAGTACTCTGAACAGTACAGCACTGGGCTCTTGAAGAGGCTAGGAACAAACAGTAAACATCTCCTGAGGAATTCACTGCACCCACCACCCATAGCTGCAAGAGCTCAAAGAATATCCTTTGAGCTGCTGGAAAATGAAACAGGCACTTCTGCTAGAAGAAGCAGGTAAGAGTTTATCTCCATCACTGCAAACATAAGCCAATTAAACATGAACCCAAAACAGGAGGGGAGAGGGAGTGAAGGGTCACATGGAAATTAAAGGGTTGTCATCTACATCAAAATATGATTATTAGATGTTTTAGTTAATTCAGCAGTAGAACCGGGTAGAGAAAGAGATCACCTTTTTATTTTTTTGGAAGGAGGGTAGTGTTTTAAAAGTTAATTTGAACTGGAAAAGAAACCACCCCACCCTTCCTTTATCCATGAGAAGAAAAGAATCCCACAACTGTGAACCGCAAAAGCTCACCTCCCAGCCTGCTACCAGCAAACAGGCAAACAAGCTGACAGAGAACAAGATTTCTAGCTGGATTCTGTCAGATGGTTAGAGACTACCCAGCTCAGAATGTTTTCGTTATGCCAAATCAGCCAGTCACACTGAACTTCATATTCTGACCAGCTTGTGCATATCTAAGAACTTTCCCCTTTTAACTGCCACACGTCCCAAGGAGACAGACAAGCTAAAATACAAAAGTTGCCTGAGTGGTTGGGAGGTGCTCTTCCCCTTGCCCCACATTTCCAAAACACCACCTGTCCAGTGCTCTGAACTGACTGTAGAAACCTGCACCGAATACAAAGAAGATCTGCCCACACCCCCGAGCTGGCTAGGAACACTAACTTCAGTAGTAAAGCTTTCCTGATCATTTTACAGCAAGACCAAATCACTCCTGCTCCAGATGCAGGGATACCCACCTGCTGCTTAGGGTTTACAGCACAACCATAACAATGATGGTACCAAGGACCTAAAAACCTGCTCCACTAGACCAGAGCAGATTTGAAGCCCATTTTCTTGGGGGCGGTGGTGCAAAAAAGCCTGAAGTAGACCTTTGGAGAATAACTTTACCATAAGAAAAGCTCTCCCTAAAGCCCTATTTTTTACCACTTAGCCAACATCCTAAAAGCGTGAGAGTTTACTTTTTTCAACAGTACCACACAAATATAAACCTTTAGTACTAGAAATCTGAATGACATGAACATTTCTGGAGAAATGTGTTTCCTTTAAGGGAGGCTGCTAAGCTCTTAGAGTCAAGAGTAACATCCACCAACACAAGTTCAAAGGCACAGTTAACTGCTGTGTTAAAAGAGGCGAGTCTTTGTTAGTGGGATGTATGCTTTATTATGTTTTCATCGATTGTTTTCTTTTTCTTGAAGGATAAGAAAGACATTTCTATTCATCCTATTAGCCTTTGCTCTATTATTGATCAATACCTTCTATTTTTATCTTTGATAGAGGTAAACAGTCTTCTCTCTGGGGAAACCTGTCTTTATGTCTTCAATAATTATTCCTACGTGGCAAGAACAGTTTCAAACTTTCTGTAAGCAGGAACCACCTTCAGTATTTGCTCTAGATTTCCCACTCCTCCTCTCCTCCCACTCTTGACAGCTTCACAGTGCTCCAGGCAGCTTTCATAAAGCTGTGCCTGAAACCACTCTAGTCCCTTTCCACAATTCATTAGAATCCAGTCACGCACACGTTCCTCCAAAGCCCTCCTTCCACTACACACTGCAGCTGCCAAGGCTGAGTTAGCCCTCACGGAGCAACTGAAAATTTCAAAACACCCCGACCATCCAAACAAGACCCATCATAACTCACCTGAGATGCATGAGAACACAGGTACGAGCAACAGTCAGTCTCCACACACACATCTACCACACCAGCACGTGCACACGGTGTCTGTCATTCGGTTCAGCCTGAACCACAGGCAGCCACAGCAAACACAAACCTGTTGCCCACCACCCTGCTGTGGTCTACTGTGCTCCCAGCCCCACCAGGGCCAGAACAGTGACAGCCTCCCAATGCCACCCAGGAGCGTGGCAGCACCGGGGAGCGCGGGGGCTGCTCCGGTGCGTGTGTGTGCAGGCAGAGTGGGCGGGTGGGCTGAAGCAAGGACGTGTGGCGGGCGGGGGAAGGAACTGGGTGGGCTGCGCTGGCAGAGGTGGACTATCCCCCCGGGGGTGTACTATCCGGAGGAGGCTGTGCGGGCTGCACTGGAGTTTGTGGGGAGACGCGTGTGTATCCGCACGGAGGAAGCGCGGGAGGAACGTGCGCGGAGGGGGAACGGCGGGGGCGACCCCGGGACGAAGGGGGGGCACGCCGGGGGGAGCCGGGCGGAGGGCTGGGGGCAGCGCACGGCGGCGATGGCGGGGGCCACGCCGGGGAGCGGGAGGAGGGATCGGGGTGGGGAGGGGGGGGGTGTCGCGTCCACACCCGGACAATGCGAGCGAGTTCGTGGGGGCCGCACCAAGCCACCCCCCCCCCGCCAGCGCGGCTCCTCCGGCCCGCCCGCAGCCGCCCCCGCGCCCCGGCTCGGCTCGGCTCGGCTCGGCGGCCACCCTGCCCCCGCCACGTCTTACCCTGCAGCGGGCGGGCGCGGCCCAGCCCGGTGGGGCGAGGAGGGGTCGGGTCGGGCCCTGCCCCGCTGCCCCGCGGGCGGCGCCGGCACCGGCGCGGGGGCGCGGAGGCCTCAGGAGCCCATGGCGACGCCGGGCCCGGCTCGGCCCTCCCTCCGCGCCTGCGCACGGCCCCGCGCGCCCCGCCCACCGCCCGCGCGCCCAGAGGGCCGGGGTGACGTCACCGCCCCGCTCTTAAAGGGGCGGCGCCGCCCGGGAGGTGACTCGGGGTTTGCCGCAGAGCCGGGAGCAGGGATGAGCTTCCCGGGGACGGGCGCTCCAGCAGCGCGCTCTCTCCCCAGCAGGCCGGCTAAGGACAGCACTGCCCCGAGGAAGATTCCCCCCCGAGGCAGATTTCCAGCTCTATCTCAGCGTCGTTTCCCTCCACACTCGGAGGGAAAAAAAATAATCATACATAGAGGTGTTGGGAACGTCCTCCAAACTCCCCAAGGAAAAAAACATACATATAGGTATACGTGTTGGAAATAAAAGCAGTGCTGCTATTCGAGCCAAAACACAGGTGCACCCGTGGAGCTGCTACCCCACACCTCCCAAAATGGCAGCACGTTTCCCTTCTGTCGCAGGACAGAACTCCTATCCGAAACCCAGCAACCACTCCTGAATCCAGCCAGATCGTGGCTCTGCTGCCTCCGCCACACTGCAGTGGTGCAGGTGTTGTCTTCCACACAGGCAACGTTCCTCTTTCTCACTGAAAACAGGATTTACAAAGAAAAAAAGTCTAGTTTCATTCTGATCCATCATAACCACAGTCAAAATGGAGGCAGGACAAATGCAGTTTACAGGCAACAGTACAATACCCCTGAACTACCCACTTCTTCCCTTCCCTCCTACTCTTCTCTCATCCCAGAAGCCTCACACAGCAGGGAAATGAAGGAGCAGCTCTTCCTGCTCAGCTGGCAGAGAACAGGCTTGGAAGGAATCTGCAAAGTCACCAAGATCCGTCCATTTATTCCCAGCAGGTGTTTCTGAAAATCAGTTTCAAGGGTTTTAGAGAGCCTGGAAGTAACAGGCCTCTCATCTGGATAATGCAGGGATGCGTAACTATAGGAGCAGCAATTTAGAAGTAAATCAGCATTAAAATTTAGTAATTTACTGTCAGACAGGTCAGACAACCAAAGGAGGGAAACCCAAACAAACCACACCACCACAGACACCAAAGCAGCAGGTGCCACTTCATAGGGAGTTCAGCCTGTTTTCATCAGGCACAGGGCTGTTGGCAGGTGCTCAGTGCTGCTGCCCGGGCCCCTCCTCTTCCCATTCCTTCCGAATTTAAGTTAAAAGACAGAAGAAAGCAAGAAAACACATAATCCATGGTCCACCTCTGTTGAAGTCAGTGCACACCCAAAGCCAACGGCGTGGACAGTCCCATCCCTCTCCTGCTGAAGGCCAGATGCATGGGACGCCAGAGGCTCAAATCCAGGAACCAAGAGATCTTGAATCAGATTTCACATAACTCTTGCCTGTTCCAAGGCTGCAACAGCAGAGATCAGCTCACGTTTATTTTTAGGCGATCTAGTCCTGTGCCTTTTTTCCAGTAATTCTGATCAAACTTGTTCCTGGAACTCAGAAACAGGTTCAGCCGCAAGACAGTGCTTCCTGCATGTAAGATGTGACTCCCAGCAAAGATACCAGGGCCAGTGAAGGAAGAAATGACAGATGCTGGCGTCACTTTATCATTTTCTACTTTATTACTTCAAATTAACAACCACGATAAAGCTCAAAAAAGTCCAATATTTACACAGGAAAAAAGTACAAAATCCCCCCCAAAGTTCTTCAGGTTTTTTTTTGTTTTTTTAAATTACAAAGTAATAAAAAGTTTTGCTCTTTAATTAAAAAAAAGAGAGAGACAGTAAGAGGGGTAAATAAATTAGGAAAAAAACAGGGAGGAAAAATAAAGTGTTAAATAGAAAGGGTAAAAACAAACAAAACAAAGACTAACCCCACCCTCCCCGCCCTGCCAACAACCCATCGGCTCCACACTACAGTGACAGT
The DNA here is from genome assembly GCA_035041135.1 of Platyrinchus mystaceus. Classification (NCBI taxonomy): domain Eukaryota; kingdom Metazoa; phylum Chordata; class Aves; order Passeriformes; family Tyrannidae; genus Platyrinchus; species Platyrinchus mystaceus. Next base: position 51,024,740 of record JAWWLV010000045.1, on the reverse strand, counting down.
GTGTCTGCTACAGGCCATAGGTTGCAGTGGTGATCATTGTGTTTCAAAGCCCCCAAGTGCCACAAAGCAGCTTGAGTATTTCTAAATTATATTTAAAAACAACTAAAGTGGGGGGGAAAGGGGGGGGAGACGGATGGGAGAGGGCAGGAAGGGATTGTGCATGTATTGGTGGATCTTACTTGGGGTTGCATGAGGGAAGGAGAGAGCAAGAGCCATCGCTCTGATAGAACTCCAAACTCCAGTTTTTGTGCACCCCTCTCTTCTCCTCAAGTCCCACACTCTCTCCGCAGGAATTAAAACAAGTTTTAATTAAAAAATAAAAATAGAAAAACACGCACAGCCAGACGAAAAAAGACCCCGCTGCAGGGAGGAGAAGTATATTTCTCCCTGTATTCCAGCTCCAACGATCCCATCCTCCATGGCACCAGGTGCCTCTCCATAGAGATCCCTCCGTGTGTGAGGACTGCTCGCTCCAGGGAAGGCTGACGCTTCTCCCAACAGCCAAAAAAGAAACCGCAGAGAAGCCACCCAAGGAAAGGAAGCCCGAGTCAATGATTAGGCTGTTGCCACAATTCCCCTCACAGCTTAAAATTCGTTTAATGCTCGAGAAAATAAATTCTGTTATAATAATAAAAATCAGACTTCTACCATCAAGTGTGGCTGGAATCTGATTCGCTCCTGGCCCACAAGGCTCCTGAAAAGAACAAAATCAAAGAAAAACCTCACCCCCTCACCCCGCACCATACCCTGCCCTCAGATAAAAAGGAGAGCAAAGTTAAAATTTATATGGCTAGAAACCATATGATTTCAAAATAATATTTAACAAAAAAAAAAAAGCAGGAGAAGATATCCAAGAAGAAAAAAAAAAAAAAAAAAAGAGATAAAATCAAAACCAGGAGCAAAGAGTCAGGAGAGGGAACTGGGAGTAGCCCATGGGGGCAGCGGTCAGGGCTGGGGGGCAGCGGAGGTGTTCCCACACGGCTCCCGCGTCGTCAGCTCCTTGGAGGCGTCGCGCTGGGGGATGCAGGCGGCCCTCTCGGAAACGGCTCACACCAGCGCGGGGGCACAGCTCGACTCCTCAACGTTGGCAAAAAGAAATTCTGTTGGGTTTTTTTGTTTGGTGTTTTCTTTTTTTTGTCTTTTTTTTTTTTTTTTTAGTTTTTATTTGTTTTTTGGGTTTTTTGTTTTTTAAAAGAAAAATACAGTGAAGACACTAGAAAGAGAATTCAAAAGAGAGAAGAGACATTAGGAGAAAATATTCTTCCCAGCACTTCCAATGCCAGCTGGAGCATAACTAATCATATCAGCCCTTTCTTCTACACTCCTGCCTCCCCTTGGAGTTACCTTGCCCAGCTACTGTCATTTCCTCTACAGGAGGCACTCACTAGCTTTGCAAAGTCTCACACACTTGATTACATGCTCAGCACCCTCCTCCCCAACACTGTCACACTGCCAGAAAACCATTCATGAGGAACTAACAAAATGGCTCCCCAGCCTAGCACCTTATCCACGCTCCCTACCCTCCTGGAGAAATGGAAGCTACCTTCACACTCAAGACAATATATCCCCTCAAGGTTTTTGGCAGCCAACCTTACTCTTCCCTCTGAAGCCAAAAAACATCTCCAAGTAAGATGAAAGGAAAGGAAATATACCAATCCCCCACAACATCAGCAAAGTCTTAACCTAAGGCGCTTTTTTTCCCAGCAATTCCATCCTTGGGGGTTCCCATTCATGAGGACAGACTCACCTAAGCAAACACTGGTCCAGTGGCAATTGCTCCTCACTTCCCAAGGTGATCAAATGGCACACTTGTCTACAAAAGAAAAAGAAGAGTTGCTAAGGGTTGGAGACGAAAAACGACACCAGAGAGGCTGCACACATCCTCCCTCCCAAGAGTTTATTGTTCCACTTCTCCAAACCACTATGGTCTGGAAGAGAAGCAGATGAAGTCTTACTCCAAGCAAAGCAGAGCTAAGATGACAGTACTGAGCATGGCCTCCAGAAAATATGTAATTTAAGAGTGAAGGTGTAACTTGGTACCACTCCCCTCACCACACTAGAAGCTTCAGGCTCATATCAGCTCCAACAGATCAGGTAAAAACTACTCTGGGGCCCATAGTACTTCCGGAACACCCAGGCCAAGGCCACGAACATGGCAGCGGGGACTCACCTGTGATGCTGAAATCCGTGACACTTCTTGCCGCCCTGTGAGGTCAGATGAGGAGACGTTGGCAGGAGCTCCTCGGTGTAACCTCATGCTGACCTTACGCTCCCTGTCCACTCTTGAGATTGCTCTGGGGGACGTGTTGCCTGTCGGGGCAGAGAAACGTCGAGGCAAGAAGATCAGTCAATGATTTTGGTTTCTAGCCAACAACAGGGGTGGCACCCTCCCCAGGCTCTCCCATCCCACTCACCGGACTGCTGGATTCGGGAGGTGGGCGTGGAGGCCATGGGCTCGGTGACATTGCGAAGACGGTTGGCAGTGGCTCCAGCAGGTGGGCCAGGGGGCAGTGCTCGCGTGGCTGACCCTCGGAGTTGCCCCATCCTCTCCTCTCGTTCATGCTCTCGCCGCTCCCGATCCATATCCTCAGGGTTCCGAGCTGCTCCCTGAGGAGAGAAACCCCCACACCGCACATGGCTGTCAGGCAGGAGAGACAGCAGCAGCCCCGGACAGAAAACACACGGTACTCCATCATGCCAAGGAAGTGGAGCACCATAACCAGAACATGGTCTCCCCCCACCATCTTCCACTGCACCAAGAGGAGGCCTCATTCTGTTCCATGAAGAAACAGGAAAGAAAGCATATAGTACTACAGCTGTTATTGGAATCCACTCTGTGTCCCACCTCCAATTATAGTCCTCTCCTGAAAAACTATCTCTAGCTGCCTATAGCTACAGATCGGACGAACTCACTAATACTACAGTAGCTATACCCCCAGTTTGCCCCAAGTAACTCTGCCTCTCTTCACTCTACCCATCCCATTTGCCAAGTTGTTCACCAGGGCTAAGTACAAACAGCAGGCAGTTTGCAACTTTCCTTCCCCTCTCCATAATACAAACCAACCCCTGTCCAGCCCTTTTGCCACACACACACTCACAAATTTAAGCATGTTCCAGTCAAAGACGTAGTCGTAGGAGAAGCCTTGGCGGTGGAAGAGGTTGCGGAAGAGTTGCCGCAGGTACGAGTAGTCCGGTTTATCATCAAACCTCAGCGAACGGCAGAAGTTGAGGTACGTTGAGAACTCAGCTGGAGAGAGCAGAGAACAGTTGGCTGTTGAACACCATCCAACCTCCCATACCCGCCACAGAGCCACTGCAGCATTTCAGCAGTGGCTTGCTGGACCAGGACAGCACAAACACAGAGCTGTATAACAAAAACTGAGCCTGCTGGTGCTTTGGCCACTAAGAAAACCCCATCTCTATTTTTACCAGGGAAAGTGCTCATGCGTCTCTCTTTGTCGGCTTCTCCAAGCAACACTTAGCAAGTCCTGCTGAGCCTGACGGACAGTAAGAAGGCAGGCCTAAAAAAGAGGTGAGCTTTGGGAATTTCAGCTCAAACCAGAAGTCCTCCTAGTTCAGCAGTCTATCTTAAGCAGTAGCCAGAGGTAGACAGCTACAGAGGAGAATGTGTGGGACAAGCATGTCTGCCACTTCTATTGACATTAGCCCAGCTTCCACCTACTTTCAGCTCCAGGAACTTCCTGATCTGGATGTGGTTTCCGACTATTTAGTAAACCTCAATGAATCTCTCTTTCATGTACTTGTCCCATCTCTCCTTGAACTCCTGTAAGCTTTAAGTACCCATATAAACTTCTGGGAACAAGTTCCACTACTACTATTACAGTCTACTACTGGTTGTGTGAAGAACTGCATCATTTTGTTTTGAGACTAGCAGAAACCAGCTTTGTTTCTCTTCCAATACAAAAACTAGGGCCACCTAGTAACTGTCTCCCACCCAGATTTCTGCAGGCATAGAGAGTGCATAGACTTCTATCATCTCTCTAATCACCTCTTTTCCAGGTTCCAGTTGTGTAGAAATCACCTCACCCCTGGTTACCCTTTTGGCCCTTTGAAACAGTGGGATGGACCAGAGCTACACAGTGCATGCAAGGTGCGAGTAGGCCATGGGCTTATGCACACTGTTTGCACAAAATTGCTGTGCACAAAATTTCTGTTTTCACAGAACCACCTATTGTAATTGAAACATTGTAATTGCATTGATGAGTAGCACTGGTCAGCCGGAGTCTACTATTGTGCAAATGACATAAGGACCAAGACTTCTCTCTGTTCTCACATACATTACCCATGTTTACCTACAAAGAACTCCATTTCCCACTTCATTGCCTGGCTATTTCTGGGACTCTTCATTAACCAGTAAAAACTCAGCATCATCAGCATACCTCCTCAGCTCGCTGTCCACCCCACTTCCAAACTGCTACTGAGGTCCTAAAGATCCCTCTCAGCACTCTCACACCCTTACTAACATAAGGTTTCACTCTCCACAAAAACACGTTTCCCCCTTCTGAACCAGAACTGTACCACCTGTTATCCTTCTCATCACTGGTGTCAGCAGCACATCCTGGTCTGGGGTACTGGGCACTGCCCTTTAGGATTCAAGATTCCATGGGGTTTCAGCAGGTGAACAAGCCGAGCAGCAGACAAGACAGCCATCAAGATGAGAGCACTTACAAGGGTACCCTTTGCAGAGCACCTCAATGGGCGTTGACATCTTTTTCTCGCTGATCCTCTCATACTTTTGGCGCTTGGTGGCAGCCTTGAGGCCCTGCCAGGGCAGCGAGCCGAGGTTGAAATACATGAGCACATAACCCAGGCTCTCCAGGTCATCACGGCGACTTTGTTCTGTGAGAAGTTACAGAGGGACAAGGAGTGAGCAGCAATCAAAAGTACTCTGGCAATCACATAGCTTTGGTGCTAAACACAGAACAGAACAATCGCTCCTCTCTCTTCTTAGGTAGATTTCTATGGATAGACAAACTTGTAGGAGACATTCCAGTGCAAATTCCTGTGAGGACGGTCATATTACAAGAGTTAAAGTGCTCCTCTCCCCATATGGCCCCACCCACTTCATAACTAATGACTCTGACTACCTCCTCACTTGGACAAGCCTTAATTCACACAAGAATTTAACAGCTCAAGAAGTGCTGCAGCAAGACTGCCTACTTTGCTCTTCCCAGTCCCAGAGGAAGGGCACCTACACTTCTCCACCCAGAATGATTCTTCAACCCAAGCATTAGTCATGACAGAGGTAGTCACAGAAAGACAAGGCTAACAGAGGTAAGCCCAACACAACCCTTTCAAATCCATCTTCTAATTAAACTGCTGATACTCTTTAGGCAGGGCAGAAACAAGGAACTAGGGACCCCTTCTTGTAGTAAACAACTTTGTTAATTGTTTAGAGAAGCCTAACATGTAATACTGTGCAAAGATGCCTTTCCAGCTTGGTGGCATTTTTCAAGCTGTGGAGGAAAAGGGCATACTTGGAACAAAAGGTTCCCCTCCAAATGGGGAATGACTGTAAATGGCATCACTACCAACTCTAAGAGCAAGGGTTGCCCTTAATATCCTATTGCAAGGGCTCACTTTTGGATGCTTACTTATGAAACAAAAAAGATTGCCTCACAAAAAAAAAAAACCCTTTCCCATTGAACTTGTTCTCTGGAATGGCCAAGCCATTTTATGTTTCAAGCTAGCTCAAGACGGATTTGATGCAGAATCTCAACAATGGCAAATGTTGACTGCTTAACTTGTGAAACCCCTCCCAGCTCCTCCAATACGCTTGCAAATTCATCTATAAATCTTGCCAAGAAGCTCTTGCCCTTGTTTTCCTCCCAAATAAAATAAACACTTTGGAGAAAGTACTTTACATCTCAAGTAGAACAACCACTGACACAGATAACAGGCAAGCAAAATATGGCTTGAGGGAGAGCACAGGGATAGAGGAAGGACTAAAGAGAATCATCTACGAGATTAATTCACTACTACAGCACATCTTGCTGGATTCAGTGCTACACCCTGGAAGATGCTGCAGATCATGTGTTGATCTGTGGGTTAACTGTCAGTATCAGTTACATGCTACCACCTGCCCCATTCAAAGGCCAGTAGGTCATTACAGCTACCCCTTATTCTGTTAGCTGAGCTAAACCCTGACAAAAGAGTAGCTGTAGCAGGTCACAGATACAGATGTCCAGCTGTACGAACACAACCTGAGGGTCAACATGGCTCTTTCTTCTTTGTGCATCTCTCTCATAACCTCCTAGTGGTTTTGAGGACTGGAGGAGTGGCAAGTTAAAACTACTGAGAGGAAAAATAAAATAAAACAAAAAAAGCAAAGGGGTTGCAGAAGAAAAGGGTCTTATGCCTTCATAACTGAGACGAGAGAGCCTTTGGGTCAAAGCACATGAAACACCATAAAAAACGCCACATTCCAAGATAGAAGCAGAGGAGAAAGCAGCCCTGCAGATCCCCAAAGTGTCTTACTTTGAGCATGCAGAAATAACAGCATTTTTTGACCTCACTAACTTACTGCCTCAAGTTGCCCACTTTAAAGGGGCTAATACTTCCTAATCTTATCAGGCTACTGCCAAGGATAATTACATGATTGTCTAGGAGATGCTTAGATGCTATGGAGGGAGCAGAGAAAAGAAACTGAGTTTGCATTTGGCCTCAGGTTGGGATACGTGTACTCTCAGAGGGCCACAATTATTCATCATGCATATCAAATAAACAAAACTAAACAATATTGGTAATGACCTACATCCTTAGACAGGAGGCATGTGGAGTCAGAAGGCACACCCAGGGCCTGAAAGTACAGGAGACAAGGGTAACCTCAGTCCTGCAATCTGGCAGCCCTTGACTTATACATGCTGTAGCTTTAAAGCATCTAACTGCGGGTTCTTGTCTAGAGCGTGGTAGGGCACCTCAGAGGAGTAGGGAAAGGCAGGGCAGGAACCAGAGAAACCTACTGAACAAGCAAATCAGCCTTTCAGGAATAAATCAGGATCTTGCCTCCAAACTGCTTCTTGAACTCCAAAATCCTTAGGGCAGGCTGGATAACACACCTCTACTTGTGTGAAGCACAGCAGTTTTGAGCACAGCCACCAACCCTATCCAGAACAGGATATGTTCTGTGAACACATGCCTGGGCACAATCCGAGCGATTTGGGAAAGGCCTGAATTAGAGACTTGAGGTTAGGGAGCCTGAAGTCAGTGGGAGATGCTACAAGGCCTTAGTGAAGGCGATGAGAGGGCTTACAAAACCAAACTGGGAAGCTAACTAGTATCCATTACATGCATGCAAACACACCTTAACTGTGCCTTAACACAGCAACATGATCAAGGAAAAACAACTGCAAGCAAAACACCTAATTATTAAAATTCTGAATAAGTGTTTGACTGCATTGCAGCCCCAATGTTTAGTACCTCACGTACATGTGGCAATTGTAGCCCACTTAAACAATTTCACTGATATTCAAATCTATTATAGGCCTGAAGTACCAACATGATGGGTCACAGATGTGCAGCTACCTCAAAACATTGTAGCATTCTTTCATCTGTAACCCTAACAACAAGATTCTGATTTCAATCTTGGTTCATTGTGAAGGACAACAGTTCCTAAATCCCGTTTCTTTGTTTCATCTTTAGTTACTATTACGCAGATCCCAATTTATTTTGCCTGGCCTCATATACCAACATTCCCAGGATACTAAATACCATTAAATAGCAAAGAGTTAGAATAAAACTACCTCAACGCAGCAAAGAAGCATTATTTAGTATCACTACTTTCCACTTTTAGAAGCCTGACAATCAGTGACTAACTCTCACACCATACCTGGTGCACAGGAAATAAAAAATCTCACTTTGCAGTTTGAAAAGAGAAAGAGAAATACAAGTGACATGAATGCACGCTCAGAGCAAGTTAGTCTAGAAGCTGGATTACAGTCATGACCTGTGATACTTCCTCTCTCCATTTTATTTCAGCTTCTCAGCTCTCCCAAAATGGGGGGAAAGGGGGGAAAGTTTGAAAGACAATTTTATGAAAATGTATTTTTCATAAGACACTCATCCTTTCTTCCTTCCCTCCCCAAACCTCTTCCAATAGAAAACACAAGGTCACCTTCCCACACAACCCAGCACAACCCCTCAAACCTGACCTCTCACTCTGCAAGCAACCTCCTGTCAGTTCCCTCCTCCCACGCCCAGTGAGGATCCGAGCCAGCCCACACCCTCACTCCCTTCACAAAGCAGGGTCCTCAGAAGCCAAGTCAGGGGTGAGTAGCAGGACGGGAAAGGACATGCTTGGGCAAAGATGGAAGATTGAGGACTGGTTGTCTTGGACGCAAAGTTCCTGATAAAACATGTTTCTTTGCAGCCTAAACTGCCTTCCGGTCCCTCTGTCCGGAGAGTGTTTCCCTCACTCTGATCCTGTTCAAAGTGATGCTGCTCCCCTGCAGGACTCCCTAGAAATCAGCTGTCTTCCCTGGAGCCAGCCCAGCTCTGCAAGCAGGCTTAATCGAGCAATGTTTTTCTCACTACATACTCAGATCTGATGTTGCGCAAGTTGCACTACAGTTCCCCTTTCTCTCCCCCCCACTGCATGGCAACAGCCTTTAAAAACACACACAGAGATCTGGAATGGGTGACAGAGGGCAGGATGAGCAGGAGGACTTTATGATCCACACAGCCTACACTGATGCCATCTAGGACATGCACTTGGGAAGGCACTGCCCCCCACCTCCCACCTCCTGTTACCCAGACAGAGCCCACCAGGCTTCTTCCAAGACTGTCTCCTGGGCACCCCGGGCATCTATTTCTGACTTTACAAGCTACAGTGGGTGAAGAGGACTCTCATCCCTAGAGCATGTGAAAATTGACTGGAATGCGTGAACCAAAGCCTGCACGGTCCAGTGACTCCCCCAACAGCAAGTCTCCAGCTGTGGAAACCCTCCCCAATCCCGCCTCCTACTTTTTTCCCCAGTCACTGGGAAAAGAATGTGTTTCCTCCAGACATTGGAATGCCCAACCCTTAGCTTGCACATTCAAATAAAGGCATTTATTCATTTGCTATTCCTGTCACACGAATACCCCGGCACCTGGTTCCTTCCCTCTCCCTAGAACGCATTAATGTAACATTAAGAACAGAGAGTTTAGTCTCTGAAAAGTCAAAAAATTCAGAGTCATGGTTCCCATGGCAATGCTGCTAACTCACGAACGTGTCTGTCATATACCCTGTGGCAAAGTCTTGAGAAACAGGAACTCCAGCTGAAACCCCAGCACCCCCATACCCTTTCCTCCAGGCAAGTCATGTAACCTTTATGCTGTTGAGGGGAACTATCTGCAACGTGGAGATAACACACCTGAGACCTGTTGTGCCAAGTAACTCACACCCAGACTTTCCCGAAGCAAAGGGCATGAAGAGAGCAGTGGCTGTGCTCAGACTCATGGCATATGCAATTTGCCCTTGGATTACTGCTTAGACATAGTTTGTTCATCCTGACACACAAGCTAAGCACCAGTAGTAAAGGGCTAAGTTGGGGTGGGATGAATAATGAAATCATTTGAAAACCACAACCAGACATTTAGCCTCTCGTGATCAGTTCAGGCAGAGCAGGCACACACAAAAGAATTGACAGACACAGTAGCGATAATTATTTTGTGCGTGTCTCCTTGTGGCAGTTTCCATGGCTGTGGAAATCTTGACTGAGAATTCAATGGAGAGTCAGTTATATATATGCAGGTCAAGCCAAAATACAGAAGGCCAACTTGGAAAGCTCTACAAGAAGTATTTTTACAGCGTGGAGGAGGTCAGGAGATCACAGCCCACTCTCAACACAACACTCCCCATTTTTATATAAATAAAGCATTTTCCATCTACAGCTATACAGTATCAAGCAAAGAAGACAGTGGGAAACCACTATTTTCTGCAGGTCAAGTATTGACTCCAGATATCTGAGAAATATCTGCTAGAAGGGACAGTGCAGGAAGAATGAGGTCATGGAATGCTGTGGAAGCTGCTAGTTTAAAAGGTTTGAGTTCCTTGCTCTGACTTTCAAATTCTCAGGTTATACATTTCAGAAGAAGGTCTCCCAGAGATACAAACTGAGCTGCAAACACAGTAGCTAGTTTCCTGGGTCCACAGGCAAGACAGCTTCAGTGTTTCTGCTCCTTAGTTTTGCCAATTAATAGCAGAGCCAAGTCAGCCTGCTCAGAACAGACCGTATGGTAACTAAGGAAGCCTCATATTGAGAAAAAAGTTTAGCAAAAACTTAGCAGAGGAAGGAGGTCAAACATTGGAAAGAAGCTTTTGGTCAGAGAACAAAAGAGAAAACTGCAAGAGGTTTTCAACTATCTTCCTCACAGCCACCAGGGGCTGATTCCTAGGACAAGAATTTCAGGAGGTTTGAGCACAGTGGGCACTAACCTGCTCAAGGTTTTTACAAAACCTGGGATGATGGTCAGCACCAGTGTAAGACCTGGCTGAACTCTCAGCATGCTTTCCCAGCCTAGTTTCATTCCCATGGTACTAACCATAGACAACGAGGGCCGAGCCCTACCTCTCTAAAGCTGCCTCAGTGGTGAACGGGGTAGTGTGGTTCACAGACACACAGGTATTTTGAAGAACCATGACAGCCAGTTCTCAATCACAAAACCTGGATGTTCAGCCAGCTGAAAGCCTTCCCTCATTCCAGCTTCCTGTACACTTCTAGCACATGGCTGTCCCCACCTTCAGTGGTGGACCATATTGCAGTGGGGCTGTATCCTCCAGCTCTGACAGCTACAGAGTAATCACTGATGAAGGCACTTGGGAGTCAACATGAAAGGTTTCAGTTGCACACATTCCTAAAGGCTCAGTGCCTGTGAATGTCTCCTTTACACATCTAATCAGCCTGCAAAAATTGTGCAAGGCAGATTCAGTAGCCGCAAAGTCAGGAAGGTCACAGCCTTGATGCTCAACAGGGCCCCACTGTCCAAAGCAGTGAGTGCAAACACATACTGCTAAGACATTTTCTGTCTTCAGAAGCTTGAAGTGCTACCAAAGGCAGGAGAGGTAACACAGGTGTAGCATTTAGGTTATTTGCCCACCATCTCATGGCAGGTCAGTAGCAGAATTAGGCACAGAATCCAACTCCCTCCTTCTGGGAACGCACTACCTCCCCTGGAAAGCCTCACCAAGGCGAAACAGCAGGCTCACCAATTCCCAAGTGGGTGTTGATAGAGGCATAACGGGCTGTGCCAGTCAGATTCTTGTTTTCCCGGTAAGGGATGTGCTGGTGGGTCCGGGCGTCTCGGTACTTCTTGGCCAAACCAAAATCAATGATGTATACTAGGTTGCCTTTTTTGCCGAGGCCCATAAGGAAGTTGTCTGGCTTTACATCCCGATGGATGAAGTTCTTGGAATGAATGTACTCAATACGGCTGATCTGAAGTGGGGGATAAATAAATAAATTGTGAGACAAGCAAGAAAAAAACCTTACCTTAACTGCATCTGTTAAAAATAGTACCCTGTCCAGGACACTGGCCTGTCAGAGTAGGGAAAAGGACACTTTGCAGAGAATATCAGAGATGACAGCCAAGGAAAAGACACCCTTTGGAGGCTGCAGGATCTGGAGATGGAATTCAATCCTGCACACCAGCCCAGTCCTCACTCTGGGGAGGTCATCATTAACACCACAAGGAAGGATGGGAAGCAAATCTGTATGGACTAAAACTTTGAGCTTCAGCATTGACAGCTGTCAGCTTTCAAACGTAGCCAGGCTGGGAAAGGGGTAGGTAGTGATGCCAATCATTCATCATGCAGACAAAAGTATCTATGTGTGCAACATTAACAGAGGCTGAGCAGCAAGGGAAGGAAAGAGAGATGGAGAGCAGGAATAGTCATCAGTGTCTAGGCTCCAGGCCCCCAACTTCACCAAGAAATAGAAAGCTGGCAGCGAACTGTCACTAAATGAAGAAAGCTTGGGATACAGCAGTTCTCAAGCAGAGGAGATGGGAGGGGAAAAAAAAAGGCATGGAAAAGGAGAGTAGGCACAAATGCTTCAGAGGAAACTCACCATCTGGTCTGCCAGGAGCAGAACTGTCTTGAGACTAAATTTGCGGGAACAGAAGTTGAAGAGATCTTCCAGGCTGGGCCCCAAGAGCTCCATCACCATCACATTATAGTCCCCCTCTGCTCCACACCACTTAATGGAGGGGATACCCACTGGGGAAAGAGAAAGATTAAGCCCTCAGAACAGAGACTAGATGCTGCATCCCCTGCTGCGAAGATCATATGTAACACCAAACCATTTCTTTCCTCAGGCCCTCCAGAATAATTTCCTTCTTCAACCACTCCCCCAGCCCCATGTTCTCCTCCCCATCTCACCTCCTCCCTGCATCATCTTGTAGAACTTGCTTTCAATGTGGAGCTGGGGATGCTTGGTTTTGACACATTCCAGTTTGATGGCCACCTCTTCACCAGTTGCAATATTGGCTCCTGCATAGAAATGAGAAGTGAAATGAAGATTGCGCAAGCTTCTACTGAAGTTAAACACTTTTAACAAGGCCTGTAAAAATGCCAAAACCTTAAGACTTGCCCTGAAATTTATTCTCTGTGACAGACATGAGATTCAGCCACTTCATAGAGAGTTTTCAGCACTGCCATTTGCAAACGCAAGGCCAGAGAAAGGCACGAATAGGAAACCAAGTCTGACACTGCAAGCCAGGCTAGCACAACAATCTTGCAACATGTTAACTGCCTTGTTATCTCAAAAAGTACCAGACTTTGGGAGGTCAATCTGTACTTATCAACAGTACCTAAGCTGAGTGGAAGTTGTAGCTGCTCTGATCATATACCCAGACCCTGAACGCAAGTCACCCCCAGGCAGTGATACAGAATATCTCTTCCCTAGCAAAATTACTAGTTACCTCAGTTACATCATTTCAACAGAGCCAATTAGTTCAGGAGGAGACATTACTAACATTCCCAGCTATCTGTTTTCTCCACAGCCCTGACCTGCTCAATACAGACAATTTCTAAATCCCCAGCTTCTCCCTCTCCTGAGGGCTTCAATAATACCTTTATCTTTTGCCAACACAGAAACATTTGCTATATCCTAAATTAGAAGCGTGAAGAAATAAACTGAATCCAGTCCTGAATTAAGCTGCCCAGACACCTTTGTTGAAGGGATTGCTAGATACTTTGTGACAACACTAAACCACCACCCTACACACTTCTCTCTAAAAACAACCGAGCTGCCCAAGCTGTGAAAGCCAGCACTCTGGTCCCAAAGTGCACTGTCAAAGAAGGAACAGGCTGCTCTCTCTCTCGTAATAGCTGAAAGGATTCCAGATGTTTCACATCATCCTAAAATGGAAAGAATTAATATCTGTACACAGGTCACGGGAATGACACTCAAGTTTTGCTTCTCTCCCCCTCCCGCCATGCCTGCCTCACACACATACACACAGACAAGCTTTTCCTCGTATCTGGAACTATTAGAAGTCGCACTCAAACACAAATCAGAGAGCTGCTCAGATCATGAGCAGCTTATGAACACTGTCATAAAATAAACTACTTCAGCCTGCCAAACATGAGCTGGAGTCAAAGGTGATGTTTTGTAGATATCCCATAGCTAGTTTTAGTAGGTCTGGCTAATTTGTGTCTCCTGAACCCTGTGATAAGGCTTTAAGAGTCCACAAGGACAGCTGCAGATAAATCTCTCCATTTATCCTCTTTCACACACCTCCTCCAGAGCCAGGAACCAAAAGAAAAAAAAAAAGGAATTGTTCACATAACTGGATCCCTTCTCCCCCTGGATCCTAAGGTTCTCCTGTTGAAGAGTTCTGGCTTGTACACAAAGTTAGCCAAGAGCTGCCTGCTAGCAAACAGACATAATCTAGATGCTACAGTGCTGGGTCGAGACAGACAAGCTGCTAGGAATTTGTAAGAGAGCAACAAAACTGTTTGGGGCCTGGAGGGATTGATTTACTAAGAAAGATTAAAAGAGCTAAATATGTAACATAGACAAGAGATACAACCAAGAAGGGTGGGGAGGAAGAATGGGACATGACAACAGTCTGCAAATATTTGAAGGCTGTAAACACTAAGGAGGGAGAAGAATTATTTAGGGTGCTCTAAGGGAGGGGAAGGAGGAGCAATGGGATTAATTTAATAAGGACTTTAACACAGGATCCAGCAGAAGGGAAAGGCAAAAAGTCATCCTCAGAGGTAGAGCCAATGGTTACTTTCGAAAAAATGTTGCCATTTTCCACTTCAAAACTCCTGGCCGGAAAAACAAGACTGTACATTTCCTTCACTGCACCACAAGATCCTCCTTATAAGCATCAGGAGTGTAAGGAGGAAAAGAGCAGGAAAAGGGACTAGTATCTATATTTTAAATTAATGTTCAATCACTGGCCCTCAGTCAGCATGGAAACACCCAGGACACCCAAAAAAGGTAAGAGCGCTTCCTTCTCTCATTCCTTTCTCTTTCCCCTGCTTTTGTGAAGACTTTCCTCCAAATCCTCTGAAGCAGCTCCCTTGTCCATTTCCCAGGGGAAATTTTTCCCTCTCCTAATCCATTTGCTGACACACAAATATTGGTGAGTCTTTCTGACTTTCGGCAGCATCACCATTTTGAAGGAATGCTACCTCAGAAGCTGAACAGCGGAAACATGAATGAGTTCTCATCTCCACATTACCATGGGTGTTTAGGAAGATGATGATGCATCCATCTACTAGGCTGTCTGCAGGTGGGGAGTGTTATCTGTGGGCACATAAAGCTGGAAAAGGGAAAGCAGGGGTAGGCATCAAGAAGACTTAGATTCTTCAAAATGTGAACATGCCACTCATATGTGCTCAGATGGCCCTCAGCCCCATACTCTCCATAGCCCAAACACAGGTGTTAGTCTTTTAAAAAAAAAAAAAAAAAAAAAAAAAAAAAAAGTGGAGACAACCCTGTGGCCTAGAAGAACAAAGGTGGAATCATAGGCTGGTTTTTGGGTTGGAAGGGACATTAAAGGTCACTTAGTTCCAACCCCCCTGCCATAAGCAGGGACACTTTTCACTAGACCAGACTGCTCAGAACCCCATCCAAACTGGCACTGAACACTTCCAGGGAAGGGGCATCTACAACTTCTCTGGGCAACCTGTTCCAGTGCAACATCACCCTCACAGTAAAGAATTTCTTCCTGGTATCTAACCTAAACCTGCTCTCTTTCAGTTTAAACCCATTCCCCATTGTCTTGTCACTAAACAGTCTTGCAAAAAGTCTCTCCTCATCCTTCTTGTAGGCTCCCTTCAGGTACTGGAAGGACAAAATTAGGTCATCTTGAAGCCTTCTCCAGGCTGAACAATCCAAATTCTCTCAGCCTTTCTTCATAGGAGACATGCTCCATCCCTCTAACCATTTTCAAGGTCCTTCTCTGGACCAATCAGACCTACTGAGGAGCTATTCTTTGCTGAGGGTGTCACTGACTGAACACTTTAGGCTTGCTCCCTCCCCAAACCCTGCTGTGTCTACAGGTGGCTCCCTCTACCATTTCTTTGCTAGAGATCCACCTAGATCAAGACCACCACAAGTGAGGGAATTCAAGGGCAGGAATCTCTGGTCCTTTGTTCCATGCTTTAACCACCATCTTTCTTAAAGATACAAGTACAAAAGCAACAGTTCTCTGCTCTCTTTCTAGACTGGAAAGCACCGTGTTTCAGACAAATGCAGCAGAGTCTGCAAGCTTCAGCCACTTGAGAGACGTATGTAGGATTGGGGATAATTCCTAACATCCACCCCCAGTCTCGCTCCGCTGTGGGGGCTGCACAAATTCAACTCATTCATCATGAGCTCTTTGCAACGGGCCCCGGGGACAGAGGATGTCACCGGCTGAACAGGATCTTTTCAGAGTGGAAGCCTGACTTCATGTCTGATACAATAACAATAAACACCGCCCTCCCTGTGCACAGTGGCAACAGGCAGGGGCCCCCACTCTCCCCACCATCCGCTCCCCTCTTAACAGCCTGTCGAGGGAAGAATGGAGGGCTGGGAACAGATGGAAGAAGGCAGAGAGGGAGAGAGAGAGTTAACAGGCCAGGAAACAAAGGGAAGGCACTCCCCTCCCAGCAAGGGAGGAGCCTGCCACCAGGAACTGTCCCCAGCCAGCGCAGGTCCCAGCATGCTTTGTCTGCCCAGCTCCTCTTCACCACCAGTGTGCATCCCGGGCCAGACGATTCCTACCAGGTCCAGCAACCCTGCCCTGCCTTTTGGCCAACACCTCTGACAAAGCACCTCCCTCCGACAGCCCAAAAGTCTTGGCAATTCCTCTGCAAATTGGATTTTGCTCTTCTGAATGAGCAATTTTAGAGGTAAATGGGTTAGCCAAGGCCCCTCAGCATTATGATCTCATTTCCCACCCTCCCAAATCAATGTGGGGAGAATATCCCTGCAGCACATCTATCCCCCAAAGTACTCATGGAAGGAAGGCATTGTGCTTTAAGTCTCAGCTGAGGATTAACACAGTCCATCCTTTGTGTCTACCCATGCAGAAATCCAAGTTTCCTTCTGATAGAAAAAACCAAAAACAAATCCCAAAGAGCACAGCACGCAGCACCCACTGGTTACAGATCACGTGAAGGTAGTAACATCCTGAAAGAGAGAAGCTGAGGATAAACCATACAGACCCTGCTCATCCCCAGAGACAAACAAGGCTTGTCTGTCCCTGCTCTGTCTCCAGACCATTATCAAGAGAGAGAACTGTGAGGTGAATTTGGTGCAGGAGAGAAGTCCTCGTGAATGAGTCCTTCTGTCTGCAGAGCAGGCCGTGAGAGTACAGCATGAGCACAAGCGTCCTCCAGACGCACCATCAGAGACTACATGCCCAATCCCTCCAGGCTGGGGAGTCACCCAGGCTCCAAGAAGTCTCGCTATCACTGCTTCAAAACACGCTGGCTTGCACCTCAATGAACATCATTGGCTTTGATACTGCATTTAAGTAACTCGGTTGAATCCCTCTGTGCTCACACCGCGGCACTGGAGCTTCCTCTGCCTCTCATGTTGCTTGGTTACAGGCAAGGTGGGCATAACTCCCTCACCAGAGCCTCTTTTCTACACCTGCTCTGCACAGGTGGAGGACCTGTTACATGGTACAGAGAAACACAGGATCAGGACTTTCCATTCAGCACTTGTTTTCTTTCCCCATGTGTACCCCTAGATGTTTTGCAAGATCCTGACAATTTATACTGTCCTACAGAGGGTCTGGAAGGCTTCAAGCCCTACCATAGGTGGAAAATGCTGTGTCTGGGCTATCAGACACTAACTGGCTGGAGGGTCACAGAGGAGTGGCATACAGGAGTAGGCAGCAGTAAGGCAGAACACAGTGGAATTGGGATCCCAGATCCATTATTTATCATCTTTGTTCATGCTCTGGATAAAGGTGGCAACAAAGCCTGTTACTGATGATTCCCACAGGACACTTAATCAAGAGAGGCTGCCAACACCAATCAAGAGAGAATAATAAAGCAAGAGGGAACTGGAGGTAAAAGCCAGAGGTTGAAAAGAGACAGTGATTTACAAGCACAGGAAAAAGTAATTTGAACTAGAGTTATTCAACAACAGGGACTCAGGGAGGGATGGGAAGATGTTGGAGACCCTAGAAGAGGTCTTCTACAATATAGCTGACAGTGTGCTAAGGCCAATCCTGCAACCTGATAGTGCTGGTGATGGGGGAAGCCAAGGAGACCCAAAGCAGCCTATGCAGAGACATCATGTTACAGATCACTCAAGGGTAGTCCTTCATTGCCAGGCACTGGAAATGCCACACATCAAATGCAGTGTTGGCTCCAAGCTGCTCAGCAGATGGACAAACTCGGAAAAACTGAAGGAGCAGCAAAAGTGAGGAGTGGTGAATGTACTGGGAAGCAAAATACAACTCAGCTGAGCAAATTAACAGTCAAGGAGCACATGACAACCATCTCTAAGTCCCCAAAGTCTCCCAGACACCAAGGCAGAGGGCAGTCATTCTGCTGGCCCGCAAGACTACAGCTAGACAGGTAGTGGTGAGAACCAGATGACAGGTAAAGCCACAGCAACTCTCATGGAGGGATCGATCAGGCTACTGGGTAGTCTCGCCACTCTGGCCCCACATGGTTTGAGCCAATAAAAACATGAGCAGGCAAAGCATGAGGGTACATCAGCACACTGGCTTGGAAGAACTTCTACCCGGGTAACCTGCTGTGGTAACAGAAAACCCAGCGCCTCATAAGCTCTGTCCACTGAGCTCCCAGCTCAGGTCATTCCAGACATTAACTCTAAATCCCATTACAGATCTAACAGATCTAAACCCCAGGACTTCAACCACACCAGGCTCTCCGACCTGTTTTACACCTCCAGGTCTCACACCTCTCTCTTAAAGGTCTGGTCCACTTTTTCCACTACTAATCTTCCCAAAACTTTATTCCTTCAGCTATGCCCTCCCTTTCCACCACCCACTCTTTACAGAGTTTATACCCACACACCCAAGCTCAAGAAAAGGAAGTGAGAATGCTGGAGTAGCATATATGGCAAATATGTCCCAAACAGTCCAAACCTAAATCAGTCTAATCAACTACCACTGTGTCTCCAGTATCTGCACGGCAAAGCTGAGCTCATCCCACTTTCTTTGCCATCAGAAGACTGGCAGCAACTAGCAGTATTCCTTGAAGCTCTTTTTCTCTTCTCCACCCCCTCCAACCTTACATGGTGCCCACAAATACCAACAGGCAAGAAAAACAACTCCAAAACAATGATGCAATTGAGAAAAACAACCTGGCAGGTGGAAGGACAGACTCTCACACTCACCTAGGTAAATGTCTCCAAACGAACCGCTGCCAATCTTTCTGCCCAGCCGGTATTTGTTCCCTACTCGAAGCTCCATGGTTCAGTCGTGCTGAGGAAAGAAGCACAGAAAGCACAGTGTCAGAGCAGAAACAGGAAGTGAATCATGTAACACTACAGAAGAAACCTCCCCACTTTACCAGAGGCTGAGTACGGTGTTAAATCTTGAAATACGTCACTTTCTACACGGCCTCTATCACCTCTCCTATCTCCTGAACATCCAGGGACAGCATGAGCTAGAAACGCTGCAGGAACACAACCCTCTCAAGCATGTTTTCCATGTTCCCATTATTAGAATGAAGAAGGATTGAATCTCTTCCCTATCATTTTGTTCAGAGACTGGGGAGGGGGTCAGGAAATCTCCCCTAAGAAGGTTTCAGTGGCTGACCATGCCATACCACTGTAAAGAGGTACTGTTCCTTGTACCCTACAGTACCTGGCACCAGGACAGAAGTAACCTCATGAGACACCAGAAAGGACAGGCATAATAAACCCTCCGAGAAGGAGTTGCTCTCTGGTCCAGCCCTTGTCCAACACCCTGGTGGTGGTGAAGCACGGGACCCAAGAACTGCGAGACAGACAGACTGCCAGGAGCAAGCGACTCCATCACTCGTAGGCAGAGGCTGGCACAGGGGACAGGGAGGAGACATCTCGCTGAGCTGAACCCTTTGAGGCACGCACTGACTAGGAACAGCACTTGCTTATCTCCACAGGCTTCTGCTGATGGGATCACAGCCTCCTTTGGTCTACGTGAGCCTCTCCATCTCTGTTGCCTACCTAGGTGTGCCGGCTGTTTGTTTTTAGCAGCTTGGGCCTTTCCTCATCCCTTTACCTGAGGTGATTAGCTAACCCTTTGACCTGATATACCCCATCAACATGCCCAGGCTTAGCCTCCTCACCCTTCCACAGAAAACCAACTAGGTGGAAGGACCACAGCCAGAGACTGTTCTCCCTGCAAACCTCAACTTCTGCTGCAAACACCTCTACCAAACACAGTTCCACCAGTTAACCCTTAGCAGACTACTTTCCCTTGCCCCTTCTTATGCCACCAACTTATTCTAGGAACCATATCTCTTCCCAAGACAGCCAATGCATCTCCTTTTAGAGGGATTTGCCACAGTCCTAATTTATGCAATGCCACATTATTAGCGTACAAAATGCAGACACAGAGCCTGTTGGGGACAGGAAAGGTGAGGAATGATTCATGTTTTCACAAGTGGGTGAGAGGAACTTTCCCTTGATAGAGCTTGGTGGGAAGGAAGCATCACTGAAGGAAAGAAGGGAGGAACGGCCTTGTGAGACATAAGTAAAAAAAAAAATAATCCCAGCTACAGGATTCTGGGCATACTATAAACCCAGAGCTGCTTCTCCTGCCCCAGGAGATGGGATTACAGAAAGAAGAATGGATGGACTCTGGAGATGTACAGGGAAATAATCCTATCAAGGCATTCAGGGGACACTGTGAACCCTGAAAGTAGAGCTCCAGTCACCAGAAACCACACACAAAACACTTAGAGGTGGAGTCCCCTCACCTAGTATTTACTTATGCATGTGGGTTTCTGTGCATCTAAAGTCTACAAAACCCTGTGGCTATTTCTGACTTTCTTACTACAAGGAATGTAGGCAGAGCCTTGGGAACCAAACCAGGAGGCAGGCGTACCTGGGTGAGGGCACAGCAAACAGACATGATTTTTATCCGCTGCCTGCTGTTCTGTATAACCACATTAACATACATCTGACTTGCTTACACTCCTACTCCAATAAACGATCAAAGGTCTGTGTCCCTGAGAACCTGTCACACCACTGTCAAGAAGACAGCTCTCCAACCTCCTTCCTTCATGGTGTATTTACCCAGGCCTGTGAACCCTGAACACTTCCACTTGAGTCCAACTTCCAGATGGGGTGAGCACAACTGAGCACACGGCAGAGACTGGGCAATAGGTCCCTGTGGGGTCTCCTCTGCACCAGGGCACAGTGGGTACTGCTCTGCAACACCACAGCCCCAAGCCTAAATTCAGTCCCACCCTTCTGGGACAGGCAGGAGACTGGTTAAGAAGAGTTTCTCATACATGGAGGCAGCAGCCCTTCTAGCTGATTAAGCAACAGGCTCCAAAGGGGAATCTAAAAAATGCTCTGGGGCGCGGGGGTGGAAGCGGGAAGCAGGATAATGGAGTAAAAAAATCATGGTCTCGCACAGCTGTCATTTTGCCTTATCTCCCCCCCAGCACACACATACAAGTGTGCATAGAAAACCTGGGTGGAGGATAGCCAGGGAGCAACAGCCTGGAGTCATGGTCAAGGGGCAGGACACATATCCCACCCCCTCAACAACTGCTCCAGGAGTTCAAACACCTATCAGATTTGCTTCTACTTCATACACGTACCCCCACCATCTACAGCTTCCGCCCCTATAATCTGATCTTCAGGTCTACTGTTATAAAAAAAAAGAAAATTTTACATATAAAATATATATTCTTATATGTGACATTTATATTACTCCCTATATATTATTTATACGCGTAAAATTTAAGACATCCCTCCTACCCACTCCCCCAGCAGGCTTAACCCCCCCCAGCCCTGCCACCCTTCCTGCACTCTACAGCCAAGGCAGCATTCCCAGGGGCTGCAAGGCAATCATTTAGTTAAACCATTTAGTTTTCCATAAGGGATTAACACACATACAACCTCAAAGCGAGTGTGTGCTCTGCATGAACGTTTGCATACGTGAATATCCAATACTACACAGCCTCAGAAAAATAATAATACTATCCAGCCGTCAGCGCTGCTTACACACACACACCATGTTGCACCAGCCCCTTTTATATAATATAAAATACCCACGTACAGGCACAAAGGCCATTATATAAACACGATAAGAGTTGATACCACACTGCTGTGCCAGATACGATGGCGACCAAAGATGCAGGGACCATCCTGGGAGGGGGAGAGGGGGCTGGGGGATAGGAAGGCCACCTCTGTCCCACCCGAGGGGGTCAGGAATGAGAAGATGCCCTGTCTAGCAAAGGCCACGCAAAACCAAACCCACGGTTCCATAATGGAGGCTGCCGATCCCAGCACCGCTCCGGCTTTCAGTGGAAGTGTGGGGAGTGGGGGCTGCTTTGCTCATAGACCATGGAGGCTTTGAAAGGCTTCTTTTTTTTTTTTTTTTTTTTTTGGCGCGGGGGGTGGATATATGAAGGAAATAAAGGAATCGGCTCGCAAAAAAGTAATTTGAACTGGCTTAAAAATGGGATGGAAAAAAGAAAAAAAAAAAACGTTTTGATCGAAATGCAAAACATCAAACCCCTTCAGACCCTTTCACACTTACAATAAGGAGGGCAGCAAATAAGGTGGGGGGAGAGAAGAAACCCCATTCACAGAGCATTTGGACTACATTTAAGGAAGAAACAGCCGCAACAGGAAAACAGGGAGGGGGACACACACAAAAAAAAAAAAAAATATCCCTCACACCCCCACCCCCTACAGGCAAAACACTACGCGAAGACAGCCGTACCCGGGCTGTTATTTTTCCGGGTAGGTAACAAAAAGCTGCCACCCCCGGGAACGGCGCTGAACTTCTCCTCGTCCCCCCCACCTAGGCCCCAGCCGCGGCCATCGACCCCCACCCCTACCGAACCGCACAAGAGGAAACGCCGACCCCCACAACCTCCCCCCAAACGCAGACACCCCTTCTCCCCCGAAATAGGCAAAGACGGGGGCTGGGAAGGGAGACAAGGAGCATCAGTGAACGGAAGGGGTGTGGGGTTTAAATGATCCGGGGGGCGGCCCCCCGCCGGGACCCCCGCAGTCCCCCGCCGAGAACACACGGCACCCCCCTCCCCGATCGGCCCCGCCGGCAGCCAGGCAGGGCCCCGGCAGGCGGAGAAAGGGAAGAGGGGGGAGCCCCCCCCCCCCCCAAAATCTGCCGGTGGCGGAGGGGGCGACCCCCTCCCCGCGCCCCCACAAAGGGGCTTTTGTCCCCCGCCGCCCCCCCGGCCCAGCGCATCGCGCCCTGCCCTCCCATCCCCCGCCCCCTCCCCCTCCCTCCGCGCACACAAAGAGCCGGAGGGGCTGCCTTTCCCCCGGGGTTTGCGCCCCAAGATGCGGGCGGGCGCCCCCCATACCCACCCTGACGGGAAGGGGGCCGTGTGGGGATGCTGCTCCGCCGGCTGTCAGGGGGCCAGGCGGCCGCGGCGGGGAGGATGACGGAGGATTGGGGAGGGCTGGTGGCGGCCGTGCCCGGCGCGTCCCTCCTTCGCTCGGCTCGGCGCGGCGCGGCGCTGCCTGCCGCCTCCCGCCCGCTCGCCGTCCCCTCCAGCCGGCGTGTGCTCGGCACAGCCCGGCGCTCACCCAGTTTCCATTGAGTCCCGGAGCCAAACCCACTGATGTCACCCAGCGCAGCCCCGGCCCTCCTCCTCCTCCGCCTCCTCCTCCGCCCGCCGTTAAAGGCGCAACCGCCGCCGCTCCCGCTGCCTTCCCGCCCGCCGCCCTCAGCCTCGGCGAGGGGGACACACACACACACGGGCTGGGCTTCGGGGGGCGCGACCCCGCTGAAGGTTTCTCCCCAGTGGGGCAACAGCAGGGTAGCCCCACATGGGGATGATGAAGCATGGGTGCTGGGTGCCATCTCATTGGCGGCGGATGCCGAGCGGGGGTCTAGCAGGAAGGCCAATGAGGCATTAGAACCACCCCAACCCGACAGAGAGGGTCAGGGCTCCTCAGTCCGCGCCTCTCAGGAGCAGGGACACACCTTGGGTGGAGCACTTGCAAATCCACGTGAATGACGAAGCACGCACATAAACCCTAACCTGGAGGGACAAAGTCCATGGGGCAGCCACCAGCAGATAGGTGCAAAGCTGGGGGTACCCCCCAGACCCCAGGGTGTTTGGGGGCCAGGTGACCACAGCAAGCCCCAGAGCATCTCTGAAAGCCAGCTGATTTAGGGGAGCAGCCATTCATCAGACCTCTGTAGGAGTGTAGGAGCAGACCGGAGGGCAGAGAAGTATTTGCAGACTCCTGGGAGATTGGGGCTGGACAGACAAAGGAGGATGGAAGTGCTGTTGTGAGCTCTGGGAGCGGAACTGTAGGAAAGGCTGGAGGCCAGTGAAGGGGGAGTGGGAAGGGAACAGCAGTAGGACCTGTAGCTAGAGCCAGATGATGCCCAGCTTCACAGGCAGGGATGCCTCATCAGGGTACAGGAGCTACTTCAGCACAGTCATCCCAAAGTCAAGAACCATGGTTCCAGCAGGAGGAGATAAGCGTGATAGGGAAGAGCTCAGGAGCCCCCACGCCAGCACAGCCCTTGGATGCATCTAAACCAGGACCCCGATGACAACTTCCAAATACACAGCATAAGCATGGGCTGTTGGCTCCAGGAGGCCCAAGCTGCAGCCGTGCTAGCATCTTGCACTATAGAAAGCAGTCTCTGCTTCAAGCCATACCAAGATGGCAGACTGCAACAACACCTGAATCCCACTGCTAGTTCGTGCCTACACTGAGTTGTTGGGCCATTGAGGCCTGGGAATAGTTCCTCGCTTATGCAAGCCTTTGGGAACCAGTACTGTTTCCCTCTCACTGCTGGGCCAGTTTTATCACAGAACTTTGCCTCCACTTGGAGAAGTTAAAATTTAATTGAGTTTTTCGTAGTAATGACATTTCCTTACACATGCTCCATTGAACCTCTGCCGTTCCACAGCTTATGTAACAGTGAGCAGATGGGAAGGCAGATAATAAAGTACGGAGCCACTGCCAGATCCAGCCAAGGGTTGGGTTGCCCTTCTTCCCTGGGTGGGTGAACATCAGTCTAGAGGGGATTTGCTGGAGCCCAGCATCACTCATGGCTTTGCTGCAAGTGGCAGGCTCATACGGGCACTGGGCAAGGTGAGCTCTGACAGAGAGCCTGGAAGGATAGATCTGAATCAGAATCCAGGAGAGGCAGCTCTCAGTATGGCTGGTGGGAGCGGAGTTTGGGGTGACACTGACTGACAGGCAGGTGCAATGTCTGTGAGGACAGTGGCCATGCCAGCTCTCCCCATGTTGCTGGCTGAGACAGCGGGAGGGAATTTGAAAGAATTCCAAATGTAGATACAGCCCTTGGGGATGAAATTGGAGTGTGTGCATGGACACTTCAGTTACCTTTATTTTAATCATTTACAGCTTAAAATAAGAACTCTTTAATTAGAAACATTCCCTTAATTGAATTGTAATCAAGTTTTTAGTGCTGGCTAACCACATGATCTAATAACACCCACCTTTCTCCAAGCATTGCCTAGTTACACCTCTTCTTACAGAGTAATTTTTATTAGGGAGCTTGGTCCGGATGCTGCTGATTTTGGCTATGTGTGTAGCAGCCAGTACTGAGGGGACCCTGTATGCGTTAGGGATGTCAGTGCTCCAGTGATGCAACAGATAACTCCTGCCCCAGTGTCTGAAAAAGGAAGGCGTTATATACAACACAAGCAGCAGGACCCCAGCTAGAGAGAGGTTGGGGTTTGGTTGGAGAGGGAGGAAATTTGTGGGACAAGCAGAATCCATGCTCACAGTCTGTGCTGGGTCATCTCCATTCCTCTCCAGTAATTAAACTGCTGTGCAGCTGCAGTCACAAGCATCTTTTCACCTCTGTGCACTTCTCCAAAGATGAACACCCCTTCAGGTTTAGCCCTATATAAGGCACCACAATACAACAACCAATTTACAATATGATTCTGTTTGAACAACAGCACCTGGAAGGCTGTCTAACCTCCCAGACCCAGCAGTGAGACGCAGCTGCACTCAAAACCCTATACCAGAATGAAAACCCTGGAGGCCTTACCTCATCCTGTCTCCCTGGTTTGCCTGGAAGGGATCTTTGTAAGCACAGAAGAGAGCCCAAGCCCCTTAGCTCAGCAACTGGGGGACCTGCACCTGGGACACCTCATGTCTACCTTTCCCAGGGTTCAGACGTGGTCAAAACATCCCTAAATGATACAGGGATTGCTGCTTCTGGAGGCAGGCAAGCAGAAGATGGGCTATATGGGACTACATTTGGCCGCTGTCCTATTCACATGGGAAGTTCCTTGGACTGTCCCCAGTGCTCAAGCTGCAGCACTGTAGAGGGAACCCATGGCAATGTGTCCTGAGCTGAGTCTTGTGGGTTGGTGTATCCAGGGGGGCTATACCTCACTGTGCACCCAGCCAGCCTCACCACTGTCCACCATGTCACTCCTCAGGTAGGAAAGGAAAAGAATGGCTGGAGTTGCCCTGTTTAGTCACAGTGTCATGGCTGGGTGGCCTTCCAGAGTCACGGTATATGATATGCATAGTACCTAGTAAAACTCGTGGGAAAGCTGAGCTCCAGTGACCTAGAAGACCTTAACTAACTGCCAGGTCACATTTGGCAGCTCTGCCTGATCCACAGTGAGCAGAATCCCATTTCACCCACTATATGGAGAAGGACACGCTGCTCTGAAGACCAAAGTCACTTCGCCACAGAAAAACTTGCCTGTGCTAGGGAAGTGTGAGTAATCAGGGAAAGAGCAGAGAAAACTTCGACACTGTGCTGAAGTTCTACTGGTGCAAGGCCAGTGAAAGCAAGAAAAGATGAGAAGTGAGAACAAACCCCCCACTCCAAAAACAATGATCGATATACATAGAGTCTTTTTTACACAATACATGCTGTAGTTTCTCAGTACTTCCCAAATAATAATTGATTTGTCTTTTCAATACTCATACCAAGCAAGAGAGTAGCATTTTAGAGAAGACCCAACACTCCTGGAGGGAAGGTCAAATGCAGCCTCCAAGGTGGGGATGCTGATCTGAGCGCTTTGCCAGAGTGCTCTGCATTTTAAAGCCTTTTCTAGAGTCAAGTGCAAGTCCCCATTCTCATGCAGCAGGGACAAATAAATACTCCTGCAAATGAGGCATCAGAATCCTAGGATAGCACAAGGCTAAAAACAAAGCAAAATGCCAAAATAAATAAAACATAGCTAATAGCTACCTCTGAAAAGATTGCTGTGAGTGACTCGCTCAGCATCAGGTAGGAAATCCGCAGCAGGGGCAGGGATCCAGACCAACACACAGCTGGCTCAACAATGAGTCACTCCTTCTCCTTCACACTTTTGGGAGGGAAAAAACACACCACCACCGACAAAAAAAAATCATCAAAAAAGCATCAGTAATGATGCTGAGTCCCCGCAAAGAGCCTTTTTCATGACACAGCCCACATTCATCCAGAGCACCATCTAACCTGTGTGCTGCAGGTGTCCCGTGGAAAATAAATCTGTGGCCACATAATTAAAGACTCAACCATAATTCATATGCATGAGGACATTGAAGGGCAGTTGTACAGCCAGCCTTGGTGCTGACATTTCTCAGTGATGAGAAATGTGTATTCTGATAGAGAGCAGCAATTGCCTGTTGTCCTCAGCAAGGAGGTAGCACTAGAAAGACGTGAGACGTGCTGTTGGGTAGCATTTAGGGCAACAGTACAGAAACTGTAAGGCTTGGGAGGAAGACTTGGGAGAAGAACACTGGAGAAGTCTGGGGTCAGAGAAACACAAGCTTGATATGGCCATCCTCCCTGGTTCCCTTGTCCCATCTAAGCTTTCCAATTTTTGATTTCCTTTCTTAAGGCTTGTCACAAAGCCCTAGGCTCTGGGCTCAGCCACTGCCCCCTCCCAGATCCACCTCACCTGCCTTTCCCTATTTCTTCCCCTACTGTATGCCCAGGCCGAGTCTCCTGCCCAGACATAACAGGCTGGCTCAGCTATGTGTTCTTGGCCAGTCAACCGCAGCCTTCCCACCCAATTGCTCCCTATCACTAGTCCAAGCCTTCCTGCACAGACGGTTGGTGGGAGCTCCCCTCCATTGCCAGTCCCCATCTGTTACCAGAAACTCCCACTCCCCAGGCAAACAGTCTTGAGTGCTGCCCATCTCCCTCCCATCCCCTCTTTCCATCAAACTGACAATCACCCTTCTCCTGCTCTTCCCATTCCATGTCTCTAATCACCACAACTTTCCTCTTCCCATTCCCCACCTCAGTGCCCCAGCCAGCCTTGCTTCCTGCTCCCAGTTTTCCTGGTCAGCCCTCCCTGGTCACCCCAGCAGCTCTCATGCAATAGCCCCTTTGCAAACCAGACCTGGCATTTCCCTGCAGCTTGCAGTCTCATCTGCCTCCCAGTCTCATTTGCTTTTCCCCAGATTTTGGGTTTCCCTTCCCTATACAAATCAGGGACTTTTCTCAACCAGGCTTCCCAGAAGGCACAAGAGAGGTGGCCAGAAGTACAGGGCAAGGGAGAGCATTGAGAGATTCAGACAGTGCATGACTGTCCCTTTCCTAGAAGGGAAAGCCCTCCCACTTTCCTTCAGCACTGCTCCTCCCTGGGAAAGCCCATATGCTGTCATGCCACCCTCAGAAGCCAAGAAAGGGTCGGGCAGGTTAGCAGAGGTTGAAAAGTTTGTAGCTGTGACAAGTCTTCTTTCCACGTTTAACAAAACTGTAATTTGTCCACACTGTTGGGGGAGAGCAGTGGTGTTTCAGGGAGCTGGCAAAACACAGCCTCTGTGACACAAAAACCAACATCCAAGGCTAAGCCCCTTCTTGAAAGCCCAGAAGTTCCACAGCTTTCATCCCCTGGGCCTCTTCTATACTTCCTCCAGCCCAGGAAACCTAGTGGTGGGCCCGCGTTTTCAAAAAGAACTAAATAAATGTGCCCAGTTCCAGCTGAGGCAACCACTTTATGGAAAATTTCTGCTCCAACAGTGAAACTTTGACAAAGTTATAAGCAAGTGAAAACAAGGTCTTATAAGGGGAAGTATCAGGAACCTTAATAATAGGAGCTGTGCCTGGCCACACCTGTAATTAATGGTATTTATTGCTTTTTTCCCATATACCTTGTCTTTTTTATCCTCATGGTATTCCCACCTTCTGTTAGTTTGCAATTGACTCTCTTTATTACACCTATACAGGCTTGCTGTGGTAAAAAAAAAAAAAAAATAGAAAAAAAAAGAAGAAAAAGGGAATTTAAAAAAAGGTGGACCTAATGGGAAAAGAAAAGGGATATTTGGTGCACCCTTACAGCTGTGTCAGGCCAGGGCAGATGTAGCAGAGAACCACAGGACGGGGCCAAGGTTCTTTGGGAGGAGCTGCACTCAAGGCTGAATCAGCAGGATCTTGCTTGAAGACAAGTAACCTTATCCTGCTCGCCTGCATGCTGAGTGCTCCGTGGGCACCATGGCACCCGAGTGCCTAGGGGGTGGAGGAAGAACCTGGCCCAACAATCTAGGCAAGATGACAGGTCACAGGGGAGGCAACACGTTTGCCTTGCCAAGTCTTGTGGATTCCTCCTCACCTTGAAAGCAGCACATCTCCCTCTAAAATACTCCAACCCTTGGGTTTTTTTGGTTTGGTTTTTTTTTTTGGTTGTGGTTTGGTTTTTTTAAGAAAAGGAGCTGAACTGGTCCCTCTCTCTGTTTGGGCTTTTGCCCCATGGCAACATCATGTGGCAGAGCCACCAGCTAGGGCATCCCTGTCCCATCTTCCTGAAGGGATGGGATCAGGCTGCTCTGTACCCTTCTCTCTTTCTGCAAGGCACTGGGGATGGCCTTAGGCAGCATTGAGAGCTTCTCAAAGCCTCTAGTGAGAGGATGTGCAACTCAAGGAAAAGAGAAACAACCTTGAGTCTCAGAGCCACAGCCCTCTCTGTCTCTCTAAGGAACAGCAATGGAGAACTGAAAAGCCACAGTCACTCCTTTGGGGAGATTTGCAGGTCAGACCAAATGAAATACAGGACTGGTCAGGTGAGAGGCAATGCTGCTGTGAAATTACTTGTGTTTGGGAGGTTGGCTGGAGGAGATGCTGGATACAGAAGTATGGATCAGAGGAGGTCCCCCCTTCTTCTTAAAAAAGGCCAAAATGTTGGTAGTGGGAACTACAGGCTGGTCAGACTCATTTGAGCCCTGGAGAGAGTCCTCTTGAAGCACATTCTGGGCACAAGAAGGAGAAGATGGTGACTGGCAACTGTCAGTGTGAGCTTACCAAGGATAAATCATGCCTGAACAACCTGATCACCTTCTTTGATAACGTAACGGGATTTATGGATGAGGGGAGAGTAGTGGAAGTTGTTTATCTCCAATTCAGCCAGGTTTTCAATACTGTCTCCCATAACGTTCTGATATCCAAGTAAAGGTGGTGCTTCTCATTAGGTGGACTAGCAGATGGGCAAAAAAATGTTTGGCTGGTCAGGCACAGGGCGTAATTAATGGGTTGTACTCTACCTAGAGGCTGGTACCAAGTGGGGTGCCTCAGGGGGCTGTCCTGGGAACTGTCCTGTTTCACATGGTTACTGATGACCTGGAGAAGGTGATGGGGTGCACTTCCACTAAGCTTTCAGGTGACAGTTGGATGGGAAACAAGTCAACATGCCTGAGGGCAAGGCTGCTCTCAGAGGGACATAAGCAAACCAGAGGGATGGGCCTGCAGGTACACTGGGAGTTCAGCAAGGGCAAATGCACAGCCCTGTACCTGGGAAGGAAGAGGCCCTGGCCACAATACAGCTGGGGACCTGATAGATGAAGAGCAGCTGTATGGGAAAGGACCTGTAAATCGTGTTGAAACACAGAGCCAAGCTTTTCACAGTAGTGCATGGTGGGAGGATGAGAGACAACAAACATGAGTTAAAAGAAGAGAGGTCCGACTTGAATAAAGGAAGATCTTTCTGTCCTCAAAGGCAGTGCAGGAAGTGTGTGAAAAAGTTGCCCAGAGAGGCTGTACAGTTTCCATCCTAGCACTTTATAAGACCAAATAAAGCTCTGAGCAACCTCATATGACCTCTTTCCTGACCCTGCTTTGAGCAGGAAGTTGGACTAGAGATGTTCTGGGGTCTCTTTCAAACTGAATTATCCTTCAATCATATCATGTGTAGTGGCCCATTTGTGTACAGTGCGTGTTTGGCATGTGCCCAGTATGTATGTGCTACACACACGTGTCCATGGCAAATGTGAAGGGTGTAGCTGATGGTGGATAAGGTATCACAGATATGATGGGTGATGGGTGAGGAGCACACCATGGCAGGGAAGCAGCTGGGGCAGTAGTTCCAAACACCTATGACAACTGTGCCGCTTTTGTGCGTTCCAGTGAGCTCACCGGGCATCACAAGTGTAAAGTGAGCTTGCAAGGAGCTTGTCATGTAAGAGTGTGGTGGGAGCATGCATGCAAGTGCCAGGGGAGAGAACATGGGGCCGTAGTAGTGAAATGTGTGTGCAGCATGCAGCCACTGCAGGCTGGGGGGGAGCAGTGTTTGTGTGGGCTTGTTACTCACAGCAGCGCAAACCGATAGTAGCTAAAAAGCCTCCCGTGCATGAGTATCTCCTGTGCGGACTCTCGGGGTGAAGGGACGGGATGTAACACAGGCAGTTATGAAACCAGCTGGCCCCGTGAGAATAATTCACGAACTGCTGTGGGAGGGACAGGAGAGATAAACAATGCACTGGAAGACGGGAGGACAGGGAGAATGGCTTAAAATGCATCTTCCCGACATGCCCTGGTGGATTAGTTCAGCATCTCAGCCTAGCTCCTCTTTAATTCTTATGCAAGGGGTTTCTCTGGAAGGGACAGTCTGTCCTCGCCAGCTGAACACCAGGCACAGGGCACCGATTAACAAAAGGCCATCTCACTACCCGTCCCACAACATAGAAGGGTGAGAGGCAGCTGGGACTCATTCCGTGTGAGGACTGAGGTTGTGGATTTTCATTTCTGCCTCACATTGTGCTGTTGCTCATCAGGGACCAAAAGATGTGCTCATCTGAGCCTGCCATGGCCTCCTATTCACTTCTGACTGTGATTTGGAGGTCGTGATTTGTATCTGTAAGGCCCCATGTAGGCTATATTTGGGGAAACTCTGTGGCCCAATGGCTCCCAGTTCCTACATCTGGACATCTAGAGATCAGGGGTGTCTGAGTAGGGAATATGCATGGCACTTGGTCCGTCAGAACTGCTGCTTGGAATTGTGGTCAGTGGTACAAAGGTGATGGGTGTTGTGTACGCACCCAGGGAAGTGCAATGTCCTGGCAACGGCCTCACTGAAGCTGAGGATGCAGGATGGGTAGAGACCCAGTCTAGGAACTGCTCTGGGTTTGTTTATTACTCGCAGTGTCCTCAGCTGTACAGGGAGATGACAGGTTAAACCCACAGTGGAAGGTTAAATTTGTCCTTCTGCCACTGACTGCTTCGTGATCTTGGATAAGTCACTTTGCCTTGTTGTCAGCCACTTCTGTCCCCCTTTGCTTGCTTTCTGGCTGAGAACAGAAGCTGTCCTTTCTCTTGTGACTGCAGCAGCAAGCAGAATGGAGACAAAAAACATGAGGACTCAGGAGGCTTCTCTGTGAGGCAAATCATCAAATAATTGCAAGGACTCAGAAAATCCCATGTTTTTCACAAATTACTCTTGCATTTTAACAACGAAGAATATGTTCTGAGCTCATGAGACTATCTGACTTCCACAGGAGAGCTGTGTATCAAACAGAGCATCAGGAAACATGCAGCTTCATCTAGCCTGTACAACTCCACCAGTGCACCTTGTACCTCCTCTGCAGCAACCACTGCCAGCTGTTCTCACCCTGACTTGCCTCTTCCACTGACCTCAGACTGCCCTGTCCCATCGGCACCCATCAGCTTGCTGAGCACTGCTGGCTCCTTGGGCACTCCAAGGCACCCTGTTATTTAACCCTGCCATGATGGGTGCAGCCAGTCACCTTGTGTCTGCAGCTTTCCACTCCACAGCTGTTTTTCATCACTGCTCTTCCCTGCTTTCCCCACAGCCTCATGCAACACTAAAAGGGCCATATAAGCTTCTCTGTTCAAGGTGGCCTCATTGCTAGTGAGCCCAACACTGTATCCTGGAAAGTGAAAGGCACACCATATAACACAGAAGCCTGGAGCTAAATGATGGCTCTGCTTTGCTTACATTTAATCAGATCCTTCTGTGTAGTACCAAGTGTTCTGCTATAGGTCTGCCTCGCCTGTCATGCGCTCGCACCCACTCTCCTACTGATTCATTATTTCATCCCTGACAGAAGCACGTGCAGGCTGCAGGTCATGTTATATATATCTTCAAAGTCTTCTCTGGAGTTCCTGCATCAGCCTGTCCTCCTCTGTTCAATACCCCAGGAGTGGTGTGCGGGCCTGTGTTGGGTCCCTGATAGACATACAGAGGCTGTTGCTGGGTGAGCATCTAATCACCTGTCAGGAGCAATTTCAAGCTCCTCATTCTCTTGGTCGCATAGTTTCTCTAACAAGGCTTTGTGCTTTACAGGCCCTCAGCTGACTCTTTCAGTGATGGTAGCGCTGAGACATTCAAACAACTCTATCAATGTGCTACAGCCAGGGACCCAAATATTACCAGGTCCCATGTTTCAAGACGTGCTATTTCAAATCTGGGGCCAGCACCAAAATAATCCTGCTAATTTCAGAAGCAAAAAAAAACTTTTAAAGCTCAAATATCCTGTATCTCTCAGACTATTTCAGGATGGTGTTTGTGTTCATCCTGAATTTCTTAGCAGGCATCAGGGCAGTGAAATCACATCACTCCACTTTACCTCTTTTCAGGCTGACCTGCCTTTGATAGTGAGTCACTTGGGATCTGTGTGCCTGGGCTTCCCAGAAGGCAGAGGCATTTCCTACACTAAATGCACCCTTCTGGAGGGGACATGATCAAAGGTTAGCTTTATGGTGATAGCCCACTGACTGCTCTGCTGGTGTCGCTTTCCCTGAGAACTGGAAGAAGCCCAGGAGCTGAGTCTCCTTACAGTTTGCAAGCCAGGCTGCTGCTATTGAATATCCCAAGGGGGTATGAAAAGGTTGGTTACCTGAAGAGCTCTCAGGGCATTGCAAACCCTCTATCTGACAGCCCTCACGCTGACTGCCCCTCTTCCACCATGGGAGCATGCTGGCCTGTGTCATGGGAGATGCAGAAACACCCTGGTACAGCCACAGGTTGTACATGCCCATTGAGGGACTGAATAACAGGAAAAAGGGGAGCAAGCCTTATACACTTAGCACATACAACCAGACAGGGCTGAGAGACAGCTGAAAGACAAGGAAGTAGCAAGGTGGCAACCAGGAGGACCTGACTCTGAACAAAGGTCGTCTCTGCCTAACTTCCCAGGGCTGGCCCGGCTTTGTAGGCTTCTCCCCAAGAACAAATCACAGTGGTAGCACATACCTAAACTGTTTTCAGAGTAAGTTGCTGCTCTGTGAAAGCCATGGCCTGGCTGTCAGGTGGGCTGACCCTTATTGCAGGTTATGGGTGCAGCACTGGTGGTGGGTACTGGTCCTCTCAGAGACAACTTTCCCTCCAGATCAAGCATTTCCTCCCCTGACCCCCAGCTGTACCCCACATCAGTGCCTTGGGAGTCAGTCTCAGCCCCAGCCAGCCCCACAGTGTCCCCAGTGCTGGGGCCAGAAGCAGCACTGGGTGAGCCCGGGGAGCCAGGAGTTGCAAGAATATTGGGACTTGTAGGGAGGAACACAAGTCTTATGAGGAGCAGCTGAGAGAGCTGGGGTTGTTTAGCCTGGAGAAAAGGAGGTTCAGGGGTGACTTTATCACTGTGTACAACTACCTGAAAGGAGGTTGTAGCCAGCTGGGAGTCGGTCTCTTCTCCTAGGTAACAAGCAATAAGACAAGAGGAAATGGCCTCAAGTTGCACCAGGGAAGGTTTAGTCTGCATATTAGGAAAAATTTCTTCTCTGAAAGTGTTGTCAAGCACTGGAACAGGCTGTTCAGGGAAGTGGTGGAGCCACCATCCCCAGAGGTAATTAAAAGACGTGTAGGTGTGGCACTTAGGGACATGGTTTAGTGGTGGTCATGGCAGTGCTGGGTTAACGGTTGCACTCCGTGACCTTAGAGGTCTTTTCCAGCCTAAGCAATTGTATGATTCTATGACGCCGGGACCCGCGGGGATGCCAGCCTTGCTTTCAGCTCTAGATGGTGCTCTGAGGCCAGGCAATGCCCAGGCTTCTCCAGTCTCCCAGTGCCACTCACTCTCCTTGTGCTGCGTCCTGGAGGCGGAAACACACCGGGGCTGGGTAGGGCAGGACCCCCACCCTGCTGACCGTGGCAGGAGGAGAAGCCTGTGTAGCCCTTCCAAGAACTGGCTGCCACCTCAGCTCCTGCTAGTGTGACATCCCCGGCCGTTGGACTCCGTGTCGCAGGCGGCTGCGTAGACAGACTGCCTCCCCTGCCTCCTCATCCCTTTGCTGTCCCCTCGATCTGCCCCAGCGAGGCTGCCCCAGCTGGCCCCACCCCGCCCCATGCTTTCAGCATCCCGGCAGGCTGCTTTCCCTCTTCTCCCCCTCCTGCGCGTGCAGCAATAGTCCGTCCCGGCTTTGAGGATTTAGCACAGGGCTGGCGCCCGCGGGGTTTTCCAATAGTGGTGCTCCATTAGGGCCCAGTTCTGCTCTTACCAAAGGCAATGCCAAAGTCCCATTGACTGCGCGGGGGCAAGAGGAAGCCCTTAATGGCCTGGGAAGGTAAGGCGCTTTTTTACTGGGTTGGGGTTTTCTTGTGATATTTAAAACCGTGGCCACTGTCCCAAAGCTGGGAGAGACCTCAGACCCTCCTGCAAAGGCAAAGAAGAGATGCTAAGGCTCAAGCAAACAGAGGAGGCATCTTGCAGAGGACACAAGCCTGCGCACAGCTGCTGGGGCAGTGCCATGTGCCCTGCTCCACTCCTGGGCAAAACCTGGATGAAACCAAGCTGTTTAAAAACTAACGTTTGTTCAATAGCACAGATATTTTCGACACCATTTCCTAATCTTGGAAATCCAAACCCATTTTCTCCCCAGTTGAGATTACTGTTGTGTTTCCTGAAAATATTTTTAATTGCAGTGTGTGTATCAAAATGTTTCACTGAGCAAGTTTTGTATGAGTTGAAAGGTGCCAATGATGATTTCTTTTCAAAAGGGTTGTCCAAAAGTGTCACCAAAAATAAAACATGAAACAAGCTTCTCAAGTGTCATTTCAAACAACAATATTCATTTAAAAGCTGGCAAGAGTGACAACAGCATGGTTAGTTGTCATGGGGTAGAGGAACTGAACCAGTGCCTGGATCTTATTCATAGGGGAAAAAATCCTTCCTCTCCCCATTATATTTCTCGTATTTGAATAGCTTTCAATAATGAGCCAAGTAAGAAGTTCAGAAGACAGGAAAGAAATATATATTGTGGCCGAATAAACAAAAAAGCAGTGTCTTCCTCCTGAAAAGCAAGCTGCCAGTCCCTTGGGGTTAGAGGCAGGTCCTGAAAAAGTGGTCCCTCCATCAGATCCTGGAGGAGGGAGGAAGCTGGGGGGCATCATGCTCTCTCATGTAATAGAGGTATCTTCTCCGGAAAGCACCGGGCAAGGAGATGTCATCTACCTGAAAGATGATGCTCCACATACTGTATGTAAAAGATAAAATACTTGGTGTGTTTATGATTATGAATGGCTTGGAGTGCTGATTTGAAAAATCCTTAAAAATGTCGAGTCTCCTCTATAGCAAACAGCCTTCCAAGATGGATTATCCTGGTGGCTTTTCACAGACTGCATAAAAGAATCCCCGGCATATGGCAAGAGAAGACTTTTGTTGAGATGCTGCTGCTGTGTGGCATTTTTGTGTATGGTGTTGGGTGTTTATGGGATGAAGTTGTGGTGTAGGATGGATTATGCCCCATTGTGTGGCACACACATGTAGGTACGTGCAGTGTGTCCTTGGAGTACGTGTACACATTGTGTACATGCAGTGAGTATGAGCACTGTGTGATTTTAGTGTGCTGGTACAGAAGTTCTTGTGCGGAAGCTGTGTACCAGCAAAGCCTGTGGACATGTGTGCAACTTGCAGGAACAGTCCTTGGAGTGTCTGCACCATGTCATTGGAGGGGCTGTGTGAGGCAACATCAGCACATCTGCGTGAGGAGTGTCTGGTGGGCAGAAATTTACCCATCATCTCTGTTCTCCCGCACTCTGGCTGTTCCTCTCCTTCCCTCCACCCCCTCCCCTCAGCCCCCTTTTCTCTCCCCTCTCTGACCATCTGACAGCATTGAAAGCTTTCTCACAATTTTATTGTGAACAGCAGATAGCTGAATATTCCTCAATGCCTCAGTGTCTTCTCCACCATGATGCCAAACATGACATGAAAATGGCTAGCAGGTTCAGACACATGGAGGGGGCTGGAACACCAGCATGGCTGCATGATGCTTGTTCCCTCAGCTTCACTTTTTCCCATTTTTCCCCCAAGAGCCACACTAGCTGAAGTGAGGAGCAGCAGTGCTGACCTCTTTGTTACCTCAACCACTCCAGCTGTGCAAACCCATGGCCCTGGTGCACTACCCTTGCCTGGCATCTCTGGACACTCACTCCTTGGTGATGAGCCTCCTAAGAGCTAATGGGCAGTAGGCAATTTGTCCCACCAAGCACTGCCATCTGCCTCCAATGGATGCTGTATGTCAGTGAGGGGGGTGCCCAGGCATGAGGGTTCCCCCTCTCCTGGAGGCCACCACCCCAGCCTGTGTCCTGAATGTCCGTGTCCTCGCACGCAAAGTCGTTCTCTCTCGGTCCATTAGTTTGTTTCCACTGCTGTGGCCAGTGGCAGGCACCCGACTCTGAAAGCTGTATTAAAAGCCAGGTCAATACCAGCCCCTGCTTATTCCCTCGGGGGAAAGTAAGTAAATAATGAAAGGAGGGAGTGACTTCATTTCCTAAACCAGCAAACCTTTGAAATTAGCGCAGAGAGAGATGCAGCACCTCCCGAGTGAGTAATGTTGGAGCTCTGAGGAGAGGCAGCTCTGCCTCAGCACTGACAGAGCTGGGAGGGATGGTAGCTGTTCAAAACTCTGTGTATCCATCATTTCAGTGAAGGCTCTGAGGCAAACTGTTCTGGCAGATAGACTCTGAAGCCGAGGATTGCTACAGAGTAAGGAACGATGCCTTCTTTGCCTCAGTCTTTAATAGTGAGACAAGTTGTCCTCAGGGTATCCAGCCCCCTGAGCTGGAAGACAGGGAGCAGAACAGAGCCCCCATGATCCATTAGGGAATGCTCAGTGACCTGCTACACCACTTAGACACTCTCAGGTCTATGGGGCTGGATGGGATTCACCCAAGGGTACTGAGAGAGCTGGCAGAAGAGCTCACCAAACCACTCTCCATCATCCATCAGATGGGCTTTACGTATCTAGGAAGGGCAAAAGGACTGTAGCCCATAAGTTAGCAGGGCTCATGAGGAGGGCTTTAAACTAGGTTTGAAGGGGGAAGGGATTGAATCCAGGCTCTCCAAAGAGAAGCCCAGGGATGAAAAGCCCGAGTTAAGAGTAAAATCAGCAGCCCAGCTGAAGTGCATGTACACCAATGCACGCAGCATGGGCAACAAACAGGAGGAGCCGGAAGCCATCATGCAGCAGGAAAGCTATGACGTAGTTGCCATCACAGAAATGTGGTGGGATGACTCACATGACTGGAGTGCTGCCATGGATGGCTACAAGCTCTTCAGAAAGGACAGGCAGGGTAGGAAAGGTGGAGGGGTGGCTCTGTATGTTAGAGAGTCTCTCAAATCGGTAGAACTTGAGGTCACCAGCAATAAGGTTGAGTGTGGGCCAGAATCAGGGGGAAGGCCAACAAGGCTGACATCCTGATGGGAGTCTGTTACAGACCACCCAACCAGGATGATGAAGGGGATGAATTATTCTACAAGCAGTTGGAGGATGTCTCAAAATCGCCAGCCCTTGTTCTTGTGGGCGAATTCAATCTGCTGGATGTCTGCTGGGAACTCAACACGGCAGAGAAGAGGCAGTCTAAGAGATTCCTAGAGTGTATAGAGGATAATTTCCTGCTCCAGCTGGTAAATGAACCTACCAGGGGTGGGGACCCACTAGACCTGTTGTTTACAAACAGAGAGGGGCTGGTGGGAGATGTAGTGGTCGGAGGCCACCTGGGTCACAGTGACCATGAAATAATAGTTTGCAATACTCAGGGATGCAAGGACGGCCACCAATAAAACCTCTACGCTGGACTTCTGGACGGCAGATTGCAGCCTGTTCAGAAGACTGGTCCAGAGCATACCCTGGGAAAAAACCCTTGAAAACAAGGGGGTACAGGAGGGATGGGCATGCTTCAAGAAGGAAGTCTTGAGTGCACAGGAACAGGCGGTAACAGTGTGCCAAAGGCAAGCTGGCGGGGTAGACGACCGGCTTGGTTGAACAGGGAGATTCTGAAGGAATTCAGGGATAAAAAGAGAGCTTAATGACTGTGGAAAATAGGGATGGCTACTCAGGATGAGTTTAGGAATTAGGTCATGCAGAAAGAAAATTAGAGAGACAAAAGCTCAATTTGAAGTCAATTTGGCTACTTCTGTTAGGGATAACAAAAAGCGCTTCTATAAATACATTAATAACAGAAGGAGGGGCAAGGAAAACCTCCATTCCTTGTTGGACTTGGGGGGAAACATAGTTATCAGGGATGAGGAGAAGGCTGAGGTACTTAACACCTACTTTGCCTCAGTTTTCACCAGTAGGACAGGTGGCCCTCAGGACAACTGGCCTCTGGAGCTGGTAGACAGGGA